>JAYKKI010000062.1:7765000-8965000 GCA_039881145.1 Druceiella hillmani
TTATAAACTGACTTTTACGCGCGGCTTCCCTCGGTGATTATAATTACAAACTTATAGAGAGATATGAAAACATACTGCGTCGTCTGGAATTCTTAAGAGACGTTAAATATTTAATTTATTCTCTATCTTCACAACTTTATAATGATAATGAAAACAAAAATCCAAATTAGGCATTAAAGGGAGCGATCGCTCTTTCCTTGACGTCAATCTGACTTCATCGTGAGTTTGCTTCGTTGTTCCGCTTGGATTAATTTTCCCAAAGCAATAATATTTCCTAGAATAAAAGTCTGTATCATTACCCAACCAATTAACTATTTCTGTGCAAAAAATTAAATACGTCCATTGTTTTGTTACAGTATGAAAGAAGAACAAATAAACATACTTTTGTATTTATAATGTTAAGATAAAAATAAACAGGCGAGTAGAAATATACGAGGGACGTATAATTTTGAAAATTCTCTGAAGTTGTCTTGATCTATCACCATATAAAAAATAATTCACTTTTTAAGTTAATTTTTCTGAGATAAAGACGAATAGGCACAAAATATTCGTTATATTTCTATATAAGTAATTAAGATTTGTTAGCTGACCACATCAAGATTAACGACTACCCTAAATAGAAAAAAAAACACATTCATTCAGAAGCCGACCACATAAAACACAAGGTACGGACAATTAAACCAGTTTCTCTCAAAATTACGTTTTGTCTAGACAGGCCCGCCCATAAGTCGCAACGCCGACCAGCGCTTACCAAACTTAGCAATAACGATTGCTGCCAAAGGAGTCAACGGCAAATTTATCACTCCGAGGTCATCTCACATCGTTGTCATGGCGACCGGACGTGCGTAGAATATTTGCAATATAACGTCAAATTTTGACCTTCGCTGGTTTTTTTTTCGGCGGTCAGGTCACTGAACAATAAAACGTGTAGTGAGACAATTACTTTGAGTTCGGCTAGTCGATGAACCTAGTTGCTGGCCTTGGGATGGTGCGGCTGTGCATGTCGGTGCCTGCTTGGTGGTATTCGGTTCATTCGAGGTTGTCCAAGTTGAAGGTGATTTGGTTTCTCTCAGAGATCAGATGGAGTGTTAGCAGTTACGTTTCATATGAAGTGGTTCAAAATTGAAGTTTCTTTCCAGCAGCACTTTCGTTCCATGAGAAATTTGCAAAACTACGAAAAATATAGAACACACAAATGAAACATTTGGAAAAATTACGAAAAACTTTTCTATTAAAATTAATTGAATTGAAAATAATAAGCAATCATTGAAAAAATTAATCATTTTATTTGAATTTGGCACGATCGATATCTCATTGCCTTTTATTTTGGTAAAATAGCTAAATCTACGTTGCAGCTTTTTATATACATTTTCAGTCTTTATTATTATAATATCTTACATGTAGCTAATCGATTCAAACGTGGCCAGTAGCGGCGAATTAATATTCTACTGGTCTCTAATAGAAAATACTGACATGCTACTTGTTTCTTTCCATATTTTTTTACAATAACTTCTTGTCATCATAAATAAAAACCAGAATACCATATTTGAGCTTCAATAAAACACATGACCATATCAAGAATGCCGTTTCGTGGAAGACAGTATGAAAGGTGATCAACCTTTACAGATATTAACATCACATCACATCGAATATATCTCGTCGTTGTAGGACGAGAATATAATAGTATATGGAGTTATATTAAGTTTAGTAAATGAAACCTAAAACTTTGATTAAAATAAAATTCTTTTTTAATTCCAAAATATATTGAAAATCTCCAGATCTTCACCACGTTCACAAATTTTTAAATTGATACACTATCCTGTATTAATATATAACGGACCCGACTACAATACAATTAAAAGTTTTTATAATTTGCTTCTAAAATCGTTTTTGTAGTACCTAAATCATTTTATTAAGTCGCGAAACTTTATTTTAAATAGATGTTTTCCGACGAACTGTTAAATGTCGAAAAAGTATAAAGATTTTTAACGTAACTCTGTAGTATAGACAGACTGTTATTGTTAAGCCAATCAATGAACTTGTACGCAAATAAGAATGTGTCAGTGACGATTGTTGAATAAGGTGAGTCGTACTAGAAATAAAAGTGCTGAATTTAATAAGATGAATGTTCATGTTTATTTATTGAAGTGGAATATCATATTACTTTAGCTTGATGGAATAAATGTGTTAACAAATAATTGATGATTCCTATTGAACATGAGATTCTTTAAACAGACTTAAATATATTAGGAATCCTATATTCAATGGTAATAAAATAAATAATAGTCTTTCACTTCGTAAATCTCATTCTTGTTCATTCCACAATACTTCTTTATATTCCTTATTCCTCTTCCTCACATCAATTCATAGGACATTTTTTACAGTTAACTCTTCGCTTTATGAACCTTGTTTTTCATTGCAAAATTTTCTGTAACCTATTATGAACAACGATTATTATGTATTAATTTATATATTCGTTTACTATATTCTAAAATATGTGAAAATATTTGTTACCACATGGTTTTATCCCGTCCCAATTATCCTAACCCTCACGCTAATCAATAAATTATATTTAGCATAATGTTAAAGTTCCGAAAGTGAGTTTGTTCCTTTGTATAGTTGCCTCGCTTTTATTCCTCAATTACTTAATTGATTTCCGTGAAAATTTACGGATTTTAGTAATTTAAAGCCGTTGTTCCTAAATCGTAATCTAATTTATAGCCTTTGTTATGGGGATAAATATTCTTCTTGAATTCAACTCCTATTATAGATTGTACAACATCATAGCTATTCTGTTTTATAAAGCAGCCGATCTAAAGAGCAAAGTAGTACCGCAGACTAACTATTCAGTAGAGTTTTTAACCAATATTCCATCACCAGCCTATCCCTCGTATTTCTTGCAGTCTTTGCTTGAATTATCATCAATTTTTTCTCAAGTAATTTTCTCTTGACAATAAATGCCTATTTATTTCGGAAAAAATACATTTTTTTATTATTTATTGGAAATAAGAAAATGGAAATTAATAAGACGTAAATATAAGTATGTAACAACACATCCGTACCGTATTCAGAAGGCAAACTTTTTCTTGCTTCTTTCCATGTCATCTCTTCAATTACACTATCATTTACCCATTTTATTTTTAAATTATACCATCATTTTACCCATTTTATACTTAAATATTATTAGTATATTACATAAATAACACAAAAAATATATAAAACAAAAATTTAGACGACCAATTGTTATCTCTTCCAAGTAAATGCTTACAGTTGATCTGGAAACTAGTTTTATTATAAGTGCCAGGTTTTTTACTTTGCTCGAAGTTAGGCAAGAGGAAAAAATATCACATATTTTATTGTAAATATTGGAAGTAATTAATAGGAGTACCCAACAACTGTGGACTTGTACACCAAGCATTGTTGTGTTTTTGAACACCAGATACAATTGAATAAGACAACGATTATAATGATGACATTCTCGCATAAATCAAAAATATTAGATAATCGACTATTGAAATTATAGAACAATAGAAAAAGAAAGCAAAACGTGTAAGCCTGTCGAGTGAAGTAGTTTTAAGGTTTCGCACTGAAAGGGGAAACTTATTTTTATGGCGACCTTGTCCACCTGTCAGATACCTCCACACAGTCAAGTGCTGGCACTACTGTTACAGTTGAACAAGACTATAATTATGATGACAGCACAGTAAGCAAAAAAATAAGGTAATTGAATATTGAAATTATGGAACAACAGTAAAAAACAATAAGACGTGTAGACCAGTTGAGCGAAATATTTTCAGAATTCCGCATCAAAAGGTTCCCAATTGAATCTCCATTGTTGTGGCGACATTATCTGTCATTTAAATGCTTCTAACTCTCAAATAAAAAGGAGGTATATACACCTAAAATACGCCTTAAACACACAAATAATACGTAGTGCTTACCAAGAAAATTATTTCAAAACCAAACATCCTACCTAATTTTATATATAATTTAATTTCGGGGATCCCTTATACAAAAAAAAATCTCCCTACTAAACTTTCCGAGTTCGAGAAACGAACGCCAATTGTATTCATACTTAACAAAATGTGATTCTATTTGATAAATTTTGTTTTAACATTATTTATTGTGGATCTACAACGGGTTGACTCATACATTTCTTACCTTTTGCGGTTAATCCTATTCAATTTGTTTTTTTGTCAAAAATCGGTTAGTCATTTTACCCAAAATCAAATATGTAAAATGTAGCTTGGTGTTAATTTAATAATTTCTGTGTTAGGCTTAACGCAAATCAACGCGATTGTCGGTGAAAAGAGAACACATGGTATTTATTACTATAAAATACACGTCCTACGAAAACCGGTCCTACAACAAATCAGAGCAATTCTAGAAAATTTTTACCGATCGGAATGTTGCGAGTTAATACATGCTAACGGAGAAAAGGATAGAACTTACTATTGAACACGCACTGAGGGGGACGGTAAACATTTAGTAAGCATCATTTTCATCTTGACATATGCATTGATTCCATGAAAAATCGGCTATGAATTATATCCGACAAAAGTCGGCCCCCGATTCAACACTTAAAAAAGTCTTTCATCGTAAGGCGTTGCGCGTTGAATGCGAAATAATATTACCGCGTCACTTCATTGCAAAATAAATTAGGTCCAAATATAACTTTATTTTTATTGCCCACTGGTACCCTAAACCAAATGGGCAGAAAATAATCAAAACAAAATGATAAAATCCTCCGATCAGTTCCTTCCTTTGATGATTCCATTTAACTTCTGCTCATGAACCAAAATATTTCAAGAAATAAAGTAAACAAATTGGAATTGATTATTTAATTGTCCGATTTTTTGCAGAATGAACGGAAAAAATATTATTAGTTTAACAGAAATATCACTGAAACTATCTGCCAAGAAATGTAAAATCCCAACTATAAGGTTTCTGTACAGAGGTATATATAAAATACATTTAAGGGTAAGTACCTCATTAAACTATTCAGAAAACAATAATATTATTTATCACTATATATGCATTTCATATTTACTAGCATATCTTTAACAAATGTGAAAAAAACTTTGGGTAACATTGTTCATTACTCATAAGCTATTTTAGACCAATTCTTAGTGGGAACAAATTGTAGCTTCTAAACTAGCTTGTCGTTTACTATAGGGATTGTCTGGTTATAACCATTTAGATATAAAGCTTTTAAAAATATCCGGAATAAAAATTTCTGTTATATCTTTAAAGTTAGTACTCTATTTAAAGAGTTTGTTTCCACGATACCCTAAAAAAATTTAAAAATTAGTGAAAAAAATGTTTCTATATTCCCCTTCTTTTTAAGGATATGTTCCTGATCTAAAATTAATTTATGCAGAATTTTAAAAATGGTATTTGTGAAAACTTTGAGATCATTATGTGTGAAAACTGTGAGAAAAATATGGTTCCATTTGAGTCCTAAAGAAGTAAGAGTAATAAAGAAGAACTCGAACCGAACCATACTGTTGTGAATTTTTTGAACATATCCTTTGAGGTAAAAATATGCGGTATGTATTAGTTACAATTCTTATAAAGAAGGACTCGAACGGAACCATATTTTTGTGACAAGGTTGTTCTAAAAAATATATTACTTCATACTTCCAACTTGTCAATGACTTATAGTTCCTAGTAATTTAACTGATACATGCCGCATATTTTTTACATCAAAGTCCATGTTAATAAGACCATGGACTATATTAAATATCACATTAAAACGTTTTGTGAAAACATTATTATTTAAACTTTAAGTATGATTTTGGGACATGATCTAATTTTTTCAAGACGTCGACGGTAATCAAAATTTGGTTCAATTCATGGTACAGAAATAGACGAACGTAATTACTTGACCAACATCCCTATCCATATTATATAGAACTTAACACTATCCGAAACATTATTAACAAGGATAAAATCCACATCAAGATTACCATCAATGTTATGTTCTTTCAAATTCAATATTTTAACAAAGGATTTGATTATATGCTAACCACAGACGGAGTCGTTGCCGTCCCGCAATCCAAATAAAAAAATGAACCGCGTTTCTCGGTAAGTTATTAAAAAGCAAATTTACATGTAACGACCAAACACGTGCTTAATTCGCTGACTCAATACTCGCAAACCAGTTCAAAGAAATCAAATTGGTGGTTCTCACGGTTGAAAAATTTTTGTAATATCCTTCCCATTACAAACTCGCTCGTTATTATTTTTTTATATACCAATGTCACGTAAGAGTTGGTCATCTTTCATGGCATCATTTAGTGGTATGTACCTATAAAAAGACAGGTAAGACTTTATCATCCTTCATGGCATCATTTAGTGGTATATACAAGACAGTGGAAATTTTTATTTTACGCGTTAATTTTAGAAAAAAAATGAGGGTTGAACATATTTTTGAAGCAAAGCTTCTTAACGGACGTTTGGTATGGCGACATAACTGAGAGAAAGTGAAACGTCACGAATGCGGCCATGAAACACTCCTCATTGGCTAAGCAGCATGTATTATAACCCACGAGTAAGCGAGATGGAGTAAACTAGAGACAAAAATATAACAGGCAGTGTGTAGCTCTTCTTTTCTCTTTCTTCACCTTCTTTTAGTTACCCCAACGAGAGAAGGAACGTACTTGATACTGGATGCATGCGCATGTAGTAGGAAAAAGTAATCATCCTCTCATGTGGACAGTTATTTGGTATATTTAACCTGTTTATGTATTTTCGTTTTTTGTTAAGGGTTTTTTTACTGTGTGACTATATTAATAATGTGTGACGTAATTATTAACATATTAATAATTACAAATTGAATTTTATATACGATGCATAAGGAGCTTTGTTTCTGTCGGGTGTCCCACGACACCTCATGTCTTCTTTTTGCATATTTTTTAGCATGCTCCTGAAAATATACAACCAAAAATTACGAGTATTTTTATCAGACCCTTATAATTAGCATTTTCAAACGATATCCTACACTATATACGAAATTTGAGAAAAGAATTGAAGTACTCGAAGTACATCATTTACCACAAGACACTCCTAAAATTTTGTAATAAATATTTTTAATAGTTAGCTTTTGAGATATGTGAGGGTTAATATGCTTCATTACTAGGTTTTATGCCAAATCTCATTAATAATATGTGGGATATTATATGCTTTACGCAAAGTTTTAAGTTTTTACATCAAATGGTTTCTGAGAAAAGGGAAAAGGCTATGACAAAAGGACAGACGATATTGAATATATTTGGCGTTAATTTTGTAGAAATACATTATTCACAATTAAATGAAACTACATGATGTAGTATTATTTCTACTTTCTTTAAGTTCTTTACCGCGACCTAGAATTTTTTGTATTACAACATCTTCAGGTGGGCTAAGTAGAAATAATACTACATCCCGTAATTTCATTTAATTGTGGACAGACGGATATTTGAGTGACCTTATAAGAATTGTAATATCCGTTTTGAGGAAAGGAACCCTAAAAATATGCAAATTTCGATCATTTTGTTATTTTTATGGAAGCGTGCTTAATAAATATCTTTTGAACACGAAAAGTTACATCACTCCTTGTGTCTAAATATAACTCTTATTATTCAGTATAACAATTATAATGACTCGACAAGTCAATCGTGGATCCAAATTTTAACAACACAATATTTTTTACAAACAATTCGTGTCGATATACTTGTAAGTTTTTCTACTTTAATCTTTATGAGTTTTTTTTCTCAATTTATTTACTTGATATACTTTTCATAT
This sequence comes from Druceiella hillmani, assembly GCA_039881145.1. Taxonomy (NCBI): domain Eukaryota; kingdom Metazoa; phylum Arthropoda; class Insecta; order Lepidoptera; family Hepialidae; genus Druceiella; species Druceiella hillmani. The sequence continues at coordinate 7,772,786 of JAYKKI010000062.1, forward strand.
TAATAAAAACACATCGATTTGAAAGTATTGTTTAGTATATAGTAAAGAATATGTATTTACAATAATACCGAACAAACGTAAGCAGATGTTATGAAAATATTGCCTATTTGAAAATTAGTAGGCGCTAAGATGTTTATTACCAATTTAGCTCAACGTTTTTTGCCGAACTACAGCAAAGTTTAAAGAAAAGTTGGGTTCTTATTTAGAAACTAACTTCATATTTAATTCTATTGTCAATTATTATGTTTCCTTAGTTAGTTTAAGGCGCATTGGGTTTCCTGCATTACGATAATTATTACAATTATCTTATATAGGTAATATCAAACAATAATATCGATATTCGTAATTAAATTGTATGATCTGTACAAATACGTAGCCAAATGGTAAACATCTCTCTACATATTAGATCATCGTAACTCTTTCAATTTTACATCAAATATGATGAAGTAGTAAACGAAGACATAGTTAAATTGCATTAACTTAAAGACAAAATTCATCATTTTTCTTGAAATCAAGAATAAAAAGTGCTTCCACAATTAAAATTGAGTATCGAGTTTCCAAAATACTTTACAGTGAGCTTCAAGTTCAAATTTATTTTATTCAACTTACATTAACCATTTATAAATATTTAGGCGACAGATTTATTTGCCTGTAAAATATATTACATTTTAAAAGATAATAGTAATATTTTTAAACGGTTTAATCAAAATAATATGTATCATTAAACGTTTGAACTAGTTACATGCAAAATGTACTTCACTGTATAAAGAACCCTAGTAATGAATATGTTCATCATACTTAACAGGTTTATTTTGTTTTTATTAAAATATATAACACGAAATTCCATTAATAATATATTATAAACATATATACTTTTAGTCCAGGTTCAATTTCCATGAACGATGTTAGATGTTTCTATTTTTTTGTCTTTTGACACATAGGAAACATTAGCTACTGTAGTTCGCGCTAATAAAGTCGCAAGAAGAAACTAGCAAATAAAGTTTGCGAGAGATATAGCCATTTAATTCGTTCGATAATACGAAATTAATTAAATTACGTGCAGAATAGGTATTTTAAAATACGAGTAATGACTTTGAACAAATATGAATATTTAAAAAGGAATTCTATTGATTTAGAGACCCTGAAAAGCAAAACTTTTTACATGTAAAACAAAAGCGATATATCAACAACCTAATCACGAAATTTTGAATTTTGAACGCAAATCACTGAACTGACAAATAGATATTTGAAAGAAAACTCAAATAATGAAAAAAAATTAAGAAAATTTTTGATAAATACCAATCTATCAGCGTGGCACATTAAAATTCATTTTCCGAAGATAGTCCGTTATAATATCATCAAATGCATTCGATTTCATCCTTCTTTTGGACTGTCTAAAACTAATTTTCAAATAAAATTTTTGATGTATGAACCAAAAAAATTCATATTATATATCCGCATTCACATCATCGCGATCGAGTAACAAATTTATAGATAATTAACACAGTTCGCAAACAATGCACGACATTGTGTCGTTCAGTTATCTATTTGTCTGTCATCGGATTATAACTTAGATAATTTAAGGCAAATGTAAACTATCTTAAATGACTACCAAATTCTAATCCAATGACAGCCAAATAGATAAATGAGTTGGGTTTCAGTTTTTCCTGTGGAACAAACTCAATTCCTATACCAAACTTTCACCGTCCATTCTAAGATTCGATAATCTTCAAAAAAAATTGTACCTCCCCCAACTTATCACATTCCATTTCCTTTAGTATCCCTCTCCCTTGATTCTTCTCCTTTCTTTTCCTGCCTCTCAATCCTAATCCAAAACCTCTCCCGACATACCAAATTAGATTATTTTTTTTCTTTTTTATTTCTTTTAGTTGTTTTCCAAAATTTTACTTCTTAATGTCTTTTTTATGTATTATCTATCTTTGCTATTAGTTCATAAACGCACTGTAATTTTGGTTAATTGTAAGATATTGCTCTTGAAGAAATAAATCAGCCAGATGATTGTTTATAAAGTAATAAATTAATAAGAAAATATTTAAAATCTACATGAATGTCTAGTTTTAACGAAAGTTATTGGACTCGCATAAGTGGAACCAAATATAAAAAAAACAAATATGAAGTCAACATGTAGCCTAGTGATTATGAAAATATAATTTGATCAAAAGCACATTAAAGAGTTTCAAAATTAATTGTATACTTTATTATTAACCGACTTCAAAAAAATAGAATGTTCTGAATTCGACACGTCTATATGTATGTATTTAGTTAAATGCGATGACCACACATAACCGGGTCTTGTTTTTATATAAAATAGCACACTTCCCTTTTCCTGCAATCTCCAGGGAAATATACATTTTATTTAGTTCGGAAACTGTAATATGCCGCAAAAGTTCAAATTAAATAATTATATTTTAATTGTTTTGTATCTATCTTTTCAACGAATTTTTCAATCAATGGTTATTTGAATTCGATTCAAATTTTTTTTAAATATGCTGGAAATATCTTTATCCAATTTTTCTATTATTCTTAAAATTAATGAAATTCGGCTAAAGAATTTTAAGCGTTTCCAAAATGTATGTATAAACCTTACGTATATTTACCTCAGAAATATTAGCGTTATTTCTGTATTTATGTTACGTCTTAACTAGATGATATGCATAACTGGCGGTGTTTATATATTCTATGACGTGTATTCAATATTTTAAAATATCGATGAAAATAATTTTATTTGAATTCTAAATTCAAAAAGATACATAGCTTTATTTAAATTCCACTCACCAGTCTTATTTTGAAGTAGAATACTAGGTTCTATGAGTGAAATACACATTTTTTTTCTCGATTAGATGTAGGTAAGTATTACATAATATGTTAATTTTAATTTCCTGAGAAAAACTGATATGATACGCAGAATGAAGGACGGACTTAAGATTTACCAAAAGATTTACTTTTTATTATTAAAGTACGAAAAAAATTATGAACTGGGGAATGGCCTATGCTTCCTATGAAAATAATTATTAATAAAAATCATTATTTTCAAACTCAGACGTTGAGTTTAATAATTTGCAATTTCCAAAAAATTGCTAAGACACTGTATGAGACCGAAGCAAAAATGAGAACAAAATTATTTAAATAATATTCGTCTCTTATACTCTAATAATTTTTATTTATTTAAGCAATATTTTAAAATAACTCTCATCTTAATTATTTTCCATGATTATTTAAAATTCTAGGCCGCAACTCAATTGATTGAAGATATCTTACCAACGTCACCTAAATATTATTTTGATCTTTTAAATGTGCTTAAGTACAAACGTAACTTAGCTAGATTTGTATCTTTAATTTTGATTATCAGTCTTTAATGCACATGACTATGGATTTCTTTCTGAAACTGTTCACCTTACCCCTTATGCATAAACATGACACTTCTTTCTATGAATACTACCGTACTATGTTTTCTGATAATGTGTGGAATAAATTGTACATTCGCATCAATATACGCATTAGAAATTCAGCTTTAATACGTTTTTACTTTCGATTACTTGATTTTCCTACCAAGCCATGCATTTTCGTGTGAAAATAATAAAATGTTATAAATTAGTGTAATATGATCCATACATACATAATAAGATGGTAATGTGACCATATTTACGCGCGTGTTATCCAAAAAAAACTTTTTAATTTCTAATAAAAGTTTGTTGTTTTATGCTTTAGAGTCTTGATCAAATAAAAACTTTACAACTTCTATAAATCTTCTATAAACTTCACAACTTCTTAATAAATTTACTAAATATTACTTGCTTAATTGACAACGACATCTTTTTCTTTAAAAAGCAACCATCACAAATGTATAGTTTTGTAATTATCTACTAGATGACGGTATTCATCTTATATTTAACAAACTTTTTTTTCATTTAATAAGACCATTTATACTCATATATTATTAACTATGATATCGTCATGTGGTATCGTCATATGGTATCATATGTCTGTCACTTCACTAACTTCTATGTCTTTCCTCAGTTAAAAAAATGCCTAAGTAAAAAAATGCATATCACAGCAATGAGATGACTATATGTTTTGTATCTTTTTCCGATAGTAAGGAAAATATTTTTTTCCAAAGGTATATGAAATAAATGATGAATAGATGAATAAATGATATAATAAATAAATGATGAACTGAATATAAATAATATATAATATATTTATTCAAATGCTTTGTAGGAAAATAAATTTTATTTTAACCGTATTTATTTTTTATTTAGTAATTATTCTAGGCTCATATATGAGACTAATTTCATAATATTTTTTTTAACTTTTCCTGTAGTCAATACTTGCAAAAAAATAAATAACTGCGTATCGTGATTACACTAAAAAGCTAAGCATAATCTGAATATGTACACAGTTCCTTTTTTATCATAAATTAAATTGTTTGTCACGTGAAAAGAATCTGATGAAGCCACTAGGAGTCATATCCCCATACACACATGCATGCTTATATAAACCATGAAAAAACTGACAAAAATCCTTCGTGAAGTTTGTCGTATTTCTATCAATCTGTAAACGACTATTATTATTATATATAACAAAAAATATTTCTTATCGATTTTAAATAAAAATCAAATTATACGAATGGACGTTTAGAGTATCGGAGGATAATGTGTGGTGTGAATTGAACACCAATCATCATAAAACATAAATTCAATATAAAAATTAGTCAAATCTTTGTATGTAAAAACATAGACTTCGTTGAAATCTGTAACGAAATTTGATTCCAATGAAATGGTCTATAGATGACAGGCCAACCAATATTTATCACACGTGAAATAATAATTTCATAGTAAGAACCGAATAGACGTATCGTCGTACATTTCCTACTTAATACGTTATTGTTCTATTCACATGCTTCAAAACGGTCAGAAAACAGCGACCGATCATTGTATTTATTTCGTTATGACTCCTTAAAGTACAAATCTCTAAAAATATAGCTTTTGTTCTCGAGATTAATTAAATCTCAGACAAATTATAAATAATTTACAAAATACGATCCCCGAGATAAAATGTGGCCTAGTAATAAGTCCGGAAGGCTAATATCCACAAGAACAAAAATCCTCATTTTGCAATCAAATAACAATAAAAAACTATATTGTTTTACTTTCCTCACTTATCAAGTAATTGCAGTATTCACTATAGCTTCTTAAAAAACCGATCTCTTAAAATATCACGGTTGTTATCGAGACTAACCTAGTCTCAGACAAATCATAAATAATTTCCAAAATCCAATTTATAAGATAAAATTAAGCCTAGTGGTAAAGCTTTCCTTTTTAAATAAATTTTGCTATGAAATAACAATAAAAAACTATATTGTTTTACTTTCCTCACTTATCAAGTAATTGCAGTATTCACTATAGCTTCTTAAAAAACCGATCTCTTAAAATATCACGGTTGTTATCGAGACTAACCTAGTCTCAGACAAATCATAAATAATTTCCAAAATCCAATTTATAAGATAAAATTAAGCCTAGTGGTAAAGCTTTCCTTTTTAAATAAATTTTGCTATGAAATAACAATAAAAAAACTATATTGTTTTACTTTCCTCTCTTATCAAGTAATTGCTGTATTCACTATAACTTCTTATAATACCGATCTTCTAAAATATCACGGTCGTTATCGAGACTAACCAAGTCTCAAATTATAAGTAATTTCCAAAATCCGATTTATAAGATAAAATGAAGCCTAGCGGTAAGTCCGGAAGGGTAATATCCATAAGAAAAAAATCCTCATTTTATAGTCATTAATAAAGTAAATATTAAACTGTTTTACTTTATTTAATTATCAAGTAATTCCCGTAGTCATTAGGACTTCCTAAAGCCTGGCTTTCTAAAAATATCGTATTTATTAAAAAGTCTAAGCAAGTGTCAGACAAATCACATATAATTTATAAAGTGTGATTTGCAAGATAAATTGAAGCCTACTTGTAAATGCAAAAGATTAGAAAATCTTAATTTTTAGTCTAATAATAACTTAAAAATTATACCGCTCTACTCTTTCTACTTACCTTATAATTACTTTATTCATTATGACTTCTTAAATTAAGAAAATTCAATAATATCATGTTTATTATAGAGCCTAATCAAAACTCAAATTACAAATAATTTACAATACATGATTCACAAAATCAGGTCAAACTTACTGGTAAGGTAAACCGTAAGAACAAAACTCCTCATTTCATAAGTCAATAACAAATGAACAAATATACTATTAAACATTCTCTAATTACCATATGCGCGCTTTATTCTAATATATGAAACGATTTCAAAAGACAGCAAAGGATGATTACTCTCACTATAAAAATTTCATTACGACTTATGCACTAACAACAACAAAACAGATATACTGTCATATCTTACAATGTAACGCTTTAAGATCGGTTAAAACAATGCGATGGATAAACAAACCCATTTAAAGGATTTCACTTCAAACTTTGAACAAAAATCCTCATTTCATAAGTCAACAACAAATGAAAAAATATAATATTAAACCTTCCCTAATTATCATGTGAGGGCTTTATTCTAATACATAATCGGTTCAAAAGACGGCAACGAATGATTACGCTCTCTATAAGAATTTCATTACGACTTATGTACAAACAATAAACAGATATCTTATAATGTAACTGCTTTAAAACCGTTTAAAACAATGTTAGAGGTAAACAAACCCACTTAAAGGATTTCAAACTTTTAAATTATGAATCTTTGTAATTATCTTAATGCGATTTACCGAGTTAAGTAAATGAACAAATTATTTAAAATACATAAACAGGGTAATTTACAAGTCAATGAAACAAAACAAAGTGATGTGCCAAGATCGGCTGATACAGTATTACGTCATCGTCGCTTATTCCACTCGATTCTGACAAATGTATCGCTTAATATTCTGGCACTGTGACAATATTACTCCGTGTCACACGATCGATGAGGACGTCCAACTTGCCGTCGCAAAGTGTGTCAGAGAATGAACCGGATGTTCATATAAATTGCTTATGTATTTAAATAACATGTCTTCTGACCATCTGATCGCGCACATTGCCGCCAAGATGTATAAAATATGCATGACCTAAGTTATATAAATTTTGCGTGAAGTCTTTTATCGATATATTGTTTTTTTGGCATTCAATTTAATATCAATATTTAACACTTTTATTTCAGTGCTATCTGTTACCTACGTGGTCAATTTTACCTGATTTTAAAAGATAGTGCTATGTTGCACGTTTCAAAGTAGACTTTCTTAGATGCTTAGAATCAGGTAAATAGTGATAATACTATAATTACTACTGTATAAAGAATAAACGCGTTATTAAATAAAAAACACTTATGAAATATAAAATAATTACTGCCATCTAGTGGAGGATAAACTACTGAACACAGTCATGATGGTTAGTCATAAAATGTATAGATGTCACTGTCAATTAATTAAGGAGGAATCTATTAATTGATTAAGTAGTATAATTTTAGAGGAAGCGAATAATGTTTCACTTTTTTTTAAATTTCATTTAATGCGTGAATTGAACCATTCAATTTTAAGATTTTCAAAATTATATTGCTAAAAATATCTAAAGGATATGTTCTTCTCACCTTCGTCTCCAAAATTTGTTTTTTTTTTCTACATAACCCAGCCAAATTGATTTTTAGTTTGTACATTTGAATTCAAAAATATATTTTGCCTTCGTTAGACACCTCGCTCAACTGAGTAAATAGAATATTTTTTTGGTAACCTGACTAATTAACAAAAAATAATTGTAGTAAAAATGTATACTTTCCTATTTCGAAAATAGTTTTCATCAACATACATCGCAACTACAAAAAAATAAGTTTTTGAACTAAGTGGTTTAGATTCTAGATAAACGTGACTGAAAATCGGATGAACGCTAGAGAGAAGCCATAAATGTACACTTTTTTACGGAACTCCAAAAATAACTATTAAACTCATACACATACGTAATTATGAATAAAGAAACACTCATTCGTAACAAAATTCAGCATACGAAATTCAAAAATAATATTGGATCAAGACACCACAATTACGAAAAATTTTAAGTTTTCAATTCAAATGGTTCGGTTTCTAGGAATGTATGATACAAAATCGAATAGACGCCAGAGAGAGGTCATAAATGTATAATTTTTATTAAAGTTGATACGGAACTCCAAAAATGACTAGTGAAGTCATAAGTGCACGGAATTATGAATAAAGATACACACATTCATCACACATGTCTACATACGAAATTCGAAAATAATTTTGTATCAATATTGTAGAAATGATTTAGATTCTAGCATTGTATAACAAAAAATCAGATAGATGCCAGAGAGAGGTCATAAATATTTAATTTTTATCAAAGTCAATATGGACCTCATAGCATCCTCTTTATTCATAATTATGAATAAAGAGGCATACATTCGTCACACATATCTACATATGAAATTCGAAAATAGTTTGGGACTAACCCATATTCCAACTATAAAAAAATTCAAGTTTTAAAATCAAATGGTTCACATTCTAGAAAAGAATAGCGGATATACGCCAGGAAGAAACCATATGTGTATAACTTTTGTCAAAGTCGATACGGGCCTCCAAGAATGACTAGTAAACCTTATCACCCTGGTGTGTTGGTCTGATCACAAGGCATACTGCCTTTGACGGCACGGCGTACCGTGGGTATCCGGATTCGATTCCCGGCCGCTCGTTAAACAGGGTCAAGCTGATGTTCTGATTGGCTATAAGAGTTTGCTCTCGTAGCAATAAATCCGTCATATGAATCAACTGTATACATTAAAGTACGTAAATATATAAATAAATAAATAAACCCATAAGCGCACCTAATTATGATTAAAGGGACCTACGGTCGTCATGCATTTCTACTTATAAAATTCGAAAATAGTTTTAGAACGCAATTACGAAAAAAATTGAGTTTTTAAATCACATATTTCAAAATATGTGACTAAAAACCCCATGGATACAAAATATATTTCTTACGCGCTTAATGTTTATCAAAATCTATAGAAAACATTAACTATCGTTAGTAAACTCATTAGCACACTTAACTATGAATTACGAGGCACACATTCGTCACACACATCTGCATACAAAATACATATTTTTAATATAAGCGTATGTACATATAACAACCTTTATAATAAACACCTACACATACCAGAGGCTTCATCGGAAACGTGTTTACTATACCCTTCTCCTTCTATCCTCTCCTCACTTCTCTTGTCCTTCTTTCACTTTCCTTGAAAACTTGTTCCTCGTCTGGCCTGCCCTGCCATGCCTACCCACACTATCTTCACCCAGTCCAGGTCATTGTATTCAAAGTATATGATATGGTGGGGATTATTGTGTAGCTTTGGAGATTCGACCGTCATTTCTGATACAGGTTGTTAGAGCGTTCAGATATTTTTAATCGACAATCTAATATAATAAAAGTGAAAACTTACGTTTTACTCTTTTTGTTTCATTCGTATATTCTCGTTTGTTTGTCTTTCTTTCGCTCTTAAACAGTCCAGTAGATACCAATGAACTTTTACATATGATTAATATACATCTCAAGTTAAAATATAAGTTATACTTAATTATGTATCACTTATAATAGCAGAGCAGTGAACATAAGCTAAAAAAATTATTCCCATGCCACCAAAAATCGAAGAAAATTCGCGAGGACATCGTCAGTAGGTAATACACAATTACCTTTTTGAATAAAAATATTATAGTTCAGTATTATATTCATGGACGTTTATTGTGAAAAGTATTGAATACTATTGTAAATAAATTTCACTGTTGACAAATAAATATATTTAATTACAAAAGTTCCTTTGACGTTGTGTAATTATCATTTTTAACTAAAGTTAAAAAAAGATAAAAGTATATATATAAAAGTATATTTACGCAATACTTACGTATTTCAACCAGACATGGAATTCTGGCAGATGAAGTCAGCCTCATGCATTGATGCATGAGCTGACAAAAAGGAGAGGATCTGCTTAGAGTAACATATCGCACCAGCACTGCCAAGCGGGAGTCTACATTTTTCTAATACCACGCTAGCAAAACTGCATGCAAAATCTATTTATTTAAATACTCCCTAAAAATATTTCTGCATTGTAAATGAGAAATGTTCGTCAGTATCTATCTGAATAAACTATTATCACTTCACTTTTCAATCATCATCATCATCATCATCATCATCATATCATCGTCATCATCATCATCATCATCATCATATATATTAATACGCTAAGGTTAAGATGTTACTCTCCCTTTTTAGAAAAAACCTCACAACTAATCCACATAAATTATATATCATTTTATAGATAACTGCTTGCTCTACCGGCATCCACAACTAAAAAAATTATTATTGCTATTGTTTTTGCAAATTAATTAATTATTAAAATTATATACACAAAACAGCAATGCTGCCATCTAACGGCTCAACGTCAATATGATTGACGGTCGGTAAAATTTTTGTTTAATTTCAAATCCACTCACGTATAAATAAAGTGGCGCTTTAGCTCAATGCTTTTGATACTTGCGCCTCTATATGTCAATTTTAGTAAAATATTTGTTTGATCTGTCATCTGAGCTTCATAATGGAATAAATAATGCGAAGACTTCGCACGGGTCACGCTAGTTATTTATAGTTATCTAACAGTGATGGAGATTCTTACATAGTACAGGCACTTTTCAGCATTTTATATGAATGAAATTAAAATGTTAATGCTAAGTGGGATAAATATAAATTTATTAGTAACCCTGGTTCTTTGCTGTACAATAATAAATGTTATAACGCTACTATATATAAATTATCGAATTTTCTTTTTCTTTTTATAAAATCCACAATTCTATGTCTGGTACAAATTTTTAAGGGCAAGGAAATTAAAAACAACGTAAATAATTTCCTACATAACAGCTACATTTACACTAACCATAAAGTAGATAATTGGTTACTAGTTCGGAAATGTTGGTGATATAATAATTGTATCAGTCTTTTTTCGTAGGATATCATTAACGATAAATAGAAAGAGCATGATTCAGGAAACGTGTGAATAAGCAAATTTCACTTTTATCTAGAATTTAATCTCTTTGCTACGAATACGCTAAAAGGCTTTCATTACTACGAATACGCATTGCGCTAAAAGGCTTTCACACACACTTAAGCATAAATAATAGTTTAAATATTTAACACTATGCAATTTTTCTATCAAACTATTTATAAATATTAATTCATTGTATGTGTATATATATATATATATATATATATATATATATATATATATATATATATATATATATATATATATATATATATATACGTATATTGTAGATCGCCCAGTATGCCTTTCATAGGCTTGAGAAAAAAATGTTATGTTTTATCCTTTTCTATTTGTTAAATATGTTATACCAAAAAGTTCATTTTATTTATTATTGCAAAATGTGTGTAATAGGGAAAATAAATTACAGCTCCTTTTTAGATATGGTCGTTTTTGAGATAGACATTGTCAAAAACAGATACTTTGAAAATTGCCTATATCTTTCGACAAAATTAGAAAAATACAGTGTACTCTACTCGAATAGCTTATTTCAGTTATACCTAATAGACCCAAATCAAAAAAAATATTCGCTCTGACTTCCCCTTTCTTTCTCTGGAAGGAAAGCATATTATTAAACAAAATATATTTGTCTTCATATAAGCCATTTCCTCAGTAACTATTGAACGGATTTTGTTCCAGTTTTCAGTAGCCTGTCCATTGATTCACAAGAAGTATTAATTAATGTATATAATTTAGAAATATTTTGTCAAAATTACCCGAACTCTAACAATCAATATTGATGAAGTCAGTAAAAAAGTGTTCGTCGGAGAGGTATTTTAGCGTACGTAAAATATAATTTTCCAGTCCAATTTTCTATAGCTTCTTGCATGAAACTGTCTTAATTCTTATAAAATTAAATATTATAATGATCCTTAACTTATATAGACGAAATTTCCGTTTTATATCATAGTTTTGTAACTGATACTTTGAAAGTTACGGCGTGGTTCTGAGTAAGCAAAATTGTTCGCGCAGGCTTTCATTCATTAACGCGTCCCCTGTTAAATCTTCGCCTGCCCGTACAGATCCGGAACAGATCGCTATTTATATATAATTTTGAATATAATATTTTATTTCAGGTCAAAGTTCCACTAGTAAAGTATAAATTTGAAGTTCCTAGTCTGTTTATGGGCTGGAGACTTCAGACGGATGGACAGTATTATCACAACATTAGGGTTTCACTCGTATTCTTTTAGTACAGAACGGTTCCTGAATCTTTCATATTGTCTATTAGATTATGCATTGATTCCTTGGTCGAACCGAATTTTTTGTCAAAATTTTTGTTAAATTCAATTTTTTTTTAATTTGAGAAATCGTTACACTTACTTATATTACCAGATAATATTAAAGTAATAAAAATTAAAATCTAAATCTTGTCTATTAGTCTCATATAACATAAGCAATATAACACTACTTACCACAAACTTCGTTCAACCTGTATAACGCTAAGTTTTGTGCTCACCTATAATCGTGGTTATGTATGCCGTATATCAGGTTTATAGGGAAGTCTGTATTGTTTTATTTTGCTCCATAGTTCATTACCTTCCACAACTATATATTTATAGGTAAAGTTTGGTATCAGACCCAATGCTTCTTGCTATGTGTATACATGTATCTGTGAATAGCCATGACTATCCTCTTCCGGGTTTTGTATACATATATGTAGTCGTGTTTTCGTACTAAATGCGTTTATTGATCTTTTTTTAATAGTTAGTGGGTTTGGAAAAATATCTTTTTTTTGTTATTGCGATCTTAATCTTGTTTGTATTTATCTAGAACGTGCTGCTTATCTGTACAATGACATTGAATTTTTTTTTTGTATCTTTTTTATTGTTTGATGTTAATTTATCTATTACATTTAAATATTTGGACAAAAGACATATTACATTTAAGTATTCATTAGAAAAATAAAAATATTTTTTCGAGTTTCACAGGTCTATATATCTTCATTAGGTATATTCGCGGCTAATTACACTTAATTAAAGTATTGACCCTTTTTCCTCTATTTCAACTTTTCCACCACTCAATCGCAACAAGAAGTAAGCTTAAGAAATAGTTTAAATTAACAAATCTGTACTATTAGGGTTTAATACCGAAACCGAGAAAACACAACCGTCACAGACTTCCAGTCGCACAGTGCACAGCCTTCTAAGTTTTTTTTTATATTATTTTCATATAAATCATTTCATTTTTTATTTTACTTGTTAATCTGATATTTGCCTGTTGAAAACTAGTTTATACATAATTTTTAATAAAATATGCAATTTTCTTTTTTAATCCAACTTATATTCAATAAATCAGTTAACTGATTATTATGAAAATATATTACGAAAGAACATATATGGGGTGGGGATAATACGATACGTAACTATTTAACATTCATGCGTAATCTTGTAAAGTGATCCCCCAAGTAGCTAATATTAAATATTGTGAAATATATATTTTACCGATTTGAATAGACATTTTATGGGCGCAATTTATTTAATTATAACTAAAAGTTTAAAATATTCCAAAATTAACCGCATTATAATAGAAAAAATATCATGAAGGATAAGTCACGTTATCTATGTGATAACATTACTGAACTCTCGCTGAGTTCTATATAAATAAGATAATATTAAATTCAACATAAAACAATCTTGTAAATCCCATAGGTTGTTAGCCAGTTTTTAGTGTTCAAATGCTTTGTGGGAAATGTTTTGTAACCATTTCGATTTGGACATCAGAATAGCAACTTCATAAGTCAAATGGTGTTTAGAAGCTATATAGTATTTAAAATCAATATAGTATATTAGACCATCTACTATATTCTCAGGCTATTTCTCATCGAAGTGATGTAGACTGCAACAAAGGGCCAGTCACAGTAAAAAATCCTCTTGAGACTAGACCTTGCCATTTTATGGGGACCACGTCTGCATTACACAGACACAGAATATGGCGGTACTCTCGACTGCAACAAAGTGTGTATACTTAATTAATGTACGCTTCCAAGTGTTTCTTAAATGCATTGACGTCAAAAGTATTTTTTTTACTTATCTTATTTTAAATTCAGATCTATTTTATGAAAGTGGTTTAAAAAATCATACAACCCAAACCGTTCCTTTGTATTTTAATTATATATAAATAACTGCTGAATTCTTTCTATGTATATTACCGTCTACTTATTTAGTTTTTATCTTAACTATTTCTTCATAATCTTTTTTATTTATTTTGTAATTTTATTTTTTTTCTCTCCATCTGTTATTTAGGTAGCTATGACGGAGCCTCACGCCATACAGGTCTCACCGGTTTCGCTTACGTTTTTGTTACTGTTTGTGTAATCGTTATAGTTTATGGCTATAATAATAGCTATTAAAATATTCTCAGTTTGACTCATCCTCATTCGGCTTCTATTTTACCGGTTTTCCATAAGCATGTGATCAAGAAAGTTCAACGTCATATTTAAGCTGACATTTCAAAGCTGGACCTGTAACCGTGGTACCGTATATATTCCATCAAGATCTTTTTTCAAGAGTCGTTGTACTTACTATTTAGAAACTCTAAAAATATGTAAATAAATACCTTAAAAGACTGAAAGTCCGAATGGCACTGTGTAATAAATGTTCTTAATTACGTACTTTATCCATTATCTCAGCTTGCACAGAAGATCTTTTAACTCGTATTTTAATTTATTATAATAAATCCTTTTAAGGTTTCCGTACCCAATAAAGCAACCTTTTTAATTTTGCATTATCTGTCTGTCCATCGTTAGATCACAGCCGTTTCATGTGTAGATTTTTATTACGATAAAATTGAAATTGGCGTTTGTCTTTAAAACAATTTATTAATGTACCCTAAAATGTTTTTCCAAATATTACGTAAAGCAGGGGTGACTTTTTTCACGTACCACATTGTGTACTGTGTCGATAAATAGGTTGTTCCAAAGTATTTAGGGTGTTATGAATACTGTAATCTCCTTCGATAAAGGGACCCTTCGTCTCCTTCGATAATCTCCTTCGATAAGTTAATGAAATATTAAGCTTTATAATGATCATTTTAATACACTTATTATAACCAACCTTCACTAAACCACCCTAAATCCCTATTGGCTCAACCGCTATTTTTGAATATCTGAAATATGTTCACAGCTAAGTTGACTCTGTTAGCTGAAGTTTATCATGTCATAGTCGACCAACTTTAGAAACATATTAATGCAAAGTAATGTCTTCCACCCATGTATGAAACTTGAGATAAATGTTCTTTGGTGTAACAAAAAACGGTAAGCCGAAAAGATTTAAATTACGCGTACGATTTTAATGACAAAATGGAGCTTAAAGCGGTGATATTTTCAACTAAAACGTAATAAATAATTATTAATATTTAATTTATTAATGTGTAATTAATAACTATGTAATTATTTACAGTTAATAAAGATTAATCGTTGAATATATTTGGCGTTAATTTTGTAGTAATTCATTATTCACAATTAAATGAAACTACGTGATGTAGTATTATTACGACCTAGGTTTCATTGTATTATAGCCCACCTAAAGATGTTGTAATACAACGAAACCAAGATCGTGGTAAAGAACTTACAGAAAGAGTAAAGAAGTAGAAATAATACAACAATACGTAGTTTAATTGTGAAAGATTATTCAATTTATTCTTCCTTATCTCAATGTGCACGGTAGATTATCCATCTATGAATTTTAAAGGTATATTATCCATGTATGAATTTTAAAGGTATATTATCCATGTATGAATTTTAAAGGTATATTATCCATGTATGAATTTTAAAGGTATATTATCCATGTATGAATTTTAAAGAGAATTTTTTGTTATAATTTTAATGTTTTAAATAATTCTTTTGACTCTGTCTCTGTCAGTTTTAATCGAAAATAAACAATGAATATTAAAAATTAAATTATAAATAAATCCTCACCTTTCCAATTACATATTATTTCCTATCTTAGCTTCAATAGAATAAACCAGAAACCTTGTACATTTTCTTTTCAATCGAGTAGTTTATTCTCCAGGTTCGGACAAGCGAACGAGATAATACGAATAGCTGTGAGGTATAAAATAATTAGGGTCATAAGAAAGAAAATATTAAAGATATTCTAAGAAAGATGTTTCTCTATGAGCATAATAGAACTTCCACAAACGATAAAAAAAATCATATTTTTTTAATACGGAAAAAAAATTATGGCAGGAAAAATTGGGGAGAATAATTTATGGCTTACTAACACAAATGTCTAACTTTTATTATTCCAATTTTAATAAAAATGCGGTATGTTTCATGTCAAATTTCAAATCTGTGCAAGACTAGATCCAATCTTTACAGTCACTAGGAATAAACATAAAACTTTAAGTGCCTCGACTCTGCCTTAATAAAAAAACCTACCTTACCTTTAATAAAAAAACAACATTCGAGTTATTAGTGATAAAAACATATTATGGGAAAATAGATTAATGAGAAATTTAAATTAGCACATTTAGTTATAATACGTTAAGGGGCGGGCCAAATCGAAAAATTATAGGAAAATTAAAATAAATACACAACGATATAAGATACAGTGTTTATCATGCTAGAGAAGGAAAAATTTTCATCAAATAACTAGAAGTTTTTACAAAATTTATAATATAAATATTAGTAATTATTTAAAATAATTGTGTAACAAATTAAATTAAACTCATTACGTCCTGATAATTGCAACTATATACATCTGCAATAAACTAACCAAAAACGATTGGAATAAAAAAAAGTTACAACGAAAAATCAAAATAAATATCATTTAAATACCAGACTTACTAACACTTTGCAGTGTAAATGGAGACATAAAATATTCAACATAATAAAAAACATAACGAAATAAAGGTTGCAAACAAGCTTTAACAAAACTGAATATTGCAAAGTATTGTTTAGGCTAATATTGCCTAAACAATGCCGTGCAATATTTAGTTTTGTTAAACAAATTATGATATTGTACAATTATTGTAACTATAAAAATTACTGAGAACAATAAAATTCTAGCCTTAAAATTTTTAAGCTTCTATCTGTAAATTATTTACACATAGACAAACATGCAGATGATATTAATCATATTCTGTACCCTGTGATCCGGAAACGCAATAAAACGAAAAACAAAATTAAATTGTTGCTTAATAGACCTCATAGAGACTACCGCATATCCGCATCTGCTCAAAATATTATCGAACTGAGTACAGGTTTTGAACAAGATAAAACACAAAAACCGGTATGTATAGGAAATCCAGTAAGTTTTTTTTTCATGAATCTTGATTATTTAATGGCACAGATTTGATGATGTCATGAATCCAGTTTTGGAATCCCCAAACCAATCATTGAAGTGGTTTGACCATATCCGGCAGAATATTGTCAATTTCAATCGAGGATATTGTAATTAAAAAAATACATGCGTATGTATTATATATATATATATATATGTATATATATATATATATATATATATATTTTATATATATATATATATATATATATTATATATATATATATATATATATATACATATATATATATATATATATATATAATCGCTTCTTGAAAATCACCAAAAAACCGATCAAGGACGAGTAGAAGTCGCACCACGAGGGTTTCGTACACAATTGGATATTTACAAACATTCAATGTTACATGGTATTTCCATTTAAACCTATTATATCTTCCACAGCCGTGAAAACATGATGCACATATAACAAATTATAACATCTATATCAATCGCTATACGACTTTTCTACAGCCTTTGCCTGGGTTTCTAAAAACTATTTTTTCTAATTTTAGGTTCAGTAGTCTCAAAAATGAGGAAGACCATATTGTTTTTGATTATTTTTCAGTATATCTCTGAAGATATAATATCTAAATTTATAAAACAAATATTTTTGGCGATGTAACAAGCTATTTCCAAAATTCCACAAGGAATTTTAGAATATTTTGAGTATTATCTAATTAAATATATATGAGTTAATATGCTATATTATATCTTAAATTTCAAGTCACTATATCAAGTGGTTTCTCGGAAAAAACGGTTACGATAGACAGACAGACAGACAGTACAATTTCTTATAAAAAATTGTAAAAAGTTGTACTGTGCCTATAATATGCTGTTACATTTTTATTTTTGAACCAACATAAAATATATATCGTAAAGATCCAAATTACCTATGTATCGCTGGATAGCTGAAGAAAAATGACATAGGATTTTATATTTAAAATATTATAATTTTCTGTAACCATAATAAAAAAGTTTTTAAACTTAATTAAAGAGGAATATGAATTTTAAATGAAACATAAATATAAATTTAAAATTTTCATTTGACGTCAAAGGATAATTCGGATATCTGAAACAAACATACATCGCAGAATGACGCTTCGTGAAAAATTACCCGCAATTTATTACGAAAAGGGTATTAATTATTATGGTTGAACTGAAAAACGAAAACTTTTCACAGTTTAATGGAAAAAAACCACAGCGATAAATAGTTACTCGATGGTCCGATCTCTTTGTCTCTACGAGAGCCAAAGGCAGAATACGACGGAAAAAACTAGTGATGGTCTTTTTCGACACATTTCAAAACGAAAATGACGTTCGATAACCGATAATAAATCATCATCCGTACGAGATATCGATGTAATTATGAACAGCTATCTAATATCATATCATTAAAACCTATCAGAAGGCCTACATATGCCAATATTTGTCATGTGACATTCCTACAATTTCCATAACAAGAATTAAACAAGGTCACCATGTATCCATTGTGACCTTGTTTAATTCTTTAGTCCGCAGTATCCTTGAAAACAATGCAGTCAACGCGTCTCCACATGAGCTACTTATATACTTATGTTGGAAAAAGTATTAAAAAAGTTTAATAGATTTGCAAAAAAAATATATACATATATAAAGAAATGAGAATAGTATTCTGTCAACATTGTTTTTTCAATTTTTTTAATTTGGTTGGATGTAAATCAATTAAATTCCGACGGGAATAACTTTTGATCAAATTTTTTTTTAATTATTTAATAATTATGTCAACAACACCTCGGTCTTCTGTTTCGTAACGCTTTATGCTAATGAATGTTACGTGCGAGGACGGAGTCATAGTTTAATTAACCTGCCTAGAGCACGCACAAATATCCTGCAGCTTTCGCCAGTTTTTCACCCATTTATCTCAATCAACGAGTATTGTGACTACATTGACCGCTTCAAGAATGTAATTATGGAGTTGCTTAGTAATTGACGTTCGATAATTACCCTTAGTTAATTTTATGTTCAATTTAAACTTTTGTTTTTTTTCTTTTATATTAATTAATATTTATATTATTATATGTAATATAATTTTTTATAATTTTACTATTTTTGCATATCAGCGCTTCGGGGAAACCTATAAGTCGGACATAGGGTTTTTTTGTTATATAAATAAATTAAACTACTTAAGTACAAATTTAACACCACTATAACTGCACTGTACACATTCAAACATATATAAGCATTTAATGTAGTATTTCTATTAAACTACTTAGAAATGACAATATTATTTATCACTATTTAAATATTTTACGCTATTATATATATATATATATATATATATATATATATATATATATATATATATAAATATTCAGTTTTTTTTCAAATTTTCCCTTTTTATCCCATTTTGACATCCCATACCATAGATGATATTGAAGAATGAATTTTAGTTTATAGATCCACTCTAAAATTTCTACTTAAATTATTTTGAGTGTTAACCTTGAAATATGTGTCAATTAATATGCTTTGTACCTGTGCCACGTAAAAATAACATGAAACTTACAGTTCCTAAATAATACGTCTTTTTAAGACAAAGGATGTTGACACTTTCAGTAATATATTTAAAACTTACCATAAGTTAAAGAAAAAACTATTTCTGATTCCTGACTTTATATTCCAATAGTAATGTGGAAATAGAAAATTATATAACACACCAAATACAAAATTTACCTACACGAAATATATAAATTATAAAATCAATAACTTCACTTTATCTTTCCGAAATTTTAAACAAATATTTTTAAGTGTCTTCTGTTAAAATATGTATCCGGAAAATATTTAAAGCTTCCACATCAAAACAATTTCTCTGAAAAAAATATACTATAAAGGTGCTATTTTTCTTCTAAGGCTTGCAACCAAAATGACAAAATAAAATTTTAACATTAAACTTAATACCATTTTGTATCTTAATATTACTAGGTTTTATGTTTAAACTAGCTGACCCGTGCGAAGACTTCGCACTATATCGCCATCTAGCGTGTTCCAAGTATACAATTTGGCTAAGATATTTGATGTGTCGCCCACAGATGGCGCTCATGCCAATTGTTATAAAAATTAATTTTTTTATTAACAAAAAGATTTTTTTCGATTTTTTTTATATTTTTCGCCCAAAGTAGAAAATATAAGCTTTAAGTGGGTATTTTTTTATTTTTTTTGGTGCAGTAGTTAAAGAGATCGAGCCGCTCGACCAAAAAACACTTTTTAGAAATAATATATTTAGATTTATATAACGATTACAGAAGATCAGATTGCATTTAATGCAATATCTCCAGAATATATCAGATACAAGCACGTGTGTCTTATCAATATAATAAATAATAATGTGAGATTGTAAGTAATGGGGCCATTAGTAAGCTGACTTTTCTAGCTTTTTAGATAAGAACGCACAGCGGATGTGATATATGGACGTCATAAATCAGTAAGACTATTGACTCAACTTATAAATTGAACGACGCATCGATCTATGGACATTGATAAATGAGTTCCATACAGTCTTGGTAGAATTTGTAGTGGTTTTTTAAACGTTTTGTAATCTCAGTCTAAAAGTATTCCAATGAGAGTTCAAATTATGAATCTCACTAAACAGTAGCGTCGTGACGTCAAGTACTTTCAGTGGTTGCCTGTCAGTTCTTTTCTAAACTTTTCTCCTTTGCATCACCACCTAAAGCCCTTTGGTATTTTTTTCAAATCATGCATTAAAGCATTCAAGTTCATACTTTCATAACTTCAATATAACTATAAAAATCAAATGTTTACGTTAAATTTCGCACAGAATCACATTTAGACATTCGCACAAAGACTCACTCTTTAGAAGCGCCAGACTTTAAAATATAATGGTCTAATGTAATTAAATTTTTCTAGAAAATAAATAGATTATTACATACTTATTTTATAAGTAATATATATAATGGCTTTTCTGACTTATAGGGCAATTCCACAACTTAAAACAGTTTAACAAGGCAACACTAAATGACCCTTAAAGTAGAATGAAATAATAAACAACAAACGAAAAGCAACAATTAAACCAAATACTGTAACAGTATATAACTAGATTAATAATATTGTTGACCATAAGCTACGTAAATACTTCACAATAACATTAATCACGTCAGAACATCGATGGGTCTGCAACCCACCGAGTACATATTAAATATTAATAGCACCATAAGCGTGTCTTTCTCCAAGTTCAAAGAGTTGTGTCCAAGGTACAGAATTTTGCGTCATAAAACTTAATATTTAATTTAACCTTACGTCACTAATATGATCGATAAATTATAACACATTTTACGTCACCATGTCAAGATTCCGCATATACCATTAGAATCCTAAACGAGGCTAGACCTGCTATTGCATACACAAATATGTACGGAACCCAGAGCATAACTCATAACTTGCTTATTTTACATTGAAGCTCCCTAAAGTATTTGCCACATTCTTTTTAAAAATCAATAACTATAGTCCTAAAAGATAAGGCTCACATGTGTTAACATGTAACAGGACAACAGGCCGTTAATCTTTACGCTTAATAACCCCAATAACTTTAACATAGTAACAGTAACCCCCATATAACAACTTTATTTCTTTGGAATTTGTTTTCGCAATCCATAACCTCGACTAAAAATATTACCATTTATCAGTCGATAGAAAATTGCACAGCAATATTCTCAACCATCAATTTAACTGCATTCGAAATGATTCACTACGACGCAAATGGCAAGTTTATTTATTATCAACAACAATGCAACAACATAAAACTCCCGTACAAGGTAGCGCAGCAGCGTGTTCGCTCGCAAAGCTCGTTGCCGTATAAAAGCTCCAAAAGCTACCGGCGGTCGCAAAAGTATTCGCCAAAGCTCGCACTTCGCCGTGGAAAACTTGAACGGCGAATGCCAAAGCGACACCTTAAAGCTCCGATGTTCGCATTCGCTTTTTAATTCACGATTCGTGTGGAATTTCGAGTATTTCCGCCGGGTATCGTGTTCGGAAGCCGGTCTGTGTGGCTTCCAATCAAGTGGCTTTGGTCGTAAGGTAACTGATGTGAGACATTCTTGTACGTAGTACCGTAACGAATATTCACCTGGAATGCTTGGATGGAAAATTTTAAGTATCATAAAGCTAATATAATTAAGAATATGTTGAGTTAATATAAGAAATTTAATTTTATAATAATTTTTTAGGGTTAAAAATAAAAAATATATATAAAAGTTTATCTGAGTCATTGCCTATTTACATGTCAAATCATATTTTTTTATAAAAATTACTAAATGAATTGTTATTAAACTTTGAACAAACATTAGCTTAAAATTTAAGTTAACTAATGTTAAGTATTAAGAGTTAAGAGTTATTTTATGCAGATTAAATATTATGAAATAATTCTGAGGAGACTAATATTTGTTTACCTGTTTTTTGCTCATTATATTATTGTACGAAGTATTGCCCAACAAATATTTAGAAAACTACTAATTCTTACCTGAAGCTTCGTCTACGCAGCAGCAACATCAGTGGCATTTCACGGCGTCTTGAAAAAGACATTATGTTATTCCTGAAAGGCGTTTTATTTTTCTGGGTCAAGACTACTGTATATAGGTGCTCAATATTTTTTGTCTGCGAGAAAGATTTAATAAAGACCAGTTTATATCCTAAAGAGCTATTAAATATCCAACTAACAAATGTGTTAAATTTTAACGTATATCTAATTGCTGGACATTAACAAAAATTATTTAATTTTGTTTCAAAACTGAAAAGTTATCAAGAAAGTTCTCTACCTATTCTCTTCTCTACTATCAATATTAACAAATAAATTAACAATGTTTGAGTTATCGAATTCACAAGTAGAGAAAATAAGGAAGACACATATCAGTAAGTTGAGATCCTTAACTTCAAGTAACTATACGTATAAGTGGCTTGTCCAAACAAAATGTATTACGTATATTTGGGGAGGTCTGCTCTATACTAACAAAGATGTTATTGTATTATAAAAGTATGGACTTTATACTATTATAAAAGTATTATAAAAGTATAGACTTATTGCGATAGGAACAATCTCTCCCAGCTTAATAAAAAAAATTCGCGTGCAACTCAGTACGCGTGACTGAAGTGAAACTTCTTTGGCGATTTAAACCTCCATTTGTAAGTATACAGAAAGTATGTGTGTATATATATATATATATATATATATATATATATATATACATATATATATATATATATATATATATATATATATACACGGTTCTGGGCATAAGTGTCGGACAAAAAAAGAAGCTATTCGTTGGCTAGAAATGACTAAATTGTAGTTGAAATAAAAGGTAAAATACGCCCTTTTTCTAATTTAGTGCAAAAAAAATATTACACATAACTCGTTTAAACACACCCAATACTTGCATAGAGAGCGGTGCTTACTCGGGCAGCTAGATATCTTCGTAGCTGTTCACTGGTTACGTCTTTCTTTGACATCGTGTATATATATATAAATATATATATATATATATATATATATATATATATATATATATATATATAAAATCTTCATGTAATCTACTTAGACAATTGTTATTTAAATTAGTCTACTAACCTATTAACCAAGTTAAATAAACCATTAAATAAAAGAAAAAATTGCCGCCACGCCTGTACCAGAACACGACTAATTGCAGATTTATAAACATATTAACTATTTACGTTGTCAGTCTTGTAACGGATGAATTACACGTAAAATTAATAATCATTAATCGATCATAAATAGATAAAAAAATCGACAACATTTTGACAGTTTACTTTTGACATACTTAACATACAATACAACTGATACCTGCTATCAAATAGTGAGCGGTATTTTGCTTGTTTTCGCACATGCGTACACTTCTCATTTTATTCTATCGTGCTCATCTGTATTTCTTGGTTGTTAGCTAAGTAACTATTTTACGGCCTTCTTGCGATAGATTCGTGATATTCTGACATGAAAAACGTTGCACGAAGGACGTTGCAACCTTCACATTTTACTTTCATCGCGCCCAAAGTTTTATTTCAAAAAAGTTGAGTGTCAGCGAACCCACAATAGATATGAAATTGATTAAATTTAACATACGTTGTCCAAAATAAGTATTGTTGTACAAAATAAGAATCGTGGCGAATAAAATAACGAAGTCGAACTACCAAACAATGAATCAAAAAATTCAAAACATTAAGCCGAACGAACGGTATGTATTTTGCGTAGCGCAGAGAATATTTGAGAATACATGTATAACAAGACAGAGCCATCTTTTTCTTTTTATACATGGGTACTCAAACGATCAAAGATATATGAAGACTTTTGACGATTGACGGTATGTCGTGACGCTGGATCGCGCCGCTTTCGCCAATTTACTCCCGTATATTTTTTCCACTCAATAAGTTTCACTTCAAAGCGATCATTTATATATTGCATTTAAACATATTAGTAGTATGTTTAAGTGGAATATATAAAATACAATATAATGACAATAAAACACCTTACTTGGCATATAAATTGAAATAAGGGGAGAATCAATGATGAGGAAAACAGGGTAAGGAAGGTAGGACACACAGGAAATATAAATTTGATTAGGAAAGATATCATATTTCAAAAGGAATCTTCAATGCTGACGATAATGAGTAATAAAAATATAGTGAGATCGAGTTCTAAGTTTATTTGATAATTTGGTGATAAAAGCGGTGAACGAATATTAGCAGAGGTGCGAATCTTGAAGTAAAATAAAAGAAATTATGTGATTAATTTCATATGTTTAAAGAATATACGTCTGGTGCCAATTACTAATCTCCACCTACAATTAAATGCATCCCAAGTTTAAAAATATAAACACGCTTTGTGAAACTCACATAAATTTACACATAAATTACACATAAATTTTGGAAACATTCCAACTTGTTTCGCAACACTTCATAGCGATAAAGATTAATTAAACAGACAATAAAGGAATTTTGTATGCACAGTAGAACGCCAATGAAACAAATATCAACAATGCAAAATGTAAATTTTCCGAACATGCTCATCGGTCTTTGATAAAGATAAATAGGGAAGAGAAAATTATAAATGTTCACGGTTTCAGTATGGCGACGGAAAGACATTCAACTCTAAAAGAAAAGCAGATTTAGGACTGTTTTGTTTTAGTGTGGAAACTCTCATCTATACAGTATTTTGTGACACTACTATTTTACTACATTAATTGTATCTTTGTTTTTGAGACTTCTTATTAATTGATTACCCCTAATTAAACATAACAAAAGTTACTGAATATTTCTATTTTGGCAAGTACTGTTTGATTATCCGAAAATGTAATTATCTGTATTGAACTTATTTCCAATTGATTCAAATAATCGACTCTCTGCAATATTGTAAAAATAATTTGATATATTTAATTTTTGCAATAATTTAATCATTTTCAAAATAATACTACGTCTACGTTCTACGGGGATATATTAAGTTTATTATACTATCTATTAATCTTTGTGTCTATAAAATTTCACTAGTCTTTCCCTAAACAATATATCCCAGGAAGTTGGCTTGTGTATCATTTTTAAGCTCGTTTTCTCTGCTGACATGCAAATATTCATATTAATTATATAAGGCATCTGATATTACCCTTTATAAAACTGGTATTGACATTATTGGATTTTTTACATATTTTCTTATTAACCACATTACGTTTAAAGATATTATAAACAAGTTGTAAGATATCGTAACAAGCCTCAGTAACTTTTTTTAACGAACCGACATTAAATTTTTCTCTTTTTCAGGGATTTCTATAAAACATCTCTCCAGCTTAGTTCTCCATCTGTTTCTTTTTCACCGTCCTTTAGCTTCTAAACTATAAAGGTAGTGTGTACAAAATTTGCGTACATCATGTAAAATGGCAGAACTGATTTCAAATTATTCAATTATGGAAAATATATTTTCTGGGAGCATTGGTGCAAGCAAATTTTATACGGAAAAAGTCTGATGTGCATTCGATGTGTCATTGGAAATATGGTTCAGTTGTGATTTGAGCTTGAGTCACCCGAATAAGTAAAAATCATATCTTATAAAGCACATGAAATACACAATCTAAAAGAAATCTGTGTAATAAATCAATTATAGATAAAAAAGTAAATAAATTTCATTTTCATATTTTATGTCGCTTAAGAACCTTAGATTGCCATTTTTAACGTATAAACGTATTCAAAATCGTTATCAGGTATGGGGAGACAATCGCGCGCAAACGAGCGATAGTTTCTATCGAATAATATTAAACTTCAAAAACTTGGCTAAACAGATTTTCCTAATATTATTTATCAATATGTATGTAGAGTATTTTGCTCACAGAAATACTAAAGAACAAAAAAAAAGCTAAAGAACAGTAAGAAAAAAAATTGCAATGTCAGAAACTGTCACAGTTATTTCCGTGAAAATGTCAAGATTTTATTATATGAATTTTGAACTTTTTGTTTGTTTTAAATCCTTGAATTCATTTAAAATACTTAAAATTTATAGGTATCAAAATGTATGAGAAATCTTCATACTATTTAATTACTCCTACAAAATTGTTTATTGTTTTATATTTCAATCACTTTGATATTCGGAAAAATCCATCAATGAAAAAATTATATATTCATTTACAATTAATGTTAACATAGCAATATGAAAGCTAAAACTAATCCATGCTTTAAAATTTAATTTTTACACGTAATTAACCAAATATTTTCTTCTTTACAATAGTCATTAACGACACAGATAAACGATGATTAGCCGCTAAAGACCTCCTCTCATCTGTTCCTATGTTTAAATCATCAACTTTTTAGTTCAAAGCAACATTCCTCTCAACTAATTAGAAGCAAATACACTCTCTTTCTTTATCAGTTACTTTTGTTTCTTTTGCAAATTTTATTGCTTCAATGGTTTTTTTAAATTTTATTTAATGAGTTCATCCATTAATATATGAGTTACCACACTCGGTAAGTATCTACTTCAATGATCAGACAATAAACAAGCGGCTCCATCACATGTTCATTGGAAACATCCCATGTTACTTATTTCTCATAAGTGTCAAGCTTATCAAAAAGATTTACACAAAACGTTGAATAAGTTCATGTATCATTAGTACACAATTTTATAACCAAAAATAAAATATAAATGATGAAGTAAGGAGGTAGAGGAAACGTAATATTTTAAAATGATGTTACAATTGCACACTTACATGCGTGAAATTTGAACTTCAATTGGTTCAATTATTAAGGACCGATATCGTCATTGAAGCAAGAATCAACATGAAGAAACATAATATTTTAAAGAGATGTTACAATTGCACACTTGCATGGTTCAATTATTAGGAACCGATATCGTCATTGAAGCAAGAATCAAAATGAAGAAACATAATATTTTAAAGAAACGTTACAATTGCACACTTGCTTGCGTGAAATTTGAACTTCAATTGGTTCAATTATTAAGGACCGATATCGTAATTGAAGCAAGAATCAAAATGAAAAATCATAATATTTTAAAGAGACGTTACAATTGCACACTTGCATGGTTCAATTATTAGGAACCGATATCGTCATTGAAGCAAGAATCAAAATGAAGAAACATAATATTTTAAAGAAACGTTACAATTGCACACTTGCTTGCGTGAAATTTGAACTTCAATTGGTTCAATTATTAAGGACCGATATCGTAATTGAAGCAAGAATCAAAATGAAAAATCATAATATTTTAAAGAGACGTTACAATTGCACACTTGCATGGATCAATTATTAGGAACCGATATCGTCATTGAAGCAAGAATCAAAATGAAGAAACATAATATTTTAAAGAAACGTTACAATTGCACACTTGCTTGCGTGAAATTTGAACTTCAATTGATTCAATTATTAAGGACCGATATCGTCATTGAAGCAAGAATAAAAATATACAACTCGCTAATTCCCAGAACGCGTTTTACGTAAACTCGAGTGCATTAAACTGACTGCATAAACTTCAAAAGCAATACTTTAAAGAAAACAATATGGCGTCCGTCCATGACCTCGCACACTATTTCTGAGATAGCGCTTTCTTATTCTCGCGCCTTGCAGCGTGACCGTAGAGCGGGCCGGTGCTCATGTACGTACAGGCATGTGCATTGTGTGGATGTGTACGTGAACAGGATAGCCGGATGCACGTGTGCGTGCTTGCTATTAACAGCGTGATTCATTCTGGTTCCGACATCTTAATTTAAATGCAACAAAATGTGAGTAATGTTTCCCAAAATTGTATATTGAAAATTTTTTCAGACACTACCCAAGAGTTTTTGGAATTTAATTAATTAAGGATACTTTCAGAAAGGCCAGAAAAAATTCAGTAAAAAGGATAAAGCCTTTATATTTAGATTTAAGACGACACGTCTTAAATCTTAAACTTCTACGCAGTTTGTCAAAACATGAATAAAATTACCAATATCGTGTCCAGTGTCAAGTGTTACTATAAGCTTTTCAGTCTCCAACTTGTCATTTTTGTAAATGAAACACATAGATTTGACCTGGGATGTGTTCGTTATAAGTTTATAATGAACAGTTGTCAATGTAGTGTTAAGTTAAATATTGTTTTAGTATTAATGCTTGGCAGATAGACAAACAAACCTAGAGAATTGGTTCATGTGCTATGAGAAAAACGTAATAGGTGGAACATATTGGTACAGTGTTATTTCATTTACAACTTTTTTTCTCATCATGTTGGATTTTTACACTTCACTACTCAAGAAAGAAGGATGTTTATATGAAAATTATTGGAAAACAGATAAATTGAAAAGTACCCAAAATTATTGAAAATACTCTTGTTTTCATGATTCCTAACTCCTTACTCCAATAATCAGGGTGCAATTTATAGATGAGCCTAATGCAATTTATTGCAACATTTTAACATAGATAAGCGAAATGCAATTTATTGCAACATTAAAACATTTTTTCTCTAAAATCAATATTTTTGAAATTACAATGTCTGAAATTTCTTCATTTACAGTTTACGAATCGCTAATGGGTATCGTATGCAGGCTACATGCTCATCTGTGCCTAAACAACTTTGAAGCTCTGTTATCATGAAAATAATGCTTTTAGCTAAAAATATTTTCCGCGAATTTTGCAGACAACTTCATTTTCCGTAAAAAAACTATTTTTGGCGTAAATCCAACCGTTTCTGAGATATTGAAAAGAATATTTCCCAAAATGGCGGCTGAAGCATAGTCTCCAATACTGCACAAACTTAGATTTCCACTCAGAGAGGCCTGTATTCCATTTCCTATTAGAAAATGTTATTAGAAGCCTTTTGTAAAATAGATCTACTGAATTTTCTTACATGATTCTTCATGGTAATTTGCAATATATTTGATAGCAATTGCGCAGTCACCTTCTTAAGATTCCTTTCTATCCTATATCATCCTACTATTTAATCGGATTGCAATCGGTGTTGGATATATATTTTTATACAATATTTTATTTAATTTATCAATATATTTACTCATTATTAGAATGTATGTACGATCATATATTTCATTGTTTTCATAGTCAATAAAATACTTGCTAAAGAGATACTTAGTGTATAATATTTCAATAATTATACATATGTTAATGAATACATTATTTTATAATTGTGACAAAAGCAGCGAACTTAAGGATAGGCAATATTAAATATATTTTCGTTAATTTTGTAGAAATTCATTATCCACAATTAAATGAAACTACGCGATGTAGTATTATTTCTACTTTCTTTAAGTTCTTTACTACGACCTAGGTTCGTAGTATTACAACATCCTCAGGTGGGCTATTAGCAAAGATCTATTAGGAGATATCTTTGCTAATAGCCCACCTCAAGATGTTGTAATACAACAAAACCTAGGTCGCATGGTAAAGAACTTAAAGAAAGTAGAAATAATACTACATCACGTAGTTTCATTTAATTGTGGATAGAAAACATAAATGTGAAAGTTTTAAATCTATTCAGCTAACAGACTACCGACAAAATTTTAAATAACTTCACATGGAAAATACACACTTATGAAATAAAATGTTTTCTAACTTAAACGCTTATTGTACTTGCCTCCATATGTCCAATTGGTAGTAGTAAAACAA
This sequence comes from Druceiella hillmani, assembly GCA_039881145.1. Taxonomy (NCBI): domain Eukaryota; kingdom Metazoa; phylum Arthropoda; class Insecta; order Lepidoptera; family Hepialidae; genus Druceiella; species Druceiella hillmani. Next base: position 7,803,378 of record JAYKKI010000062.1, read on the forward strand.
GATGGAGCACTACATAAGTGAAATCGTAAATTAAATTCAAGTGTCATATTAGTGTTTAGAGTAAACATATTTAGTGTTTTTTGAGAGGATTAATAATTGATACAATTACGAAAATTTTCTTTAGAATTGGATTATATTTTTCAATAATTGTGTTACGTTTTTGGCCTACGAAGTTTTTGACGTAAATAATACCAACGCACATAACTAACAAAATTTTAAATAACTTCACCTGGAAAATACATACTTATTAAATAAAATGTTTTCAAACTTAAACACTTGTCTTACTTGCCTCCGTATATCCAATTGTTAGCAGTAAAACAAGATGGAGCACTACATAAGTGAAATCGTAAAATCATTTCAAGTGTCATATTAGTGTTTAGAGTAAACATATTTAGTGTTTTTTGAGAGGGTCAATAATTGATAAAATTACGAAATTTTTCTTTACAATTCGATTACGTTTTTCAATAATTGTGTTACGTTTTTGGCCTACGAAGTTTTTGACGTAAATAATACCAACGCACATAACTAACAAAATTTTAAATAACTGATGTTCACGTTACTTCTAATATATATATATATATATATATATATATATATATATATATATATATATATATATATATATATATATATATATATATATATATGTGTGTTAAGATACAAATTTTCACGGAATGTAACTAATCTGTTGATGTATTTTCATTACGTGTACTCATTTCAATTATTTTATATTTACTCATAATAAACTTTGTATGCTTTTGTTATTTTCAGTTCCCTAATGCAGAAGCTTTTGTCAATTTAACTAATACCACAAACAAGATTGAATTTAAATCAAAACGTATCGTATCGTATATAATTGAAAAGATTTTTCATTTGCAAAATAAATCTTATTTGGCCGAACAATAAAGTATCCATTTGTTCATATAACATATTATATGAACAAATGGATACTTTATTGTTCGGCCAAATAATATGTATTTTTCGTTGCATATAGTTAAAAGATTGATTGAATAATCAAATGAAAAATCTTTTCAATTATATATATATATATATATATATATATATATATATATATATATATATATATATATATATATACATATATTTCGGTATACAATTTATTCTATATTAATTTCATTACATTTTATACAGGTTTACAGCTTTTGAAGGATATTATAAAAGTAGCCACATTTTTTATTTTACTTCAAAATTTAATTTATTGTCAATTATTATTCCCCGTATATTCTCGTAAATGAAATAAAATATATTAGTTCCCAAGCTATCTAAAAGTTTATAATTAAAATAACTACAATACAGTTTTTATGACAATCCATATGACTTGTGCTGTTTGTACGTATTCTTTAATAATTCTATAATTGTAACTAATAATAAAGTAAATTAATTTAATTCCCTATAGCGCATTATAGCAAAACTCCGTTCAAATAACATGACGTAAATAACAACACAGTGAATCAATACAATACAGAGTTGTTTTCTTACCTCATTATGTGACGTGTCTCGTCATTAAATTCCACAATCCTTTGCTATAAACACGTCAAATGATTATTGCGTACTCAACTTACATAATTATAAATTACGTACATGAATTATAAATTAAGTATTTTAAAAGAACAGAATTATTCTAATATTCTGCTGATCAAAATTATTATTATTGTACTAATCTTCTCTCCGGTGTCACCAAACGACATCGGTCGTCGAGGTGTCGGCATATCAGCATGAATACTTAGGATCAGTCAATACATAAGTTAGTTTCTCTCTATGTTATACCTCTTAAGCAGTTTTTCCCAATTTATTTTACAGCTTTGACATTGTTCCGTTCTTTAATTTATATTATTACTAAAAATAAAAGCTTTCTAAAGTAGAAAAACTTTTTGTAGTTTAATATATAGCTCTAAAGATTAGTGTGACAAACAAACAAGCAAACCAAACAAATTTATTTTCAGTTTATCACTTCTCTCCCTATACCTTATATTCAAACCACTCAAAGTATAAGCTTCTTAAAAAAAATATTTTTAAAATCGGATATGTCAGAAATGAGCGCATATAAACAAAAACACTGACCAACTTTTCCAACTAATACACTAGTATAGATTGAGCACAAAGAAATTTCATTTCAAAATCGTACAAGTTGAGCACAGTATTTTGTTTTCTAACGAATTCGAAAAAGTTTTAAATCCCGTGTACGTACTCAAATAAAGATCAAAATTATTACTTAATCTACGTTTTACTAAATAAAAGGAACGTGTTGTACATTGTTGCATTATCTCGTTGAATTAAATCATTCTGTATACAGTGCAGGGTGGTTAAACATTTATCTATAAGCGTAGGTGTTTATACACGGGAATCCTTACAGTATCCCGCGAGGCATATTTTAAATAGTGAGGAACTGATGGGGGTCAATGTTATCATAGTGTTGTGCTGTTAGCGATACGAATCATATCGATAAAACTTTTTGTCTATTTTGATGGTATCTTAGTAAACCAATGAAACCTTATTCATTCGTTATACCTGTCTATCCATTTCTATAGTTCCTAATTTATATTAATAATAAGAGGGAAAAAATAATATGTTTCCATCGTACATGTATTGTGAAGCGTTATTTGCAGCTCCAACGAAGAGGTATCACTGAAATGGTATTTTAGCATAAAACTGGGGTTTCATTCACTTTTTTCATTGTTAAACCCTGTTTGTAAAATATTAAGACTGAAAGTACTACAATTTAAAGAAAAACTCTGTATTGCTAGCATTTGACTAAACTTTCAATGAAAACTATTTTGATTAACTTGCATAAACATTTTAATGAGATATTGTAACTAGGAAAACCTACTTTACACGTGTTCGGCCTTACACGTTACCAATTTTTTATTAACGAAATATAGATTGTGAAAATACATACGGGGAAATATTAAGAGAAAGAGGGAATGTAAATGTCTAAAAAAAAAATGATCAAATTCGATTTATATTCACATACTCAATATTATTCCACTATATGTTATTTTTTATGATTATATCAAGGGTTGTAATTATTTGCTGATCTGAATTAAGTTTTATTTTTTAAATAGATTATTAAAGATTCCTGAAAAAATCATAAATTTGAGCAATTTTTCATTGATTGAAAAAAATTTTCGTTTACCTTTTTACTCCAAAAATGTTTTTCTCTTATTTGCAAATCAAGTGGTGCATATAATGAATTCAGTTTTTATAACACTCGTAATTTGGAGAAAGTCGATAAAGAATAACGACGTACGGAGAATACGCTGGAATACACTATGTTTGCCTACAGTCGCTTTTCTCCGTAAATAATTTCATAATATTACAATTTAATTAAATATAAAAAAATAACAAAAAATTAAAAGCCACAAAAAAATCCGAAATCGGACTACAACCCTCCCCAAACACGCTCTCTCCTTCTCGCATCCACATTTTATTTTTAACATTCAAGGCTAAGTCGCGGACGGCGCGTTGACTCCGCCACTGAGGCGGAGATCAACGAACGCGTTTCATGCCTCTCCGGCTCGCTTCGGTTTCCCGAACTGAGGCGAGACGGTGAGATATGTAAGAATGAAACGGCGATAATATACAGATATTATCATTATTTTTATTGTTATCTTGTGTTTGTCAAAATTTAAGACGTGATATGTTTTGAATGAGGAAGCGTGAGAAAAAAAGTTTAAAATGAAGAATGTTTTATTCTGTGATAATCCTATTTCGTTAATGAGATATACGAATAAATCTCATTAGCGTCGAAAAGTCAGGATCCATTTAATTTAAAAGAAAGGGCATTAGGTAGCAGATAGCAGGTTTTGTGATAGTAAAAAAAATAAAACAGAACTAATTTTGACTTTTGAACATAGGGTTGGAAAAATATGGAGTAACAATAAACGAATACCATACAATACAAATATAGGATTTAATTCCATTTTTGTTGCTCATTGCCCTAATAAAAAAGCGACCAAGTTTAATTCAAAACTTGAATAAAGTCCTTGAAAGACCTAAATAATTTTATTAAAAAATCCGATTCGAATGTAACATGGAATTATCTAGAATTATAACAAGTCGGAGAAGATTTATTACCTAGAAATATTCTATGGCAAAGAAAACTTGTTATCTAGAATTGTTAGAGGCTGAAGACCTAGAATTATTCCATGGCTGAAGAAGATTAATTACCTGGAATTATTCCACGGATGAAGAAGTTTTATTACTTAAAGTATTACAGGCTGAAGAAGATTTTTACCTAGAATTCCATGGCTATAGAATATTTATTACCTAGAATTATTACAGGCTGAAAAAGATTTAATATCTATAATCTTTCCATGGGTAAAGAAGATTTATTATCTAGAATTATTCTATGGCTAAAAAATTAACTGAAGAAAACACAATTAATTTTAAACCTTAATATTTCGGAAGCGGGACTTAAAAAGGAAAAGAATCCTCAGTTTTCTTTTGATCCAATAATAAAAACTCTAGTCGATAAGATGCAAAAAATAATACCGTTCCTAAGGGACTTGTATAAGGATCTCAAAAAAAAAGATTTTATAATTTGTGGTAGTACATTTTCAGAGATATATTGAAAAATATGCCAAAAACATATTTCCACTTATTTTTGAAACTACTGAACCCCAAATTATGGAAAAACAAGGTTTTTAGAAGCCTAGGCAAAGGTATATAGGAAAACATAAAGGTTATTATAGATGATATAGTTTTTGAGATATTCCTCATAACATTCATACACTTACTTATATTAGGTATTATTAAATATTTATTACGCTAGTCAAACCATGTTAATATTAAGAAAATTATCTTCAAACTCTGTACGAAATCCTTGATACGTAAACCCGATTCGCACTTTGCCCTATTTTTTATGAAACATTGTTCAAACCTAACATATCTTTTGTTTGAGCCTTGCAGTCATAAATTTTACAAAAAAATATATATTTGATATAATTAAGCTACTTATAACAATAATATTAACGGATAACGATGAAGGCGTACTTTTTTATATTTTAATAAAACTAAGTAGCTAAAAACTAGAACAATCTCACAAATGTATTTAAGGAAATTACTACCCACAAAGCCTGCAAGAAATACACCTACTGATCATTCAAACTTTTATAATATAACTTTTATATGATTATTATCGATTCTTTCTTATGGATACTTTGGGAAAATTTTCCATCACATTTTGTATCCAAACTATTCCAACCATTCATGAAAAACACCATATAATACTGGTAAATCTAAAGAACTACCTTCTGCTTGAAATTGGTGAAAGTGCTTACAACTTTAGTGCAAAAAAAATCTTCATCTATAGCTTTCGTTTCTTTTCTAATTCCATCTATATAATCCTATATAATCACATTCCATTTTTATTCATTTTTCTGGGACATGCAAGATTTCCTTTCCTTGTCCGCTTATCCTAATTTTATTTAATCTCTGGAAGGAGTCTACGCTTTGTATTGATCTATATTGTTTCTATTGTTCCGCACACTCCTTAACTATTTGCAAAAATTTGAGAATCACCATCAAGTTCCAAACTTTTGCGAAATTAATCGCATTTAGCTGCTTGTTTGATTTATTTGAATAATTAAAAAATAAAATTTACTTGTTTCTTAAAAGGAATTCGAATCGATTGATATCTTTTTATAATTTCAAGCAATTAATATAATTATATGCTACCCAAATAAACAAATTTATGAAGGAATGTCTTATAGCAGTAGTTTCTATTACAAAATTGTTAATTTTAATTTGAAACCTGTCTATTTTACCCACGCATTTATGGTATACTAGAAATATTGCCTAACATCGCGGAGTATATCGCATTACGTATTGTTACTAATGTTAGTAAAATGTTTGCATCAAACCTTTTGATTTCTTATCAGTAACATAAGAATCGTGGAACTCGTTTACTCTTAAGATCAACGATTCAATTACAGAAACTTGAAATAAAACAATAGAAAACAAATCACATTGCGTGATAGGATTATAAAATGATCAAATCCCAATGAAAGTGATAACTTTCAGCCATTATTTATTTTAGAGTATTCTATCATAAATTTGTTTATTTCTTCTTTCAAAAGTATCAATTATACTCACATATTTATTAATAGTACCAGGTAATACCAGGAACATAGCCAGCCCTCGCGGAGTTAAAATTAATTAAATTACTTTTTATTAATTAATTTATCTTTTAACTGTCATTAAAACTTTCACATTAAATATTTTGTTGTCTCATCGATAACTGAAAAAATAGTTAAGCTCATTTAACGACTATTCTTAACTTGATATAAAACAGTAGAATTCAAATCATGGAGTGTAATATAATTATACTTTAATCAAACCATTTTCTTGATATTAGTCACAAAATATATGAAGAAATGGGCGAATTAGATATTCTAAAAATCTTCAATTACAACTAGATGTATTTTGAAGAGATTTCTAATGTTTATATAAGAAAACTATAAACCAAATTATTACTTTCTACTAAACTAAGTAAAAAAATGCTTTCACGTAATTATGCTATCCCTATACTATTCCCTTTTAGCTGCCTTTTTAGTGTTGTAAAATTTTCCAGCTTCCAAATCAAGTTGCAGAATTGATCTCAGCACTAGTCTTAAGAATTAACATTACGTTCATTGCGCTCTTCAGCCTGCCTAACAAAACTGTCTTAACCTCAATTTTACCAAAAATTACAAAAAAACTAGAATATATATATTTATATAAAGTCGAGATGTATAATTTTGTGAATAGTCTGAATGGCAGTGATAACTTAAACCTAGATATTATATTTCTACTAACCTAGTACATGTCTTTCTGATATCCTATGTTCGAATATATATTTAATTTATGGAAACAATGTTATGCCTTTCATTACCTCTTCCTATAAAATAATGTAACAACTGTAATTTATAGCTTGCCGTAGGTAGAATATAATTAATGCCCACTTCTCGAAGTGACAACTTAAAATGTAGAAAAAAACAAACATGTGTACTACTAAATTTTTATTCAGACAACAAGACGCTGTCCATTTTCACCTACTATACAAATAAAAAAATATTGAAGCGAAATGAACAAACGTAAAAAAAAGTCATTTCGCAAGCAGTTGTTGCTGAGGCGTGATCTTATTTTTACGCAGTTTTTCTTCCACGAAAAAATATAGAAAGCGTTTTCGCAAGGTGTTTACTCCATAATTTATTACAAAGAGCTTTTTTGATGAACATTTTATTACAAGATTCATACGCGCCGCTTTTCTTTGACGGGACGCGTTTCCCTCACGAGAGTGTTTTCCGCCGTTTTCCGTTCATTGTTACTTTGCTGTTACACGACTTTTATTGAGAGACGGGTGTTAAAAATAATGCCTATTTTATTTTCATAATTTTGAATGCCTGCTTCGCCTGTTATGGCACGAAGACTGCTTCCGCAGAGGCTCGTTATTAGGCTTCGCGCATTTGCTTCAGTGCGAATTTTTTATGGTTCCAAATAAAACGGGGAGCTTTCATTTAAATGTTGGGTTTAATATTTTAATTTTGTGCTTTGGGCCGTCAAGGCAAGGATTGACTGAGAATTAAGTTAGAGAACGAAAATATATTTTTATGTGTATCTTATTACTTTTCTACTATATCCATATTTTCATGCCGTTTTCTTAAAAAATAAATGCACAGCAGTATTGAAATTAATTTCTGTTTTTGTGATATTTATATTTTATTTATTTTCTTATAACTCTCAAACACAATAACTACTACTAAAAGTTTCACATTAAAAACTTTATAAATTATGAGTATCACGTCAAAATCAAATTGACACCATACAATTTTCGTTCGCTAGTTTTTCATGACTTTTATTGTAGTTTTAATCAATAATAAACTTACGATCGAATTCAATTAGCATTTTATGATGAAGCACTATCCCGCACCACTTCGATTTAGCTCCGATTTAACAAGTGCAAGCGTGGTCGTACCAGTCTCAGTAATAATCTTCGTAAGGAACCTCCCTCAACAGAGACAACTGAAGATAATATCACCGCTACGTAACTGAGGATAAAAACTGATAAAAGCGTAATCTATCAACTAATTCGCGCAAGTTCAGTCATTGGATGAATCAAGTACAGACAATTCTGAATATACATTTAGGCATCACGAAGCTTTGTGGTACGTGGATATCCCATATTTTAACCGAAACTTAAAAATACAATCGTGTTGATTGTTGTTGGAAATTTTTAAAAAAGTCGACGAATGTCAGACAAATGCTTTAATAAACATTGTCACGGGTAAGAGAAACTGGTTATATGATTTTGAACCTGAAACTAAAAGGCAGTTTAAGCAGTGTTTCCTTCTGAAGCGCTGCTATAAAGGTGAAAAAATTAAGAAATGCTGAAAAAAGGATGGATGATTATGTTTTTAATATAATTTCTTTAAATCTTTACAACATTAAAACGTAATACTTAAATGAAATCCTTTGTGGCAATTAAAAAAACACGATTCCACAAATTTGTTACTTTAAAAAACAATACAGGGCTTAGTTTTAATTTTACTCACTGTTTATAATTCGTCTTTGAATGCAGAGTTCAATAATAGATCAAGTACAAGAATACAAGTGAATCAATATTTCAATATCAAAATTGGTTTTAATTTACAAAATGCCGAAAAAAGATGGAAGATTATATTTACAATATAATTTCATTGAATCTTCGCAACATTAAAATTTATTACCTAAATGAACTCCTTTGTAGCAATTAAAAAAAAATATTCCAAAAATTTCTTACTATAAAATACAACACAGGGCTTAATTTTAATTTTACTAAATGGTTATAGTTCGTCTTTGAATGCTGAGTCGAATAACAGATCAAGTACAAATACACAGCAAATAAAAATGAAATATTGAACCACTTGGTACAAATACAAGTAGTTCAATATTTCACTATAAAAAATAGCTTTACGCTAATCGCAATTCGTATTCGACAATCACTTGTGAATAAAAATATTTTTCACTTATCGAATCGAACATCCATCCTCATGTACGAATTAAACACATAGTACTTTCAGAATATATATATATATATATATATATATATACATATATATATATATATATATATATATATACTTTTTGAAAAATTGTAGGTTTTAGTTTTTAATTATGCGTAAAATTAATGTTGCTAATGAATATGTAGAATTATTTTACTATTTGATAAGTGTAAATAAATTTACCACACAGACAGATAAACATATATTCATGAAGTGTATATATGTACATATGTTTCAATATGAGTGACTATGTGCACATAGATAATATATTTTGAAATTATTCGTGTGCTCAAATCTGTCTGTATCATTTTTATCTAATCTAGCGACTCTACGATAATTAATTTCAAAGATAAGAACAATCGAAATGTGATCAATTTTGTACTTGATACACTCGGAGTAGCCTCGACAGTGCTTGGATAGACAAAGTTTTATATCCAAAAATTGTCTTAAATACTGAAATTTCTAATATAATTTGGTATCTTAGAATAGCCAAGAAAGTGTTTAAGTACGTAATTAAATTTATTCTAATAATAAAGCACAGATTTTTTTATCAATGGCGGTTATAAAAACCACTTAAGTACGTTTTGAAACAAGTAAAAATAAGGTTTCATAACCACTCGACAAAATCAAATACACTAAAATCAACATGCTTGCTATTTTCAATATTTTCCAATTTGTTTTGGTTTGGATTCAATAATTATCCAAAACGAAATATCAATTAAAAGAAAAGAAAATGTGTTGTAATTCCTTTTATTTATTAACACCTCACTCAACCGCAAATCTATGCGGATGGACATGTTATGAATCATATTAATTGCTAAACCTCGCGGTTTTACCCGCCTTATATAATAGGATATCGATCGTCGGTATCGGGAATATATCGATGAGAACACTCGGAATTATGAATCAGTAAAAAAAATTTGAAGCACGGTTCTCCATTTTCAGTTAATTGTTTATCCCTGCTTGGCCCCTATAAAGTATAGCGTGATGAAGTAACTTATAATTGTTCCTCAAAATAGGGGCTTTCTAAACGATATCGGTTGCTGATCTCAGGAGTATATCAGTAAAAATACTCAGAATTATCAGTCAATAAAAAATAGGTCTCTCTACTTTGCACTGTTTAAGCATGGTCCTCTTTTTTAGTTAATTATTTATCCCTGCTTTGCCCCCATAAATCAAAGCGTGATGAAACAACTTATAATCTGCCTCAAAATAAAGGTTTTCTAAAGAATATCGGTCGTCGATGTCGCAAGTATATCGGTGAACATACTCGGAATTATCAGTTAATAAAAAATCTAGTCTCTCTATTTTGCACCATTTAAACATGGTTCCCTGTCTTTATAGTTACATAAAGACGTATGTAGTTAATTTATTTATCACTGCTTTACCCCTATAAATCTAAATGCTTTTTTTTAATTTGGACGTGTAGTTTCAGAGATAAACGCAGATAAACAAATAAACTAACAAGCTTTTCCACTTTACGTATCAGTATAGATAAAATTAATATATATTATATAATTTAAAATTAATGCCAACTTCCTAAATCATACTGATTTTTCTATAGTTACATACACTCTTTTTAATTTGCATATCAATATTATTTATGTCTTAAATATAGAAGGAAGGATACGTCAAAAATTTTAGGACTCCGTAGTATGGCTTAATTACTGAAACATAAAAAAATTATTGTCAGTAAATTAATATAGGCAGCTATAGACAATCCGCTAGCAACAGTTATATTCATTTTAGGAGCTGGTTATACATAGCAGTATAGCCAAGAAAAGGTGCGGGAAGAGTTCCCAAGTAGCTTTAATTTTACACAAAGTTATACTGGAAAACTAGTATTCAAATTGATGTTTCTCTCGATAATTTAATAGGCTCACTTCATATATTACCAACCAGTTAGTTGCACACCAATATAGCCAAGGAAAAGTGTGGACAGAGAGTAATTTTATTTTTGCACGAGTTTTAGTAAAAGACTGGTATTCAAATTGACGTTTCTCCTGATAATTTAATAAGCCCACTTCATCTATTGTAAACCAGTTAATTATACAGCGGTATAGTCAAGGAAAAGTGTGGGCGGGGTTCTCAAATAACTTTGATTTTACACAAACTTTAATGGAAGACCGGTAATAAAATTGATGTTTATTTTAATAATCTAATACGCCCAATTCATCTACTATCAATTGGTTACACACCAGTATAACCAAGAAAAAGTGTGGGCAGAAAGCAACTATATTTTTCTTGAGTTTTAGCAAAAAACTGGTATTAAAATTGAGGTTACTTCTGATAATTTAGCACAGCCACTTCGCCTATCGCTTGAATGCATCATCTGTAATTCTACATGTAATACGTCAGACGTTTGAGTCGGATCATAATCCTTTAGGCGGAGATTAACTTTAACAATTTAATTTATTCAAACGATATACTTCTAAGAGATACGAAATATTTCTTATTTCATTTTATCTCTATATCTATTTTCTTGATTTATTTATGGTTTATTCGATTATTAAGAGCAACTTAAATATATATTACAATTTCATTACATTAAGAAAATCATTACATTGGAATTTCCAATTAAAATTGTATCGATAAACTTCGGAACCGAACTTGACGACAAGTAATTAGAAAACTTTTATTATTTAATATAATTTAAACTTCATATGCAGATTTTTGTTCTTTTCATATATGTTACTAACTTTTGCCTGCAGTTTCGCTTTTTTTGTTTCTCTTATATCAAACCCGACCAACATGAGCGCCTACTTTTCCGTCGTGTTTATTATCATCGAAAAGTTACAAAAACGCATAGCTAAACCAAAGAGTAATAGTAAAAGCGTTAAAGAAAAAAGTTAATTCCAAAAATGACCCATGTCATACGACTCTTATGTATATTTATGTATTTATTTATAATAGATTGGAAGAAAAAATTTACAAATTCAAAATCCTTACCGTTATTGAAAGAAACACTCCAAAAAGCGTGTTATGAAAAAATATATAACTTAATTCCTGCGATCCCAAATAACTTTGTTGACCTTTGAAAGCTTTGTTGAGCTTTCGCCCGGCAAAGTAATTACGAATTTTAGCACAAAATTATTTAAAACTAACAAGGAGAATTTTAAAATAATTAAAAATTGTCTGCCGATAAACAGAATATTAATTTTTACGTTGCACTGCAACTGATGTGAAAAAAACAAACATTTTTAATGCCCCATATTTTAAATCTTATCCTTAATGGTACCTTTAGGGCCTAAAAAGTGCTACCTTAAAGCCACATTATTAATTTGTGTGAACCATAATCCAAATACGTTTGATATATAATTGATTCTATTTATATTTGAATGAAGAATACATAATATTTTTAATTTTATAACAATCAAACCTAAGAGACTGTTTAGCATCTTTAAATCATCTATTTCCATGACCGAAAATGTTATAATAATAGTAAAGTTTTGCTTGCAAATTATTTAAAGATTTATTTCCACATAATAATATATGAAACTGGGCTGATTTTTGGAGATGAACATTTATCATAGCTGGAGTTTCACGCCTTTGTATACTTATCTCGTACATACTTATTTATTTAACTACATAGTATTCTAATACGGTAGTTGACTCATTCTAAATTTTGATATTTTTCGTACAATATTATGAAATAAAAGTTAATTAAAAACAAGTCTTGAAAAACATTCAAAAATTGGTTCAAAAATAAGCCAGTTGTAGGCTTATAAATTTGAAGATACGGATAGAGTTGGGTATATCCCTGTCTCTTTTCCTCTCGTAGAATATAATGTGCAATATTAAAAATGACCTCACAACACAGTATTCACACTTCCGTCGTTTTCTAAAGGTTAAATTGAAACTTTTATAACTCGGTCAATTTTTAAGATTATTAAAAAAAAATTCACTCTTCATCAGCTTGCACCTTGAAATTACGATTAACGAAATAAAAAAAAATTAGTCAAATTTGTTTCATATCTATGTATATACCTATAATTACTTACCTATAAGTTAAAGGACCCAAAACTCATTACCATCGAGGGCTTCCTGTCGTCACCTTCCGGCATTATCGATCCATCACCAAAACCTGTTCACAATTTGTTAATCGGGATAAATCCACTCCTCATCACTAGTTCTTTGATCAGAAATGGTGAGTAAAATCTGATTATGAAGCCAGAAAGTAATTATTAATGATCACAAACTTGTGGCTGCACCATTAGAATTCGTTTACCATTTGTGGCCAAAGAACTTGTGAGAACAAATTAAACGAGCCCGAACTAGATGAACCTACTTTTCATCACTGAGGAATTCGTCCCGCGCCATCCATCTCCTTCCTCAGAACCTGGCTACCATATGTCACTAAAGAACTTATCAAAATATGTCAAATGAGTTCAAACTCCGTATGAAATTGCTCAAAGAACCCTGTACTTTTATTCGTTTAAAGCCTTTATACAATATCTTTTTGGCTTATTTCCAATTTCAGATATCTAAGTGATACAAAATTTTCCAAAAATATTAATGTATAAAATTTCCTCTAAATAGTATCTAATTTATGCACTTCCCCTTCTTCAGTCTATTTCTCATTAATCTACTCGTACAAAACAAATTTAAATAATTTTATTAAAAACGCCAACTGACTTTACATAAAGCAATATGCTAGGTAAATACTTAGTTTTAGTCGCAATGAATATTTAATATTGAAAAAAAATAGCTAAATATAAGGCAAAAGTTTTTCTTTTAATCAATTTAATAATTGTATACAATGAAATTACATATACAACGACATTCTTGACAAAGAAATCACAAAATTATCTTATAGTGGAGATGAACCGGTACAAATTTTTTACAACAAAATGTAAGCCATTCTCGTGAAATACTTCAAACGTTCAATCTGTAAAAGATATACTAAACAATATGTTGGTAGAAATGGCGATAAAAAATCAACATTTGTAAATAATTTATTAAAAATGCTGTTTTTTTAATTGTTTTAAAAAAACAGCATTTTTAATTAATTGCAGCTCTCGTTGTGCAAGCACTCCCCTTACCAGACAGATATATTCATTTACTGAATTTCTTATTAAAAAATATATTTTCGTTTAAATGTATTGTTCGATGTATTATTTCGTTTTAATGTATTTTCAAGTAATTTAGCCTTTGCAGAAGATTTTGTGAAGCTTTCATCTTCCTGTTTCCTGCAGATTTATTTATAATACCTCAAAATATTTCAAACTAGAACAAAATACGAGCAGAATACTAAATGAACGTAAATTCTTTGAAAATACTTCATCCACCCTATTAAAACTTCCGAGAAAAATAATGATTTAAACTTAAACTACGTTTACAAAATGAAATACTTCTCAAAGCACTTCCCAATAAGACAATTTAATCGCATTAGCTTAAAGGCTTTCAAGGACGCCCTATAATAGTGGATTTTTGTATTATTTTATTTTAAAACAAACTTTACGTTTACAACATTTACAATTTGCCATGCTCACAAGAGTCATTAAATATTTATTAAAAGCTTTATGGATGCAATATAAATGCACCGCTTTCTAAAATAAAAAAAATATCTTATTTTAAGTATGTTATTTCTATTGATATCAAATCTTATTTCTATTGATATAAAAATCAGCACTATTTCAATATGTGTTGTTTTGTTCTGAAATATATTTCAATTTATTTTTCCAGTATCTTTCGGTCAATAAATAACATTACGGGATGACAAAGAGGTAAACGTTGATAACTAATAGATTTACCCTCCGTGTATTGCAAATTAAATTATTTTTGAAGTTATACTTCTTTAGACGCTTTATGAAAAAATTATGAGAGTGAAATTTTAGGATGCGCGAGCACGATGTAACAAAAATCGACAGTATGAAATTGCTCACCAATCATATATATACAAGCGTGTAGTGACTGATACTATATTCATGATAGTTATTGAGGAATTTGTAAAGAGACAACACGTGTTTTATATTTATATAAACTTAAGCTACATCTGTTCTTTAAATAATTATTTTTAATAATTGAAATTCAGTAGTGGTCCATGTATTAAAAATATTTATTCATTGTAAATATTCGAAATAGAAATAGTGCTTAAGAGTATTTCTCTAAGTGAGCTTAGGTTTCGGTATGTATTTATTTGCATAATAAATTGTAAATTATTACACAATTAAATGAAACTACATGATGTAGTATTATTTCTACTTTCTTTAAGTTCTTTACCACGACCCAGGTTTCGTTGTGTTACAACATTTTCAGGTGGGCTATTAGCAATTATTTGCTAAATTTTTATTATAATAAATTTTCAGCTTATTCATTTATTTTTATTATTAATTAAACTTTATTCAGATTGTTTATTAAATTTAACAATTTATTATATGCACGTGTTTATAACAAATTGAATGCTGAGTATCAATTAAAATTTTTAAAACAAATATAATAATATTGTAATAAAATTAGATGTAATAAATTAAAATTACATTTAAATTAATATTACAAAAAATATTATTATTATTATTATTACTAACATTAATGTTATTAATAATTAGACTGAATTTAGATTATACAAACCGTATTTCTAATCAGTCCTTTTCTTATTTTATATCTATTATTTATTTACGAGCTAAATAAATTAATTCTTGTATTACACCAAAGAAGTACTCACTTTTAACGCTCGTACATAAGTACACACACAATTTTTTTTTAGATATCATTGTAACTAAAAAATTATAATCTTTCCGATACTGAAGTAAATTTTACAAAAAACATCTTAACTTTCGAAACCAATCGTTTTTAAAATATGGTGAGAACTTGCTTATTGGAGAATGTAACTAACAAAGCATCACCTGAACAAATATTGTATTGTAATTATATTATACTTATTAATTATATAAAAGATCATATTTTACAAAAATATATAGACAGTCTAAAAGATATCTTTCAAAACTTCTGACGATAAACGATTAATTAACATTTGTTAAATAATCTACGTGCGTACAATTTCATTACTGGTTCTTATTGCACAATGAATGAGAAAATCTCATAAATAGTGATTAGGTATATTACTCAACAAAGAAGATCTTCCATTTTCATCAAATAAATGCATGAAAAAAATATTTACAAGAAGTATACAAACATCAAGAAAACTCGTTCGGGATATCGTGATCTTATTTTTATGTACCGTTTACCCAGACACGTAACCAAGGAAACGTTTTATTACAAAGAGTTGCGTGACGTGTTTTCCCTAGACGGCGCGCAATTTCCTCAAGTGAGAATTTTTCATTATTTTCCATTCATTGTTACTTTACTTTCACGTAACTTTTATTGAAAGACAGGTATGAAAGTTAAAGCGTATTTTCTTCAAATAATTTTGAACGCCCGCTTTGTCTATTACTTGAAGGCTGCTTCCATAATGGATGAATATGGAGCTTCAAAAATTTTCACCAGGGGGATTTTTTGACGTTAAAAAAAATTGTAAAGTTCTCCATTACCATAATATATTTATGATGTTATCCATATTTATCATGTGGCGGAAACCAGTTTCAGTAATTAAATTATGGAAAGAATGCGTAACAAATCTTGTATACTCTTTCTATAATTTTTCTAATCACTCCCTTTTTTCGAAAATACTTTTTTTATTAGTCTTCCAATACCCTGACACATGATATCACAAAAGAAAATTGTTAATACAAGCTTTGCAGTACTCTCTTAAAATTTAATTCCTTTGAAGATAGAGTCAGTATAAATGATGACAAGTGGATAACCATTGTAACAGTATGAAAGCAGGCAAAATCAAAGAAAGAAAGATAAAGCTAAGTATAAGATAAAACCTAAGACAAGTGTTTAAATATAAAACTGCCTTGAAGTAGAACATACCCACGATGACCAACGGAAAATACTGCCGGATATCTAATATAATAAATATATTATTTATATTTATATATATATATATATATATATACATATATATATATATATATATATATATATATATATATATATATATATATATATATAATATATGCAGACTGTAACAAAGAATGTATAAGTGTCTATTATTCATACAGAGAGTATGTGCATGCTTTTTATGTACCGCAAATAAAATTTAATTTTTAAATATATATCAATATAATAAAATAAAGGTTACAGTAATAAATAATAGACATTACTACAAGTAAATTCCGAAATTTTGTTAGAGTCCGATGATGAATTCTGGAGATGAACAATGGAACTTCTTGTCGGATAGCAGTAAATCATAATTCAAGACATTTGCAACAGGTAGTTTTTACTTTGTAAAATAAGGGCACAATCGACTAGGTGAAGATGTAGTAGTGAGTTCTGAAGAATAATAAAGCAACTCCTTAACGGATGTAGTCGTTATTGAATATATTTGCGACTGTGTCGTTGTTAAATATATTTGCGACTGGTTAGTTGTTACTTTAGTCATTATTTTACAAAAACTGATATCGTATTTTGGATATGGAAAAAGAAACTGCTCAAGTGGTATGTGCTACTTTACAAAATCTGATATTGGACTTCGGATATGGAGAACTTGACTCCTTAACGGCTAACAGTTAACCAAGTGCAGCTACTTCTATTGCTTCTTTTCTGTATCTTCTTAATGACCAACTTTAGATAAAGTGAAATTTATCTATATACTATTGATTATATTATTAATCATTAAAAATGCTAAAATAAAATATCTTTTAAAATGCTGACTTCAAAAAAAGTAGGTATTAAAAATTAAAAAATAAGTATCAATAAATAGGTACCTACTTATTCGCAATAAATAACTAACTTGCTTATTTTTAAAGTCGATACCAGCACCGCCGATCAAGTCAGAACAACTATGCATGCACACACACACATACACCTATATATATATATATATATATATATATATATATATATATATATATATATATACATGTGTGTGTGTGTGTGTGTGTGTTTATGTGCACATATTTATTTACTTATTTAAAGAGAACGAACGTGGGAGAAAGGCAACGCTACGCGCTGCTTGTTACACTTTGTCTCTCTTTTGCTCGATTTTGCTCACTTATGTGGATAATAATATGTGATACCCAGCCAATAAAGAATGTTTCCACACAGCATTTGTTCGTGACGTTTAAATTTTTCTCAATTTGGTCCCCGTCCCATATGTCCGTTAAGAAGCTCCGCTTCAAAATATTTATATCTTTTTACATTCAACACACTTCAGATATACATAGTATTACACAATCACCTGTACGAATAATAGATACACATTCTATGTTACGACCTGTATATGCTTATATGAATACTTTAGTTTCTGGGCAATCATTTGAATTAATATGATATTTCCATTATTATGGGGAAGCAGCGTGTAAGAATTATATTACCTATACCTTTAATAATAATAAACAATGTGAATTATGCTTCATTTTTAATTTAAAATTAATTTAGTGTATAACATAATTCTTAAGCTCACTAGCGTCTCAAACTTAATGAAAGCTCTCTGAAGCTTTCGATAAAAAATAAATTGTTCATTTAAATTATACCATTGTATAAAAGTATTCAAACGTTTTAAAGAATACTATAACAACACAAAGCTTAAGAAAGATATCAAATTGAAGTGGACATTTTTAATTTCCCAATTCTTAGAAAAAATAACTTATAACTAATTCATTATCGGCAACAATAAGTGTCTCTGAGCGCCTACTAACACGTTAATTTTTGTGACAAAATTATTATCTTTCCAGAACGCACTAAAGTTTTCTAGACTATTTTTTATAAAATCGGTCTATAAACCTGACTTTCGTCACCTGCAGAATAAGAAGTTAATTGTGTAAACGTCGTTGTTTTGCAAGGAAATATTCGACAATTAAATACATTTATAAAAACGGTCCTTGAGTACTATACGTTACAATTAAATCAAGTAAGTTAATTAAAAAGTTATTAAAAAGTTAGATAGAAACATTACATAAAGGAATTTGATTAGACCATAGAGAATTAACTTATAAAAATATATTAAAAATTACTCCATATATTTAGATCATAATAACGGCCTTACTAACAAAATGTTGCTATGCTGTCGTCATAAAGTTTTAATGTAAAAGAAATGTATAAACTGTATATATAATCTACTAACAATACTTATATCATCTCTGTATAGTTGTACAATATATGTTAACCATAGATAGTGATATCATTAAAATTTCCCAAATGTTTATACAAATGAAGGAATTACCATTTTTGCCAAAAAAACAAGTCTGCAAATATAAAATGAAAAGAATAAATCTATAGAAAAATAATAAAAATGTAATGGATATTGGTATTATATTAATAAAAGGATTTTTTTAAATAAAAGTTCACAATTAAATAAAACTACGTGATGTAGTATTATTTCCACTTTCTTTAAGTTCTTTACCATGACCTAGGTTTCGTTGTATTACAACATCTTCAGGTGGGCTATTAGCAAAGATATAGAGAGATCTTTGCTAATATCCCACCTGAAGATGTTGTAATACAACGAAACCTAGGTCGTAGTAAAGAACTTAAGGAAAGTAGAAATAATACTACATCACGTAGTTTCATTTAATTGTGAATAATGAATTTCGACAAAATTAACCCCAAATATATTCAATAAATAAAATTTTATATCAATACTCAAAGATTTTGTGGGAAATAATTTCGCAATACTATTTTTTCAATAACCACACCAATATTATCGCGATTCGATTGACAATATTCGTTTCAAGTCCCTTTCACGTAAACATTTCATCGCAGGAAATTTTCATTACGTGATTTTTTTAAAATTCTAGATAGATTCAACTAATGTCATTATATTATTGTCATTAATTTTTTGTATCATTTACGAATATTTTTTTTATTAATTAGTGTAATCTGAAAATTAATAATAAGAGATTAAGATTATTAAACCGCGAAATGTTCAAAAAATTCAAAATAAAATTTAAACAATTTTCTTTATTTGCATGCAAACATCTTTGATATAAACAATTTGAGAATATTTATAATTGTTAAAACTCCCCTTGTAACAGTATTACTTTCCATTAATACACATGATCGTTGTACTGCGATATTATCCCAAATACCTTATATTAGTGTGTCTGATAATTATTAAACCATATCTAAAGCAATGTTACGTAAAGCTACCAAATCTACAATACATGTTTTGAAATTACCCAAGTCTGCGGTGAAACCTTGTAACAAACTTCGAAATCGATACTTCGAAACTCCGAAGCCCCATTCCATAATATTTCGTGTCCGTATGTACTTAATTATTACAGACTCCTCCTTCCCGTGAAGGGAATTCATAGAGTTTAAAAAGGTAATTAGTACACCAGTAAATTTGCCTAAAAAAAATTATGAAAAATGAATTATACCATGGGATATATAAAATACAAGAATTATTAAAAATTAAGACGTAACGAGTAATTCAATTAAATATTATATATTACTACTTACCTGCACATTCAGTATTCTTTACGAGTCACATCCTCTTGTGATGACACAACGGATATTTTCTTAATTTTATGTGGGTATAGCTGACTACAATCTCCATTTTGAAAATTACAAATTTCTCCAAATTCTTTTACTACTTTAGGCTACTCTTCGCTTTATCGGGGGTGTTTTTAAATTAACTAGATATGGATAAAACGGTTACAATACTGCTACAGTTATTTGTATCCAATTATAAAACAGATACTTAAAAGATAATGACTAAAAGAATGATGAAAAATAACAGATACCAAGGGATATATAATATGCTCATTATAATTAAATGCTCATAAATTTTTCAAAATTCTCTTACTATTTCAGACTACTCTTCGTTTGATTGAGTGTGTTCTTAAATTATCTAGATGTGGGTAAAATGATTACAACACTGTTATAGTTATTTTTGTCCAATTATAGAAAGAACAGATAAAATATAATGACGAAAAGAATGGTGGCATGGGATATTTGAAATGACACAATTAATACAAATTGTGACATAACGATTAATTATTATATATTAATACTAACCTGCACATTTAGTGTCCTTTTCCATTCACATCATCTTGTGATGACGCATTAGACACTTTCTTAATTTTTGTGGTTATAACTGATTACAATCTCTCTTTCAAAAACCACATTTTTCTCAATATTATCTTACTACTCCAGGTGTAAAAGCTTCGAATTATTAGTAAAATGAGGTTGCAACAGGCAGACCAAAAAACTCTACGTAAATTTCATAACTGAAAATTGAATGTGTCAAAAATATACGTTCCCTTTTCGATATCTTGACCTACGTCAATAAATTATTTTTCCAACTTTTTTTAGTTTAAATTTTCAAGTGGTGCAAACGGAAAGGAAAGTTTTACGACAGTTTGGAAAATCAAAGTTTAAATTTTGATTCAAATTGATTCTAGAAACAAATCTATCTAAATTCATTCCAAATTATAGGATTGGAAAAAAATTTTAAATATTCGGGATATTTGTAAAAAAAGGTACTAATCACTAATACAACTCGCAATACGAGAACTTCAAACATACTTAAACATTTGTTTTTCTCTAAATATGTAACATGTCCATTGATTTTCTTCTAATTTTCCACATTGTTATTTCTTTATAAAAGAAACAATATACAATTAACACGCTTTCTTGAGGGAAAATATGAATAGAGTAACTCCTGTGCAAAATAAATTAAATAGGGCACGTTTGTGTAGCGAGGCAGGCGCGATGCTGTATAAATATCCTTAGTATCTTTTGATTTAATTAATAATTTTTCATGACCAGTGGAAATTATTTTTAGAAATTTATATTACTATCTTTACTACGGTTAATATTTTGAGTGAAAGCAAATATTAACAAATTTTGTAAGGTGATATAATCTTATTTTGTTTGATTTTATATAATCCATTATATAACTGGTTAGTTTTCTAAAAATATATTTTGATTCGAAATTTCTACAATATTTTTAAGTCAATATTTTGAAAATTTTTTTTAAAGAACGTGGGGAGAATTATATATATATATATATATATATATATATATATATATATATATACATATATATATATATATATATGTGTGTATGTGTGTGTGTATATATGTATATATATATATGTGTGCCATTATTGCTACTATTCCAAGTAATTTTTTCAACCCAAATCGTATGATACCTAGCATAAAATATTTTTCAAAATATTTCTTTAAATACATACTTATTCTATACTTTTTCTGATAATAAAAACTATTCGAACCGAGCCGCCAAGTAGTATGAGTCGAGTTCGAATCTCGGTCAAATCCAAATAAATATTTTATACGTATTTCTATAAATTATAATTGATAATGTCTATCATAGTTTAGATTCAATTTTGCCGCCATAAGGGGACAAAATTTAGTTACAAATTCCAAAAAAAATATTGATACTTTACAAAAAACATTTATACAGGTTTGTATTTAGAAAAAAATATATACAGCTGATGGCGCTGATCATTTATATCTCAGTTTATCTTATCTTCAATATTTTAATTTGTTTGAAGATATGTTATCTTTTTCTTAACTTTCTTATTAGTTATAACCTTTCTATTCTATGGCTCGTCGCCTGCTTGACATATTCAGTAATAATAAAATGTTATATTACCAGCTTAATGACCTCATTCGCTCTATTTTATAAACATGTGGACTATAATAATATTGCCGAAATATATTTCTTTTATAAAACTAGAAACGAAAATGAGAAATCTAGACTGAGTATAGATTGTACTCACAACAGAGCTTTCACATCGAATATTGCAATCTAATAAGCATTTTCGGAAAATAATACAATTGAAATGCAAAAGTTAAAAACTTTGGCATTTCCATTGTAACTTACTACATAATTGCTTTGTATTTAAAAGTAAATACCATCGTAATTGTAATTTACACTATCCAACATGGTTAAACCATCTATGAGGCCACTAAAGAAAAACTCAATTAATTTTCATTACTCTGATTACTATAAAAATATTTAATACTACATACGAGTCAAAACCGAGCAAGAAAATTACGAAATTCTTTTCACCTGTTGTCACAACTTTTACCAGTTTTGTGACATCACACAAGAAAAGAGCTCTAAAAGAACACACTTAATTTACATCTCAACAAGTAGATGTCACATTATTACCTCTAAATACTAATTAAAATTGTTGATACGAAAATACATGTTTTTCCTTGTTTACGTGACATATACAACTCCGTATGAATAAAGGAAAATATGGAAAGCATTTTCTCTTTGTATTTACTCTATAATTAATTATGAAAATTTTTTATTACATTTACCCAAGTATCGTTTTTCGAACGTATATATTACACTTTTGAGAAAATTTACAGGACGCCTGGTTGGCATTTTATACTTCAAAATATAACGAGCAGTTCTCAATTAGTCGAGCGAAAAATGGTTTTTGTTTCACTTATTCTTCAATGATGTTTTAGTTTTTCCTGAATAGAAATTAAATTCAAAAGTTTTATTTTTAAAACGCGACGCGTTTTTTTTTTGTTTCTTTTTAAAATTTTTTTTTTCTTTAGGTTGAGTAAGCAAAGATGATGAAACGATAAATTTATTTGCTTTTAAGACATTTCGCGTTATTTTTTTGAGACATAATCGGAATGCAAAAAACTAAAATAAAATCGAAACATCAAGCACGAATTTAAAATAAAGGGGACAATAAAATGAATTGAGAAATATACAGAATTCCATTGAAAAAATTTGGAAATATAAATATAAAAGGAAAATTAAAACTGTAAAGACGATTGAAACTTCCTTTAGTCATTAAAGTCAAAATTAAATTAAATTTATTTTAGAAGTTGATCGTTAATCCCGGCTTACTCAAGATTATTATCGACAATAAAAATAACTGGTAATACATCGGATGAAAATTAAGCGTACTTTGTCGTATTAATTTACAAGAAAAAAATACAGAATTTACTCAACTGGAAGAAACAAATAAACATGGAACGAATGAAGTAAAATAATTAAACATAAACTAACTTTCAGAAAAATAAAAATTCTCTTACAACACACCACATGATGAATATATTATTTGTATATTGAATATATTTGGCGTTAATTTTGTAGAAATTCACTATTCGCAATTAAATGAAACTACGTGATGTAGTATTATTTCTACTTTCTTTAAGTTCTTTACCACGACCTAGGTTTCGTTGTATTACAACATCTTCAGGTGGGCTATTAGGAAATATTTCTGCTAATAGCCCACCTGAAGATGTTGTAATGCAACGAAATCTAGGTCGTGGTAAAGAACTTAAAGAAAGTAGAAATAATACTACATCACGTAGTTTCATTTAATTGTGAATAAATTATTATTTATATTTCATTTCGATTCAAAATAAATCCTTTAATTTGAATTTTTTTTTAAATTGAAATGGGAAAGAAAGCACTCAAGGAGATTGATAAATTTTTATGACATTTGTTTGTTTCGTAACTCATTTACCAACAACGAGAAACGAAATAAACAAATGTCATAAAAAAGTCGTTCTGCCACCGGTCGTTGTAACGTGAACCTTATTTCCATGCATCAGTTGCATGGACGCGCAGTCTTTATAAAATATACACAGTTTTCGCAAAGTATTTATTCGATAATTTATTATAAACAACTTTTTGGGTGAAAATTTTATTATAAGATTTATGCGCGATGCTTTTCGTTGGCGGCACGCGTTTTCCTCGTACGAAGGTTTTCCGTCATCTTACCTTCATCGTTCTTTTGCTTTTATACTACTCTTTTGTTTGCCGGGGGTGTCAAAGTTAATTTTCTCTTTATATAATTTTGAACAACCCAATATTCTGCTATAACTCGGAAGCTGCTTACTTTGAAATTGATTTTTACAGCCAAAATAAAATTATGAGTACTGTGTACTTGTTTCACGTGAGGTCTTCATCTTGAGTTTTTGCAGAAGATATTAACTGTATAAATAAATATTTGTCTTTATACTTCCTTTCCAGATCTTCATTCTTTTATAAAATAAAATATTTTCAAAAGATATATATATATATATATATATATATATATATATATATATAGATTGATACAAGATTGATAACGGTTTTATTATAAATGAAATAATACATTTAGAAGAGTAGCCTAATATTGTTTGAAAATATTCCTAGGAAAAGAAATCACTAAAAAAGTAATTAATTTCAATTTAATTATTATGATTTGATTGATTCATTATTGCATAAAATAATCAGTTAATATTAAAATTATTCTAAAACACATTAGTCGGTAAGCCATTAAATATTAAATAACAGAAAAAATATTTTCTTTTCATATTATTCTACAAATTTGGTTACAGTTCTACTTATTGTTACATAAAATACAAAACTAAAACACAATAATGAGATGGGCTTATGAAGAAAATAGCTTTTATGCTCACATTCTGCATCTATAAGAAATGTTATGTACTGTCAGAACAGGATAGATTTTTTGTCCTTAGTAAATATTACAGGTAATTTCTAAGTAAGTTCTGCACACTTCTGCCATTTGTTTCAAATCTACGCAGAATTCTCTTTTTATTTTTCTTCAAGGTTATTTTTGCAAACCTTTTTGATCCAACTAATTCAGGGGCGACTTATCTCAAAAGACAAAAATATAATACTAAGAATAACCCACCTGTTAGACCATGAAGAAGGTGTTTTAACCAACTTCAAAAAATAAGAATCTCTCAATTCGACTGTATTTTTGTATACGTTTCATTTCTATGATTCTTTTTTTTATTTAGAAGGGTGTACTCCCAATATGGTTCCAAAATAATTTGGCAAGAATCTGATATACCATAGAATTCCTCAACACTTTAGTGTTGAGGAATTCTATGGTATAACAGATTCAGAGGTATTTTGGTATATCAGCACATATACCATAATCGAGCTAGAATTATATGGGCCTAATGATAATAAAATAAAGCACGACCAATTGTAACATAAATTTACTTTTCTACAAAATCAAGGTACAATGATAGAGCCAGAGAGTGTTCATAGGAACTTTCCAGTGATGAGGAGTGAACTCATCAAGTTTAGACTCGTTCCATTTGTCCTGACGTAAGCAAAAAAATAATAAAGTAAAAATAATAATAATAGTAGTTAAATTTATACAGATACGTACAAAGGCATGAAGCAACTAATGTATTAGCCGATAAGTAGATAAGTATGTACATGTATAAACAAATGCATAGAGTGAATCTAAAATAGTAGGTAGTAGATGGTAGATGGTAATCAATTAAACGTGATAGGTAGGTAAGTATATATAGGTAAATACAAATACATGTGACATCCAGCATATTAGCTAGCAGAAAAGTGCGTATGTACAGGTAAATACAACATTAAAGCAATGACTATTGTTAACCCAAAATAGGGAATCCGAAATATATGTCCATATGTATGTGTGTCACATGCATATTTGTATATGTATATATATATATATATATATATATATATATATATATATATATCCATATATAGGAGCCGGAGCGCAACTGGCAGTACATGGTGCTATATTAATTATTAGTGATTTATGAGCCCAAAAATAAAATAAAAATATGAATATATTACAAAAACATGTATACAGGTGAAAAAGTACATATATCGTGACTGTGATAATAATACATTACTCAGTTTGCCTTGGATTGAGATTAACTTCAATAATTTCCTTTGTTTAGATATCTGTTGTGGAGATACTCAACTCATGAGTGAGAGATATAAAAAATATATCTCATATGTCATGATCATATCTATCATTCGCTCACTTGAAATCAAAATGTATTAGTATATCACTAGCTCAGGAGTGGTTGGCGTCTTTTTCGTTCCAAACCAAATCAATCATTTCACTCACTCGTCACGTCGTAAAGATATAAAAGTATACATTTTGACGTTACATGAAAGAGAAAGAAAACGATCGAACTGTTTAGTCAAATATGCAATTGGATCTATGTAGACGATGTAGCTACTCGCGATCGAATGTGAACGCTGTGATAAAGTTTTCTTTAGTTCGTTAGAGATAAAATTTACTTTAGTTCGCTCAAAATATTTACGTAAACAAACACTTTTTTTTGCTTCCTTTCAAAATTCCAATTTAAAATTTAATAAATACGCCAGTCTATTCCAATTTATTTAATTATCATTAAAGTTATTTTATATAAAATTTCAATCTAAATTGATAGTCCTAAATCCTAAACCTGCAAAGTCTTAAGTAAAATCAAGTGGAAACTCTTGTAGAATTTATTTTTATGTTCAAACAATAGTGCATAATGTCCATTGTTCAAAGTATGCGTAATAAATAATTTCGTTAATAACTCGGAGTACTGAGATACTGAGCTAGAGATATAAATGAGTAATAAATATCTCGCCAATCAAATGATACATATCACTCTTTTCTTTTCACTGATACGTTTTGCGCACCTCTAATCTGTTGTAATTTTTTTTGCTTTTCTTGTTAGTTATTATATTTTTATTAAAATTTTTGTTAAAATATA
Organism: Druceiella hillmani; assembly: GCA_039881145.1. Taxonomy (NCBI): domain Eukaryota; kingdom Metazoa; phylum Arthropoda; class Insecta; order Lepidoptera; family Hepialidae; genus Druceiella; species Druceiella hillmani. Next base: position 7,830,926 of record JAYKKI010000062.1, read on the forward strand.
ATTTCGTTTCTCACATCAATGGCCTCAATACTTACTTTATAAACATAGCGATTGAAATTAAATTTACGAGATATATGTTTATTATAAAATCCACATTTGTAAAGTGCAGTATATCCGCAGAAACAAATAGTCCAACAGTACTTTCTCACCAGATAAATTCTAAAAAGCGTTTTGCGCAAATATTTGTAATTTTATCATTTCTACAACATAATATTTTATACTTGTTTTCAAAATTCACCTTTTATTGTCGGTACTACTTTCCTTTAATTTATACGATCCAATATGGTATAATGATCTGCATATATACAAGCTATATAATTTGATTACCGTATAAAATATAGTATTACATTCGGATGCGAACCGTGTAAGAAAATTACTGTAAAAATCAGGAAAAAAATTATTTTCACCAGTTGACATTATTTTTAACTATTTCATGATATAACATCAAACAAAATATCTGTAAACATAATAAGTCTAACTTTTCAACAAATATGTGTTGTATTATTTTCTCTACGTACTGAAAAATATTTTTGATACGCTAAATATATATTGCGAAATAGCCTTAAACAAATATTATCTTTTTTGTGAATAATATGAGCGACGAAAAGTATGAAAAGCATATTTATTCCTTAATTCATTACAAATAATTAACCGAATTCAAAAAAGGAAGAAGTTCTCAATTCATCGGAATATTTTTTATATATGTTAAAGAGGGTACTTTAGGGTGGTCCCGTTTAAATATGATAATGATCTGATGATTAGATCCCGAAATTAATGATGGAACTCCTTAACAAATGGCAGTAAATCAACTATAACTCAAGATATTTGGTAATGGTAGTTATTACTTTGTAAAATAGCTACATCACTTACCAGGTAACGGTCTGATGATGAATTCTGTAGACGTACAATGGAACTCCTTAACGGATGATAGTAAATTAAACGTGATTTAAACTTTACCATCGACCATGTCAGTGTTTGATGATGCTTTCTGGAGATGAAAATTGGAACTCCTTTTTGCACGGTATTAAATCAACAGTGATTAAAAATATTTGTTACTGGTAGTTTTTACTTCGCAAAATAACGGTAGCATCCATCAGTCTAAGTCAGGGGTCTGATGAAGAGTTCTGAAAATTAATAATGCAACTTAAACAAATGTAATTTTTTTGTATTATAATTACGCCATTTTTTAATCTATTTCGTATTGTGAGTATATAAGAAGTTAAAGTTTTAAATTGACATTTTAAATGAAATTAAATAATAAATTTGTTTAAGTTGATCGGCGGTGCTGGCGCCGTCTTCAAAAATAAGTAACTTATTTATTACGAAAAACTTTGTACCTATTTTGAATTACCTATTTTTTACTTTTATTACCACCTTTTTTGAATTTGGTTTTTTAAAAGGTATTTTAGTTTTATTACAATGTTTACGCATGCACTTTGTTTTTTTTTCTTTTCGATTCATTGCTACGTTAATTATATACAACTTCTGATAAGTATGTTTATAATTCAAAACAAAATGAAATATTCCCACTTAGGTTTATCTTGATTTTATGCTGCAATTTTCCTTCAGTAATTTTTCGGTTTTCGAAATTAAATTGAATAATTCCTTTTTAGGATACGACGACGCTTTAGCTTGTTACAGTTCTGTAGGTTGAGTAAACAAAGATGGTGAGAAATACAAATTTTTTACTTTGAAAATCTTTTCTGTCCGATTTTCGAAAAATGTTCTGTAAATATAAAATATAAAAGAAAATGGAATATGAATTACACTTTTCTAAATGGAATACATATAACGGAAATATAATAAGATAACTGACATGAAAAATATAAAGAATTTTGCTGAAATATAGAAAGACGAAATTCTAAATATAAAGTAAGAATACTCATAAAAATAATCACACTAACATGAAAGTCGAAACTATCTATTCAAGTTTCAAAAAAACCTATCAAGTACGAATGGAAACGAAGTTTCCCTACATTTTAGATATTTTTAAAGATTTAATGGTACATTACATTCTTATTAAACTATTCACAATCTTGTAATTTTTTAAAACGAAAATATATTGCTACTATATCCTACCCAGGCGCGTATTTAAACATTTTTTTTTATTTGACATAATTACCAATCTACGATTTTCGGATTTTTCCTTCACTTCTGCTGCGAGACCTTGCATTTTGCCAAATATGATTTTAAATCAACGGGAAGTATATACCTATAGGTTTTTCCTTTGAGGTACGGATCCTAAAAAAGTTGATTTGGTTTGGAAAAGTTTCATTAGTTCCAGCTGAGTCAATATTATTATTGATAAGAGAAATAACTTGTATCATAACGGTTTATTATATTTATTTAAAAAAAAATATTTAATAAAAAAAACACTTGGGAATATGGAACGAATGGAAAATTTAATGTGTAATGTAGTTTAGATATAGGGGTAGATTAAGTTTAATCAAAAAGTTCACCAAACTTTGACCGGGATAGAACTATTTCCAATCTTCCATTACATAAAAATAAAAACTGAACAATATGCTAAACATAGTGAAATTTCCCTAAAAGTGTATTGAAAATGTATTCATTGAATTGAAGCTTCGAAAAATAAAAAGCAAAAACTTGCAGAAAGAAATTTCTTAAGCGAGTTCTTAAAACGAGTTACATCAAAACAATTGCACCTGAACTTAAAAACCTTCCAGGACGTGCTGAAATAAGCATAGCGAACATGCACGAATTAGGTATTATTGTTATATTTTTGTGCATTTTTATTTAAATTTGGCGCTAGTAAAATTTTCAGTAAGAAATAAATTCTGCTATTATTGTATATCCGAAAATTTGGACATTTTGCTTCTATGTTTTGTACGCCGAAATATCTGAATAGATTTTCGTGAAACTTTGTACATAAATAATGTATGATTCATGTTAACTTATGGATTAAGTCTTAATTAAAGTCACAATTCCTGTACAATAAAAAGCGGTGTATTTTAATCAAAAATAAAAATATAACATTACAACACGTGAATAGATAGAACACACTGTGCATATAAATCTATTGATCACGTATCTCGAAAAATTATCCCACTAATATTTTCAATACGAATGTTTTGTGTATTTTCAGGTGGTTGGCACGCAATCGTACGTAAAGGGTTGGGATATTAACCCTTTACGTACGATTAAATTAGTATAAAGCCTAATTCATTATTCGAATTAACAAGTAGGCCATTTTTAAATAGAGAGAAATAATAATCACTTTATGATGAAAAACAATGTTTTTACTGAAAAATTAAAATGTGGTTTTACAATAATGCAATAAACGGAGCAATGAGTATATTAAACATATCTCGGGAGATTATTTTACTCAAATTTTAAATGTGGAAGTTTGGACGTTTTTAAAAATAGCTAGATAGATTTCATGAAATTTCGAAAGTGCGAAGTTAATATGTAGGTTACTTTTTAAAACATGAAATAACATAATTCAATAACGAAAATTAATTATTGCAACATGTCAATAGGTGACATAATGAGTACATTAAATCGATTGCATACATGACCAGAGCCAATACGGCAAAATGTTTATCCTAACTAATAATATAAATCCAAAAATTTTAATGTATAATGCATAAAACGTATTGACAAATGAATATTTTTTACTCTATAAATCGGTGATTTGGGATTCAGATGGATCTACACGAAAGTATACTAACAAGGAGATTATAGCCTGCATTGACATTTAGACTTTTCTTTAAAAAATTTAAAGTAGGTCCTTGGAGATAGCATCCGTCTTTTTGATGTTCGTTAAGTTCCTAACCATGCAATATTTTCTATGAGGAAAATTCTGTAAGTTGTATATTAGCATCTATTCCCTCCTACCTCGTATCTTGTATTCAAAAAATTTACTTTGGGATAGCATACAAATTGTATGCCTTCTACCTAAAAGGAAATATGATCTTTTTACTGAGCGCAAAGAAATTTGTAAAGAACAGAAACAGAGGTTAATTATAGCCCAGATTGTGACACATATGCTGCATTACTACAATTCACGCGAGTCATGGACAGAAACTAGTTCACACAAGTCGTGGACACAACGAATTCGTGGACAGAAACTAGTAATATTATAATTTATGATAGGTACGTCGATAGCATCAGATCAAGGAAACATCATGACGCCTTCAGCGATGGTGCACGCTGGCTAAACCGTGAGTTAAAGCCCAAATTTTTATTAAGCTTAGCTTTATAAGTGTAATACAATGGTTGTGTCCAATATTTTGTATACTCAAAAGTCTTTAAAGATGTACAAAATACATATATTTATAAAAATATCTTATGTTCTGAAATCGTACTTAAAAAATATTCTGAAATATTACTATGACCATATGTTTATGTAGAATATTATGGCCCAATCTCATAACATTAAATATTCTCATAACATGCTCGAACAGTTTATAACGTTAGTCACAAAATGAAATGTTTAATAAATTTCATTATCATATATTTATTTATTTAAAAACTTTAATGTGTACTATTGAAAAAATGGAGTAATTGCTACAAGAGTCTTGTAGCAATTACTACAATGATAAATAATATTGTGGCAGACTGCAATAAATTATAGAATCAAGGAAAAGAAAAAATGTAAAAAGAACATCTATGTAAGTGCTTACATGTCATACATAAGAAATTACGAGGAGTATAGCTTTCCAAGACGATGCTAAATTCGTATATGGACGCAGCATTACTTATATCTAGATGTAAATCACCACATCCTGGTAACATATACTTTGATAGACCTTAGATATAATGTATCATGATGAATGGAATAAGAAGAATACGAAACCTTTCAAAATGCAATCTGAGACCATGAGCAATTAGGCAGTACGTTTATTAAGATATAATAATAGAAATATTCAAAATATCTATAAACGACTAAACATTCGACTTTTGGAAAATAATCATTAATTTAGTACGTTTAAAAGTTGTTTAGTTAAATAATAATTCAGAATATCCCACAATTTCCCTCGTTTTATAGTTTCCATAATTTTATTCATTCCACTTGTCATTTTTTTCCTGACGCTCCATTTCATCAGCGTGTTGCTTCATGTGAAATGATAAGTTTCCACATATTCCCAGTTAAAGTTTAAATAGTTGTTTCCACAGATACAGGCTACAGTCTGTTCGTTATATATTATTATCCTCATTGAAGTAGGGACATTATCTAGGTATTTACTAATATTTTACTAACCCCATAACTACAATGGCATATTTTGAAATAAAAAAGGAAGAAGTCGAGAAGATTAGTAAACTTATTTCCCAACAACAATAAGAAACAAAATAAACCTATGTCATAAATAAGTCGTTTCGCCACCAACCTAAAGTACTCTTACCGTTACGTACTAGTTGCACGGACGCGCAGCCAACGCGAAACATACGCAGCGTTTTCGCGAAGTATTTATTCGATAATTTATTATAAACAACTTTTTTCATGAAAATTTTATTACAAGATTTATGCGCGTCGCTTTTCTTTGACGGCACGCGTTTTCCTCACACGAGATTTTTCCCCGTTTTACCTTCATAGTTACTTTGCTTTTCTACCACTCTTTTATTGGACGGGCGGTGTTAAAATGAATGTCCATTTTCTTTCCGTAATTTCAAACGACCAATTCGTCTGCTGTAACTCGAAAGTTGCTTACTTTGAGATGGATTTTCATAGCCAAAATAAAGTTGTAACTACTGATTTAATGATTGGCGTGAATTTTGAGTTTTTACAGAAGAAATTAACTTTGATCGTTTAACTTATTCCTTATTTATATCATTCTTCTGTATACCCATTTTTAGGGTTCCGTAGCCACATGGGAAAAAACGGAATCTTTATATTTTTGTCCTGTCCGGCTGTCCACCTGTCTGTCTGCCTGTCACAGCCATTTTATTGGAGACTAATGGCACTATGTAGATGAAATTTGGATGGTAAGTATTTTCTGTGAATGGCATGAGAAAAATAGTGGAATTATAGAAAAAATAATATAAAGGGTGACACTCCATACATGTACCTAAGGGATGAAATCCCTTGCACATAGGCATATGGAGTTTCGTTAGATAAGTCTTAAAATGATATGGAGGTTCCAAAATAGTTGGTGAGATATTCACTTCAAAAGTCTTAAAAAGTGCGTCACCAATCTAACTTTTCAACTAACGTGTGTAAAATTCATTAAAGTAATAGAATTTAAAATAAACTTTCGACGATAGTTAATTTAAAAAAAATATGTTCTGTAATTTTTGAGACATGCGATTTTTCCGATACCGACCACAGCAATAACTTTATTTTTAAAGTATCATTGAGGAATACGAACTTATAAGTTTAATATTGTTTGGTACTACGGAAACCTCCGTGCACGAGTCCTAATCACATTTGGCCGGTTTTTTATCGTCGTATTCATTACAAATTGTGTTAAAAAGATATGAACCTCTCTATTTGAAATTCATTACGATTCTAGAATAATCGAAATAATAAATATAAAAGTATTCATTCAAACCGTTTGATAATATTCTACTCTCCAAAGGGAAACAAATAATTATTGAACGTTACTGATCAGAATTTTATTAAATAATTTGGTTCAGTGCAATGACTTACGTTATTGAATGTGTAATCGGCCATAATTGGTTTAAAACATCACTGGTTAATTATTGTTAAATTTATTTAATATAACAATTATTTTAAAATATATTGGCGGCTATTTTCCTCGTATATATTGGGCGATAATAACGTTATCTGTTTTTCATATAACTATAAAACTCGCTCAGGACCTAACTGACATTTACTTAATTTGAGTTCATTTCGAATGTTGGGCACTAACAACATTATTATTTTTTTTTATGTATATCTATAAAACTTGCTGTAGAACTAATTACTATTAATTTTATATGAAAAAATAACTGACACATGACCATAAGTTTGATCTACGAAAAGATTGAATATAGATTCAGTGTTCTTCCCATTTTCCACGTCTACGAAATATACCATGAGCTATCGTAGTAGAGTACATTTTCTATTATTGTAGATTTTGTCATTAATAAATATTTTATATTACTTCTCACGGGGAGACTAAATTTGCTGTATTTCATATTTGCAGGCCTTCTGCACGCATTTGTTATTGGTTTCTAATCTAGATAGAATTCTGTTCTTCTATTTTTCTTCATATGTTATTTTTGTAGTTTCTTTCCGTTCCGACTATTTAAGAGTCCCGTACTTCAAAAGACGAAAAGTGACACCCTAAGAATTACTCACTTGTTCGGCCGCTTGTCCACAGCTTTATTTCTCTGACATCGTTTGGCATTATACCTAGAAATTTGTGTTATGTATAATTCCCATACTTAAAATTAATTCTGTCAAAATTTCGGCGAACGCAATGGAAGAATCAATGCTCTTTTTACAAGTTTTATAATTTTATATAAAAAATGTATGTCATCTTAAAAATCGGTTGAAAAGACAAGTCAAACAAAATTTCAAAACCAGTTTTTACTTAATTTTATGCGTCCACTCTCCTCCCAATCTCTCCACCTATGTCTATTTCCAATTACTTCTGGAGAAGTTTCTACTTTTCTGGAGAAATAAAGAAAGAAGAAATTATTACTTGATTAATAAAATCAAAGTTTCCATCGTGATTTAAATCCTGAATCAAATTATAAAATTTAGTATTTTGTAATAAGTGTCCTGAATATTTTCTTTTTTAATTCATTTCCTACCTCAAAATAACTTGTACTTTCTACATAACAAAAAATAATCAATATTAGATTTTCTCAAAAATATGTCTATATTTCTCACACTTCCCATATAGATAAAACTTTATAAACCAAATAATGTACCATAACTTATATTCACGCAAAAAATCTGATGGAATAATTTAGGTAAAAAGCTAAATTAAGCAGCACGCATATATTTAGCGAGGTCGAAATATGATGGGATTATCCTTGTGAGCTTAAAAAAAATTAAGTACTAACACATTACAACAACATATATACAGGCCTGTATTCCCTGAATAAGTACTTATATGCAGCGTGACTATACCGATCTTTTATTTCTTTGTTTATCTTGAAGTAAACAAACTTTAACAATTTATTGAATATATTTGGAGTTAATTTTGGAGAAATTCATTATTCACAATTAAATGAAACAATGTGATGTAGTTTTATTTTAGCTTTCGTTGTATTACAACATCTTCAGGTGGGCTATTAGCAAAGATTCAAATCTTTGCTAATAACCCACCTGAATCTTTGCTAATAGCCCACCTGAATCTTTGCTAATAGCCCACTTGAAGATGTAATACAACGAAACCTAGGTCGTGGTAAAGAAATTAAAGAAAGTAGAAATAATACTACATCACGTAGTTTCATTTAATTGTGTTTAATAATTTAATTTGTTTAGATAAATATTGTGTTTTTCTTGCTTTTCTTGTTAATCTTATCATTCTTTTCTCTGCACGATATTTGATTTTTTACTAACAGATATATATAGTAATAATAAAGCATGTCGACTGCATTAGTATTGCCGAAAAATATTTCGTTTATAAACTCGCAATTATAGATTTCTTACTAAATATCTGAGCATTAGTATATTATATCCACACGAGAAAAACGCTCAAGAGCGCTTTCTCGCCAAATGTTGAAGTATTTTCTGCAAATATTTTTAATTCTCCCATTTCCATAATAAATTTTTACATACTTGCTTCTTTTTTTATTTATTTTGTGTATCATTATAAAAGCAAAATTTATGCCATCAGTACTACATTTATTTTATTTATATTGGATCATATACATGGTTAAACTGTCCATGAGACCATTACATAAGACCGCAATAAGAATTATAAAAATAAGAAGTATATTTATTTTAACTAGCGTGACCCGTGCGAAGTCTTCGCATTATTTATTCCATTATGAAGCTCAGATGACAGATCAAACAAATATTTTACTAAAATTGACATATAGAGGCGCAAGTATCAAAAGCATTGAGCTAAAGCGCCACTTTATTTATACGTGAGTGGATTTGAAATGAAACAAAAATTTTACCGACCGTCAATCATATTGACGTTGAGCCGTTAGATGGCAGCATTGCTGTTTTGTGTATATAATTTTAATAATTAATTAATTTGCAAAAACAATAGCAATAATAATTTTTTTAGTTGTGGATGCCGGTAGAGCAAGCAATTATCTATAAAATGATATATAATTTATGTGGATTAGTTATGAGGTTTTTTCTAAAAAGGGAGTGTAACATCTTAAAACCTTAGCGTATTAATATATATGAATGATGATGATGATGATATGATGATTACTAAATAAAATATTTAGTATTGCACTAATAAAAAAAAATAATGATTGCATAAGAACGAAAATAATTTATATCTAATTAAATTATTGTGTAAAATATTTAGTGTTACAAACATACGCAAACGGAGAAAGAGGTTTGATATAAAAAATCAAGAAAACACATCCTTTCACACGTAATCATAATTGTTACCAATACACCTAATTGAATTTTCAATACATCTAATTGACTTTTCAACAAGTAATGTTATATTACCTTATCTAAATATTAATAAATATTTGTATTGCGAAAAATATACAGCGAAAACGCCTGAAATATATTTTTCCTCGTTTACGCAGTAGATGCACAACCGTATGAACAAGGAAAAATACGGAAAAATTCGCTCTGTATTTACTCCATAATTCATTATGAATAATATTTATTGCACACGTGCACAGTTTTGCTTTGGACGCAAGTACTACGTTCTTAAAAAAAGTTTTTCGTTTCTTTTTCAATTCATTACTACGTTAATTTCATACAGCTTTTAGCTGAAGCTTTTATGCTTCAAAATAAAACAAAATGTTCACAATTAGCTGAGCGAAATATCTCTAGATCGTTCTGCAATTTTCCTCCAGTAATATTTTCGGTTTTCTTATTTAGAAACGAATCTTTATATTTAATTTTTAGGGTACAATAACGCTTTTACTTGTTATATTTTTTTAGCTTGAATAAGAAAGATAATGAAATAGTAAATCTTTTTGACTTTAAGATATTTTCAGTTCGTTTTTTTTAAATTGTACTTAAAATAGAAAGTAAAAAGTTTTGAAGCATCAAGTGAAAATTTTAATCAAAGGGGAAAATGAAATGAATTCTCAAATAGACAGAATTCTGTTGAAAAAATTAAAATACAAGATTATAAATATAAAGGAAATATAATTACAAAAACAGTCATACTTTCATGAAGGTTCTGTCATTTAAATTTAAAAAAATTAGATTTTTTTGGAAATTTTTCATTACTTTCAGCTTAGTTAAGCTCCCTATTAAAGGAAAATAACTTGTATTAGATTGAGCGACTATTAAGTTAAGTATGCAATATAATTGCACATATAAATTAAATGAAAAACATGCTAAAACGTCTCAAATAAATAAAGAAGTATACAAGGAACGGCTGAAGCAAAATAAATACAAGCATAAACTAATCAATTGACAAGTGTTGAAAAGATTTTTTCATCACACTATTGTTTTACTTATAGAATATATTATTTTTATCGAATTCATACTCAAAATATATTTAATATTATTTACATCGAATTCGTACTCAAAACAATTCTTACTAACCATTTTTTGCTAGGAAATAACTATTCCATAGCCACTTTCCCATTTCCTAAAAATATAAACTGAACAAGATGATAAATAAAGTAAAATTTCGAAATTTCCTTTAATATTGAAGTTATTATAAAACAAAAGCCACAAATTTACTAAAAGAAGTTTCTCGGAGCCACTTCCACCAACGCGATCGCATGTAATCTTAAAATTTGCCGGATGCACTAGAATACCTGATAAATACGCAAGAATGACCCAATTTTTTATTTATTTATATGCATTTTAATTATATTTTTCGCTAATTAAATCTTCGATAAAAAAGTAATCCCACTAATATTGTAAATGTGAAAGTCTGAATGTTTGTTTCTCAGCCATAAACGGATTTCCATGAAATTTAGTACACGCGTAGGTTATGATCCGAATTAAAATGTCGGTCATTTTTGATACCAATAAATAACATAATTTCTATAGGATGAAAGTCAATATTTCCTAATTAATAATAAAAATGTACTATTATAACATATAATAATATTATAACATAACAATAGATATCGTAACGTCTATGTTAATTCTGTTCTTATATATTTAGAGAAAATACGGCAAAACTTATATTTCAAGTACCTTATAACTTATATTTCAAACTTGTTGTTATAAATTTATATTTCAAGATATATGTATGAATGAATGTTTGTCACTCTTATAACACCGTAATTTGTAAACGAATCTATACGAAAGTTATGTGCACAAACATGTACAAACCGGATTAATATTTACGCTAAATCTAGAATTCTGAAGAAATTCCTGAGATATAACATCCATCTTTTATTATATTTATTAAGTTTGTACTTAAGCGCGCCGTATTAAGTTTGTATTAAGTTTGTACTTAAGCGTGCTAAAAAAGTTCGACAAGTTTGATTTCAACATGAATTTATTCATTCTGGGCATCTCATATTCAATATAGCGCGTACAGCTGCAAAGACATCTAGCTGCCCTGAAGCACCGCGCTCCAGGCAAGTATTGGGTGTGTTAAAAAGAGCTATGTGTAATATTTTTTGCACTCAGTTAGAAAAAAGGTGTGTTTTATGTTTTATTTCAACGACAATTTATTCCTTTATAGCCAACGCATAGCGTCTTTCTTTGTCCTACACTTATTCCCGAACTCCGTGTATAAATCGTTTCCACAAATACTTACAACAGTCTATGGTAAATAACATGAAATTTTCTTCAATCTCTGATGTACAGCAGCTATTGCATTTTTTGTTAAATTTCTCTTTCGTAAAGTTCTTTAAGCACTCATTAAACGATCTTATTTCGTTTCATATCTGTATAACTATTAAATATTTTAGTCTAATCTTGACTTCCACATCCTGTTAACTGTGTGGAGTTTCGTAGATAATAGAATATTTTAACATGAAGCTGATATGATGATGGAGACGGAATGTGGTCAATGAAACTCCTAAATGGATTGCAGCAGAACTTTCATGCATGGGTTCTTTTAATTAATCTCGAAAATGTTAGTTCTGAGTAGAGGCCGGCTATCCACCCTACCCACCCTATCAAAATTTCTAGTGCGCTGAAGACTCTATGGTACTAGGGTGGTTAAATGTGTAGGTCCCAAGACCAACATCTTCGGAATGGACACACCCCTTTGTTTAAGAGCCTTTATTTCTCTATAGTCTTCTGGGAAGGATGACTTTTTAATCTTGAATTTTACGTAGAAATTAATAATCACCAATTAATAAAATCCCCAAATAATACCACATGTGAATCATACAATGCAAGTGTCCGTGATTTTACAACGCAAAAAAATATATCAAACTAATAATAAAATATATGAATCCACATTACATACCAGCCATTTTCCTTTATTTTTTTACCATATTTTAGGTTGTTGACCTAATATACAGGTATGACTTTTATTTATACACCTTATAGCAGCTACTACATAATTTAAAATGGTTAAAAGTTATTTTGTATAATTTAGTGCAAGACATTCATAAAAATAAAATCGTTTTAAAAAATTTTCTTTTTCTTTTTTATGATCAAACTACTGATAAATTAAAAAAAAGTATTACGTACTTCCCTTTGTGATTCTACATAAAGGTAAAAATTACATTTAATGCAATTTTTGCAAGGCGAAAAAGAGACTACCTTTGCGTTTGTTTCGAATAATTCAAGTAAGAAATTTGTATATTAACCAATATTTTACCAGTTCCATAACGTGTTTTGAAATAGGAAGAAAAGCACTCAAGAAGATTAATAAACTGATTTCCCAATAACAAGAAAGGAAAGAAACAAATATCATAAAAAGTCTTTCCGCCACTGGTCGTTATAATGTGAATTTATTTCCACGTACCAGTTGCACGGATGCCCACAGCCAAAGTACAATATACCGGGCGTTTTCACGAAGTATTTATTATAAACAACTTTTTTTATTAAAATTTTATTACAATATTTATGCGCGGCATTTTCTTTCTTTTGACGGCACCTATTTTCCTCGCACGAGAGTTTTCTGCCTTTTACCTTCATTGTTACTTGGCTTTATACCACTCTTTTATTGAGTGTGCGGCGTTAATGTCTGTTTTCTTGTTATAATTTTGGACACCCCATTCATCTGCTATAGATCGGAAACTGTTTACTTTGAAACGGTTTTTTATACGCAAAATAAAATCATAATTAATATATACTTAGTTTTTACGCGTGAGAGTAACAACCAATTTTTTTTTTAGTTTTTCAGGAGAAATTGACTTTGATCATTCTAACTATTTAAAATAAAGACTTATCTTTAGGTTTTTATGATTTTTCTATGTTTTATAACCTCTTGTAAAATAAAATATGTTCAAAAGTTATAAACCTATTTTTAAGATAGATAACAATTTTGTTATAACTCAAATAAATTAAAAATAAATTTGAAAGTGTCACTTTCATTCGAAAATTTGTTAAATAAATAAAAAAAATTGTTAAATATTATACATTTTACATTTATTGAAAATCAGTTGAGTATATCAGCTGACGTGACAGAATTTGTAATTAGCAATGTTTAATTCCAGTTATTATAATTTAGTTTATTCTGTATCGCACAATATACTTTGTTTAACAAGATAATTCCTTCAAAACACATGGGTTGCTAATAGCGAACATTGGGTAATAGGTACCATACTTATTTTCCGTATAATGCTACAAACCTGATTATAGTACAAATTGACATGGATTTAATATTTAACGTAAAACTGAAACACTAGCCTAAGAAATGTAAATCTATTCAATTTTATTTCCATTTTCTGCATACATGAAAGATGTCATCTACTGTCAGAACAGGATACGTTTTCTATTATTGTAGAATACGTATCCTGTTCCGTTTTAAATTACGGAATTAGATAAATTTAATTTTGTACAGACATTTGTCATTAACTAATAAGCTAAATGAAATCTAACGGGGAAATTAAATGTTATGTGTTTCCGCTTTGTATCCCTTCCGCATGTTTAGTTGTTCATTTATAATGCAGATGGAATTATCTTTAAATCTACCTTCCAAGTGTTAATTTTGCAAATTTTTTTCGTTCCGACTTTTTCAAGGGTTTTGTACGTCAAAAGGTGAAAAGCAGAACTCTAAAATCACATACCTGTACAGTCGTCTGCCTCTCTGTCACAGCCGTGTTTCTCAGAAACCGTTTAACTGTGATCGTAAAATATATTAAATTGCTTATATTTTAATAATTAACACCCAAAATTATTTTTATGAAAATTGGATTGGGCAAATTAAGAATCGTTGTTTTTTTAAATTTTATGTCATGTGAAGAATCAACTGAAAGGAGCAACGGAAGTAGCAAAAATTTCGAAACTTTTTTAAAATGAAAACGAAGTTTTTGTTAAATTTCATGATAGTTACTTATATATTGTTACAAATATGTACAAAAAAAGACGTTCACGCCCTTCCCAACCCGTTCTCAATTTTGAAGTACTTTTTTTTGTCTTCTTTTTTCTTTCTATAAGGAAAGAATAAAATATTATATTGATTCAGAAAATCAAACGTTAAATTATAATTTAATTCCTGAATCAAGGGACTTGTCTTGGTATTTGCTAAAAAAATTCTATGTAAAAAAGTTTAAATTCGATTTTTTCTTAAATTTGTCTGAAGATTTTCTTCAAACTTTCCACATCGTTAATATTTTATAGACCATATATACTATAACTTGTTTTTTCGGGAAAATTACGACTGATAAACTCTCACACGAAACTGAATTAAATAGGGCCCATTTATATAGGGCGGATAGCATGTGGCGGAGGGATGCGCGGTGCTGCATTAATATTAGCGCAACAACACTTTCTCATCAAATATTGAATTCTAATAAGTATTTTCCGGAAATATATGTAATTTTCCCATTTCTATAACCAATTATCACATATTTTTTTGTGATTATTTATGTTATATACCATTGTAAAAACACAATTTATACTATCAACAGTACTTTTATTCAATATATTTTTTGTAAGACCGTTTTGCAGTTTGTAAAACTTATATTTATTTTGAATACTATATAAAATATGTATCATTATTTATTTATTTATTTATTTCTTGAAAACCCCATGCCCAACTTACAGTATTACCCAAATCGCTGGGCATGTGGAAGAACATATAACAGAGTTATAAAACAATGACGAATGGGACAATACAGCCACAGAGCAATTCCATACAATTAAAAAACAGATACACAGGAATTTTAATAAATATCATCTAGCCTACGACTGATTCGTGAACTACTAAGCAACTCTATGACCCTATTTCTAAAACAGTCAATAGAGCAGAAAAAAAATGTCTAGGGTGGGTGCATCTCGCAACACTGTGTTGAGCAATGTGAGTGCACGAAAGATAGGCGAATACTGCAGAATATTCGTACGCGCTCTAGAGATGTAAAATAAACAATGACATCGTCCCCTCAAGTAGCAGCCAGGAGCATAAAGGGTATCTAAACTTAAGATCGAGGGGTTATCAACATATTGATTTAATATTCCCTTCGAATTCCCTTCGGAGTTACATCCAACCATGCCCATTATGAAATTTGAGGGAAATAAACAAAGAATAATACCAATGCATTTTAAATTTTTTTAATATTTTCTCCAGCATGAGGATATAAATACCTTCATACGGGACTAGATGAGTGCATTTGTTTCAAGTATACTACGGACTAAAGAGTTAAATAGTGTAACGACACATTCGGTATCTTAAAAATCGTGGGAATGCGGTATGATAAATCCTAGTAACTTGTAGACTTTCTGACAGATTTCTATGATATGACTGCGAAATGTAAATTGATTGTCCATAATTACGCCAAGATCCCGTATAGTTGAAACCCTCTTGAGTGTAGCTTCGCCCAGCTTATAACTACGCACAAGTGGGACACGTAAGCAGCAGTATGTCATCATAGCGCATTTCCTTACATTGAAATGTAGCTTGTTGCCCAGACTCTATTATATTGAGCGAGTAAGAAAATTGCTACAAAAATTATGACAAATTTTCTTTCCACCTGAGTCACCATTTTTAGCAGTTTAATGATATAACATCAAAACAGCTGTATACACAGTCCTCCTAAATTATATTTCAACAAGTAGATGTCACATTATTTGCTCTTAATACTAATAAACATTTTTGATATTAAAAAAATGAATTGCGAAGCAAGCTTAAGTATATTTTCCTTGTTTACACGGCAAATACACAGTCGTATGAGGAAGGAAAAATATGGAAAATATTTTCAGTCTGTATTTACTCCGTAAGTTATTATGAAAACTGTTTATTTCAATATTTATGCTCACGCCGTGTTTTTCTTGGAAAGCACATATTAAACTCTTGAAAAACTTTTTCATTACTACGTTGTTTTTAATAACTTTTGGTTAGCGTGTTTATATTTCGAAGTTCCCTATTAGTTGAGCGAAATATCTTGGGTTATTATTGTAATTGCTCTTCAGTATTCGGTTATTCATGTATTCGGTTATTTAAAGTAGAAATAAAATTCAAAAATTTCATTTTAAGGTTACTACTACACCTCTGCTTTTTACACCCATCTAGGTTGAATAAACAAAGAGAACAAAATGTTAAATTTTTCTACGTTTATGATATGTTCCGTTCAATATTTCGAAAATATTATGAAAACAGAAAAGAAGAAGTCTCGACATATCAAGTACAAATTTAAAATAAAATGAGTAATAAGAGGAATTTAGTATTTACCGATTTACTTTGAAAAATTTAAAACACGAAATTATAAACATAACGAGTAATCAAACTGTAATCAAAATTTAACATTTTTGTAATCATTTAAATTTAAATAAAGTTAAATTTGTTTTAGAAGTATTTCGTTACTCCCAGCCTTTTCAGCGAGGAATACAACTTGTATTAGATCAAATGAATATTTAGTGCTCTTTGCCAAATCAACTTACATTAAAAACCTATTGTGCTGGCTCGAATGTATTGGTTTATATGGCGGTATGAACGAAACAAATATACATGGAATGACTGAGAAAAAATAATTGTTAACAAATTTGATAACTATTTATTAGAAAAGTAATAGAAATCCCATGGCGGAATCTTGTAACCCCAAAAATTCTCATAACGAACTATTTATAATATTAACCACATACATCATGGATATTTTTTGGAGATTTCATTCACGTCATGTATATTTAATTGTTTTAAAAACGTTAATATATACAATTGATAAACGCGCATGCACACGCTTATAAAAACACACACGCACACACGCACGAATGTACGCGCGCTCTTGCTTACATGCGCACACATTCACACGCGCGCACGCGCACGTGTCACAAACCCACACACACAAGCACACACATTTTCTACATCTGGGTGTAACTTATTCCTCGACAGCGTATATTGTGATTGACGTTTCAAAGATGGTAGTAGGGTGCCAGAAAGAGGTAAAAGAGTATTTCAAAGCTGAAAAACGGAGGTCATACGTATTTAAGACGAAATAATTCCTAAAGTAAATTTAGGACGTTTTTCATAAGTTAGAATATATTTTAGTTTCTCTCAGTTCTACTCATTTCCCGTCTCCTCGGTTCTACTCATTTCACTTCTCGTTTTTACTGACAAGTAATTTCCTGAGCATTTATTTCAGGTCAAATGATAACTCGTTAAATATTTCCATATTCAATTTTTTTTAATATGTTACGTACAACCACTATCATATTTTCTTGTCAAAAGTATCTTTCATCTGTTTTATTTCAACATTCATTAAATTATAATTATGATTTTATTTAATTTCACACTGTCAAATTAACAATCAAATTTTGAATTCGATTTGAATTTTCAGTAAATCGTTGGAGTTACAATTTTGCACAATTGTGTGTTTTAGTTAACAAAATAATATTATGGTACACATAGACTTGATCTGATTATCGAAACAAAATTGGTCACCAAAATTCCTAAACGAACATATTTTGGCTTGTTTAATTCGTCTCGAAAAAAAAATGTTTAGTTCTGGTTAGATGATAACTATAATCTCTTCCAGTCAAAGTTACTAGCGCGCCAAGGATCGTAAAGCAGTAGAATGGTTAAATTACAAGCGCTGAAATCGTACTTCTCGAGGTTACTTTTACGAGGTTATGAGGATTTTTTTGTGTTTTCTTTTTTATCATCAGATTTTCCTTATATACTAAAGAAAATTATTTTCTTCTAATTATTTTACATAGATAATAGTTAATAATACATATAACTGCAAGCCACAAAAGAGGCTGGCTTTCCATTTGTTTAAACTAAATAAAGTAGGAACTCTCTACACGTATTTATTAATATTTTAGCATTTCCATAGCATGCTATTTTGAAATAAGAAAAGAAGCGCTCCAGAAAATTGATAAACTGATTTTCCAACAACAAAAAAACAAAGAAAGTCATAAAAAAAGTCTTTTCGCCACCGGTCGTAATAACGTGTTCTTATTTTTATGTTCCAGTTGCACGGACGTGCGACCAAAATAAAATATACGCAGAGTTTTCGCAAAGTGTTTATTCGATAATTTATTAAAAATAACTTTTTTCATGAAAATGTTATTACAAGATTTACGCGTGATACTCTTATTTGAAATCACGCATTTTTCTTGCACGAGAGTTTTCTGCCGTTTTACCTTCATTGTTACTTCACTTTTACATCACTCTTTTATTGGACGGGCGGCGCCAAAGTTAGCGTTTGTTTTCTGTTTTTTTTTTAAATTTTGAACACTCAATTCGTATGTTATTGCTCGAAAGCTGCTTACTATAAAATGGATTTTATAGCGAATATAAAATGGCGGTTACTGTGTATTTAATTATTGCATGTGAAGTTTTCATTTTGAGTTTTAGCAGGGGAAATTAACTTCGAGCAATTGTTTAAAATAAAGATTTATCTTTATATGTCAATCATTGTTAAATATATATAAATATTTATTATTTTCTACTATAGTAAAATATATTCAAAAGACATAAACTTCTATTTTTAAGATTGATAACAGTTTTGTTGCAACTGGAACTATACATTTTAAAGTACTACTTTAAATCGTTTGGAATGTTTCACTATTAAAAAAAACAAATCAACAAAACAAAATAATTATTAATTTGACTTTTATTAAATGACTTAATTTAGTATAACAGCTGACGTAATTGAATATGTAATTAGCAGTAATTAATTTCAAATTCAGTTTAATTTATTTAGTATTAAGTTACATAATCAGTTTAATATAAATTATTTTAATATCCATTGATATACAATCCCATTGAATATTGGGAATGATAATCAAACCAATATTTATTTTCATATAATGCTGTAAAACTAATTATAGAACTAACTTATATTAATTTGAGTCGAGGTTCAAAAATGAAATACTAGCATTACATACACCTAGGAAAAAATACATATTTTCAGTTGTATCGCCCCATTCTGCATCTGCGAAAGACTTCAAGTCCTATCGGAACTGAACAAATTATTGAAGAAATTGTATTATTAATAAATATTATAAATTGGAACTAATGGAATTCTATCACATGTTATTTATGCACATCTTTTTCATTCCGACTTTCTCTAAGGCTCCGTATGTCAAAAGACAAAAAGTGAAAATCTATGAATTACTCAACTACCTGGCTGTCGTCCATCTACCACAAACATTTTTCTCCAATGTATTAGATACCATTTTGAATCAGGTTGAAATTTCTGGTTGAAATGTGAAATTGTATTATTTTCTATTAGCCAGTTTCAGAGACATTAAAACCAATATCTACAAAAAATATGTTCACTCTCATCTCCACCCCCCACCCAGTGTTTACTTCTAATTTTTTTTCTTTTTGCTTTTTTTTTAGTTTTTAGGAACATAAAAAAATAGAAAATTATTGTCTTGATCCAGAAAACCAAATTTTGAATTGTGATTTAAATCCTGAATGAAAGGACTCATTTCGATAAAAATTTATCATTTGGCATTTCGTTCTTAATATCTTCAATAATTTCTTTTTTTATTTAGTTCTTATCTCAATATATAGGGTACTTCACATAAAAAAATGTTTAAACATTCGTTTTTTTTCCAAAACTTGTCAAACTAATTACGTCAAACATTCCTCATGTTAATTCTTTCATCGTTGATACTTTATAAGCCGATAATATACCGCAACCAATTTTCTCCCCAAATATCCGACTGAGTAATCCTCTTACAAAACTGAATGGAATAGCGGAGAGAATGGAGCCTGATGTGTAAGATATTGCTGCATTAATTATTAGTGCCTCACCTAATACTTGGAACATATTTTATTTAACTGCATTGAGTAGGACGATACGAATATAGTTTCACTGGAGAGCATGCATCAGAATTTTAAAAACGCTCTAAATGACTCAACGATTAATCCACTCTTAGCCAAATCTTGGTGACTAAAATTATCTATACTATTCTGACGCATGCTTTGCAATGAAATTTATATAGTTTCATTGGAGAGCATGCATCAGAATTGTCAAATGATCTAAATGACTCAAAGACTTCCATTCTTAGCCAAATCTCAGTGACTAAAATTATCATGTCCTAAAGAACCGTGTCATTCTATTATACTATTCTGACGCATGCTCTATAATATAATATATTCGCAGCCGGTTAAATAAAAAATGTTCTATGTATTGCGTCTCACATATGCATCCAAACTATCGCGTTTATGATATTAGTTATCTGCCGTGAGTACGACGACACGTATATAGTTTCATTGGAAATCATGGGTCAGAATAGTATATATAATTTTATTCACAAAGATTTGAATTGATCTTGGTTTATTTAGAAAGTTCGCTAATAGCTTTCTTGAAAGAATAGAAAACCTAAATGGCTCATTGCAAAGGGACAGCCCTTAACCATGTTGGGTGGATGCGTTAGATGGTAGTACCGGAACACTATTAAGGGGCTCTCGAAAGTTTCCATTTGTGTATGAGAGTGGACGTTACGCGTCCCTAGAAGGATCTTGAGATAACCCAGGTGGTCAAGGCGGGAATAGTTTGGATGGACATCGCTATTCACAGCGGATTCCATAACCACTCATTAACCCACTTTATTTAGTTTCACAGATATCTAACTAAATAACCATCAAATATTTTAATACATTTGAGTCAAAATTTTGAATACGTGTGGTCCAAAGATAATGCAATATTATATTGAATGGTACCAATTTGACGGTGGAGACAGGAAACCAGTCAAATCAAAATATGTAGCACGCCATGGACTGAATGACACTAGGGTGTTTAAACATGATATTTTGCAAGAGCTGCACCCTCAAGATGCAGGAACACTTGTACAAGAGCCTTTATTTTGTACATGGATCTCATGGGAGGGTTGACCCTATAGTTTCACATAGAAAGTAAAAATGTAACTCAGTTCTTGTTTAGTTTCCAATGAAATTCAATCTCCAATCAAATTAATGGCATATTTGAGTCTTCCAAAGCAAGCGCTCGCCATTTTATAATCACAATAAATTGCCACATTATTCCTTTGTTTTTTTTTATCATATTTTAGGAAGGTTGACTTAACATAGGCTTTCCACTTTAAGTTTTACTGTCATGAAAATAAAATCACTTTACCTAAAGTTTTTTAATAATTATTTTCAATTATTCTTGAAAATATTTAATATTACATTTAGTTGCAAGACAAAAAGAGGATGGGTTCCATTTTCTTTAAACTAACTGAAATACGGACTTCATGTGTATATATATATATATATATATATATATATATATATATATATATATATATATATATATATATATATTTATATATTTTATCTTTCCAAAATTTTATATCTTCCGTAACATGCTATTTTGAAAGGAAGATTAATAAACTTATTTCTCAACAACAAGAAATGAAATAAACCAACGTCATAAAAAAGGCGTTCCGCCTCCGGTCGTTGTTACGTGACCTTATTTTTACGTACCAGTTGCACGGACGCGCAGCTAATACAAAGTATACGCAGCGTTTTCGCTAAGTATTTATTCGATGATTCAATATTAACAACTTTTTTTATGAAATTTTTTTTACAAGAATTACGCGTGACGTTTTGGCGACTCGCGTTTTCCTCCTACAAAGGATTTCCGTCATTTCCGTTTTCCGTCATTATCTTCATTGTTACTTTGCTTTCATAACACACTTATTGAACAGACGGTTTTAAAGTTAATGTTTGTTTTCTTTTTATAATTCTGAACGCTCTATTCGCCTGCTATAGTTCGGAAGCTGCTTATTTTGCCATGGATTTTTATAGCCAAAATAAAATGGCTACTGCTTAGTTGTTACTCGTAAAAGAAATTAACTTCGACTGGTCAACCTGTTTAAAATAAAAACTTATCTTTATGTTTTTATCACTGATCGATATATTAAGTTCAAAACACATAAATATCTATTTTTAAGATTGATAATGGTTTTATTTATAATTTAAATAATACATTTTAAAGTGTCACTTCAAATCATATAAGAATGTTTCACTCTTCCAAAGGAAACAAGTCAATTTTAAACATTATATATTTTTTTAATTTTTATGGAATGACTTGGTTGAGTACAGCTGATACGATTGAATATGTAATTAACAATAATTAATTTCAATTTTAATTATTATAATTTGTTTTCAGTAACATAATTTGTTCAACATAATAATCATTTTAAAACACATTAGTGGTTAATACTGTCGAATATTGGGCAATACAGAAATTTTATATATATATATTCTTATAGTACTATAAAAATGTACAGAGCTAACTGATGTTAATTAGAAAAGATAAGTATATAGTAGATAAGTAAAAGTATATATAATCAGATTTTTTCTCATATTGTGTATCTGGGAAGGAAGGCATGTACTGCCATAACAGGATGTCATAATTGCTTTTAATAAATATATAGACTAAATATCATTCATTTCCAATTTGCATCCCTGCTACCCGTTTTTGTAATTGGTTTCTATTCTATATAGAAATTCCCTTCATAATTTTAAACTGATATTTTTATATATCATTTTCATTGCGACTATTTTCAAATTTATCTAGTTTAAAAGACATAAAACGAAACTCGGATCACTCACCTGTCCGCCTCTGTCCGTCTGTCACAGTCGCTTTCTCAGATGCTATTTAAGGCAGGAACTTGACATCTGGCGTAATAATAACATTTATTAACCCGCGTATGCTTCAATAATTAACACGAAAAGTTATTAATATTAAAATCATAAAGAAGTGAAATGAAAAATTTCTAGTTTTTTATAATTTTGTGTACAATTTCATTTATCGTATGAGGTGTCAATTTCAAGGGTGAGTTAAGAAGTAGGAAAATTCAAAATGTGCTTTTTCTTTTTTTTTTAATAATTATGGAGATATTGTTGCAAATATCTATAAAAATGTTGTTCACTCCTCTTCATGTCTACTCACATGTTCTTCATTTCCAAGAACTTCATTAATTTACATTGTTTTTTTATTTCTAAGGACATAAAATAGAGTTACGTACTTTATTAGATCAGAAAATAAATGTTTAAATTATGATTTAAATCCAGAAGCAGAGATTTATCCAGATTCGACATTTTTTATGAATAGCTTCAACAGTTTTGACATGAATACGTTTTTAAATTTGTTTTCATAGTGGAATGCAAATCAGAAAACTTGATGGTAGCAAAATCGAGGGATGCAGTTTAGCATAGCAGTTACGTAAATCTCATCTACATCCAAATTTGATTACACCATTCGATAACTAAAGGAATAAAGAATTCGTTACGTTGAGTGGGGATCATGACGCATCGCGCGCGGCGGAAGTCACCGCGTCACATAATTTCAATTTAATATAAATATTGACTCAGCGAAGCTACAACGCTCGTTTGAGTTGCAATCGATAGCTCTTATCAAGATTCATTTGAAACCTTAGTGTGGAATGATTATGTATAATAATAATATAATGGTTAGCATATTAAAGTTCAAAATGAAGAAAGCTTAGTATAATGTCAACTTATATTAAAAACCCAAATCAAAATATCGAAATCGTATAAGGTTGGAAAGACCTTCTCAAGTGGGTTGCACTTGTGTACCTATAAAACACCATATGAAAAACACCATATTTAAAGGGGTGCTTGAAACTTAAAAATATTGACAATTAATGTACACATATTGAAGTAAAATACACGGCCAAGTCCTCGACACGGCCACACTCCGATTTTTTAAAATTTTTTTTAACCTACTAATGTAGGGTATTTCACATAAATTTAAGTTAAAAAATTAAATTTCTAAAAAACAAGTCCAATGATTTTCTCCCAACTTTCCGTAAGTAAATTGTTTGTAAGTCAAATTGTATACCGTAACTCATTTTTAAGAGAAAAATGTTATTATAGTACCTCCCAAATAAAACTGTCTTAACAGCGCGCGTTTTTATAGCGAAGAGGGGCATGATTTTTATGGCGAAGAGGTGTGCGACACTTTATTAATTACAAGTGCTATGCGAGTCCTAAAATTAAAAAAAAATTAAATATTAACGCGCTCCATAAAAATAAAATATGCAGGGATGTATTTTACCGGAAAGTAAATGCACCGTAACTGTTCCGATTATGTTTTTCTCAGTTTATCTTGAACAGGGGTTAAATTCAACAATTTAAGTTGTTTGGAATTTGTCTTGCTTTTTTTACGTTTTAAATGGAATTATTCTATTTAAAGTTTAATTTCATTTCTCATCTATCTTATGTATAAGTAATGTAATAAAATCTTGCAATATTTTTGTAATAATTAATGACGTCATTCGCTCCATTTTATAAACATTTTCTAATGTGTAAAATCATTGTTTAAAATAATATTGCCGAAAATTTATTCTTTTTATCAAACTCGCATTTATAGGGCGCTTGATGTATGATTATTAACCTCTTATTTCTGCTTTCTTACACTCACACGAACAAAAAGCTCAAGGGCGCTTTCACACCAAATGTTGAATTCTAATACGTTAGCATTTTACGCAAATATTTATAATTCTCCGTTTTCCTAACATATATGATTTCTTTGCATTCATCTATTTTTTGTACTATCATTCGAACAATTTTTTTACTATCAGTAATACTTTTACAACGATTCAACATGGTTCAAATATCTATGTGGCACTATAAGAACACGATTCGTATATATTTACTTTGATTACTGTATAAAATATTTAGTGTTATAAACGAGTATAAAGCGAGGATGAAAATCACCATAAAACCACAAAAACAATATTTTCACCTTTGGTCATAATTTTTACTGGTATGTAACCAGTAGCAGTAAAATGGATGCCTAAATGACATTTCAACAATTGAGTACTGTATTATTTTCTCTAAATACTAATAAACCTTTTTGATGCAAAAACGTGTATTGCGAAACAGCTTTAAATATATTTTTCTTTGTTTACGCGGTAGGTAAAGAACCGTATGAACAAGGAAAAACGTGGAAAGCATTTTCGTTTTATATTTGTTTCATAATTCATTACGAGTAATTTTTATTAAATATTTACGCACGTGCCCTTTTTTTCTTTGAACGCACGTAGTAAAAAAGTTTTTCATTCATTACTACATCGTTTTCACGTTGACTTGTGGCTGGATATTTATTTCTCAACCACATATAAATAACTACAAATATTTAAAAAAAAAATAGAATTAGGTATAGTTTATGATCGGTATTAACATTTAAGTTACTTTTTAAACAGTAAAAAGTCCCGGCAGGAAAAATTGGACCTTTTTAGTCGATAATAAAGTATAGTATTATAACATGGCAATAGATGGTGCAACATGCATATTATATCTGTTGCTCGTTTGCCGGAAAAGGTCATCCTACTAATATTTTAAACGAGCAAAATTTGGATGTTTGTTACTGAACATAAACGACAGATTTTCATGAAACTTAAAATTAGCGTAACGAGAAACAACATAATTCCAATAGGATCAAACTCGAAATTTTTACTCAATAATGATAATTGATTGTTACTGAATGTCAGTAGATGGGCAACGTGTATATTAAACCTGTTACTCGTGTTTAGAGAACACGGCATAATGTTAATTCTAACTAATACTATAAACGCGAAAGTTTCGATGGATATTTATAACTCTGCGACTCCGTAATTTCTTAATTAATCCTCACGAAAATCGGCATGCAAAGAAATTATAGCCCAGATTAACATACAAATGTTTAATCCAAAAATCTAAAGGAGTTTCTCCGGGATAGCTCCCATCTTTATTACGTTCGTTAGGTTTCTAACTGATAACATAGCATTGTCATTGAGGAAAATAAATTTGGTTGTATCATATATAATTTGCAATGTGTATCTCGAGTTCATAAATCTAAGCGTGGTGCACATCTTCAAGTCACATCAAAGTTTGCAGCATACTAGGGTGGTTACTAGGGTGGTTAAATGTAATAGTATATTACAAAAGGTACACTCTCGAGATGCGGACATGCCCCGTTGTATAAAAGCTTTTACCTTCTACACAGATCTTCGGGGGCAAAATAAATTATCAAACTATTAATCGAAATATGAATCTATATGCCGTCACATTTTCCGTTTGACTTTTACCATATTTTAGATATATTGACATTATACTTACGACTTTACCTTTCGCAACTTAAAATGTTGTAATATGGTATGAAATGATTAGAAAGTTATTTTACTTCGTTTAATGAAATACTGTCGTGAAAATGAAAATCACTTTGGTTAAGAGTCCATTTTAAACGGAGCTTTTTAACGCAGATTTTGGAGATCAGCAGAGAAAAACTGACGGAGACGAAAAGTCACACAAGCACAGTTACGCTTATATCGTTTAGTCACACAAGCCCAGTTACACTTATACAGTTACATTACGTCACACAAGCACAGTTACACTTATATCGTTTCAGGATACGTATATAAATGTACTGATATGGAAATTGCGCGTCAGTTTCTCTAGCGCCCTATCCGTGTTCTCTCTCTGCTGCTTAGTCGAAATGATGCTCTCTGCTTTTATCCATCTCTC
Organism: Druceiella hillmani; assembly: GCA_039881145.1. NCBI lineage: Eukaryota > Metazoa > Arthropoda > Insecta > Lepidoptera > Hepialidae > Druceiella > Druceiella hillmani. The sequence goes on from JAYKKI010000062.1 coordinate 7,858,012, forward strand.
TCTTATTGAAACTATACGCAATGTAAAGGGTCTTCGTTTCTACTTATTCAAATATCATACACTAAACACTTGCTTAAACCTTATATCTCACGTAATTTGAGAGTTACATTATCGGGTTAATTATATTTAAATCAAAGAATATTGGTAATGTATTAAGTGGTTTTTTTTAGTATAAATCTAATAAATGTAATTGTAGGTATATAATAATATTTTGTTTTGCTTATAGGAGGGAAGTGAAAGAAAAAGAGGGAGAGGAATTCCATCATTATATGTTTATACAGAAAACCGTAAGAAGCTTCGTTACTGTCGTGCGTCTTCTCATCGACACGTCCCGTTTTTTTAGCATAAGTTAAGCTGATGCATCAAAAAGTAATTTTTCTACCTATTTCAATTATATTGCGTATGGTTAATATTGAACTGAATTGCAAACTAGAAAGCAACTGGTTTCCAATTTGTTTAAATTAATTAAAACAAAAACTCCCCATTGCACAAGTATCTATCAGTATTTTAATAGATCCATGATTAAAATAACATATCCGAAAATAGGAAGGGAAGCACTCAAGACATTAATAAACTTATTTCCCAACGACAAGGAATAATATAAACAAATGTCATAAAATATTCGTTCTGCCACCGGTCATTATAACGTGAACTTATTTCCACGTACCAGTTGCACGGAAGCGTAACCAGCATAAATTACACGCAGCAAGCTTTTTGAGCTTTTTTGATGAAAATTTGGTTACAAGATTTATACATGGCGCTTTTTTTTGACAGCACGCATTTTCCTCGCACGCAAGTTTTCCGCCATTTTATCTTCATCGTTTATTTTGCTTTTAAACCACCCTTAGTGGACGGGCGGTGTTAACGTTAATATCTACTTTCTTTTTTAATTTTGAACTCGCAATAATCAGCTACCAATCGTCTGCTATAGCTTAGAAGCTGCTTAATTTGATGTGAATTTTCACAACCAAAATTCAATGGTAACTGCTATGTTCGTGGCTGTTACGCATAAGGTCTTCATTTTGAGTTTTGTACCAGAAATTAACTTCGATAGTTCAAAGTTTCTCAAAAGAATATAGGTTCAAAAGACATGAAGCTCTATTTTTTTAAGATTTGTAACGGTTTTTCATTATAATTGAAATAATAATTTTGAAATTGTCACTTTAAATCGTATAAGAATATTACACTTTTCAAAGGAAAATAATTTTTTTAAAAATATTATTGATTTGACTTTTACTGAATGACTGAGTTAATTATACCAGCTCAGGCGCCTGAATATGGCTAGAATAAATATCGTACATTTTCAATTTTCCTTAAATATACATCCTTCGGCTTGTTTTTGTTATTGGTCCCTAAGCTAGATAGAATTCACAATTAAATGAAACTACGTGATGTAGTATTATTTCTACTTTCTTTAATTTATTTACCACGACCTAGGTTTTGTTGTATTACAACATCTTCAGATGAGATATTAAGCTTTGCTAATGAAACACAAAAAAAATGAAACCTAGGTCGTGGTAAAGAAATTAATGAAAGTAGAAATAATATTACATCACGTAGTTTCATTTAATTGTGAATAATGAATTTCTACAAAATTAACGCGAAATATATTCAATACTAGATAGAATTGTCAGCTATATTCTTTCCAGTATTATTTTTGCAGTCTTTTTCATTACGCTTATTTTTATGTTTCTATACATCGAAAGGAAAAAAGTGGAATAATAAAAATCACCTAATTGTCCCACCGTCTGACTAACCTATTTGACTTAGAAATTTTAAATTTGGTGCATTATTGAATAGCTAGGCTATGACAAAAGACCGACGATATTGAATATATTTGTCGTTAATTTTGTAGAAATTCATTATTCACAATTAAATGAAACTACGTTATGTAGTATTATTTCTACTTCCTTTAAGTTCTTTACCACGTAACCTAGGTCGATTACAATATCTTCAGGTGGGCAAAGATTATTAGCAAAGAGATCTTTGCTAATAGTCACTAGAAGATTTTGTAATACGAACCTAGGTCGTGGTAAAGAACTTAAAGAAAGTATAAATAATACTACGTCACGTAGTTTCATTTAATTGATGCAATATAAAAACATATTTACACGTATATATTTCAATCGATTTGTAAGTGTTGTGATATACTAAAGAAGCAACTAATCTTTGTTAAATTTTATGTGGGCATATTGGCATTTAATATTATAGGAGACGTTTTTGCAAATATCTTCCAAAAAGTTTACCTCAAAGCCAAAAGGGGGAGCTTCTCCACCTCTAAAATGAATCAGATAAAGTTGTATAATGTTGGGTGATGGTTATGTATGTATTAATGTTGGTGATGGTAATGTATGTAGTAATGTTAGGTGATGGTTATGTATGTATAAAAGTTGTATAATGTTAGGTGATGATTATGTATGTATTATGTATTAATGTTAGGGGATGTTTAGTAGAAAATTACGGCAATTCTAAATTTAATAATTTTCACACCTTTCAAAGATGTGTTTTAGTAATATATTTATGAAGTAAAAATGATATTATTGTTCGTTTATATACACCCTTATTAGCCTTATAATTTTTATACGCCTAAGTCTGTACGGTATCTTCGTAATACAGTTCGGGTGATACTTAAAAATCTATTTTTTTCGATACGATATTTTTCAGTTGATCACAAGACTACCTTTGAATCATATAATAAAGAGCGCATTTAGGTTCATTTTTGCAAGCCACAATATTCAACCAGGCTATTAATATACATATCTATTTCAATAGCGTGAATTACTTTACGACTCTCGCCACCTATTGGAACCAATTAGAAATAATATTAAAACATCACTATACTGACATATTTTACAATTTTTATGCTCTGCCTAAGGAAAAAATATACATAAAATGCTATCAAGAATATTAAATGGAAATATTTTGAGTAGCAATTTGAAGGAAATAAATTCCCTCAGTTTACTCTTTTATTTCTCAACTTTTTGGTATTATAATGTAATAAGTAATACCTCATTTTCCTTCCAAGACTTTAGAGTATACAATACTGAAAACTGACTTAAAATAAGTTTGTTAATTTTGACACAATGTGCGCGCAAACAAACAGTTAGAAGGAAATTTAAGACGGTTTAAACTACATAGTTTTTTGTAGATTTCCAAACTCATTTTCAAGGTTCCATGCCTCATAAGGAAAAAGTAAAACTTTGCAAGATCTTTCACTTGTACTTCAGTTGTCATATCCATTAGAGCTGCACTTCTCAGAAAATGTTTGACGCAGAAACTTTATATTTGGCACAATGATAAAACATTAACCTCCATAACTATAATTTTTATGAAATCTTCCAATTATATCTCTGTTTTTTCACAAGCTAAAACAGAGATATAATTGGAAAATTTCATAAAAATTATAATTAAAATTATCATAAGTAAAGAGGCACCTCCTTCCAAACGTCTTCAAAACTTCCAAAATCAAAATTATGAGAAGTAGAACTTTGATTAAAATTTTCCTAAAAACGATATCAATGATCCGAAAACCTCATAATTTTCGAAAAACTCAAGAAATATTTGACACGGTAAGAAATAATGTTTATATTTGTAAGTAGTTTGATTGAAATACTTGGTACCCTTAACCATGCTATCGAAACGCTGATAGCGCTAGTTCTATTTGTGTATAAGAAGTTTTTTAATACTGTAACGTGGAGACTTTTTAATCCACTCTTTTATTTTACGTATATATATATATATATATATATATATATATATATATATATATATATATATATATATATATTAATTTAACAACAAAATCATTATTTAATTATGTACATATAACGATTATTTACGCATCACAAAAGAATATATATATTTTTTGCCTTTTCCCTTACAAAAAAAAATGGTTGAGCTTCTATTGATAATAAAAGAGAAGTAGACAAAATATGAATATATAATGAATAAAGTTAAATTTTTAGCTGGTGCCTTTAAATTATTCCTATTATGTGAGTTTTAATATAAAAAGGAACAGAAATTCGAGCTTGAAACGAAAGTTTCTCAGGGCGCCCGGCACTGGGCAATTTATGCATATAAGCTTAAAAGCTTTCCAAGATGCACCGGAAGAAGCATATTTTATTTCGTTGTAAAACGGAGCGCTAATAAATTTATATTTCAAAATTACGGAGTTTGCAAGGCTCTCAAATTAAGATAATATAATTTGGAGACTAAGCTTTTATGTCTAAATTAGAAAAATTTCTAACATTCCTCCCATTGATAAATCAAATTATTTCTTCAAAACGTTTTATAAAATTTGGATAGATTGAAAACATCAACCCATCTAAATTTATCTTTACTTCTCGTTTTAAACTATGACTTCTTCATCGATCTATATTCATTGAAAAATATTTTTTCTATATTATAAAAAAAATCATTTTTAAAGTACATTTTTAATTTTGCTCAATGATTTCACTAAAGCTGATCAACATGTTCGACCTTGTATCGTTAAACTAAATTCAGTAATGAACTTCTTTAACTATTGAAAATTTTAAAAGCGATAATTTTGATAGGACAGCGAAGATATCTCATTTAAGGATAAGGTCTGCGTAATTAATTAAGATTTGCACAAAGTAAAATTTGTTTGCAGTGAAATTTGTTGCCTCTGTCGGTAGTAAATTCTAAAACTTCTTATTGGACACAATTTAAATTTATAATACGTAAATCAGTTCAACTTATTTTCAATTCTGTATTTAAAAAATATGAAAAAAGTTTAAAATAGATTATTTATTATACCCCAGTACATTTATTAAGTTGGCACCTAACATTATCTAAATCGGCATAACAAATTAAACATTTCACAATTATACTTTCGAGCAATGTTTATGGCAGAAATAATTTCTACTAAAGTCGCAGTCGATTTCTATTCGTCGGTTAATACATCAAATCGAAAATTAGACTGACTTTAATTTAAAAAAAAATATTTGTTATGTAAAATTATCTTTTATTTAAGATGTACAAATTATTTTAAATCACACGATCTTTTTAAACCTCTAAACGTGTTTCTTTGTAAATTAACGATACTTCTCATTTTTAAACTCTCCTCTCGACTTAACACTTTGGTGTGACTTTTTAATTGGTGATACTCCAATTAATTTATATTAAAATAATTAATTTAATTTTCGGTTTATTTGATTGTTATTGGCCTAATGATTCCTTTCATATTTGCGTGTTTTATATGAAATATTTCTACCTAATACGCTCCATCTTTTATTTTATCTGTGATACTCGGCAGATTCAGCAATAACTGTGCACATATTTACACGAATCTTGACAATGGAATGGAAAATTGGAGAATGAATTAAATTATCTTTACAAATAAAGTATTAGGTATCATTCATGTCAAATCATCGTTCACTTCTCGCTGCTTGTAGTTAAGATGCATTGACATATAACCGACCTTTTTTTTATATTAATGCATTTGTAATAATCTATCTATGCATTATTGCACATTTAATTGTAGAAGTAAATTATTAATAAGTAGTGGATAATTCCTAAGTCAGTTTGACCATTAAACCGATTTCAACCTTGTGCCTATTTATAAAAATATGTAATATATATATATATATATATATATATATATATATATATACATATATATATATATATATATATATATATATATATATGTATATATATATATATATATATATATATATATATATATATGTGCATATAATAGTATTTATAAAATATGTTTAAGTGATTAATATAAAAATATAGATGGTATTTTTATAGTTTTGTGCTTTGAATAAAAGTGATTAAACACCAAGGAAATATCTTATTTTTTTAAATAAATTTAGTTAATAAATAAATAACACCAATAGCGAGTGCTAGTCGAAAAGATGAGTTTCATAACGTTTTTAAATATTATTAATATTGTTAAGGAAAATACGATGACGAGAAACAGTACACAAGTGATGTAATTTCGCATTTAATTTATCAGAAAATTCGATTTTGAATTCGCACTATTATTTCAAAAACAATAAATTAACTATTTCTTTGAAGTAACATAGCACCTTCTAGTTTAGATTTCAAACACATTGAACGTCTCTGACCCGAATTCGAGTCAGCGGCGATAAACAATCCGGTTAATACGAAATAAAAATGCAATCAACTTTATATCATAGCAAAGAGAACAAAATAATAAATCGCATGGTAGTGCAGTCGTATGTAGCGCACGATTATTTTTGCCACCATAATTTTTTGAAAATTATGCGCGATTGTGTTTTATTTTGAAAGTGTTATGTTTTTGTTTATGAAACAAATGTAAGTATATATATATATATATATATATATATATATATATATATATATATATATATATATTATTTGATGCTTACTTATTTATAGTCGTAATGTTTTTTTTTCTTATATTTGCTCGTATATTTTTGTAATAAAGATTTTTTTTATTAAACTAATCAAATATATGACGAGAGAGTAAAAACTTCACGCGAAAATATTGGTTATATTGATTGAATAAAATATTTCGTTACGAAAACTGGGAAGTAATTTATTTACTATTTGGAAAAATAATTTTCCATATTTTTACATATTTATTCGACGTTTTCTAAATTTTACCACCATTTTCAATTGCATTTTATAAGTTTAAATTTGTTATTTTTTTGTTCATTTTGAACATTTTCTTCCTTTTTTCAAGCAACGTATTTATTTTATTTATAATTATTGGAAACGTTACTTTAGTTAATAATCATAATGTACACAAGCTAAAACCAGCTGCATTATTCATTTAAAAATTTGCATTTACACAAAATAAACTAGCAAATGACAGACTTATTCCTACAGGACTAACATTTTAATTACCCATAAAACTAAGACATGGAATATTAATTATGTCATCAACAGAAAATTATTCAGTGTAAGCTTTTACATAATTTAAATATATCACCATAAAAATAAAGGAAACCGGTATTTAATAGTTTTAGGTAAAGAAATATCTGGGAAAACAAAATATTTAATTATTTTCTTCAATATTGATAATAGAATTAAAGCGTTTCAACACCAGAGAAATATCATATTTTCATTAAACGAATCAACAAATAAATAATACAAACAGCCATTCATGGAGTTTTTCAAAATCGTTAATATTATTCCAGATAATACAATAAGGAGAAATAGTACATAAGGACAAAATTTCGCATGTAATTTATTCAATAATCTTATTTTTAATTCACATTGTGATTAGAAAAAACAATAAATTCACTATTACTCCAAAGTAATCTAGTGCCACCCAGTTGACTTCTAAACCCTCGAGCGTCCCTGCCCGAATTTGGGTGAGCAGCGACTAACACAATTCAGACGTACATAATCCGATTAAAATGAAATAAATATATGGAAATTATATATCATAGGAAATAAAATGAAATAATCAATCGAATGGTACTATATTCGCCTGTAGCCTACAGTTATTTTGGCCTCTATGACTTTATGAAAATTGCGCGTGATTGTATTTTATTTAGAAACTTTTATGCCCTTGATTATATAAGTGTATATTACTTATTTGATGCTGAAACTAAATGGATCTAATTGTTTGCATTTTTGTGTGCATTTATGATTTTATTTTGAAGTAATTGCTTATTTTGTCAAAGCTTATTTTGCTTATAAATATACTTGATCAGATGTACTCAACTCAGACTTATTTTCGGCTTCGATGGTACTCATTTTACAGTCTCATTTATATGCATGCTCTTCGGTTTGGCTTTCGTGGTGCTTTATTATCTCAATTGACATATGCTATAACGAAATCATAAGTTATTTCATCAACTTAGAGCACACGAATATCATGTAATGCGCATTTTATTTTTACGTGTTCCTGTATTTGATTTTTATTTGTTACTAATATTCCTGGGCAGTTTTTTTTTGCTTAATGAAAAAGCCTTCAGCAATGAATTTTAGCATTACAAGTTTAAAGTTTAGACTTAGATACGAATAATTTTTATTGATATACCTATTTCTAAATTTACAAATGAATAGTTTAATTTGTTTATTAGCCAATTTTATTTTGTTCTCATAATAAAAAAAATTAATTTAAAATATCACGATGATTCTTTGTGAAGACAAAATTGGGGGACATATATTTAGGTTATGCTGTGAGAATAATGCCTTAATTATAAAACATTTTATGACATTTCATAAGAAAATATACTACACTTGTATTAGAACTGTGACTAACAAAGTGTACCTTAGTAAAAAAATTGAGTTTATTCTTATAATGATGATTACTAGGTCTGTTATGGACAAGCTGAGGAAGACATGGAAGAACAGTAACTTCACAAAAGCAACGAAAACCCGAGCCGTTCGAGTATTAGTGTCTCCATTCTCCTCTACGCTGGAAAGATGTGGAAATTACGTGAAAGTGAGAGAAAAAAGATAGAGTTCCTGGAAGTATAGTACAGGAAAACAATGCTTAGAATATCGTGGGCTGAGTTCCGTATTAATGCATTCATACTCCAAGAGCTCGGTATCAGGCAGCGTTTGTGCAATATTGTAAAAACAAGTACAACGAAATTTGTTCGTCATGTATCGCGGCATATTAATAATATTATTGGCATATTAATGATATAACGCCTGGTAGTACAGGGCAAAGTGGAAGGTTCCAAGTCACGTGGGAGAGAGCGACAAGGATAGATCAGGTTAAGGCAGGCATTGAGGTTTCCTTAAAAGAGTGACCGCAGAGGACAGTTGATACAGAGGAAAGACCACATATTTTGTTGCTCATGGCTCATCCGCAACATATTTAACCATAACCACTGCACCAAAAGTATGACGGCTAGGAAGAATCCCTATGACTGAAACACGTGGAGCAATATTAGTTTAATATTTTTTCTATATTGATAAGAGTATTCAAGTATATGTTTTTACAAGATAGATGGACAAAGACTGTACAAAAAACAAATCAGTTCTAGGTATTAATATTTCTTTTATCAAATCTTATTCTGGAGCGCGCAAGAAAGTAGCGGTATAATTGTTAAACATCCCCAATAACGAAAAGTTTCCTATAAAGAAAAGTTACCTATTTTTTTCTCCGACCAAAACTAAAGAGGGACAAAAACAAAAAAGCCATTGGATACGCAGCCACTATATCGTATTCTAATTGTGCATCCAATTTGCGAAATCATTATAACAAAGAAAATCGTTGCCGACATTTTTGTAAGGTATTTACTCCACGATTTATAACGAAAAGCTTTATTGATGAACCTCTATCGCAATATTTATGGGCGGCGATTTTCTTTGATGGACGTGCGTTTTCCTCGCCCAGTAATTTTCATATTTCCATTCTTTATTACTTTGCCTTTTTATTAGATGGTTAGTGTTAAACTTAGCGGCAATTTCGTATAATTTTGAACATCCGCTTCATTTATTATGACCATGGGACTACTTTCATTACCCAATGTAATGCTAAGTTTGTATCAGATTGATTTTTATAACTACCAAAATAAATATTCTCAAATACATTGTTCTTTCGACTAATATCCTGATTTAATTATAATTGACCTTGACGTTTCAATTTCTTTAAAATGAAATTTTCTTATTATTTCTTTGTGGTTTCCTCTCTTTCCATTTAAAAGATTCAACTTACCGCTCAAACATATTTTGATAAGTATGATTTCTTTAATATCCTCTTTTTCACTATCTTTTCGTTAAATACTTCTGCATGCTCCGCATAATTGCACGTAAACCACCAAAACACTTCCCTCTACGGTAAATAACGAAATAAAGGACAATTGACGTAATTAATATTTCTGTTAAATTCATAATAATTATTTTATAATTGGGAGTTGCAATTCTTATTAATTATTTTTCTCGTGTTCGTATTTGCAATAAAAAAATTTTAATATAATAACATATTACATATCTATTGTTTTAATATTTAAATTTACAAAGTAATTCTGCTTCATTTGACCAAGCTTAATTTCCTAATAAAAGGCTCATCAAAAGAGCCTCGCATAATAAATTACAAAACGAACAACTTAGAAAAATGTTATCAATATTTTCCTTGTTAGGACCACTTTGAAACTAATACGTAAAAATAATAATACACTATTGAGTCTTCCTGCGGAATTACTTTTTCCTTATTGTTAGTAATAATCGATTAATTTTCATTGTCGGTCATAATAACTTTAACAAGCACTTTTTTGCTTTTCTGTCTATTCCAGAAAAGCGGTTCCGATGTTATCAGAAACGTTAATATCTGGAGCTTTTTGTAAAGTAAAACAAAGTAATATTGCTCCATGAGTGCCGTTCATGGACCTTCAACCTATTTATTTGTAGTTTAAAAAAATAATATTTCAAGCCTACAAACCAGCTAAAAGATTAGGATATAAGTACAATTAATGTTTAACCCAAATTAGTAGCACTTCTTAAGCGCTGTCTAACAGAAGAAAAAATAACTGAGAACTTTCTGCAAGAAACCGGTCATAAACAAATGGAAAAATGCTTATTTTTATAATGTTCTTGAATTAATTAAAATGGGTAATTTAAATTCTACTATTTTTTATTGTAATATATTAATAAATTAATCTTTCAAAATTATTCTACAAATATATTTAAAATTTTATTCAGCTGTTCTAGGTTTTTAAATTTATTTCGCTAACTTCATAAAATACCACTCTTAAATATCAATGAAACATAAAATGAAAATCGTTCTGATATGAAAAATATGAAGAACTGTTAAATTATTATATTTCCGTAATATTTCACACTATAATTACAAGTATTATAATTTTAACAAAACCATATCCTTTTTTATCATTGAAACTTTTAATATGAACCAAACTTTCGCGTAATAATTTAAAGAGTTCTTATAAAAAGCGAAATGCTTTGATGAATTTTGTCTTTCAGAGAAATGACAAAAACACGAACAGAATTACGAAATAATTTAAAACTTTCAGAGGCAGTTACAAACAAGACCTTTATATTGAATCTACAGAGGAAAACAAGAATTACAATTTAATTTCCGCGCATATAAAGAAAACTTTTTCGAAGCGTCTACCGTCATACACATATGTGCTAATAACAAGCGTCAGCTAAAAGTCTCCCTATTGTCCTGGATATATGAAATAATGTATGAACGGGTTATAAATTATCTATTTAAGTATAATTTCTTTTTTAATTTCATAGCTTTTTTTTTGTGGTACAGATGAACTTTATAACCGTGGATACTTCTATAAGAACTGCTTTGACTTGGGTTTATTCTACATTTAAGCAGGTTTCTAAAATGCGGCTACTTAATGCCATGTTCCTAGCAAAATATACAGTTAAATGTAATCATTGTTTCATATTTATCTTCATATATGATGACGCGATACATTCGTTATTTTCTGATGGCAATTGTTATACTTGCCTTTCAATTCCATTAACTAACAACAGCTTAACAACAATTTTTCTACAAGATACAAAGTAACTTTAAATATTCAGAATAAACTTTTTAGTCGTTATATAAATTTCTCCTGGCATTATTAAAAATTTACTGGAATATTTTTAACAATATTAGGAGAAACTTATATAAAGACTATAAAGTTCATTCTGAATATTAAAAACCATAATCCACAATTATGTGCAAGATGTTTTGTTTCTTTAACCGGCTTTAAAAAATAAGGAGATTTTCAATTCGATTGATTTTATTAGCTTATAACTTCAACATTTATCAACCAATTTCGATGATTCTTTTTTTATTTTGAGGCATATATTTCCAGTATAATTCCATGAAAATTTGGTTAAAATCTGGTCATGGAAATTGAAGATACACCTCCAGAAGAATTCCCCAACACTAAACCGCACAGAAATAATAGAATAGGAAATTTTTAAAAAAAATTAAAAATTAAAAAAAGAAAATAAAATAAGTCAGCAAAATAATAAAAAATATATATTTTGGGAGTGAAATATTGGTTTCACTATTATTATCTTAGCCCCATTAACATTGCAGAAGGCAACTTTAAGCAAATTTTTATCTTGAAAGTAATATCTTAGAGTAAAGTATTGGTAATAAAATAAGTAGAAAAAAATATAACAATGGAAAATGATCGTAGCTGGCGGTCACGTAACCTACATAAACTTTTGAAGCGAAAAAAAATTTAATGCATAAACATTAATTAAAAAACATTTCACATTTTATTCAAAGAAATCGTAACTGCCGTTTGCGAAAAAAAATACATCGCAACATGATAAAATAAATCACAATAATTGTTTGTGTTAAGATAATTTGATTCTCCTAATAACTTTTTGGTTTTTTATTTCTAATTTCAAAATCATCAAAATTTTCTAATTTCAACCCCGCTGAAAATTTAGAAAAATTGTTTTACTTCATTGTTTTAAAAATTGTTTTACTTCGAATTTATCTTTAATAACTTTTATACATTGTGAATAAATTGAAAAGTATAATATTTTTTATTTAGTTTTAAAAATAAAGATAGCTTCTAACAATTGACGATAAAAAGTGTTGAAGCAAACAGGAATAAAAAAGAAGACATTATAACAGAAAAATACGTATTGTTCTCAAAAAAGACAGATGGTTACGGTTAAAATGCTATAATAGTAATGAAAATTAAATGTAAAAGCCCGAATTCTGGGTACGTGACATAGAATGACACTTCAAGAAATAATAATATACAACGCCGTATTAGTTGTTGGGGTTGTACAACGTTCCGACGTTTTTTTCTTATTTCTAAAAGAATAATTTGAAATTACCTTCAAATAAAGATTCAACAAAATAAAGGATATTGTACGCAGCATACTCGTATAACCGACTGTTATTTCACATCGTAGAGAGCCTGCAATTGCCTATAACCCACTTATTATCAAAGAAGCTTCCAAGTTGTAACAAATTTGAAATTATCAATAGAAAATGGGTAAACTTTAAGGTTGGTCATGAAATAAAATAAAATAAAATGACAAAGTAAAATAACAACGTAGGGAAATGGCGAAAAACTCCCACGCGAGGAAAACGCGTGCTACTGAGAATAGCGTTTCGCGTAAATTTCCTAATAGAATGTGTATCAATGAACGGGTATGTAATACATGATTAAGAAATTTTCGCCCTTGTCTGGCTGAAGGCTGGTTGAAAAATTTACTTTATATTTATTTAATAATTATATATATATATATATATATATATATATATATATATATATATATATATATATATATATATATATATATGTGTGTGTGTGTGTGTGTGTGTGTGTGTGTATGTATTAAGAAGAAATAAAGAGTCGACAAATAAAACATGAGGCTGGAATACTATAAAAACTATGCCTAAATTATTCTAGAAAGAAGCGATACTATCTTCTCAGTAACTAGAAAATGTTCCAATTTTCACTAATGACACTAATAAAGAAATTTTGACATAAAAATAAAGACGTTATACAGTACTTTTTCGCAACGAGTCTTCGAGTCGTGATCTTATTTTTACGGGAGAATTACACAGCCTCATGGCCGGGAAAAACAAGACAGAAATTTCTCGATAATATATCATATACCTATTCATTGATGCACATTTTATTATACGATTTACGAAAAACCTTTAAACCCTAGGGGCGCGCTTTAAAAAAAATTTGCTCATTTTCTTTTGACAATTTCAAATTTGTTACAACTTGGAAGCTTCTTTAATAACGACTGGGCTTCAAGCACTTGCATCGAGACAGGCTCTATACGATGTAAAATAATAGCTAGTTACATATTGCATACAATACTTGATATTTTGCTGAAAGTTTACTTACCAGGAATTTCAAGTTACCCCTTTAGAAAAAACGTCTAAATATTGTACAGCTCTATTAACTAACACAGCGTTCTAATTTATTATTTTGTTAAGTATCATTCTATGTCACGTACCCAGAATTTGGATTTTTTTAAGTAGAATTTTAACAATTCCTTTAACATTTACTCGTAACAAGGTGTCTTGTTTAGGTAGTATTTTTCTGTTGTTTTTCACGTGTTTTAATTTTATTTCTATATGACTTGATATATTTCTTGCCGAGTTTAGAAGCTACCTTTATTTTTACAACTAAATAAAAAACCTATTCCTTTTCTATTCATTCATTATGTAAAAAAGGTTTAAAGACAAATTCGATATGCGAATTTTTAAATAATTTCGAAAAAAAAAATAATACTTAACTCGTTTATTAATCTAATGTTAAACCAAAAATTTCTCCATCGTGTCCGATAATTTGTTTACCTATACACGTATCCAATTTATAAGAAAATCTGATAAATGTCGAGTTATTAGCTTTAGAAAAACACTTTGATAAGTTTTGGTGATATGTGGCTTATATAATTGCATACCTAGAAAAGTATCAATATAATTTAGATGACAGGAATGCTTAATGATTTACACATTAGAGAACATACCTGCTAGTCTGTTAATTAGTTATTGAATTAATTTCTCCTATATTACATAAAACCTTATTGCAACAAATCCCAGTTTATGCTTGCGTTATCTAGGCTAGGCTACTTTCGAGCTCTTGTGCTGCAGTAAAAAAACAACAGCGTTCATTTTGAAAGAAGAAGAAATATTCTGTTTTTATACCATATAATTTAACACTAATAAAGAGAAATTGTGGGTTAATTACTTGTCAAATTCATTTAATCAAATTTCGGAATTTGTGAGCAAGAGAAGCTCTATTAAAAGCTTAAAAATTACTTCACAAAAATCATCACCATCGAACAACACATAAATGTAATATTAAATGAAGTTAAAATTCTCAGAAAATATGTTGAAAACGCGCAATTCCTTTCGTGAGATCGAAGAAAACAGAAACCAAAAATAAATTGTGCTCTTGCAAGGTAAGATGGTATTGTACTCCTCATTATGCATGAAATATTTTCCATATAATTACATAAATAACCATGTTGAAGTGGAGAGGCAACTCGCCAAGGTACTATACCTTGGCAAACTCCTGTTTTGATTGATAACACCTTCAAAAGTTTATTTTGAATACGAACACTAATTGTTGAACTGTTGTCCATCACTTATATAATGCAGACAAGCTTCAAAAGTAGGAGTTCAGCTTCCAGGGTTTTCCAAAAACTGGACAATAGAGCGGATTTTTAAAGCCTAAACAGGAATTTGTTTTTTCATTCTTAAGTGATCTTATAGCTCGTTTGGTTTCTTTCAAAGTCGGTTCCCCCTCCAAGAAACAAGACTGGTACTTTTTGCAGAGGTATTGGTGGCGATTCTTTCGGTAGGTCATAACTATATAGCGCTGGAAAGAATTCTAATTAAAATCTAAGTACCGGTTGGATGACCGTACTAAACTTCCGTTTACGTTCTTTATGCAGTCATTGATAACTCCGCTGAGCTGCCGATGGTTTGCTGTAAAAGCCGAAATTATTCTTTTTTGTCGCTTCTTCCATATTTGATACCATATCATTCCAATATGTTTCTTGGTCTAACTCGATTTTTATCCGTATTTTTCTCTTAAATCGACAATATCGTTTGAAGTCAACATTCTTAGTTTTCTTCTATTCACCCACTAATTCCAAGCACTTATCTGTAATCCACGCCATCATTCGGTGACGATTCTAAGGACGTAAATCGACGGAATAATCTTGTAAATTTCCGAGAATTGCTTTTCTTCTTCCTCTAGATCATCTGGAGACTCGAGAGGAGAGAATCGGTTTTATAAGACAAGTTGAAAATTGTGCTTGAACGTTTAACCTTGGAGTCATAACCAATCTTTTTGAAACTTTGTTTAACTCGGTCTAACTTCAGTTTGATCTGAACGGCACTAAGTAGTTGTCGGATCCCCAATCCGGTCCACGTATTGGCCGCACATCACTGAGAGAAAAACAAAACCGAGCATTATTCGGGACGTAGTCCAGGTTCACTGAGTCTTGACCACTAGGGTTTCTTGAAGTAAGTTAATACTTACGCAGTTGCTGAAAAAGATAAAGTTTTTTTTATGATAAGATCCTATCTATATAATAGCTACAAATGATAGTAGGCGAAGTCCATTAGCATTAATTTCGCATTGGTTAAAATGGCCCATGGTCTCTTTCCATCTGCTTCTATCTTTGCCCACATTGAAGTCTCTTACAACAATTACACATTTCTGTATTTACAAATTAGAAACAATAATCATAATTATCGATTCTTTTGCAATGCCATTGTTTACTGCAGAGCAATTAGCATATCTTTTCGATCCAATTAATGTTAGATGGCCACGGCCACATAGTATTTATTAGATTCATTGTTTACAGTCTTTATGATAAATGTGTATTATCGATTATTGGTATACATATTGTGAAAACAATACATATATCATTTAACTCCTATGAACAATAATCATAATTATCGATTCTTTTGCATTATTTACTGCAGAGCAATTAGCATATCTTTTCGATCCGATCAACGTTAGGTAGCCACGGCAACGTAGTTTTTATTAGAATCATGGTTTACAGTCTTTATGATAAATGTATATTAAGGATTATTGGTACTCAGATTATGAATACAATACATATATCATATAAATCCTGTAAACGATTTAAATATAAATCAATTATTTGGATATTTTTTCATATTTTAATTAGATCCGAGTACATTACCACTTTTACTTTAATTAGTAAACTTCATCTTTGCAATCCTATCATTTGAGTATTCGGTACAAGTAAAGAAATTACCTTAACATTTCTTTAAAATACGATTTCGAATGATAACTTTTTTACGAATAGTCGTTAAATATTTCCACCATACACCATTACCTAATTAATTTTTTATGTTTTCATTTGTAGCATAAGACTACATACAACAACCCTTACTTTTGCAAATGAAGCAATTTAAAGCAGACTGAAGACAATAAATTCTAACAATTTTATTTTATGCTAAATTTAAAGGCGAGAAAATTAACAGACGAAAAAAATAATAAGAAGCAAAGAAACATAAAAAATATACCGAAAATATCTCAGAACGAAACGAAACTTACTTCTCAGTAACAAGAAAATTTTTTCATTTTCACTAATGACACCAATAAAAAAATATTGACATAAAATAAACAGACGTCATAAGAAAATCTTTCCTCCAAAATCAGTCTTCGAGTCGTGATCTTATTTTTACGTGCCAATTACACAGCCTCGTTGCCGAGAAAAACATGGGCAGAAAGTCCTGTATAATTTATTACATACCGTTTTATTGACGCACATTTTACTACGAGATTTACGCGAGACGTTTTTCTTCGTAGACGCGAGTTTCCTTGCGAGGGAGTTTTTTCCATTTTCCGTACATTGTTATTTTACTTTTACGTAAATTTTCATTCGGTGGTCAACCTTAAAAGAAAATAAGTATTAAACCTGTTTTGTTTTGATAATTTCAAATTTGTTACAACTTGATATAAAATTGTACTTCAAACATTTACGTTGCGAGGGTCTTTGTGTGGTATGAAGTAACGGAGATTCTCAATTATTTGTTGCGTATGAGTCTTGATGTTTTACTGAGAGTTTCATGCTAAGAAACCACTTCAATAAATCTATTCATCTGGTTTCGTCTAGTTTCAATTCATTCCACCCTTCCTTTAAAAATAAGGAAAAATGTTGAAATACAATACAACTTTACTTTTATTTTAAACAATTTATCGTTCTATATCATTACTTTTTTAAATATAATGCTATCCGCCTTACCTAGAGTTCACACTTTTTAATTTTTTTTTAAATTTTCATTCCTTTCTATATTTTAATCTTAACAATATGATTTATTTCGGAAGAAAGCATATTTTTCTATAAATTTCCATACTTCTATTTACTCTACACCCTGACATTTTCCCATCGATCCCAATATAGATATATATTTATTTATCCTTATAAGAAAATATATATTTAATAAGAAAACATATATATTATATTTGCAATATGCAAAAAATGCATTATCTGTAATTTTAATAATCGTATATTTAGATAAATCCAGGTTATATAAAAGTAAAAGAGGTCAATTACCTTTGTCCCTTTATTTGCCTAATATCAAAACAAGACACTTCTTTATTTGTATCCGGTTATTTGTTTACCTGTCAACGTGTCCAATTTGTAGTAAAATGGTCAAGATCGAGTTATTAGATTTAGAATAAATTATTGCAAAATTTTATTTAATGCATTATGAAATAAAGCCAAGATATGCATATCTAATCATATTTTCGGTAGAGAATATATTACACTTATAAAAATGTTAAGTGCAAAATTTTTTTTTTAAAAGCGAACTATTATGTGATTAAATAAATTAAAAGTTCTGAAAAGTTTTTAAAATATTAAGGGATTTAATATTTTTGTTTAAGTTGTAATAATAAAAAAATCATAAGTTGTCTTTTAATCGGTTTATCTCTTAATCGAAGTATTTTTGCCTTAATTAAAATTAATTGCAAAGCGAAAAGTAATTAAATTTTTACGTGTTATAGAAACCTGTCTAGTAGGAGTAACCTGGCACTAGTTTTTAGAGTTCTGTAGACGTTTAAACATTTACACACACACATATATATATATATATATATATATATATATATATATACATATACATATATATATATATATATATATATATATATATATATATATATATATAATATATATAAGTGTACGTAGCATCTGTTGAAATATTTACAAATATTTATTTTTCCCAACATAAATATATCACCCACTAAAGACATAGTGCATATTTAAAAGCAATATGATCTAAGATAGTCGCTATAGTTTTATCGCAATATAAAATTTTACCAACCCTTTTTTCATGATTTTAGTTTCAGTATTTTTCGAGTACGCTTATTTTCTTATTATTATTACATCTGAAAAATCAATACTGACGCGTTTCAGGCTTATTACAAAACCAAAAATATTATACATGTAACTATAGAGTCGTTGTTCATTTTTATTTTGAAATAAAAAAAATTAATTTCACGTTATTACTACCACGGAAAAGTATTTAATATATTAGCTCGGCAGCTAATTAAGTTTCAACTTTTTTTCACTGACTTCTGGAATATTTAAAAAATTCTCATACATCTCTGGTAGAGTAGAAAATGAAATGTACAGTAGTAGAGTAGAAGTTGCTTCCCTTTGGGGCGGAAAATGAGCTAGGCAACACCTATGGATGAAACTTTACTTTCATAGATTACTGATAAACATGGGTTCCAACGAATCAACGAGAGATATCTTGTTTTATTAAAAAATTTTCATAAATAAACAACAATTAAAAAGCCTTATTGAACCAAGCCCAGGTATAGCTACACTCACACTCTCATATTGCCAAAGAGAAATTACTTCATGCTGTGAGAAACAGTGGAAATGTTCTGTTAAACTTCTATACAGCTAACACTAATTAACTTAAAAGCTTAGTTTATTTTTACGTCAACCTAATTTAATCAAATTCTAGAACTTATGAGTAATGTAAGCTTTATAAAAATCTTCAAAACTATTTCATTTACACTTTGCACTTGACAAAAATTATCTACTATTTAACAATATGCAATCGTAAAACTAAAAGATATGAAAATTCTCTGAGAAAATGTTGAAAACATGCCAATTATATTGAAACTCGAGAGAAAAACGAAGTCCAAGTAAAATATGCGCTTGCAAAGTAAAATTTCTCAAAGCGCCTGTCATCCAAGCAATTTCAGCACGTAAGCTTAAAAGCTATCTACGTTGCACTAAAAGTATAACTCGGCAACGGATTATGAAATTTGTGGTCTGCTTTAATACGATATGCCGTGCCTTTATAAATTTGTAACTTCTGCAATTTACAGTGCTTGGGTAAGTTACAAAATTTGGAGTGGAACATAAATATGATTAGTAATATCAGTACAGTGGTAGACTACGATTATTAATATGATTGAAAACAGTACACAAAAAAATGCAAAACAAACAAAATAAAATGTATAAAGAAAAGAATGTAAAAATAAAAGTATTATAAATTAACAAGTAAAAGCGTTTTTTTAAATCTTTTGTTATGTTTAAGTACACTCTTATATTTCGTTACTGTATATATATATATATCATTCCGGTGATCGCCCTTAACTAAGAAATATTATAAAAAATCTTCAAAAGTTACATAATAAAAACCCATCTGCTTCAATTGTTTACTTTAAGGAATATATATGCTTTGAAAAATCATTCCGCCAAGCTTGAAGCTTTTCCCTATTCATTTTAGAATGATGTCACGTAGTTTCTTACATTTTACTCATCAAAACGTTTAATTTGATACTCATAAAAATTAGTTTAAGGAGACAAAAGTAATCCACCACCCTAAGAGTTTGTGTATTGTATTTAGAATGATATTCGATAGACTATATTGCATCGTCACCGGACTTGTACAAAAATTCAAAGTAAAAATGTGCAACAATTCAAAGTTCCGGCTTAATTATAACTTGTTGAAATTTTGATTCCAAGATATGTCGTGGATAGAGAAAGTCAATTATTAAAAAATAAAAAAAATAAAACTTTCACCAAAAAATTTTCACAGACTTCAAATAATCATCGAATAAGAAACACACAAAAAAGTATAAATTAATAATAATTCCAGTATTAATTGGAACTTTTGCGGTAAACTAACGTTTTCGAACATGAACAAATTCGTAAAATATTGCTAAGGGATTTCTAGTATCGCAGAATGTGATTTTTACGAGTGGGTACTTCGAATTTAAGTGCTTATGATATATTAACATATATTAACGTGATAGATAGCACGATAGGTAACATAACTTTTTATGAAATTGGAACATGTACGGCGCTTAATTAACATGAATGCATTCATACATATGTACATACATAGATGCGTACCTCAATACCTATATATGGACATATAAATGAAATCACCATCTTCAGGTTTCACCATAGTCGGTTAAAATATATATTATTAATTAGACTAAGCACGTCTATTCAGAGACGGATAAGGGATATCTGATTTTACTCTACCAAACTTAGCACCAAACAGATTTTGAATATATTTGGCGTTAATTTTGTAGAAATCCATTATTCACAATTAAATGAAACTACGTGATGTAGTTTTATTTCTACTATCTTTAATTTCTTTACCACGACCTAGGTTTCGTTGTACTACAACATCTTCAGGTGGGATATTAGCAAATTGTAGTACAAGGAAACCTAGGTCGTGGTAAAGAAATTAAAGATAGTAGAAATAAAACTACATCACGTAGTTTCATTTAACCAAACAGATTATTTACGAGGCCACATGACAGCAAAATTTTGGTGTGATTAGAAAGACTAATATAATTTTAGGAAAATGCATTCTTCCTTATTTCTAAACAACGGAATCTAATTACGTCATGTCTTCATATCTTCCTATATATACTTACCTACGTGGTAACTTTGTTTTTTAATTATTACCTTACTCTTCATAATTATCCTTTACCTATTATCTATACATGCATTCTTACCTACCTATCATTATCTTAACGTAAAGTAAAGTAACAAGTTAAAAAGTAAAGTAACAAGTTAGCTATGCACGCGCATAGCTAACTTGTTACTTTACTTTATTCGTTTCTTGCCTGGGTCTATATAAGTCAGACAAATTTACTGAGTTTACTACATGAATTTACTCTTACCCCACTGAAGAATTACTGTCACGAACTTTTTACAGTACCATTAGATGATGTCCACCACTTGTGATCAAAGGCTCCCAAGGCCAGCCTGAAATCGATAGACTCGCCTTTCACCATTAACATGACAAGTACTCCGCTTGTCACCACTTGCCGGCTCTGGCAACAGACATCGGCTACTACTTGTTACCAAAGGACTTACCAAGATAAGTCAAAGGAGCCGAAATACGATGAAAGTACTCTTCGCCGTTGAAGCTTCCTATTTTGTTTTTCAATTTCATCATCAGACCTCAGATATCTTTTATGACAAAAGGACTTGTCAAAACCAATCAAATAAGCCAACATTTTAAGAAACTCTTTACTTAAAAATATGTTCTTTCATCACATTTCAGCTCTATCATTCGACTCCGTCTAAGACTTGTGACCAAAAGACTTAACAAGAAAATTCAAACGAGCACAAATTTAATGAACCTCTCCTCACCACTGAGGGATCTTTTTCCGGTCATCGCTTTCTGGCTGTGACATCAGACCCTTATCATTTGTGACCAATGGACTCGTCAAGATCAGTCAAATATGCCCAAACTCGTTTAATAAGAAAAGTGTTTAGTACAGATAAGTCAAAAAGACTAAATTCTATGAAATTACTTCTCATCATTGAGTTGTACTATCATCAACTTTTAGGCTCCATTATCAGACCCTGACCAATATTTACGTCGAAAAGACTGGCCAATAAAAGTCAAATGAATGCAATCATGATGAATCCATGCCTCGTCATTGAGTAGTTCCTGTCATCACCTTCCGGGTTCATTGTCAGACACTGGTCTGAATTTTTGACCGAAGGATTTGTAAGTCAAGCCAAAGGAGCCCAAATTCAAATCAAACCTACTCTTAATCTTCAAGAAATTTTGTCAACATCTTTCAGTTGTACACATAGGCAAATTGAGTTTAAAACACATAGACAAGTGAGATCTGGGCATCGATTATCTCAAATTGACCTTGTACTCTCGTCAAATAAAGACTTCTTTAAATTTCTTTCAAGTTCATTAAGAATTGCTGGCTGTATTAACATGGGATCTCTTTGAAACCATTTTCTTTTAAACGAAAAAGTACAATATCGATTGGTCAACGTGCTCCAAGTTACAAACCTGAAAAATAAATACAAGGTCAATTAAGAACCTCCCTTTTTTTACAATCGATTAAAAAACGTTGCAATATTACACGTATATATTCGTAAAATACATTTCTATGTTAATATTTTAAGATCTCTTTATCGTTAAGATGTAGTTCAAAGCCACAAGATATAATGGATGGGAGGATTATTAACGCCATCCCAGTGTAATAATCAATATGTATAATCTACTATTGTTATATTTTATCACAAAAAAAATATTTGGCTTTGAAATAACTCTTGACACCATTTATCGATATCACGGCGCACCATTTTGGAAAGTTCGACATGATGCCAAGTCAGATCAAAGCCTATTTTTTTAATAAATACTAAACACAAAACGTGCAACATGGAGATCATGAGTATTTCATATTTTTGATCAGTTTTATTCTGTTAACAAATATGATTCCTCTCGAATAAAAGTTGAATTGAAGAAAAGAGAAGACAAAAAAATAATAGCATTCTTCACGGTTAAATAAATTGACTTGTGTTTGAAATGGAATCAACCAGAAATACACTAAATCAAGCAAAATTTTTCTAAAGCCAACATCGTCCAAAGGCTGACGTAATATTACAAATAAATGAAACGCTTTTCTCTTCGACGTATTTCTGAAGGTCTTCTCTTTATAAATAACAATGAAAGAAAACAATATTATAATTTAAGGATCATGTTAAAAGCGCAAACGAGTGTGGGTGGAAAACATCTAATCCCTTAAACAAGATAGGGATTCACTTTCTATTAGCGGATTGGCATCGTTACCTTTTTCAGTGAAACTCCTCGATGATAATGAAGTTACGTGGGTGTGAACTACTATATTGCGCTTAGGTTACGATTTTATTTGAAAATTAAAATTACACTCATTAAACATTCTTTAAAAATAAAATACAATTCTTACCTGAGAACTTTGATTCTTTTATATATGTTATAATTTTGTGTATTATAAACAGAGAATATTGATAATTGAGTGATACGTTAATAACATAAGTAATGCATTCCACTCCGTCACCCATGGCTTCGCCTTTACCTTTCCTTCCTCTCTTTTGTAACGCTATCATATTCGTCAAATATATATGAAATTAACATACACTTGCTAGTATAATGACATACATAAATATTTATAGATATATATTTATTGTATAAAGTTATTCTAGGTTAGATTCTGTTTGTTACTCCGTGGCTCATTTAAATCAGTCACAGGTAGTTCTTAAAACCGTATTAACCCAAGTTGCACGGTGGATAGAACTTGCTGACGGCACGTCGTCATGAATACTACGTAACACGAGTAAATTGAAGTGGAGAAAATTTTTCATTTCACACGTAAAATTGTTTTATTTTACAATTTATCTTGTCAATCATATTAAACATGCTTGTAAATACATTGTACTAAATTTAAAAAAAAAATTAGTAGCCAAACAACTATGCACTTCATAAAAATTAGTAGCCAAGTAACCAAAAAACCATGTATGTACGTGGTAGTGTGTGTAGTGCACGCGTACTTGCGTGCGTGCTTGAGTGCTTGCGCTATTTTTCTTTAAATTTGTTCGTAATAAATAACTTATTATTACGCGTATAAAACGAATATTTGTAACTCTCGAAGATAGTAAAAGAACTCTGCTACAATTCTCTCGGTCCTCATTCGTTGAAAATTGTAAATCGACAAAAAGATATTTTACCTGCGGACAGAGTATCGTTCCATCCAAATACCTTCCTGTGCTGCAACTACTTCTGCAGTTATAGATCTTAACACTCAATCAAAAGCATCAACCAACCATGTACCAATTGATTTGTTATCGACCTGTCTTATTGGAACAGTAATTGTCAGAGTACTCAATCAGCACGGAAAGCCTATTAGGCCTTACACTTCTCGACCAAGGCTCAGAAGTGTCACTTGTTTCTACTGTACTGTGCTTGCTTCACAGTGACAGTTAGCGTCCTGTATTACGAGTAGGCTTGACGCAATTACAACGTTCTCATGGCCTTTCGACTCTAAAAAACCAACCACGCATTTTAAGAGAATTACAAAATTGTCAGCATTTCTTCTTACAAATCTAATAAGCTACGTGCCTTCATCTACACTTTCAAAACTTATTCAAACATTAACCGATTTATTACTAGGAGCGGGAACATAGTGTCAGTTATACAAATAAGGTCTTATAAAAAAACCACAAACAAAACTACCACTAAAAACGCTACGTTAGGGTGGATATTATTTTGATGCATCACGTCGCTCTACTCCAAATCTTGAACTTTTTGAAAAAGCCTGCAATGCTCTACAATTAAAGAGTTTCATGAATCAGATAAAATATATATTTCAAAGAGAAGCATTCGCGTCGACAGCTATTTTTTAGCGAAAGGACATTCCGGACACCATATTTTCAACAGACATCACCAAGATGTTCCACCAGATTACAGTCATCAAGACGACATGATCTATTAACGCATCTTCTGAACAGAGATCAACAGCAACCCTCTTCAAGAATACCAACTCATAACAATCACCTATGGCACTCAGCCAGTTCCGTTTCTGACATACGCCAAAAGTAATCCTCCTCTAACACCGTGAAAGACTTAATTTTACGTCAAAATGAAATTTATTTTTGCTCAAGAGTTTTATCATTATTTTGTTTTCTATAGTTTCACTTCTATAAAGTGCCCAGCCCCTTACGACTAAATGCAGCGTTCTTTTGCATAGTTCAACTATTTGATCACTTCGGATGGACTTCTGCAGTATTTGTGTAGGCTAAATTATTTTTGTACATACTCTGAGTAGCAGATCGTGTCTGGGAAGAGCCCCTCCTTTCTTCACTTAACGACCAATGGATGAAATATCTTTCTTCACCCTCCGATCTCGCGCATGTATACTGGATACGACCATCGCCAGCTAACTTGAATGTTGAAATTCATTTCATTCTCAGGCGTCTCTTTACCGTACTCGCAGCTATAGTAATTCGGCGACTGGTCCATAATATTAACGATGACTCAACCAACTTGCTAGTATGGAAATAATAAAATAACGTCAATCCAATGGTCTATAGCCATCAAGAAGTAGGGAGTTAAAATCTACGATTAGAGCATCACTACGATTAGCGCCCTTCGCGGAAGTTCTCTTAACTCATCTCGTTCACTAAGTCCGTTAGATATTAAATGTTTATTCCATGCTAGCTTTGGATGGACTCTACTATTACTTATTACTGTATTCAAAGACCACCGTAACTCTGCGAAAGCTTCTTGAGAAACAGAGTCGTATTAATCGGAAATATATTAAAACACCACGTTGGATTCACCTTTACGATGGTGGTAGTTTTGAAGATATCACCTTAAGAAGAGGTATACCTCCCGATCGGCTCGCATCTGGCTCACTCTAGTGGCCACATCTCTATGAACTCGCAACGGATTACTAAACTAATCGATTTCTACCATATTCAAGAACTTCGTAGTCTCCTTAAAGTAGTTCCTGGGATATTTTTATGAAATTAAAACGTAGAATAAATTTTTGGTTTGAGCTTGTTAAATGTCAGTATACGGACAGCCATTAATCATTAACGTTGAAACGCTCCCAGTTGGTGCGCAAAGCCAAAAGTCTTCCCTAAATTCGCACTTGAGTAATGACATATGTCTTCTTGAGATTAGTGGTGTCACTAAATATCCCCTCAAGGGAACCGTTTGTTCCCCCAAGATTGCGTTAATGGATTTGCTCATGATGATTATTACGATTATAGCTCTCAAATATCCGGCTTAAAGAACCAAAATGTTAGATGAGGGCAGGCGGTACCTTCGATAAGACTATATGATGACGGTTGATAAACGAAGACAGTTAGAGCAGATCACCACATGATGAAGATAAGTTTCTTTGAAAAACATATTGTTTATCCTTGTCACTGTATTTACATAACTGAAGAGGGATGAAGAAGTTTGCCAAATAATGAAGATGAAATCCACTAGTATCGTTGATTCTTGATAAAAGTCTCAATCGCTTTAATATTTGAAATAAATAACGCAGAGACACTACGATTTATACTAAGTTTCAGATTTTTGTGATCTTCGATAGTTACATTCGTTTTACAGGCGTAATAATAATGTATCTACTACATAACTCGACAGGTATGAATACTTGTTATATATGGCTACGTTTTAAACTTATAGACATATGTATATATTTGATTTGGGAATATTCTAGTAAGTAGCAGTCACGCGTGTGATTATATAAACAATAAATTTTGTAGAAATTTATTTCAAAGACTCTACAAACGAAGTATAGGTTTGCAATATTGCCAGGCCAATACGTATATAAATATATATATATATATATATATGTGTGTGTGTGTGTGTGTGTGTGTGTGTGTGTGTATACATATGTATTATGAACTAAATTTACCTTTGAAAAATGGATGCGTATCCATCCATCGGTCTGTTCATAATTACATATGAAGATAGACGTATTTACGTATATACGTATGAAGCCGCGCTATAGTTCGCAAGTATTGACCAAGCCTGCTGATTTTTTATTTATAACTATCTGAATAGAAGTCTATCGATCTTTACAATGATTTGTCAAAAAGTTTTATATAGACATCAAAGAAAAACTCCCTTTTACGATTGTTGTTTTATTTTTAACTTTTTCTTAGAATTTTTACAAAAAAAACAAAGAAACCAGTGATACGCATTTGGATTTTGATCAAAGTAACTCTTAAGAAAAACAAGTATTAAACAACAATGTTTAATGCTGATTCGGTAATATTTAAACATCCCGAGGTTGTGACGTGGTGAATTTTTAATAGTCCCCAATAAAAGAAGAAATCTCAACCCATTGTCAGTTTCCATTTTATGCTACAATTTTTTTCTATTAAAACCGTTGAAAGAATAAATTGGACCATATCGAAACTAGACATTTACATTAACATCATTTTATTGTTTTTTCTTTTATGTTCATCTACGCCTTTACATATTCTTCGCATACTTAATAAATTTAAGAAATTAGCTCTATCATTTTAAGGACATAGTTCCACGTATATTTTTTAATTATATTTTTTGTCTAAACTACCATTTTTCAAAATTCGGTTTTATAAATTAGTCTCCTGTTTAACGCACTTTGTAAAAAAATGTTCTAAACTCCTTCGCGTATTCTTTTCCTTGTAGTACAAAAATTTGTCTCTATATACAAAAAATTGTCTCATTTTTCGAAATATTACCACTTATCGTTACGGTTTACTATGACCGCATTGATCTAGCAAAGGTTCAATTTCTTAATTTTCTATAAAAGAAATAAAAATTTAATTTATATATCATTAGCACAAGACATAGCTCTTCTCAAAAATTTCACTTTAAATCAAAAACATATATTTCTTAATTATAATACAACCTTGTTTTGATCCATTTCGCTTTCAGTTTAAGACTGTGATAAAGTTTTACAGGAAAATCTGAGTTCAGTTTCGTGAATAACAATATGACAAGCGTTAATATTAAAATGACAAAACACAGAAAAAATATTTTTTTTTAATTTTTTGCAAATTTCTCCCAACACATAGAACATGGACAAATAGAAGACGTTACCACAATAGAGTTTCCTCCAGAACGGGACACTGTCCCCTTGACCCTTCAGATACGGAACCCTAAAAATTGTAATAATTAAACAGTCAAACACTGCATTTATCCATTCTCACAAATTTGAGACGAAATAATCGAAACAATGTACATCTGAAATGTAAAATTATTTTCATTCCATTTCACTTAGTATTTGCAATACGTCTTATAATATTAACAAAACCATGTCCTTTTTTAACAATAATCCTTGTAATATAAATCAAACTTTTGCATAAGAATTGAAAGCATTCTTATGAAGAACAACATTCTTTGATAAATTTTGTCTTCTAGAGAAATGACAAAAACACGACCAGAATTACAAACTAATTTAAAACTTCCAGACATATATCACAAATGAGTACTTTATTTTGAATCTCTTAAGAAAAACGAGAATTCAACAAATTATTAGTGTGTTCAAAATGAGAACTTTCCCAAAGCAGCTGCCAAAATACACATATATACTAATTACATACGTTATCTAAAAGTCTTTGTATAATCCTGGATTTAGGAAATAATTTATGACAAGAGATAAAATTTTAGAAGAATTCTCTATTTAAATTTCATCCCTTTCTTAATATCAAAACTTTTACGTTTTGTGATATAGATTTAGTAATAAATTAATAGCCATGAATCTCCTCCTATAAATACCAATTTGACAAAGGTTTATTCTAAATTCAAGCAGGTGTTTAAAATATAGCCACTGCAGATTTCTAGCAAGATACATGGTTAAACATAGTCATTGTTTCGTATTTATCTTCATACACCAATGGGTCCCTCTTATTTAGTGGCAAATTCATAACTTAACTTTACATTAATAATACAAATTAACATTAAAAATTTAGATTGAACTGAAATATATTAGTGACCATATTTAGTGAATTTTTTGAGTCGTGGCACAGGTTTCTTCTAGTATTATTAAAATATGTTTGAACGTACCTTAAAATATAATACCCAGGCTATAATTAAGTGGACAGCATTTTTTTGTACATTACCTTTTGACCTCGGAGAAAAATTTTATAGTTGAAAAACATTAGTTTGTGTGAACAATCCGAACGACGCTCACAACTTCAAATAACGCCAAAGACATACCTAATACTAATGTTAACAATATTGTACCGTACTGTCTTAATACAGTACTATTTGTTACTTCGAAATATTATTCCTGTCACTAAACTATCTGCTGAAAATGAACATAATTCTGTATCAGATAACAGAATATTTCTAATATTCGACATAAAATTTCTGGAAGAGTTCTTTACGTATAAATTTGATTATATCACTCATATTTATTTACTATATGGTTAGTAAACTCTGTAAAGGTATTTAACACACACAAGGTTTGAATGCATATTTTACTTATTCCTTTTTGAACTATTTTATTTATTTATTTATTTCTGCAACCTTAGAAAACTATACAGTGGCAGACTTATTGCTACAAGAGTAATCTCTTAAAGCCAAACACTATGAATTGAATGAGAACAATAATTGCTGTGGCAGACTGTAAATGATTTTTAAACATTAATTAATTCTACTTAAAAAATAAAATACATAATATTATATATAAAATAATATTAATTAAAACCCAAAGAAGAAGAAAGGGATAAGGGTGGGTTATAATGGAAGCGATTAGGATCTGCCAAATTATGATAGATAATGTATTTTCAGACGACTTTTGAATACTTTATATATCTGTAGTCAGTTCATTCCACGATCGAGTAGAATGTACGTTGAAGGATTCGCCATAAAATTCCGTTCTAAGTTGAGGGATTAATAGGATATACTAATTTTTGCATCGTAGTTCGAGGTCGTGGGATGACAGGTATTGGCATCTAGATTTAAGATATGAAGGTGTAACGGGATTATTGAGGATATTATATACAAAACATAGAAGATGAAGGTTGCGTCGATCACGAAACTTTAACCATTTAAGACGTGAACGATACTCGAATATATGGTCAAATTTTTTAAGGCCGAAAATGTATCGAATGCGCTGGTTTTAAAGTCGTTCTAATTTATTGAATAAATGTTCATTTAGATTAGAATACCACACATCCCCATAATCAAGAATAAGCAGAAGTAAAGTTTGACAAATTTGTATTTTAGTTCACAGTGGAAGAAAATTTTGAAGCCGTTTGAGAGAGTGTATTTTGAAGAAAATTTTACGACTAACATCATTTACTTGAGAATGCCATGTGAGATGTTGGTCAATTAGTAGGCATCTTTTACAGTTACAACTATGGAACTGACGACAAAACTTTATTCAGGCACTTATTTCAGAGATTTAATAAACCCAAGGATTACATTAGATTTATTAGAAGAATAAATTAAACAAAATACGCCATAAAAGCATAGCCACCGAATCGTGACCATAACGTTACGTACCATTTCCCACAAGTAGCCGAGGAAGTAGCCACATCAAGGAAATACAAGTATATGATAATGTTCTTGCCAAATATTAAACTTGTTCTTGCAAAAATTACTTTATTTACACACGACACTTTTCTTTGTATTGTGCACTTTTCCTCGCACAAAAATCCCCCGTCAAATACATTTCATTTTTATATTACTGTTACAAGATTTGTCTCGGAAAGCAGACATTAAAATTTGTAAACTTTAACAATTATCTTAAAAGGAAAAACGAGACCACTCTTATATACATCTGTCCGTTCGTCTATTAGAGCCTTTCTTCTTAGAAACTATTAGGCGTAGAAATTTAAAATTTGGCATAAAATAAACCATGTTGGCCCACATATATCTCAATATTTAATATTCAAAAATATTAATGCGAAAATTTACTACAGGCAAATAAAATACTTATAGGATTCCAAAACAATATTTTTTAAGAATTGTATATAACATATTCTGGAGAATTTAACGAAAACATCTAAAAAAATCTAAAGACAAAATTATGAATAAACAAAGTTATTAAAAATTTATATAAACTTTATCGGAAATAATGTAGTTATGATTCTACATTCGATAGTTTATGAGACATTCCGGATACATTTATGCCTGTAAAAATATACCAGGCAATATAATTTAAAAATAATATTACTATTTTTAAACGGTAATATTTCTATTCCTAAGTACATTTAAATGTTTATAATTGTTAAAGTATGCATGGAATTATACTCGAAGGAGTTCTTATTGTACTTAACTCATTTTTAAAGTTGGTTTCGAAAACAATGCTTTTTTATATCGAGAGATATAAGTAAGCATTGCTACTTTGCTTCGTAGTAATATCTTTAAAATTTAAAATGTCTCAATTTTGATTTCACTTCACAGATTTCAAACCCCAATAAATCACGATTGACGTGAACAATCTAATTGATCCTTATAAATTTCAATGTATCCATTGTTATTTTTATTTATTATTATTCATTTTTGTATCACAACAATTGAAATAAAAATTTACTTGATAAATATTTTTATTGCTTTCAAATTAACAATATTTAAAAAAAAAGGAACGAGAATTGTGAATGCGGATCAATTACATTTTCAAAATTCACAAAATTTATTTGCTTAATATACACAACTATGTTGAAGAAACTTTACGTAATACAATTTATTTACACAGAACGACCTGATGTTGGGAACTTGACATCTTGCGATGTTAGTCGTTAACTGTTTTTCTTCTTCGATCCTATGTGACAATTCCAAAAATTCATATCATCTTAAACCAAAATTCATATTTATATGTAAATCTATTGGAATAAGTTTTCCACAAAGTACACCGATTACAAATTACGTATATTCGATTTATTTATCGTTATCAGAAAATATAAATTACTTTCAAATATCAGTTTACTTTTTTATTTAACACTCATAATAATCACTTTTTTATGTGTCTAATCTAGATTTCAACTTCATTGGGAGAACATTTTATAATCTTTTTCAAAATAACATTATATACACGTATAGTTTTGAAAATGTTTATGTACTTAATATAATTTACATCATTAGAAAAGTTTAGTATAAAACCCATAATATTTTTTTATCCTTTTATATTTGTTTCATAAATTTTCAAGACACACAAATTTTAATCCAAGTTATTGTAATTTTAAAAATATAAAATAGTGTCTCATCTATATCTATATATATGCTGTCAATTGTCATCGAATCACATTTATAACAAAAACATATCAAACACGTTTGGAACTGGCACTACGAGTATCCGTACACATTTAGACTTATAAATTTATATTTCAGATTATATTCAGATTTATAAACATTTATTGATACATAATATTCCTATTAAACTATTTACAAAATTTAATTTTTAGAAAGAGAATATATTGTCTACTAAATCTTTTACAGGCGCGTATTTCAGTAATAATATTTTTTATATCATTAATTTATAGTTATATCAAAACTACAAATTAACGATTTTCTGATTATTTCCTTTACTTGTCCTGTGGGACTTTGCGTCTTGCCAAATTTCATGACTCTAGGTCAACGGGAAGTACCCTATAGGTTTTGATTTATTTACAAGTGTCAAAATATGCAGCATAAATGGCCGATAAGAAAATATTATATATTGTCTAATATATCTTTCATGGACGCATATTTAAATTTTTTTTATATCATCATATATTTTAATTGTTAATTTGTAGTCATATGACTACAAATTAACGATTGTCGAATTTTTTTCCTTTACTCATACTATGATACCTTGCTTGTTGCCAAATTTCATGACTCTAGGTCAACGGGAAGTACCCTATAGGTTTTGATTTATTTACAAGTGTCAAAATATGCAGCATAAATGGCCGATACGAAAATATTACATATTGTCTAATATATCTTTCATGGACGAATATTTAACTTTTTTTATATCATATGACTACAAATTAACGATCGTCGAATTTTTTTCCTTTACTTATACTATAATACCTTGCTTGTTGCCAAATTTCATGACTCTAGGTCAACGGAAAGTAACGTAGTTTTAATTCATTTGCTAGTGTCAAAAACACGGCATCAATAACCAAATATTTAAGGTTTTTTATTGCTTTGATTTGGAAACTTATTTTTTTACAGATCCAAGGGACCGTAGACCTAAGTATTTTATATTAATATCAATCTGTAACCTTCATGCGTTCTTGAGAGATAGAGTCTTGCCAGATAGACAGACAGACGGACAACGAAGTCATCCTATAAGGGTTTCTTTTTTCCTTTTGAGGTATGGACCCTAAAAATTAATATAAAGGAGACCAAAATTTATGAAACGGTCTCTTGTGAAATATTCTTGGTACATTTTTAAATATAAAAATGCGAAACGTGTTTGTGGAAACATGAAATTCGTGTATTGTGATTTAGAATGCTGATCTTTTCCACTAATATTTGGTGAAAATTTCCTCCACACAGAACTCTTTCCACATAATATAACTTGTTTTAATTGTCTCATTTGCAACATAAAACTATATTTATCGAATTGAACCTTAAAACCCTTTCATAAAGCACCAGTTATTTTGCTATAGAGTAAACTATGTAACTATTATAAATAAAATTCGCAACGTAAAATTTAAGGCTTAAGCAAGTGAATTAAATAAAATTGGATTGTGCCAACGTCGTAGGCAATTACAAAAACATGTATATATATATATATATATATATGTATATAGACATAAAATAAACATACTTTATAAAACAGCTTTTCTCAGTCCATTTTTGACAGTCAACGTACCAATTACGAAGCCTCCTATTTATTACGTATCGACCTATTGATGCACATTATTTATTATGAAATTTAAGCCAGGCGTTTTTCTTCGACGGCGCGCATTTTCCTCGCGAGAGAGTTTTTCGCCATTTTTCGAACATTGTTATTTCACTTTTATATAATTTTTTATTTGGTGACCGTCCTTAAAATAAACACGAATTTTCTTTTGATAATTTCAGATGTGTTACAAAATCGGAGCTTTTTGAATAACAACTGCGCTTGAAGCATTTCCGTCAGAACGGGCTTTTCACATTATGAAATGACAGCGAGAGTTCTCGAATCTTTATTAGGTTTAACGTCTTAATGTTTTACTAAGAGTATCCTGCTAAGAATTGACTTCAATCAATCTAGGCATCAGCAGTTTCACTTTATTTATTTATTTCTCTAAAAGTTAGAAAAGACTAAACAACTTCACAAAATGTAAATATATTTTCTGTAATTTTCATTCCTTAATATTCGTTAATGACTTTCACGAGACGATGTGGATATACTCATACATAAAAGCATCAACGTGTTACATAATTTGGTTATTTAGTCCACCCGTCACCAGTTCTTAAACCATAACTACTATAATGTGAGTAATATCTTAATAATGTACATTTCAACCTTTCCTTTAATATGATGAAGCAGAGAAGCTTCTCTGTTTCATCTTTATGCATGTTTTATGTGGGTAAGTTCGCATTTTTCTTAAAGACTCCTTAACCGATTAAGATTATTCTTTCATTTATAAAATCCTGGAGGAAGGAGGAGGTGGGATTTCGCATTTTTGCACATATTTTTAGAATATCTCTTTAAATATGCAATTTAAAGTTACAAAAATAATATTTCTGTATTCCTCATATTAAGCGTTTTTAAACTACATCCCACATAGTAAATAAAATGATTAAAAATAATTTGAGTACTTTATTTACCTTACCTTTCACGATTTTAAAAAATTTAGATGTCAACCTAATTTCTGAAGATCTCATAATAGGAAAAGCTTCAGAAAAGGCTTAAAAAATTGTTCCACGTTCACTTTACTATATAGAAAGAAATAAATATATGTATAAATATATATATAAATATACATACATATATATATATATATATATATATATATATATATGTGTGTGTGTGTGTGTGAGTATATATATATATATATATATATATATATGTATACATACACACACATATGTAGAGCTAAACAGGCTTTCGTCGCAGTCTATCCAATAAACCCTTTTATTTGATACCCCTATCAAGGAGGATGTGAAGAAAAATGTAATCCGCCATGTTAGGGCTTCAGCCATATTGGATCTAACATCTACATTGTATTGTTACTGGACTTATATAAGTATGTAAAGGCCCGATTCAAAGGTCTAACTAAATTTGAACTAGCAAATTGTTATTGCAACAATTGCTGCTGACAAAGAAAGTTATTTAATGAATGTTCCAATATTATACATAGAAATTTAAATAAAACAATTAAAATTTTACATCAGGGACAGTGAAGTATAGAGGAATAAGGCACTTAACCTATTGTATTGTAACGCGCAGATTATTTTAAATAATGTGATTTTAAGTGAGACTTGCACACGAACACTGAGGGTGTATTTTCTATATTCATATTTAATTCGTTGTATATTTTTCGGCGTATGCAATAAATGATGATATGATCTGTATACTGCACGAAAAAAAACAAATGTGCGTGTAATTTTAGATGAAACGTATAAACGCATTATATAAAATTCTATCTCGCATATATAACATTCTAAGTTATTTCTCGTCACAAACATTTTCTATAATAATCTAGAATTGATTACGTCATTTCAAATAGCCGATTTGTAGGAGAAAGCAAAGTATGATTCTCTAGCTTACTGAAGCCATATGAAACAATAATGGGGGAATGAACAACCCCCATTATTGTTTGAACTCAATAACGCTTCTTTTTTGACATACATGCACACACACACATTATATATATATATATATATATATATATATATATATATATATATGTATACGTGGGTATGTATGTGTGTGTATTAGGTTGGCAACTTATAAATTCGTTATCTCTGTACACAAATTTTTCAACTTATTATACGTACGTAGTCAATTAAATCAATCGTTAATTATAGAAGCACTGTCGGTATTTAACACTCATCGCCAACATCTAGGCTTTTAAAGTTTTCTAAATCAATTGTTGGAGGTCACTTTGATTGAGGTTTATCAGATAGGTCAAAGTTCCCTTGGAACCAATGCTTGACTGTCTCATAAGAGAGCATACATTTACCCATCGTTGTGTATATATGTCGTAATGCTCCGCTGGTTTTTTGGGCTAAACGACATTCATGAAGAAAGAGTCCTCTAAGTTCATTTCGAAATACTACCATTTTTAACTTACTCTTTACTCGCCGATTACTCAATTGCAAAATGAACAGAAGTTCGAATGCAGTACTGTTTAAAAAAGTGACGGGTTTATAAGTTGCCAACCTAACCTAGCGGAAGGGGAGAGGGGGTGTTCGATAACTCATTGGCGCGGACTTTTAGTCACTATATCACAGTGGTCTGAAGTATACAGTAATTACACTGTGGAAGCCTATTTCTGCAACAGTTTTTCTGTTAGTAAGGCGCGATGCAAGTTTTGTGAGACTAGTGTTCAATTGTGGGTGGCGAAGTTCAGTGCGTCAGGATGTAGACTAAATCATTCAAGTGGACCTCGAAATAGACCTGTGCGATCAATTGAAAACATTAACCGCATCGCCGTTGTGGTCGAAGAGCATCCACGAGGATCAATTAGAAAACATGCTAACTCTTTAAATATCCATAGTTCAAGTCTCTAAATAATTTTAAACTTTAGACTTAAAATTACATCTCCATAAAATACAGATCGTTAAAAAAAACTATAAAAAGCGGAAAATTTACTGTCAGAAATGGTTAAAGATTTTTCAGAGAAAAATGGAATGGACAATGTTTATTTTAGCGATAAATCACACGTTCATTTTGAAAGTTAAGTAAATCGTAAAAGTCATTGATAATCTAGCAATCTAAAAGAAAAGAACTAGGAAGCATTCTAAAAAAATCATCGGTGAGTGAGAAGCGAGTGGTTTTTTGAGCAATTTTTTTATACAGCAGCTACAAGAGGAGGATGTTGACGAGTTAGATGTGTGTTTTCAGCAATATGGGACCACTGCCCACATAGCTAGGATATCCATGGTCACAATTAGCGCGCTATTTCTGAGAAAAGTCATAAGCCGATTTGGAGACATAATGTGGCCACCCAGACCACTCGACTTAACCCCAGCTGACTTTTTCTATAGGGTTATCTCAAAGCCGTTTTACATACCCCTCTTATAAATTTGGAGCATCTGAGGCTAAAATAACGCAAGAAGTGAGAGCCATCTCAATCGACGTTCTGCTGTGCGTCATTGCAAATTCGCACTTACGCTTTGATAAGTGCGTTTGCCGTGATGGGAGACATCTTGATGGTGTAATATTCCGTTCATGAAATCCGCACAAATGTTCTTTAGTTAACTGTAATTAAAATAAAATAACTGTTTATATATATATATTTATATATATATATATATATATATATATATATATATATATATATAAATGTATATATATAAGTATATATTTATCAATGTGAATGTATAAATATTTATATGTGCCTCCTTAGTAGCTTGCCCTACCCAAAAAGTACTGCACACAGCTTTATAATAAATGTATGGGATGTAGATATCTGTACCCCAATGAAGTATTCAATAAGTATTGAAATGAGAGATTTCTGTTACATTTTAATACAGACCAAAAACTCAATCTGTAAAATAAAGATCGTGAACATTTCATATTTTTTCTCAAATCTGTTCTGTTTTATCAATCTGTAAAACTATTTTACTCAAATACAAGTTGAACTCAAGGTAAGAGTAAAATATAGTATTTATAGTAAAAATAGATATTTCTTGAGTATAATTAAAGGATTAACTTGTTTTTAAATTAAATTAACCTCCAATACTCTGCGTCAAGCAATTTTTTTTTAAACCACCCCCTTCATTCAAAAGATGAAGTAATGTTACAATTAAACCCAACGTTTTACCCCTCGCTGTATTACTGTACACCTTCCATTTAAAAATGAAGTGAAAAAAAACAATTTTATAATATAGCGGTCATATCTGAAGCGAAAAGAGTGCGGGCGGAAAACCTCAAATCCTTTATACAAGATAGGGATTCGTTTTTCATTAGCGAGTTGGCGTCGTTTCGTTTTTCCGAGAAACTTCGTACCGATATGAAATTGCTTTGCCCAGAACTACTTCATTACGCTTACAATAAAATTTTATTCCGGAATTAAAATCACTCTGTTATTAAATATTCCTCAAAGGTAAAATTTTCATTTAGTTCTTTCGAGAGAAATTTTACTTTAATTTTATATTATAAATAGTTACATCAATAAAATATAACGTTTTCCACTAAAAGTACTCATTTCATACGTCCTTATGGTTCTTTTATTCCTTTCATAGCACTATCATATTTGTTAAATGTGTAAATAAACCATCTATACTTACAAGTATAATGAAGTACGTAAGTATTTTCATTTGTATAGATGTTTATGTAAAATTAGCGTAAACTTCATGTTAATGACGAATTCATGTTTTGTGACGCTACTCGTAATCACTCGTAAATTGCACTTAGCACCGAATAAACCTAAGTTACGCTGTATGGCAAATCCATGTTTTGTGACGCTTTCCGTAATCAATCATAAATTGCACTTAGCACCGAATAAATCTAAGTTACACTTTATGTTGTCACCTTGATGATAAAATATATAATAAACACTATGATGGCACGGTTAACATAAGGCGTACTAAAACATCATTTTCAGGATTCCACCCCTCAAAAGGAAAAACGAGACCCGATCACCCGTCTTACCCGTTTTTCTCAGAAATCGCTCGACGCTGTAATTTGGCTTAGTAACTAAAATATTTTGAACCCGTGAACATCTCAATAGCCAACACACAGTAAAATATTCTTTGGAAATTTTAAGAGGGTAAATAAATACCAAGTATAGGTATGGTGAGACATCATTTGACAAACTTAATTCTAAGGGTCTCGAAAATTTTTTTTTCAGTATTACATCTTCGAATATATACTGAAAAATATGCACCCCATCCCCTCCTCCCTATTTCCGAAACTACTTAACTTAAAATTATGAAAAAAATATGGGTTTTTCAAACATTTTACATTAATAAATTAATATTTGTGTTTTCATATGATGTTGCCAGGTTTGCCATCTACACTAAATATGAAGAAAACGTCGTACAACATAATTAACTGCTAATAATTACAATGACAATAAAGTTTCATTTGTTGACGACGCTGAATTATTTTTCAGAAATTATTTATGTAAATATGTTTATCTGTCGTAATTTGATTACCTAATAATATAGTTAATCAAAAATTCTACAAAATTCACATCTCCGACAGGTGTTTCTCGTCGGCTTCGTTTGTAATAAAATATACGAAAATACTAAAATTGCTTTTTCAAATATTCAGAAAATGCTGTTCCATTTTTGTTATTATTTCGAAGGACGCAAACTTTTCATTAACAATTTTATAAGTCGTACAATAACGCACTGTAATTTTCTTTGTACGTCCAATAAATGAGTGATTATGTAATATAAAAATTATTGCAACACTTCTGGAACAAATTTTACTCAAACTTACAAAAGCTCCTAGTAGGTCAAAAAGCTGCCTCCTTTACGAACGCATTTCAGTTATTTTATTACTTCTGTTAATAGCATGCCAGTGACTTGCTAAATATGAAAAGATCTCTTTTATTTCTGTATCTTGTAATAACTGTGAACACTAAAGGGATGCTTTCTCATCGCGGCGTCTCGGTGTGATAATCAATGCAATATTTATGACAGAGTTCAGCAGATATGATGGCATATAACAGAGTTAATTTCTCAGTTTAAAAAAGGTTTCTGAGTTTAAGCTGATTTAATAACATTTTCTAAACAATTACGTACTACTGGTTACAACTGAAATAAAACTGGACTAACTGCTACACTAAACTTCATAAAAGTACTTAAATAATATACTACTTATTTTATTATTAAATTTCTGTTAAACTATGTACAAATATTAAATTTAGAGTCGTCACTGTAGTTTTCCAGTTAACATTAGGTAAACTGTTTCCGGTTAACACTAGGTAAATATTTTTTCGGTTAACGTGAGGTAAACTGCTAGTAATGCGTTTTTTTTCATAACTTTGATTTTAGCAGTTTCGGAGATAGAAAGATTCTTCTTCCTATTAATTTCGGTTAATTTATTTCGGTTAATATTTTTTCGGTTAATATAAATAATATCTATAAAACTACCAATCTAAACATTTCATGAAATGTTGAATTAATGTATATGTACATTGAGGTTATTGACGAAGAAATGATTGAGGGGTATAACAAAAATAATAGAACGTAAATATATATTTTTTTCATATTTAGTCTCTTTGTTTGAACACGCATCACATAACTACTGAAACAATTAAAACTGAACTTATTAAAAAGAGAGAGGTTTGATTCAGATAGTATTTAGTTTTTATTTCATTAGAATCTTTTATATTATTACAACAACAACAACAAAATGCCCTACTGCTGAATGCGTTGTAATTACACAAATGTATATTATATCTATGCACATCAGTAGATGGGCTACGTATAATTTAAATCGCGCAATGAAATTTTAAAACTACATTGCCGAAATGGGCGTGGTCAGAAATTTAATTGTGGAATAGTGCGAGTGGTATAACCTTTGTTCTATGAGCTGGGCTCCAACCTACTATTGGCAAACCAAATTTTGTACAGTGTTATGGAAATATACTATAACGATAGCGATATTTTGCTAGAAACAAAATACCCCAGTTATGGAAAAATAATGTATGTCATATCCAATTAGGTTTATGAATAATATACATTAATTTTGTATAAATTTACAAAATGCATGACTTGTATATATGAAATAAATTGTATAAATGAATTGTATAAATACACAAAATGCATGAATAAATATAGAAACGACAAGACTATACTAAAATGTACGACTTATACAGC
This sequence comes from Druceiella hillmani, assembly GCA_039881145.1. Taxonomy (NCBI): domain Eukaryota; kingdom Metazoa; phylum Arthropoda; class Insecta; order Lepidoptera; family Hepialidae; genus Druceiella; species Druceiella hillmani. The sequence goes on from JAYKKI010000062.1 coordinate 7,899,146, forward strand.
AGAATTATTATCATTATGATATTAGGTACGTCAAGACGAAGAGATAAAGAAAATTAGCGAGTGTGTACTATATGCAATGTCTGAATGTTCCTTGATTATTCACTATTTTAATAAAATCTTATAATTATTTCAAAACCTCTACATGATATTTACTAATACAAACGTGACTGTGTCCTTACAACTTATATGTATATATATATATATATATATATATATATATATATATATATATATATATCAATCAGTCGTATAATTCTACTATGACTCGAGTGATTTGTATCAGTGATCACGGAAAGTCATGAATTCAGTACAAGCACATTTTGTTTCCGAAGTAACTCTTTTATCAATTGAGAATTATGTTCGAGTCTTCAATATTTTCTCCCCCTTTTTAAATACTAACGTAGCACTTAAAAAGGCTTTTCCAATCATATATATTTGCAGCGGTTCCCCAAATGTTCCATAATTTATTTATGGTTACAAATATCTGCATATACTTCCGCCCCTCAATCTAAGTAATCTATTAACAATTTTGTGAAAAGTAACAACGTTTGTTCTGAGAATATTGTACTAATATCTTGAATCAGTAAATTTATAACCTATTACTTGGTGACCTGTTTAAATAGCACACTATAATAATTAGCACGTCAATAAAATAAAAACTGACGGCCTTTTAGGCATTTTACGAGAAAAGATACTTTCAATGCCAATCGTCCTTATGAGTATGATTATTTTCTATTTATCTACATCAATCATATATGCTATCTCAATAATTTTAGCAAGGTTGTGATAGAGAGGTAGACCATTTAAAGGCCAATGAATATTCAGCTTTCAGCTTTATAAAAACCCATAAAGTATGTTAAAATTAAATAAAAGGTAACTAAATTTAATATGAGTAAATAAAATTTAAATTCTATTACTTAGCTCCTATTATAATGAAATATGTGTATTTATTTTATATAAATTATTCAAATTTTGTTTTAGACGATTTATGATTGAAATGAATTTCCAAAATGGAAAAAGTTTCAGTTGACATCGACATTAAATTCAGCTCATGCTGCCATTCCAATTCTTGTTTCAAGGAATTATGAGGTAATGCACCAAATAATGAGTTATATTAATTAGAACAAGTTTGTCCCTTCATATGTATCAAATATTAGAACGATATCTGACCCATAGGATATTCTTTAACTGGCGTTTTGCGATACATTGCATCAAAATAATTGTATGCGTTTCTATAAATGGGTTTCCATGTAAAATAGGCGTCCAATATAAATTTAATATCATTATTTGACGACAAAAGATTATATTTTTCTAACGAAGTCAGCCTCATAGTTTGCTTTCGATTCATCTTTATAGCTTTCTCTTATATTTGCAAATTACTGGAAAATTCGGTGTAAGCTTAGTTGGACGTAAATAGAAATACGATGAAAACCATTGATTTTGAAAATAACATTAAATTTTGGAGAGATATCAATACTATGGACAGCTAACCTTGAACAAATTCATGATTGATATTACTGAGTATATGGTCAGCTGCACATAGCCAAAGAAGTTATTTGCACGCTTTTTATAGGGACTAGTGAGGGAATATAAATATTGGTGGAAATGTTGAAGAGAAAAAATAATTTTGTTAGAAGAAAAATATGGAAAGTACATTGGTTAATTTTATAAAGATTATTTAATTCCAGACTTAGATGACCCAAAGCATCCCAGGTCAAGAGTAGAACCCCATATATAAGAAACCCATATTATATCCTAGGCTCTTTAAATATTTAGATTGAAAGAGGGATTTAAAATGAGATGTCAGAGAGGAATATACTAGATTAATAAAATCTTTTATACTTCTTGCGCAGAAAACTTGTATTTTTTCTATGGCGTCTACGATGAAATTAGTAACGATTATTGCCGGATTGGATATTAGAAAACAGATTAATGCAGTATGACTATTGCAATAACCTGCTTTCCAAGGTATCAGTAACTCCGATTCCGGGTATTTGGGAATATATATTGTCAAATTAAGTTAATAAACATTAAATGTCGCAAAAGCCAATCTGGGACTATTTATAAAACCTTTAGGATTATTCTTAACATAGCCATCAAAATAAATTGTTCATTTTCCTTTTTACTAAGTCAATACGTCAAACTTTGTAAGAAGGAAAAAATCACCATTTTTTTCTAAACTTTCTGTCTTTGACGGACTGACATAGTGGAAAAAACTTTTGAATACAGTGGTAGTATTTCAAGAAAGAAGTTTTGATATTGTTATTTTTATAGTATTTTATATCAGTATATATATATATATATATATATATATATATATATATATATATATATATATATATATTAATAAATCGTTTAGGAGAAAGCTAAGAGAATGTAATCATTATTTGATTTGACATTGATTGCTTTTCTAATTAGTAACTCGTCGATTGGCTTTCAATTAGACATTTCTCTTTATAAACTAAAATCATTAAGAAAGTAAGTAAGGCCTCATATTTAAAAGTAAAATATGTTTTCTTTCCTGTACTTTATTCATACTAGTTATCTCTTATATTCTATGCAGAAAAACAATCCAGTGAATTAGCCTAAAAATAAACCGCATTAACTAAATATAAGCCACGCTACCCACGCTAAATCGGTTATTATAAGGGTAAAAAAGGCTTCCCTTCACCATTCACAATTATTACAAATTTTAAAAGGAAAAGAGGATCTTCGTCGAATTATAATTAGGGCGCCATTACAGGTGTTTGAATGCGCACGAAGCCCACCCAGACGAGATGACCTTCTTGGAGCTTTTTGAAAAACTTTTATATTTAATATGGGGAATGCATCAAAATACTAATGATATTCTACCTAACGCGTTAGGTTAGAAATTAAATATAAATTTTAATTTTTAGGGTGTCTTGTGAAACTTGCATATAAATTTCATTCGTTTATTCATGTCTCTGTCTCTCTTATTACAATTCCTATTCTACAATTCACAAAACCTCAGGCTAGCATTTAAGAGGTAGATATTACAAATAAGACAAAAAAAATAACTTTAAAAATAAGAATTTATGACAGATACCCGTTTATACCAGAGACAAATAAAAAAAATTTGTAGAGCCCATCAAGTCTATTGTCGCTGAAAATATATTTAGAAATGAAGCTGAAATTATTTTCGTATTCTTTTTACATATCGCTTAAAAACTTCAAAATTTTCGATTAACGATTTTCGATTTACCGCCAAACGTTCCCTCCCCTGACGAAGATAAGTCTCCGACATAGAATTATTTAATTATTTGCCAGGCAGTTTCGACGTCGTATCCTTCTAATTCGATTTATATATCCAAATTGGAACTAAACATAACAGTTTTCGTTACATAAAAGCAAATAATACTACTTTTCAAACGATCGTTGAGGCGATGGCACATAGCCAATCGATTGCTTTACTCAAAGTTCTAACGGATTCAAAAATATATCTATATCAGTTAATATTACGTCAAAAGAGAAAAATATAACTACCAATTTTACACCTGGGTATCAATTTGAAAAATTTTAAATTTATCAATTATATCGTCGTAATTAACATATCTCGAATAATAATAAACTTCAAATTACAAAAACATCCTATAATTAAAATAATATTATTCAAACGGTTTCTCAAAGTTTCTTTTGCTAATTTTTTTAAATTATTTCATATCTTAACCTTATTGTCAAATAATTTTCAATTATATATTTTATTAATAGATATACGTCACAATTAAGAAGGTCCTGCCCATATGAAATAATTTAATTATGAAAAAAATTGTCTTTGTAAATAAATTGTATGATTTCTAAAACTGTTTTACTAAAAGTCGTCTTACCAAAGTTCAAAATTAGTTGTTTAATGTCCTTAAAAAAATCTTCGCATTTTAAGCATACACCAAGTACATTTTTTGACGGATAATTCGAATAGCTCTTACCTTGTCTTGGTAAATCTTTACCACTTATAAATAACTCATTAGTTCGTGACTACAATCACGAAGGAATCTATGCAAACTTCACAATGTATATATTTTTTCATTTTTTAACCATGAATCCATCTATATATTGATAACCCGTTTAATAAATTGTGATAAGTCTTTGGATATGTTAGATAGTCTGTCTAGTAATATCGAAGACATGTCTTTAATATCACCTAGATGGTCATTTAGAAAATTATCACTCAATCGAAATTCCTTTAAAGTTTTATCGTACGATATTGCAGTAGTAATTTTTTTCAATTTTCCAGCAGTCTCCACTTTCACTCAATTTTAACTCCGTATGACAAAGTAACCCTTTGTATGCAGACATAAATTGTGTGATTATTGGGTTATTATTCCTAGAACATACGAAATAAAAAAATGTTTCCGAAAAGTCTCGTGGTAGTTTATAAAAAGGTTAAAATTGCAATTGACCTTTTTTAATGTAGTCTAGGTATAGATATTTTAGACTTGTTATATTTATTAAGAACCCGGCTAAACCTAAATGTCTCGTAGAGTTTATGATAACGGTACCATCCTCCGATTTTAAGTTTCTAAAATATTTGTATACTTGATCGATTTTGTCAGATATTTCTTGTATGTTAATTGAATTCTCATATTGTGATAATTTCAAAAAACCGTGGCGGTACTGAATGGCTGTCGCAACAGACCTTGAAAGTAATTGCCCTGCTACCATCACTTTCATTTTTTATTTGAAATAATTTATGTGCCTAAACGTAATTTTGTGCCTCAATTTCAGACTTTCCTTCATTTGAATATTGTGAAATTACTTAATAAAGATAAACACAATTTTTCTACCATTTTCGTCAATTAAAACTTTTTTGTTACAGAAAATATTTCCCACAAATTTTAAAAGGTGACACGGATCGAGTAAAATATGATATTTTTTGGCTTTGTATGTGAAATACAAAGTATACGGCTTACTGTAATTTTGCGCCAAGTAAACTGGACATATTAAGATTAGAAGCGATTCCGACATCACTACACATTTAGTTTCATTAAGTAAATCAAGGCAATTTTTCATTAAATTTGCCTTTTGCGAAGCCGTAAAACTTCTTCCTGAAAATGAACCAACTGGAAACTTTCCGAAAGCTATTCACAGCCACAGCCATAAATACTAGAATTTGATTTGCAATTGCTGATTCGTCTCCGTGCAAATCATTGCCATAGCCGAAATGAGTTTTGCCGACAAATTCAGTAAATTCCCTAAACCTCATTTCATAAAAAATTATGCTAACAAATTATTCTTTTTTTAGCCATTTCCTTTATTGTATTTAATTGCTCGGCTGTAAAATCCGGTTCACAATTTACTCTCTGATATAATTTCCTAACATGAAGTAAACAATGATCAAACTTTTTACAGATGTAATTTTAACCTCTTGGACTACATAAATGGAGAGTTTGTTCAAATTTTCAAAGCTCTTCACTATATTCAGTAGGCTGGGCTATTTTACCAACTTTTTTTCATTTACCCTATATACTAAACTGCAACGTTTCATTACTGCATGATGTGGTAAGGTTATTTAAGTTAACCGAAAACTGGACGTTTGTTAAATTCTTCAAACAGTGATTGTAGTGTTATCATTTCTTTCTTCATTCTCTTTGATTTAGCCATTAAATTTCTGATGTTATGCTGCTTATATTTTAATTTTTCTTTTAATTGATTACATTTCAAAAATTAGGGTCTTTTTTCTTGCTTTCTTGGCTGCGACACTCGCTTACTAAACAGTAAGTAGTTTGTCCAATCTTTGTGAAAACATGAAATGTTTTTAAAGAAACTTAATTATTAATGATAAAATATAAATTAGGATATTAATAAACACACCGGTACAAACTCTCTAGGCACTGAGTCCATTTTCAAAATACGTCTATGTGCTCTTTGTACAAAACATTTTCTATCAAAATGCTTACTACACTACGGAGAGTCCAGCTATATCTATAAAGAATTTTTGGCCATTTTTTTCGTCGTATAAAATTCATCGGAAACCTGAAAAACATAATTTTTCAGTGATATTTCGAATCATAATATGGAAAACATTATTAAAGGATCGAATGGAAATGTGACTTTTCTACTAATTGCCAGCTTCTTTTTAATTTTTTTAAATACCAACATTACGTAAGGTCAGCTCTAATTTTAAGTTCTAAATGATTTAGATACATTCAATTGTTTTGAGTCTGAAAATATTTTTCTGATCTGTCCGTGATTTGAACCTACGCCTTTCTTCTATCAAGTATACCACTTAGTGCTTACATTATAAATAACATTAATAATCTTTTTCTTTTCATATCATCTACTAAGAACTTCCATCGCAATATACGTTTATTTTAACTTTAAAAAATATCGATATGACTTGTCGATGAATTAATACGAATCCCTATATATCAATCCGTAAAATGTAATTTTTTACGGATACAATATCTCGTAATTATACATACAAAATATAAAAACAAACAACAAAACTTAAAATAGAACATATTTACTATGATATGTATAATTGACCAAGTCTAGTTAAATGATAATAGTGATAAAATAGTAAGTACATTTACCTATGAAATATCTCTTTATTTATATTATTCACTTATGTCACTTTATAATCCAATACTGAACAAGACACCATTATTCTAAAATAATGCAAAGCAAGAAACTGTCGGATACTTATCTGTCAAAATAGTTTTATTTCTTCACGTATTGTCATCCCTTTTCCTCTCGCCGTAATGTAAATAATATATTCTCGCTAGCATGCTTTGTTCGTCTATTCTTAGTATATTAAGCCTATGATTTTCTCACAAAAGGTGAAAAACAACTTTATCTTTGAGGATTGTTTTACCAAATAAACAACGTGTTTAAATTCTTAATTAAATTTGATAGCAAACGTAAATTTAGAACTAATGCGACCTCATTATTTCGGAAAACTTTTGGAGAAAAACATAACGATGGCGGATAGAAAGCGAATCCCTATCATGTTTAAGGGATTAGAGATTTTCCATCCACACGCGTTCGCGCTTTGAATACGGTACCCAAATTATAATATTGTTTCTTTTCATTGTTCTTTATAAATAAAAGGACTTCATACACATGAAGTCAAATATGCTGAATTATTTCATGCTTTGGATGGTGGACACCTCAAAACAATTTTTCTTTGCTCAGTAATACAGGCGGACACAAAAACAAGTTATTATTAATACCTACTCAAGTGCGGGTAGAAGTTTACGAAGGTTTCATACACATATTTCTAATAAATATTTAAAAGTATAGTATTTCCGTTAAGCCATTTACCAGTTCCTATATTATTTTTAAAAATTCCCATATTTTTTCAATATTTCTTTCACCGGCGTAATCTCAACAACCATGAAATATGGAATCATCGCCACAGTGTTTTGGTAAACTTTAGGTGAATTACGAGTAATGTCGTTTTTTATAATTTTAGCAATTTCAGGGACAGAGAGAACCGAGTAAGGGAACAATTTGTTTGTGGACATTTTCAACAATACCTAGAAAATAGTCTTCTATAAAATCTTAAAAAACATAATTAAGGAAATATCCAAAATTGTTCTTTCCATCGATGTCTCATAGGAAAAATAACATTTTTAAAAAATTCGAGTAATTTATTTACCGCCCCCAAAATTTCCATATGTATTAGCATCACTTTTAAAGTAATACAAGTTAAAATATTTTATTACCTTGTTATATTTCCAATTTCTGCTTCAAAGAGTTTCTGTAAATTTTTTGTGATTCAGGTCAGTAGATCATATATAGAATTACCCGTATATATTTCTCAAATAAATATTTCTTTCGAATCCTTATAATTTTTTTTTCACATCCGTTTAAAATATAAAACTATTAAAAAAATCGAGTTTTTTATTTGCCCTCTCTCAATTATTAGTATAAATATATTTAAGTGTTAATAGTGAGCATATATGGGAAGTATGCGGATTTTCTTTGTACATGCTGCTTTATAAGTTTAATTACTGTGCCAAATTCCGAATGGATATGTGAAAATTTTTACAAAGGTTCCATTCCGTTCTTTTAGAGGTACCGATAAAGATTCTTAGGTTTTTCTTCATTGATAGTCAAAACACCTTATGTACACCGAATTTCAAGTTTCTAGCTATTCTGGAAGTAACCTTATAGAATTGAGTGAATTTATAATCACGCAATGTAATAAACATATGTTTACAAATGAATGCGTTGAAAAAAATATTTGTCTCTCTTTGTATTGAAAGTGAGACTACAAGTATTATTAGATATTGCCAGTTGAAGTTATTTTTTTTTCGAAAAAAGTAAGTTAAAAATAATGCAAATTAAGAAAGTCTAATTGAGAAGCAAAAATTTGTCACCCTTGGTTAATAATATTTATTTACTTTTGTTGCATCAAGTCTACTTTCCTTACACTTTTACTAAAACTAGTGGAAGAAATCGTAAGTGCCCGTTTTTTTGGAAATATTAACGTAAATATACTCCATGTTTAAATAGTGACAAAATGTTCACCAAGTTGTACGGGTATTTTTACGTTTCTTTGAATGGAGAAAATGGGATAAAGTATTGTTTGATTTTGCACTACAAAATGGAAAAAAATTCATAAATTTTTCATTTTATCGAGGCTGCTAAATAATTTTTTTAATTAATGTACTTTTATACGCAAAATTAATTTTAAACATAAACACACGAAATCAATTGCAACCGTTCCCAGTTTACTTTTATCAACGTTTTTGGGAAACCCTCCTCAAGGTGGATTGCGAAACAACACGCACAAACGATGCGAAATAGCACGCAAATGAAACGCCGACGACTGTATAATCTTCTTCTCTTTCTCCTTCTACCTTTCATGATTTTAACGAATTTCACGTAAAAACATGTAATCTATGCATTATGGGAGTTTGGGACAAAAATCATGACTCATCTTACATGCAGCAAAATATTCAATTTCTATATAATTTTATAAATAGAAGCTATATGCATGATTACGTATACATGATATATATATATATATATATATATATATATATATATATATATATATATACGGATGCGATATATTCGTTTTTTTTTCTTACCTCCTAGAGTCTTAGTCCGAATGTATCTTCGGATGAGTCCACGATATCGAAAGGAAATTCACACCCATACAACAGTATCGCGTGAACTCTGCTGCCTATATAATACCAACCATACACACATACACGGAGTTGTATACTCTCGTCTAATATCTTACAAGTGCAGTATATAGACCTTAAAACTTATGTTCCGACATCTCTAGGTCTTAATAAGGTACCAGTGTTTGAAAATGAGTTAGCGGAGTAGTCTCGTCTTTAGCTAGTTTACCACTAGCTATCCTGCAACCGATCAAGTTGTACTACTATCTGCAAGCTTAACTAAACGTCTTTTTTGGTTAGATACGATGCTTCACCAAATAACTTGGTCTGCCATTTGTAAGAATCGGGCCAGGTTGTTTATCGGAAACCGTTTTAGCAACTAGATAAAATGGCAACCATATCTTCTCCTATTATCAAGCCTCGTGACGTTATAGGTATTTTTAAAGGCTCTAACTTCTACTCACTTCTAGCCCATTGGTAGGCCAAAAATCCAGCTTGCGGCCGTAGATCTTATCAAATTTAGTCAACAGAAAACAAATTTTATCAAAAACAGTTATTTTCGTTGACATTTCTCACTTTCTGCCCATGCTACCACTAAATGAAAATTGTTTACAGAATCGCCCCACGCTAATAAAAAAATCATAAGAAAATAAGTCACAAGCAGTACTAGATAATCAGAACTAAATATAAACGGACGTGATAATAATTCCTAAAAAGACGAAAACATTTTTTTTATCCTTGATCAAATTCTGAAAATGTGTAAGTTAACAAAATGTTACACACAATGCACGCATTTATTTATAACAATATTTTGTCCGATATCTATAATGTTTTGTTTAAAAGCAAGTGGATATTTCCGTTTAATGCAACTTCCACGAGTTACAATTAGGGACTGATAATGAGGTGATTATTAAACTGTAATGGCAAACGGCAAGTGGAAGAGTTAAAATTAACAAATGAGAGTAAAGATGAACGTGTGAATGGCGTAATAAGAAACCGATGGTAATTGTGGAATGACTAATCACCCTTATAATAAAAATAAAAATAATAGGATACAGAAACTTTAACTTTTAACTTCAACTTCAACGTTCATGGTACCAAAGTTAATAGTTTTTTTAATTCCTCGACTAAGTAAATAACCAGATTTTACGTAAATCAAATTTAACATATAAATAAATATGCGAAATGAGAGTTAAATAATAGATACGGGTAGATCCTCAGATCAAATTCCTCAGAATATTTGACTATTTATATTTTGTTTTGAGCTTTCTGCTACATTTTGAATAGTAAAGAATTAAAAGTTATTATGTATAGTCATAAAGATATTTAAAGTCTTAGATCAAGGACGAAAAAAATTAAGACAAACTTAGAAATAAAAAAATTACTTTTTTAAAGAAATCGATCCCTAACGGTGGAGAGGTCAGATATAATTACATTTAACATAAAATAATAAAGCTGGCATTTACGATACGCAACTCCGAAGTAGAGTTGTATAATATTTCAACATCAAAAAGTATAGACATAAAAATATGTCTTCGTAACAAATATACTGACTTTTTATATTTATCCGAGCAAGTTAATATAATATTTAAATACTAGGTGCAACAAATATTCAAGAACTTCCATTGTTGTTTTGAATCGTAAAATACGTTTATCCCTGCGCAAATCCTTGAAGCCCGATTGTTATTAAAGTAGACTCCGAGTGGTAAAAGTAAATTCATATTATCAAAAGAAAATACATATTAATTTTAAGGTTTGCCACCAAATAAAAAGTTATGTAAAAGAAAGATAAAAATATACAGGAAATGGTGGAATATGCCGGAGGAAAATGCACGTAGACTAAGTAAAGCGCCGCGCGTAAATTTCGTAATAAAATTTACGTCAATAAAGCTATATTTAATAAATTACAGAGAAAATTCTGTCCATATTTTTGTCGGCTTCGAGGCTATGTAATCGGTACGTAAAAATGAGATCACGACTTGACGGTTTGTTATAGAACGATTTTTTACGACGTTTGTTTATTTCGTGTCGATATTTTTTATTGGCGCAGTTAAAGAAACTGAGACAGCTTCTAGAGAGTAAAAAGAAAATTTAATCACGTTTTCATATTTCTTTATTTAATTGAGAAAATTTTATAACAATTTAATTCGATGTCGATATATTTTCTCACGTAAAAGGAAAGATAAAACATAAACCGACAACATAAAAGAGGATTAGGAATAGTCCACATAGTGTTAGAACAATATGTTATGACAATAAAAATGGCACTGTTATTTGGAGAAAATAAAAAAATACCTCCTTAAAAATGTTGTCTAAATTTTTTCTATTTTAGATTTAGAATGAAAAGTAAAATTTTTTTCCGCAATATTTTGTAACTATTATTCCTAGGAAAATCTTTGAACTAGCGTGATGAAACGAAGTGCAAATTATGCTCATTGTATTCTACATACATAGATGAACCATATTCATCCATGAAGCGCATAGGCTCGACAGGACGGTCAAAAGAATTCACGTGCAAGACATTAATTTTTACAACAACAAAATAATTGTCAATGTCGATAATAAATGGTTATTTATTAATTAATTTGGGCAATGACATCTTAATAAATTCAAACTATATTTATTATTTTTATGATTATATCTGAAACGTTATTGTGTATTTAATTAGATTTTTTTCGTTATTTTTGTCGTTAACAATTTATGATGTTTTAAAAATACAACATATGCGCATTTATAAAGATAGAGTTTTTGTTTCCCATTATGATCAAAAATCGTATTTTATTTTTTGATCTTTCCTGTCAGTTTCTGATTTTTTTTGTGTTTTCTTTATATCCTAAAAAATAACAGATTTTTCTGTAACCTTGGACCATTTTCGACGGTCTCCTTTATTTTAAGGCATCAAACAATAATAAGACCTATTTTTCTTGGAAATAATGACTTATTTAAATTAGTCCACTGTCATATGGGTTAAACAAATAGCTTACACTTTATGAAAGGGCTGACCACAACAAGGGTTGCTAGACAGAATCGTATAAATCAAATAAAGAAAAAAAAATAAATTACCTATTGAAATTATAATACAATATTAATGGCAAGGTTTTGCATTATATACTTAAAAGCATGTTTCACTGATCGAATAATTCCATTTTAATTTAAAAAATGGATGAATAATAAAATATTAATATGAAGGGATCATAAAAAGGAAGTCACTAAAAACTAAAACTTTCAAGTAGGTATGGGACTCGTACTACGAGAGTTTCCTAAACACCTAGGCAAAATGAATATCCAGGCTAGAATATTGAACTATTTACAAATATTAATATTACTTTTGCCATGCAGACATGTTAAAGAGCACATCTTTTAAAAGCGTAAAAATAAAGTGAATATTAAGTTTACCTAAGTTTGTAGGTCAAAAATTTTCCGACAAAGAATGCTGTGAGAGAAGGACAAACATGCGGATGATCTTATGAAAGTCCAGTTTTTTATTCCTTTTGAGGTACGGAACACTAATAAACGTGTGAAAATATATTTCTATTTCATCGAAGCACTAGAAAAGCATCTGATCAAGTGATCTACAGCTTGTTAACTAGGAATATATGAATGAATGATCTATGTACAAATGAACAAAAATGTCCAGTGAGGATATATGTTATTCAGAAGCAATAACAGACCTATAATATATCAGTACATTAAGTTAATAAAGCTTTAAATTTTACGGTTATTGAAAGTGTTTCGAACTGTAAACTTATAAAAGTTGTCTCTCCTAACAAAATAAGTAATCTATAACTCGTTTTTATATATTATTCATTGTATTCTGGAATGATTTCAAAAAGTTTTTATCTTGCCAGTGCGGTTACGAGATCCTCAAGAGCTTGTTCTTAGAAAATTATGCTATTGAGGCCATTTCGAGGTCGAAAATTGCACTATATCTTCGCCTATCATGAAAACCAGAAGTCAAAAAAATTGATGGTTCAAAAGTTAATATATGCATGTACATATTTATGCATAAATATATTTGTACGTATATATCCATATATATACATAAATGTATATAATGTGTGTGTGTGTGTATTTGTGTATATGTATATGAATGTATAATTTTTACATTGATAAAATTAGATGAAGTCAAGTGAATAATTTGTCTCTGTAAAAATGCAAACCCTTCGTAAATTTTTAATTTTTTTCAGATCTCCAAAATGATAATACAATTATTAATTTTAAATATTAAGTGGATTTTTAGATTTTAAGAAATCTGTGAATAAACGGTGCATCGATTGCAAAACAACGTGTACAAACGGCGCGCCTATGGTATACAGTACAGTATTAAAATAACACATAATATCTTTATCAAAAAACTCAATTTAACTCAAGGAAAGAGGAGAAAAAAATATTTATTATTTAAAAAAGGCAAACAATCAACTTATTTTGAAATGAAATCAAATTCTGAGTCAACCGAAATGTTCTTAAAGCGTCCATCATCCAAAAGATGAAGTAATATTACAAATAAATTCAACACTTTACTCCTCGCTGTATTTCGGAAAGCCTTTTATTTACAAATAACAATTGAAAAAAAAAACAATATTATAATTCGGGGATCGTGTTCCAAGCGCGAACGAGTGTGGGCGGAAAACCTTTAATCCCTGAAACTAGACGGGGATTCACTTTCCATTAGCGGGTATGTTTTTCCGAGATACTTCCCAACGATAATGAAGTCGCGTTGACGTTAACTGCTGCATTGCACTTAGGATTAAATTAAAATCACTCTTTCATTGAATGTTTGTTTAAGGTAACATTTTCACTTACCTGTTTCGAAAGAACGTTTAATTTCTTTACGTTTTTTTAAATTTTCATTTCATATTACAAATATGTTATTAAAATATAATATTCTAGGCTATGTGTGTTGATCACTTTCACCATATATTTCATTTGGATCTCTTTCACTATTTATTTAGTGCGTATTTAAATTACACTAACAAGTACAATCTAATCAAATACCTTATTGATGAGCATTGGACAAGTGCATAGATTTCATGATAATCAATTTCTTTCGTTTGCTGGTATCCTTTCATAACTAGGTTTACAGCGTTCGACACCTCCATTCTCATTCATTTTTGTTTTATATAACCATTTACATGAGATTACTTTTTTTCCATAGGGTATCTCTATTAACGACCACGTATTATTTTTCATTAATGATTCATACTCTTCCTGCATGGCTTGTTTCCACTCATTTGCTTTGTCACAATTAAGAGCTTCATCAGTATTTTGCGTATCGCTATTAAGTAAACTTAGCATGGATTCAACATTTACACATACGTAAGACGTAGGGTCATCTTTTCTGTATCGCGATTCTCGTGATTGGAGATTTAGCTAAAGTATCGAAGGAGATTCCAAGTTTTCGTCAGGTTCATCTGCAGGATTATCGTAATAAGGTGAACCGGATCCTGGTCTTTCTAAAAACTAATGATCGGAGTTCTCATTGAAGAATATACATCTTCATGAACATCGTCAGACTGTTTTTCTGTTAAAGCTAGGTTAATCACATGTAACTTTATACTTAATATATCGCCATGATTTTTTTATGAATTTCTGTATTAACCTTTTCAATTACTTTTGTTTCAGGTACAGAAATGAGCAACATCTTTTCTTTTTTACCGGTTTGAAGGAATACTACATCTGTACTCATAACCGACTTTCTATTTTTTGGGTCTATAAGGCGATATCCTTTTATACAATCAGAATAACCAAAGAAAATAAACTAACTTGATTTTTCATCCTGTTTTTGTCGTTTTTCATGTGACTTAAATCTAGCTTATGTCCCGTCGATATTTCTTCAGGGATGATATAAGAGGGTACTCGAGTAGGCGAGTGGTTGACAATACAAGCATCTGTTGCCACCGCCTCTGCCCAGAAGTTCATCTGTAAATCAGCATTAAACAACATATATTTGGCACGTTCAATAGGCGTAGGATTTCTACTTTCTTTAAGTTCTTTACCACGACCTAGGTTTCGTTGTATTACAACATCTTCAAGTGGGCTATAAACAAAGATTGCTAATAGCCCATCTTTGCTAATATCCCACCTGAAGATGTTGTAATACAACGAAACCTAGGTCGTGGTAAAGAACTTAAAGAAAGTAGAAATAATACTACATCACGTAGTTTCATTTAATTGTGAATAATGAATTTTTACAAAATTAACGCCAAATATATTCAATGTTTAAGCTATTCTGTTCTGGAATATTGTTTTTGTGTATTCTGTACTGTTATCATGGCAACACCTTTATTTTCTTATTTAACTCATTTTCTACACGATTTTTAAACTCAATAAATTTATCAAGTACCTCTGCCTTACTCTTAATAAAATACACAAATACCTTATTACTTTTTATTTTTGTTGGTTAGCGGACATTAGTAAAAGTTGTGAAATACTTTGCACCTCCAACTGATATAATTTGCATCAAATCACAGACATTCGCGTGGATTAGCTCTAGCAATTCTGTGTATGGTCATGTGTGTTGAGGTACCTGAATCCACTTACCAGTTTATCAAATTATTTACATGCATGGCCGAAAAGGCTGCTACAAAACCATTATTCTTATCATTATTTTCAGACTCATTTTTCTTGTACCAACAATTCTTGCTATGGTGCCCATATTTGTTACAATGGACACATCGGGAGCTTTTAGACTTTGACTGAGACATTGTTTGTATTGTGGGTATTTTTGGAATTTGTGTAAAAAGGTAGTTCCCGAAGTGTTAACTTCTTGTAATAGTTTTGTCTTGATCATATCGGCAGTAATTCTTACACCCGAACCCTGAACATATATATGGTATTATATATATATATATATATATATATATATATATATATATATATATTTATATATATACATATATATATATATATATATATACACATACATCTATATATATATATATATATATATATATATATCCGGTGAGCCCGCTAACATCAATGTCCCAAGCCATTTATCGTCCACTTAAAATGAAATTTTTCGTAACTTGTGAGCTGTTACGAAAAATGACGATTTTTAATTTGGTCTTCCACGCTTGTACCATTTTTCAATGTTGTATTAATAAGATTCTTTAATAAACTAACCTTGTGGAGTAAACCAGAGTCTTGAAATACTTTTCACAAATTGTCCCATACCTCTTTTGCTGTTTCGGCGTCTTGAAGGTGAACATATAAAATGGGATCCACCAATAATATAAGTTTCAATTTCGTCTTCAAATCTTTTTTGTACCACTGACGCTGACGTCATTTTCTTCATATTCTCATAACTCTTCGTGTTGTAAATAAGCTTTTACGGCGAAACTCCAAGTAGCCGAATTGTCACGGCCAGTGAGCTTTTTAATTGACATTATAGAACTATTTGTGTTCATCTTGTTCATTGAACAATTTCAAGGTTAAATCTACTTAATCGAATTTAAAATTTAATTACTTATAACTTCAACTGAATAATTATATCCAGGTCGACCTGAGCCCGTAACCTGATGAAAATAAACACTTTGCTAATGAACTATAATACTTTATTAATTAAATTCAAGTAAATCAATAACAACAATGTAAGCAAGGTGACGTTGCGTGGTAGAGAGAAAAGCATAGCCAACAAAAAAAAACAAAAACTATTGCCTATACGTTTTACTAGGTGCTTGTTTGTGTTCTATTTATTTTCTATCAATTGCTCTTAGCGACATGCGCAGATATTAATCGCAATTACTTAATCTAAGCTGAACTTAACATTTAGTATTTTACCTTTTCAACTAGTTTTGTAATTTTCTCAACGTATTTTAAGGTTTACCTTAGTGTAAAACCTAAAATACGCATACTAACATTCTAGTGCCCCTAAAGTTCATAACAAAATACAGTTTTACCCTTTAGTAAGAAAAACGTTCCAAATACTTCTCATTGCATTCAGATGAAGTTTATATAGATCATTATTAAACTTCATCAACATTTTCAAACATGAAAAAAATATTTAGTATATTGAGTGTTCCAGACTTCAGCTTATTTTGATCCAATCAGTGACTAAGGTAAGTATAGATGAACTACCGTAAATTTATGAAATACATGCAAAGATAATAAATAGACCTCACTTAGAAATCCTCGAGTGCGTATTTGCATCACCACATCAACAACATCAATCGTTACAGTCCACCACTGCACTGGTATTACTAACATATTTACATTGCATTCTAAATTTTGCAAATTGCAGAAATTTCAAATTTGCAAAGCGCTATGTTTTGCATCAAAGCTCTGCACAAATTTCATAACCCGCTAACTTAGAAATCCTTTGATCACCTGCAATTGTGCCTCACTGACAGGCGCTTTGAGAAACTTTATGTTGCAAGCGCATATTTAATTTCGATTTTTGTTTTTCACCAGAGTTTCAATATAATGGGCTTATTTTCATAATTTTCTCTGAGATTTTTAATTGGTTTATTATTATATTTGTATATTATTCGATCACACATAATTTTTGTTAAGGAGAAAAATGAACACGAAACTACTTTTTGAAGCTTTTCATAAAGCTTTGCGTACTTATGATTTCAGAAATTTGATTAAATTAATTTGGCCTCTTACAATTTCACCATTTAATTTTATCAGTATTAGTCGTAGTTCATGTGATGGCCTAACAGAATATTTCCATTTCTTTCCCAAAGCACAAGTTTTTTTTTTCATTTGCAGTATATGATCATGAGAGTAGTTTTGCCAGAAACATAAAGTTTAGAGGGGATCTGTTTTAATAAGGCTTCCTAATTTTTGTAAGTTTAATGTAGGAGGTTGCCTTAGTTATTGGAGAGATCAAAATTTATTTAATTGAATCTTAGGGACAAAAGCTTGTCTGTGTCATATCAGAGCAAATCTTCACACATCTTTACGTATATATTTCGTATAATTTTGCTCGCATTTTGTCCTATATAATATCAAGAGCACTCTAGGTTCTCTCCGTGAAATGTCGATGCTCTTTTTATACTCTCTATGGATATTTTATACTCTGCGCATATCTTGTACCCTTTGCGGGTACTTTAGAACATCCCAAAAGTGACTGGTAAAAGGTTGTAACTTTATTAGTTGTCAAGTTAATGATTTTAATACCTTTTCCGTGGTTGTAAATATATGGAATCAATTTTATTACGCAAAATAGATATTATCAATGACCCTATATACAAATATTCATTATTTTTGAAACTGCAAAATAAGCGTGTAAAAATACCAGTACTAACTTTTACAAAAAAAAATAATTCAATTACATTGGTTTGGTCTGGTTCCATAAAAAAATCCAAAAGTTTTGTATAAGAAAGTGTTACAAGATTTACAATTAATCATTGTAAAGTTCTACACGATATATGGCTTAGATAATGGCATCACTAGAAAAGATCATCACAACCTATATTAAATTATGATTTAATGGCGTTCATATTAAGAATGCACCTATGAGTGTGTTAGTGTAAATAAGAGAGCCATGATCTCACAGCACAGAAAATAACAAAGAAATATGGAATACTACAGAAAAGGATATTTTCGTCTCAATCCAATCAGATCGTCAAGGATAATGTACTAACAGAAATGAACATTCATTTCGAAAGACCCTAAATTCGCGGTGCAATAGATAGAATGAACTTTAAAAAAGTTGTAGTTAAGAGCGCAACATCATATGCAAGTATAGCTGCTCGGTATGTCAACGTCTAACTTTCGCAGTAATAAAGAAATGAATTGACAATGCAGATGAATATATTTAAGGAAGTATTTCCTTAACAAAAAAACTGTCAATCAAACATATAATACATTATACGCAAGCAATAATTGAGAATTCCGTCTGTTACTTTATGCGAAAAAAGCCCGTCCAAAAAATTGCAAATCCCAGTTATTTTTAAGGAAACCTACAAGTTTTGACGAATTTAAAGCTACTAAAAGAAAATAGGTTTAAGTTTAAGGTTGGCCACCAAATAAAAATTTATGTAAAAGAAAAATAACAACGTACGGGAAATGGTGCAAAACGCCCTCTTGATGAAGACGTCCGCTTACAAATAAAATCGCCTCGCGGAAATCTCGTAACACTATGTGCATTAACAAAGCAGTATGTAATAAATTACTAATAAATGTCTGCTCAAGTTTTTTTCAGCCATGAAGATGTGTAATTGATACGTAAAAATAAGATCACGGCTCGAAAGTCAGTTGGAGAAATTTCTTTATGACGTTTGTTTATTTAATCTCAATATTCTTTAATTGTATCATTAGTGAAAATGAGATGTTGTTTAGTTACTGAGAAGTAAGTATAGGTTTTTTTCGGATATTTATTAAAGCTACCAAAGTCCTTATCTATTTTTTAGCTCTTTATTTCCTTATAACTTTTTTTAAATTTAGTACGACCAAATTTGTTGGAATTTGGTTCCTTAAATAGACATTAGATTGTAAATCTCGTTTAAAATAGTTCAAAATACGATAACCAAGAGTCTTTATAAAACAGTTCAAAGTGCAAACATTTTTAATTTGCAAATGAATTAAAACCAATTTCACGTCTTGAAATTAGGTGCGGTGAAGATTTTATCCAATGTTCGTAGCAAAGGTTATGAGTTAAAATCACACTTGATAAAAAAGCTGTCAAAAGAAGTGGCCTAATGACATATTCTTTTGGAGAGATTATAGAGATAACATTTATCAATACAAATAAATTAGCAGTGTTATATTCGGACTTAGCCGAAGTTCGAAGAGAAAATTTGAATAAAGACCTCAAATAATATGCTTATTGTCTTCTTAAGCTATTATTTAATCATTCTTAATCGGTAATTACGATAAAGTCTAGAAAAGTTGATAATTAACATGTTGTGATACAGACCTAATATCCAAAATTAATAGCTCTAGCTTAGCTTACTATAGCCATAGCTGTGGTCAGGTGAGTGGAGGGTGAAAAGTTGCACCGAAAAGATATGTTACTTAAGTTGCAGTAAATAATAATATCAATAAAGTGATTTTCGTTTCTAAATTAGAAAAATTGAGACACACTCATCAATAAAAAGGTTAAATTACAACCAGGAATACAGGTTCACCGACTGGTTCTCTTATCATTCTCCATTTACGATTAAATTTTCGATTTAATTTTATTGGCTTTGGAAGTTTACACACGGTAACCAGAATTATATGCCGCACACTATGCAGCTCTACAGCTGTGACTGCAATCGCATTAATGATCCTAAGTGCTTCCTTTTTGCCAGTGTATAATCGATTTGAATTGGATGTCATCCACTTTTGTGTTATTTGGTGGGATTTTCTTCTTTTGAAGAAGCTGCTCATAATAGCTAGTGAATGTGAAGGGAACTATGGTGATTCTGTCACTCTAATAGTGTTGCATCTAGATCGACCAAGCCATCTCTTGATATTTGTATTGCTTACAAATAATTGCTAAAGATTAATCGGTCGAGATATTTTGCATTAGCATGTAGAGATCATCGTTGAATGCCTCTTTTTCACACTCGACAGTACCCATTTGTGGTGCATATGCTGATTTGATGTTAAGACGAGATTCAACTTCTCAATTGCGTCTATTACCACCATTAGCCGATCGCTCGTTTGTCCGATATGTAATTTTTAATAAAGTCTTCCGGTAATATGATGCCAACGCCGTTTTTACCGGTATTCGTTTCATTATATATGAGCTGAAATCTGTTGCGTGTGAGTTTTTATTTTGCTACCTTCCCCTTAGTTCTAGCGCACAGCATCATGTTGTGTTCTCTGAAAGGCTTCACTAAATTATTTGTACTATTATCTGAACAAAATTCTTACTGTTTTATGGCCTATAATAGGAGGAAGATTATAGGCTATGTATTATAACCAATAAATTATGCGATAGAGCAGTGATAAAAAATGTAAGAAAAAGCTAGTTTTTACTTAAAATGCAACATCTATCTCTCCATTTGTTTGCTTACAGATTGAGTACAATGGAATTACATTTGCTACGGCATTTATTATAGCGCAGGGCATTTATCCTAAAAAGTTAATTGTGCATAAAATATTAAAGTTTTATGTATAAGCATGAAGCTTCGGCTGCGGAGTTATATCCAGATTTTTGACACGTGCTAATGTGGAGGTAACCTTAACAAGCTTGCATATATTTGGTTTTAAGGGGTTATCTACTCTATATATATATATATATATATATATATATATATATATATATGTGTGTTAGTGTGTGTGTGTGAATATGCAAATATATTATTGTGCTAAAATGTAGTATTTATTTTAAGTAAGGCATAGCTATTGCTATACATTCATTTAACAAAAATGACAGAAATTGTGAAACGCAACGTCGAATAGTAAGGTACATACAATGAAATAAATCTCTTCCTTTTTTGCACAAAATAATCGAAAATTTTCTCGCAAAAGTTTAAAAACAATTTGTCTTTGGGGTAGTTTTACCAAAGAATGAATTTAATTTCCTAATTAAATTTGATGGTAAACTTTTAGTTAACACCAATGAGATTTCATTATCTCGGAAAAATCTCACGGAAGAACATAAAGACGGTGAATAGAAAGCCAATCTTCCCTATCCTGTTTAAGGGATTAGAAATTTCCCGCCCACACGCGTTCGTGCTTTGAATACGGTACCTAAATTGTAATATTGTTTTCTTTTAATATTGTTTTTTCTATGAATAGACGGACTTCAGAAATATAGAAGGAAAATTTGTTCCATTTATTTTGAATATTGTTTCATCATTCAAGTAGCGGACTTCTTAAAAAAATTTGATGACTCAGCAAATAGCAGATAACCACAAAATAAAAAGATAATTTAAAAAACGTGTCAATTACGGGTGGAATTCGTACTACCATATATACTTAGGCATAATATATACTTAGGTTCTATACTTAGGCATAAATAAATTTATAAGGGTTTGCAGTATTTTTATCAAACTATTTACATATATTAATATTACATTCAATCATGTAAAAATATTTCCTATTATTTCTTTCAAAGACTTAAACTTTACACTTACTTAAACTTCGTAAACTTTAGATGAATTTTAAGTTACTTCCTTTCATAATTCGTATTTTCAACAAGCTTCTAGGAAAATCTTCAACGAAATTTTGAAAAAAACTATTTTAGAATCCTTAGAAATAACAGTTTCAATTGAAATCTCTCTTGACTATTTAAAAAAAATGATTATTTAAAAAAAACTATTTTAGAATCCTTAGAAATTACAATTTCAATTGATATCTCTCTCGAATATCAAAAAAGCACAAGAAATTGCATAAAAAATAAAGCATATTATTTGGCCCCCTTCATTTTATTTACTTTTGAGGTACTGGTACAGGTACGGTACGTTTCCCAAGAAATAGATATTTTAATTACAATTAGCTTTAGTACTGAACTGGCTAATTAATTACATTCTTTTCTACTTATTAGTTTTCAGTTTTTTATATATTGTTATCCAAAACACTAGATATGTACCAATTTCCATGGTTCTCACTATTCCTAAAATAATCTACAGGCTTTGATAATCTGTCAATGAGTAAGTAGGCATCTGGAAAAGTACTGTACGTACAAACTATAAATTGACAGTTTTAATTATTTTCTATCTAAGACATACTTCTAGTATTCACTAGAGGTGAGTAATGGGCTTGTCAAAATAACTGTGTTGCGTTTCGGGTAAAAAATGCAGTGTCCAGAAGCGCGGGTTGAAACTTGGTAGTGCATTACCGTGTACCCAGATGCATGTCTCTGTTAAATACTTTTCAAAGTTAAAAAATTACTATATGAAAATTACTATAAAAAATTACTCCATAAAATTTGCATCATTGATGATTTTAATCAATGATGCAAATTTTATGGATATTTTATGGTTGGATATTTCATGATAGCCCCATATACACTAGTATTTGAAATTTCTGGTCAAAATTGAAGATAGCTAGTATTTGAAAGACAGATACTAAAAACACAGGGCAAATAAAAAGGCCTCGATCAACATTATGCTCTATAAACACAAAAAAATATACATAATATATATATATATATATATATATATATATATATATATATATATATATATATATATATATATATATATATATATATATACTAGCGTGACCCGTGCGAAGTCTTCGTATTATTTATTCCATTATAAAGCTCAGATGACAGATCAAACAAATATCTTACTAAAATTGACATATAGAGGCGCAAGTATCAAAAGCATTGAGCTAAAGCGCCACTTTATTTATACGTGAGTGGATTTGAAATTAAAAAAAAATTTTACCGACCGTCAATCATATTGACGTTGAGCCGTTAGATGGCAGCATTGCTGTTTTGTGTATATAATTTTAATAATTAATTAATTTGCAAAAACAATAGCAATAATAAATTTTTTAGTTGTGGATGCCGGTAGAGCAAGCAATTACCTATAAAATGATATATAATTTATGTGGATGTGGACAGTCTCTCAATTGCTCGTGTCACCTTACTAGTTGATATCTGCATTCAGTTCATGAGATTTTGATGAATTTCCATATGTTATTCCGGAGCAAGACTAAACCTATAATATACTGAATATCAAGTGTACAATAAGTTAAAAATGTTATGCGTCATAAAGTGTTTTGAAGTTCGTCTTCGTAACAAAATAAGTTGTCTATAATTCTCTATTAACACATTATTGATTGTATCCTGGAATGGTTTGAGAAATTTTTCCTTGTGTGTGTGTATGTGTGTGTGTTTGTAAATATATATGTATATATATATATATATATAAACAGGCCGTCCCCAAGTAATATTGTCAAGCGGAAATTTCAAGGTCTATCTGAAACACATCTACATATGTTCAGCAATTTTTGAGAAATAAGTTATAAAATTTTCATGTCTTTTTGTCGAACTCATAGAGGACGACAAAATAATTGTCTGTAACATGAATAATTAAAATAAAAACTTGGTTTTTGTTTATCAAGTAGTGGATGAAATTGCCTATTATATATTAGGATAAAAACATATATTAGGATAAAAACATTAACTCGCGTACGTATTACAAGGCCACCAAAAATGAACAGAAAAACAAGGTATTCGAAACACCAGATCTTGAACTTAATTATTGACGTCATTTTTTTTCGTTTAAAAAGCTAATTAACTAAGAAAAATTTTAAAGTAGGTTCTGGGAAAGAAAATTACTTGAACTTCTTTTTGAAAATAGTAGTCAATGTATGTATGTATAATTTTTCTTCCAATCTTTGACGAACTCGTGCTTCCGAACTTAACCGGAAAGAAATTCTTGGGTAGCCGTTACATTACGTGGTTATTAGTAATTAGGTAAGAAATTGGATAAAGTATATGTGTCAAAAAATTTGGTAAAGTGAATAACTTTTTCCTTCGTTCTTAGGCATATAAAATAATAGTTAAACTTAAAAACTTTTAAACGAAAATCGATTACCGTCAGTTTAGATTCTAAGAAATCGGTGAACAAACGGTACACCAATTACAAAACAATGCCCACAAACGGTGCGTTTTTTAAAACAGTGCTCATGATCCCTTTACATATTCGAAGCATATCCCCACTTAACAGCAGATCCCGTCTCTATGCATACCTATAAATAGTCGAACATAGTGTCATCTCCGGTGTATGAGCACGGTTACGCAGGAAAAGGAAAGTCGCTGCAGTCCGACGGTTCCATTTGCACTCGTTTTAATATTTTGCAAATATGATTTTCTTCTTTTTATCATTTGCAGAGAACAGAAAAGTACAAAAGATACTGATTGACCAAGAAATTTTTAATTCCTCACAACTTTTAAATAATAGAAAAAAATAAATAAAATGAAACTACGTGATGTAGTATTATTTCTACTATCTCTTATTTCTTTACCACGACCTAGGTTTCGTTGTATTACAACATCTTCAGGTGGGATATTAGAAAATAATCTTTGCTAATATCCCACCTGAAGATGTTGTAATACAACGAAACCTAGGTCGTGGTAAAGAAATTAGAGATAGTAGAAATAATACTACATCACGTAGTTTCATTTAATTGTGAATAATGAATTTCAACAAAATTAACGCCAAATATATTCAATATAAAAAATAAACACAATGAGTCAGATAACTCATCTCTCATTACATTTCTGT
This sequence comes from Druceiella hillmani, assembly GCA_039881145.1. Lineage (NCBI taxonomy): Eukaryota > Metazoa > Arthropoda > Insecta > Lepidoptera > Hepialidae > Druceiella > Druceiella hillmani. The sequence continues at coordinate 7,924,362 of JAYKKI010000062.1, forward strand.
TACCGATGTATCACATGTATCAAACAGCAATACTTTTTTTTTCAAATTTTGATTAGTTCTAATTCAAGAACAGGTATGAACTGAGCTTTCTGCACCCGGATATAAGTCCGACCACAATGCAACGTACTATGTCTATATATATTCAAGACGTTTATAAAATTCTTGGTTTTACACATTTTTGTTTGTCTTCTGTAACTTTTTGTTTACTACTATTAACAACACCTCTATTTACAGACTGCCGCTGCTTTAATACTTCTTTAATAATTACATTACACATGACATTTTTCAGCTTACCCAAGTACTATAAATTCAGAAGTTATAAATTTACAAAGCGCCACAGTTTGCGCCAAAGCAGTGCACAAATTTTATAATCCTTTTCCTAGTTATGTTTCTAGTTTATCGCAGAAAATCCTTTAATCTCTCGCGCGGAATTTTCCTCGTTGACAGGCGCTTTGAGAAATTTCACGTAGGAAGCGCATATTTAACTTCGATTTTATTTTTCACTAGAGCTTCAACATAAATCGCGTGTTTTCAACATTTTCTCTGAAACTTATAGTTTCGTTTTATATTAAGTTTGTATGTTATTCGACATCGGATAATTTTAGTGTAGAAAAGTTAATATTATATGACTTTTGAAGCTTTTTATATAGCTTTGTTAACCCAAAAATACAAGAATTTGTTTAAATTCGGTTTGAATTTTACAAATTGGTCTTTTCAATTAATCAGTGTCAGTTCGTTAGGTAGCCTAATATCATATTTCTACTTATTTACTTACAAAGTTATGATATCCTGAAAATAGCTTCGCCAGACAATACGTACTTAATCTATTAGATCTGTTCAAATATATGGCTTCATAATTTTTCTAAATTTAATGTAGAAGGTTGCCTTAATAGAGAGTTATTGGAGAGATCGAGATTTCTTTCTTTGAATCCCTGGAACGCATGTGAATTGTGTCATATGACAGTAAAGCCTTGGTTAAGTCCAGGTACATGAAAAAATCAGACAGCTTAGAATAAAAATAGAAGAAAACAAATTGGATACCAAATAGTTTATCAGGAAATTAAAAACAGAGATTCGAGCAGCATAACTCAATATTGCGGAAACAAATTGCTTATTAAATAAAGCTCCTTAAACAGTTATAGAATATTAAATCATTGCAGATATTACAGAAAACAAAACATTACCAATTTTTCCATTTTCAGTTTATTTTAAGATTCATATAAATTATATATCAAGGTTGGTGAGGCAAAAAATATTCTGATTAAAAGAAAATAAAATATCATTTGTTTATTAGTACTATGATTACAAGTTAGACTAACATGTTACATTCTTTAACATTTTTAAAGGTTTTTAGCTTATAATAATGTTCTTATAGATCGATTTCATGTAGAGATTTTTTAAGCTTGTTGACCTTTAACACTTTGTCGTTTGTGCATTGTCTAATGTAAATATGATTAATTCTTCAAATCATCTCAATTGTGATAATTTTTATGTTGCAATGTAATTACTTAAGCAACATATCACACAACATTTTTTCAGTAATTTATTCTAAAGCAACATATCGCAAAACATTTTTCTGTTGCGAAGTAATAACTTAAGCAACATATCGCACAACATTTTTTCATTAATTTATTCTTAAGCAACATATCACACAACATTTTTTCAGTAATTTATTCTAAACGCAATAACTCGGTATTGATGAGTTTGCTACAACTGGGATTCATTGACATGTAAAGAAATAACCTGTCATGGTGGAAAAAATATTTGTTTCGATATTAGATTAATAAAGGAACATGTATTTATCTAAAAATCTGCCTCTTAAATTTACCTCTGACTGTTTTGTACAGTTTACTGTGCTGAGACTGTAAAATACAGTATATTTTATCTCTGTATATTTAGTTGTAAAAACAAAGATGAAGAAAACGTATTAAGGCACAGAAAATAAAAAACAAGAAATAATGAAATCTACAAAAACAAAGACATTTCTTCGGAAATAAAACAAATGTTTAGGGTATGGTACTAAAAGGAATGAAAATATATTTTAAAATACCATCAATTTTAGACGTCAGATAGAATAATATTTCAAAAAGTAATAACTTAGAATGGTACATTATGTAAAACAGAAGTAAAGTTGTACAGTATTTTAACGCCTCTTTCTATTTTCACAGAAATAAATAAATTAATAAAGTATATTCTTGACAAGAAACTGTCAAAAAAATACCAAGGTATCATACGCAATAAATGAGAACCGCCACTTTTATATCACACCATAAAAAGCCCATCCCGTTGCAAAATGGCGAAACCAAGCTGTTATAAGAGTAGTCTCCAAGTCATAACAAATTTGAAATTTTCGTAGGAATATAAGTATTAACTTCAAAGCCAGCCTTGACCAAATAAAATTTTATATAAAAGGAAAATGTGCGCCTGCGAAGAAAAACACCTTGCGTAAATCTGGCAATAAAATTTTCCTCAATAGAAGGGTAAATAATAAATCATAATAGGGAAATTTCTGCCCTTGTTGTTCTCGGCTACGTTACTGTGTAATTGGCGCGTAAAAATAAGATCACATCGAGTTGTGATGTTGGCTGGTTGGGAAAAGATTTTTTATGATATTTGTTGATTTTATGTCAATATTTTTTGGTATCATTAGTAAATATGAGATATTTTGTAATTACTAAAAATATCTCATATTTACTAATGATACCGCTTTGTTTTTGGTTAGTTTTGCATATTTTTTTAAGTTATAAAACTTGTTATATTTTTTGACTGATTTTCTCTTCGTACACTTATTGTTTTGAAAGTTAGCACACCAACTTGTTGGCATGTTTTGCCTTAAACGAGATTTAGATTGCTTGATTCTAGGTTTAATTTAAAGTAATTAAGAGTTATATTAGCGTAGCATGATGGGTAATATAATAGCGGTTATCACGCCAACCAAGAATCTTTATGAAAGGATTGAAAAACTAAGGGTAATTTCTATGATAATGATGAATTTGTTTTAATTCAAATTTTGGAATTAAAACGAATAGCATATTCTGAAATAATAATATTTGTAGAAAAGTTTATAACTCAAAATAATATTTTATAAAAAAAATAGCAGAAGAAGTGCTATGATGTTTATCTTTTTGAAGAAAATATTTATAACAGCTAACCACAGCTCCATGCGAATGGGACGATGGTCACTTTTACGTATGCCATATCCAAATCGAACATACCAGCTCTTGATTACACCAACATGTCCACTTAAGTCTCCGTGGTGTAGGGTTTAACGTATACGTAGGGTTATTTTGTATTAGTTTATAGATGTTACCTCAAAATGCTTCTTTTTTACCAGTTAAGTTCGCTTTTCAAATGCTCTATTTAATGTCACGGTCAATTGTTCACTCTTTCGACATCTACTAGTCTTTCTGCTAAATCTTCCGATAGTATGATTCCAACGCTGTCTTTATCGGTGATCGTTCCGTTGTAGTTGGGCTTGAATACGTTTCCTATTAGTTTTGCTTCAAGTTGCCTTCTTTCAGGACGTCGCTAAATTTGGCACTTCTGCCCATCATGGAATCTGCGTTCCAGGTATACATTCGTAATGATATGCATGCTTTAGTTAGACCGTCGTTTACGGGAACGCCCTAGCGTTTGTATTGTCTTGATCATCACTTGTGTTTTTGTAATCGTTTTCATTTTGCGTATTTTCAATTGTACTATGATTGAGCATGCCTTCTTTCGTTTGGCTATGATATTTTACAGTTGGTTACCATTTAAAGCTAAGGCAGTATTCCTTCTAAAAACTATTGACGCTGCTCTTAGACTACTAGTATCTCATCTGCTAATGATTTCATCTGCTTTATTATACCGCCCAGCACTGCAGCGCAACCCGGAACTGACCTATATACTCTCATGTAGAATTAATTTGTCATTGGCTATTGGTCTCTACCACCTGTTCTGCAATTCCAATGGACTTCACTCGTGGCCTTACCCAACTTAACCAACATCACTCTTCAGCCTATGTGGTAAGAGCTACCCACCCTCGCGGAGGGCACGCGCCATATTGGAATTAACCAAGTGCAATAATGGAGAAGGCGATTCTATATCCTCTGGAGCCGTATTTCCGGTTTGGTATTGGCCCAAGACAAAGAGTAACTCTCAAATATATTAAGTACTTCTTAAATGAAAAAGATCAAAATGTAATAGTAGAAACGACGAATGGATGAGATGAAAAAAAAATTTCTTACAGCGAAATGATAAAAAGTATCACTTTCGCTGCTCATAGTCAAAGTGGCTTTAACTTATCCATTAGAGAGGAGTCGTGGCTCCACGGTCCGGATCGGTTTTTGAAAGCGCAAGTTACACAATAAAACAACATGATAATTACAATATGCATCCATACCCATCAAAGAAAAGAAAAAGATTAAGTTTAGAAAAATTTTAATAAACATATAAATAGTATAATAAAGAATGAATTCTTGATAAATTACGTGAAAATTTTTTAAATACATAATCCGTATTAAAATACAAAGGGAAAAAAAATTATTTTGTTTATTTGTTTGATCGTGCTAACCTCTGGACCGATAAGTCTGATTTTAAATATTCTTTACGTGTTAGAAAGCACATGCTATGAAAAATATTATAGGCTATACTCGTACATAATTACGCAAACATTTGTAGGAACGGAAGAGTGAAAAAGCATAAACAAATTTGCATTCTTTGTTTGTTTGCGTTAACTTCTGAAATTGCATAAACTCTACCTGTATTATAGCCCATGCTTATGATCTATAAATTATTGGGGCAAAGTAGTGATAAGAAATGTAACAGAAGCTAGTGTATGTACAAAATACAACGTTTTTCAGTTCGTTTACCATTGTCTTAGGCAGGCAATAGTATGCCTAATTTTTTTTACTCAATACATTTAAAGGTTTTCTCGTAAAAGGTGAAAATTTATCTCTGGGGAACAATTTTATCTCTGGGGAAGGTTTTTCCAAACAATGTGTTTAATTTCCTAATTAAATTTATTGTAGAATTAACATCTACGAACTTCATTATCTTCGAAAAGTTTCAAGGAAAAACACAACGGCAACCGATAGCAGCCAATCATTCCTATCCTTTTATAGGGATTACAGGTTTCTCGCCCACATGCGTTCGTGCCTTGAATACGGTTCCTAAATTATATTATTGTGTTCTTTATTTATTCTTTATAAATAGAAGGACTTCAGAAATATGGACGTAAAATTTGTTGGATCTATTTTGAATATTGTTACATTTTTCAAGATATCCATCTTAAGAAAATTTAAGTAACTCAGTAAATAGTAGACACACAAAATCAAATGATTGAAAAACATATCGAGTATGAATAGAATTCGCACTACGTCGGTTCCAAATGCATTTAGGCATAAATAAACTTTTAAGGGCATGTAATATTTTCATTAAGCTATTTGCACACATTAATATTATTTCTCACCATGTAAATGTATTTCCTAGTTTTCGAATATATTTCAAGAACTTTTGAAATTTAGAATCATTGCTATATTTTCTGATAAAATTTAAGTGAATTTTTAGTTAATTTTTTTATAATTTGGATTTTGAGTAGTTTTGGAAAAAAGAGAAAGAGATTAAAGGTATATATATTTCGTGGACATTTTCAACAATACCTCCCAACTATCTTTCATAAAATTTAAAAATATAATAAATCCTTGGGAACTGTTATTCCAATTGATATCCCACATAATAATAAAAAACACAGGCATAAATTTAAAAAAAAAGGAAACATTTTATTTTACGCCCTCAAAATTGCCATGCAAGTATTTTTGGGTGTTATTATTGAAATATAAGCTCGTTAACAGGACTTATCACCACGTTTTTGCAGAAAATTTTTATAGACGTTTTTAGAAATATCTCTTGAAGTATCTTAAATAAAATTCTAGAATAAATATATTTTTCCAATCCTTATAGATTGTTCTTTCAATTCATACTCCATTATATAAATTTAATAAATAAATAAAATTCTTTATTGGCCCTCCCTAAATTTTTCATGTAATATTTTTCAGTGTTAACTACTGAATATATTGGGGTGTATAAGGTTTAGATTATATATGCGGGTTAATATGTGGGTAGATACGTAAGCGATCTTATAAATATTCCATTTTGTTTCTTTTTGGGGTACGGGTACAGTTACAGTAGGTTTGCTAACAATAAATAGTTTCACAATTAAATGAAACTACATGATATAATATTATTTTTACTTTCTTTAAGTTCTTTACCACGTCCTAGGTTTCGTTGTATTACAACATCTTTGCTAATGTGGTGCTACAATTTATCATTGTTTATACCTAAGAATTTTTGGTTTTTCCTTAATTGTTATCCTAAAGACTACATAGGTACCAAATTTCAAGACCCTCGCTATTCTGAGAGTAAAGCATAGGTTTATGCGATCTATCAGGGGGCGAGTGAACTACGAAACTGATTTCATATCAAATATCTCAGTAAATACTGTAGATGCCACACATTAACATGCTGTAATAAAATATTTGTCTTTTTAATAAAAGACAGACTTTTAGCATTCTTTGGAGTTTAGTTGTGGACGTGTAAAATAGCTGTGATACACTTCGGATAAACGAGGTAATGCCCAGAAATGTAGTTTATAACTTGGTAATGCATTTATCTGCATCTACCTTTGTACTCTACTTTTTAACGTTAACAAATTACTGATGGAAACTGGTTAACAAATTACTATGGAAAATTGTCAATGATTGAATTTTTATACACATTTTGTTATTGGATATATCTTGGTAACTCCCTATAACCTAGTATATAAAATTTTTGGTCAATATTGAAAATACATTTTTGAAAACAGTGTTCATAATCCACTATAAATTTTCAAAGCATCTCCCCCTCAGCAGCAGCTCCCCCATTTATGCATACCCATACATAGTCTCGTCAACTTTAGTGTCATCTGAGTACGGGCAAGATTGCACAGGAAAAGGAAACTCGCTACAGTCCCACGGTTCCGCTATTACTTTTTTTAATATTTTGCAAATGTGTTGTTTTAAGTTTTATAATTTATACAAAATGGGAAAATACAAATACTACTACTCCACACAGATTGCATTAGGTGCATATTAATGATCGATTAATGGTGATTACATTAGATGCAGATAATGCAAAACTTAAAGTCTTGTTAAAATCAGAATATATATTTTTGAAAGTGAAATTTAATAGAAAAAATTGGCTTTGTCTAAGTCACATATGAAATGAAATTGATATTTTGTATTCCTTGCCAAAATTGGAGGAAATTGAAAACTTACATGATGGGTACGACGGTTTGCTGCTGAAAATAGAAAACGTGACAAACGGTAGGATTCCATCATCATTTTATGAAAAAATATATACTCTAGTCAGGAGAGAAATACTGAATAGGATAAACTTTCTCTTTCTCTGGACTTACTTATTCTTCGCCAATGATGCAAATTGCCACCAAATAGCCCATAAACTATACAATGTGTCAAGGTGGCCCTGTAGTTAGTTAATTACGACTTATCAGGATAAATTAATTAGCCAGTTTTTAGTTAGTTTTACGAACACTAAAATTATTTACGAGAAAAATAATTATTCATTTACCGAACAATTATCAATACAAATGACGATATCAACATCTAACGTTGCCATCTATTCACCTTCTTGACTCTGAACTAAGCAGAAGTCTAGAACACCCAAGCTAATAATATTTTTTTTCATATTTGTAAATAGATCCCTTCAAACTAAGCTGAAGTCTACGACACCAAAGATAATATTTTTTTTTCATATTTGAAAAGAGATCCCTTCAAACTAAGCTGAAGTCTACACCCAAGATAATAAATATTTTTTTCATATTTGAAAAGAGATCCCTTCAAACTAAGCTGAAGTCTGGGACACCCAAAATAATAATTTTTTTTTCATATTTGAAAATAGATCCCTTCAAACTAAGCTGAAGTCTAGGACACCAAAGATAATAATTTTTTTTTCATATTTGAAAAGAGATCCCTTCGAACTAAGCTGAAGTCTAGGACACCCAAGATAATAAATATTTTTTTTCATATTTGAAAGAGTTAAACAAAATTCAGTAACGACACATTCAAATTTCATCTTAATGGAATCACGAAATATATTTGTGACATTTTTCCAATTAGAGGACATAATTATATTTTGTAGGGAAATTTGGTAGTGGTTTCAGCTTGAATTCGAAAAAGCCTGCTCAGTGAAATTGAGAAAATTTAAAGGAAAAAGGAGACTCTAATATAAAGATAACTTCAGCTTGGGAAAAAAAACGTCAAAAATCTGAGAATGTTAAAAATATATTAAACAACTTTAAAAATATCCTTTAGGAATTACACAAATTAGTGATTTGTTCACTTCCCTGTCACCTTAAATATATAAAAATAGCACGTATGATGAATATATTATCTCTGGAATTTAAACAGGATGTCGAATAAAAAACGTGACTTTGCAACTCGAACTTGAAACTTAAAAAATACTGTCTAACGAATAATGTTAAACGTGTAAATGTGCTTAATAATATCAGACAGACTTCAAATAACGTGTATTGTATCTTCAAGTTTCTCTGAGATATTGAAGCCTAACGATCTTTAAATAAACAAAATAGCTTCAGTAGAAATTTACGCCATTAGTCAAATTTGTAAAATTCTAATGAAACCATTTTGTTAGATTTTTAAAAAGTGCCTGTCATAAGACAAGCACCTATAAAAAGTTGCCAAAATTGAAAGTCGCTACTATTTACTTAGAAAAGAGTTCACGGGCACTAATTTGCATTTAAAGGTAATACTATTTGAGAATCGTAGTTAAGCTTAAAAGAATTTATAAAAAAAGAACAATTCTACTTCTAAAAATATAAAAAATACATTCTTTCAACACATCTCAAGTTAATCTCGTTATCGTAATGTTTATGACGAGGTAACATCGACGAGTTCTATCGACCGCGTAACTTACTTTTATTCAGAGCAAAAATCATTTACGAGTGATTACATGGACACGGAGTGAAGACATGGCGTAATTAATTAGATATAAATATTAATACACGCTATTATTATTGTAATTGAGTATAGTTTATATATATAGTTAATAAATACGATAATGGTACGAAAGGGCAACTGATAAGTAATGGCGCATGTGATACACGAAAAAATAAAAAATACACAAAATGTTTAAAGTGCTCTCGAAACTAGTAAAATAAAATTTTGTCTCTAAGAAATTTACAACTAAATGAAACTACGTGATGTAGTATTATTTCTATTTTCTTTAATTTCTTTACCACAACCTAGATTTCGTTGTATTACAACATCTTCAGATGGGCTATTAGCAAAGATCTTTGAATAAATAATACTACATCACGTAGTTTCATTTAATTGTAAATAATGAATTTCTACGAAATTAATGCCAAATATATTCAATAAATCTCTAAGAATTGTTCAATAAAAGAGCGATTTTAATTTTCTAATAAAACTGTAAACGCAGCGTAGCAGTCCGCGCCAACTCGACTTCATTATCGTCGAGAAGTTTCACGGAAAAACGTAACGACGCCAACCCGCAAATGGAAAATGAATCCCTATCCTGTTTTAGGGATTAGAGGTTTTCCGCCCACATTCGTACGCGTTTCGAATACGGATCCAAAATTATAATATTGTTTTCTTTCATTGTTATTTGTATTTTGTAACAGAACGCCTTCAAAAGAACAGCGAAAGCAAACGTGTTGGATTTATTTCTAATATTACTTCATCTTTTGAATTACGAGCGCTTTAAGAAAATTTTGGTTAATTTAATTTTCAATGTGTATATATATATATATATATATATATATATATATATATATATATATATATATATATATACATACATATATCCACAAACATATTTACAGAAAATATTAGGAGAATATTTTCAATTTAGATTGTATTCTTTAAGTGATCCCTCATTTACCTTCTTATAAGTTTTAGGAGGGTTCACTACCAAAAAAATTGGAGTTATTTACTTAATTAGATAGTCATTTAATAGTCACGATGTTAGCAGATGATTAGTAAAATGATTGCGCCTAACATCTGTAACTTCCGAGAAAAACAAAGTTGCTGAACTAAATTCTCGATAATTCCTTTTTTTACATAAAATCCTGTTGTCAAATCGAGCCTCATAGATGCAGTCAAAGGCAAAAATACCTTTTGTATTCCTATTATTTCCTAAGCATGCACGGAACCTTTATTATTCGGGTTCTACTTAGGTTAACAAATTTTTGCTTATTTAGACTACTTTACAGACTAATTAAATGCAACTTGGTTTGATTATTTAAAATAGTATTCATAAAACAGTATAAATTTGATCAAAAGTGAAAATATTCATGATCTCTTATATTGATTGGGTTATTGGAAGTTATTGAAACAATTGGGTGTGGCATGCAGGATGTTTAAAAGAAGAATATCGCTTGATATTGATAACTATTGTCAACAATTGTTTCAAAACCACTTAATTACTTTGCAGGAAATGTAACAGCAAATCCGTAAGCAAATTATACTCTCAGAGCATTAAATTGAGGTATAGGCATCAACATCTTTTGTAACTATTATATAATAACGTTATTAATGTTCTTACCCCTTTACTGGTTCTACTTAAATTTCAACACCTTTCAGCCTGTAGCCTTAAACTATATTTTAGGAATAAAAAGTCCTCCTAAATACTTAAAACAGAACTGCATACTGCGGAGAGTCGTTTATCGTATGCGCGGCAAAATTATAAAATAAACAAAAATGTAAAGTACAAGTAAAGTAAAGTATTTACGTTGAACACCAAATATTCTGCAATATTGCAAGCACTATAAATTTCAGAAGCTACAAATTTACAATGCGCAACAGTTTGCATCAAAGCAGTGCGCAAATATAATAATCCTTTGCCGAGTTATATTTCTGGTGCATCTCAGAAATTCTTTAAGCTCACGCACGCAAATTGCCTCGATGAGAGGCTTTGAGAAAAAAAATACGTTGCAAACGCACATTTAACTTTGATTTTGTTTTTAATTAAAGTGGGTTAAAACTTCGATTTTTTTTCTTACTTATACTATTATAAATAATCTTCCAATATAATAAAATTTTTGTGACATTTTCTCTGAGAATTTCCGTCTTACATTACGTTTATATGTTATTAGACCGTAGATAATTTTTTGTGAACATAAAAGGACTCTTGAGCCTGTTTATAACATTTTGCCTACTCCAAAATACAAGAATTTGGTTAAATTAGATTGACAACTCTCAAATTCGCCATTCTAATCCATCAGTGTTATGAGCTGACATTAATAGGCTAACAGAATATGTCCGCTTCTTTCCCAAAGGACGAAGTCTTCGTTTATAATATGAGACCGTGGGAATAGCTCCGTCAAATAACATAAACTTAATCTAGGAACATTTTTCATAAAACTTTTAAATTTTTCTAGATTTAATGTAGCTTGTCTTGAATGCGTGAGAGATCAACATTTCTCTATTTGAATCTTTGGAAGATATATTTGCCTGTGTCATAAGATAGTAAAGCTTCATCCATTGATTTATTCCAAGCCCATGAAAAAAAATACTACTGCTACAATAAATACTAGATTATCACAAAATCGTATATACATGTGTTTATTAAAGACAGATCTTTGTACCATTGACGAATATAAATCATTGCACATACCTTTATAAAAGATGAGACTTTATACCTAGACTTTAGACCTATATTTTTCCAATTTATTGCAAGGTTTGTCTAAATTATTTATCAAGGTAGATAACGCAAAAATACTGATTAGGAGAAAAAATATATAATTTTTTTCTTATTGTTACTGTGATGTATTTTTTTATTATTACTATGACAATGTTTTTTTATTGTTACAAGGATAAGTTAGACTAAAATATTATAATGTGTAACATTTTTATAGATTTAAAATTAGTAACATTTATAATAATATCCTAACAGTTCGGTTCCGTACAAATTTTTTAAAACTTTCTGACCATTAATACACTAATAGATGCATACTCTAGTACAAATATCATTAAACCTTCATGTCCTTCAAATTCTTATGATCTTTCTGTAACAAAGCAATTACGTAAGCAATAGATCACACAAAACTATTCAATAATCTTGATCTATATATGATAACTCGATATTGACGACTTTGCTTTAAACAGGATGGGTATATATATATATATATATATATATATATATATATATATATATATATATATATATATATACCCATCCTGTTTAAAGCAAATCTTGCTATTTAATGGATATATTCATGTTAATATGTCCATTAAATAGCAAGATCTTTGCTAATAGCCCACCTGAAGATGTTGTAATACAACGAAACCTAGGTCGTGGTAAATAACTTAAATAAAGTAGAAATAATACTACATCACGTAGTTTTATTTAATTGTGAATAATGTATTTCTGCAAAATTAACGACATATATATTCAATATTCGACATTTCTTTATTTAATATCAATATTTTTGGTATCATTAGTGAACATGAGATATTAGGTAATTACTAAGAAATAAGTATCGCTCTGTTTCGGTTATTTTTTTGCATGTTTTAAAGTCATCAGACTTATTATATTTCTTGATTATTTATCTGCTCCTAAACCTACTGTCTTCAAAATTGGTATGATACAAATTTTGTTAGAATCCGTTACATTAAATAAGCTGTAGATTGCTCCATTGTAGTGTCAGTTAGTTAAACTAATTAAAAGTTAAATTGGTTAGCACATTTATACACAGTTATTATGCGATCCATTTTTATGTTGAAAAATACGAACTAAAATAATTTCCACTCTCTGGTATTATGTGTGAGGAAAATTTACACTCAATATTTGAAGAAAAATGTATAAAAAACTTACTGAAAAGATAGCAGAAGAAGCACACTGATGATTATCTTTTTGAAGAAAATGTTTATGACGACTAATCACAGTTTGATACAAATAAAACGTTAATGTCTCCATCATTGTTACGTGTAAAACACACGTAACCGAGACCATACCACCTCTCGACATTTGTATTGATTACACCGACATGTCCACTTAGGTCTTCGTAGTATAGAGTTTCATCTGCTGGAATATTTTGTATTAGTTCGTAGAGGTCATCCTAAATTGCTTTTTTTCACACTCAACAGTACCCATTTGTGATGCATATACTGATATGATATTAAGGTAAATTTTCTTTTCTAGTGCTCTTTTTACGGCCATCAGTTAATTGCTTACTATTTTAACATCTTCTAATATTTTGGTAAATCATCCGACAGTATAACCCCAACACTATAGTACCGGTCTTCGTTCTGTTATAGTTGAGCTTGAAACCACAGCCTATAAGTTTTGTTTCGCTCCCTTTGAATTACCTTCCTTTCTAGACATCACTAAATTCGGCATTTCTACCCGTCATGGAATCTGCATTCCAAGTAGCCATTCGTAATGATATGCATGCTTTATTTGGTCGGTCGATTACGGGTACTCCCTAGCGTTTGTGTTGTCTCAATAGTCGCTTAAGGTGTATAGTAGTGAATAATGTTGGTTTTGAGTTTTTGTCATCTTTTCATTTTGTGTACTTTCATTTAAAGCATGATACAGGATTTTCTATTATATTTACAGCCAGTCACCATGTGGCAATCCCTTAGGAACGTAGACGCTACCCTTGGACCAATAGTGTCTCATCGTCTACCGACTTTATTGCGCCGCCCCATTGGGCAGCACAACCTGTTTCACCTCTCCATAGGTTCAATGAACTTAACCAGTTACAGTAATAAACTTAGTCACCATCTTACTCAATGGAATAAGATAGTGACTAAGTTTATTACTGGCTTAGTGGAGAGTAGAATGCTACTGAAAGTATCAACCCCCGACGCGTGGACACACTAGATAGAAATTAATCCAGTGCAAAATTGGAGAAGGTGACTCTATTTTCCCTGAAGCCGGATTAACTGCCTGTATTTTCTCAAGACCAAAAGTAAGTTACAAATTTAAAGAACTTCTTAATTAGAAGAAACCAAAAGGTAATAATAAAAACAACAAATCAACGAGGTGGAAAAGATAATCATCTGTTTTGCTCTCAATCGTTCTATTTGTACATACGTGAAGGAGAAAAAAAGTGACAAAATAATTATTTGTATTTTGACTTATTATTTTTTCTTATAGCGCAATGTTAAAAGTATCACTTTTGCTCCCCATGATTTAGATCGATTTTTTGAAAGGCGAGTTGAACGACAAAACAACAAGTTAAAGACAATATTCAGCCACCTCTTCACAGAAATGAACAAGGTTTAATTTAACGAATTGTAATAAACAAGCAATAAAATAAGGAATGAATCTTGGAAAAAGTGCTCGACAAATTATGGAATATACAACTTGTACTAACGTATAGAGCATAATTGTTTGTTTATTTATTTGCTTGTGCTAATAGTCTAAAACGGCAAGTCCAATTTTAATGATTCTTTACGTGTCAGAAATCCCATACTTTAAGAAAGATTATAGGTTACATATCATTACGCCACCGTTTTTAGGAACAGAAGAGTGAAAAAACAGAAACAAGTTCGTTTTCTTTGTTTCTTTGCACTAATTTCTGGAATTGCAAGTACGATTTCAAAAACTCTGCCTGTGCTATATATAGCCCATGTTTATAGTCTATGAATTATCGGGCTACAAATTATTGGGACAAAATACATCTATCTATTGATATAATAATATGTATATCTGACAATCTGTTCATTCACACCTTGCATTATATTGAATGACATTTGCCAGGATATTTATTATCGTGTGGGTCATTTGCCCCAAAAGATTATTTGTGCATAAAACATTAAAGTTTTTTCGTATAAAGTATTAGTTTAGATGTTAAGCTATATTGCTATTTTTGAAGCTTTATTAATATTTTTGGTATGTTTAAATGTATAACGCAAGAAAGCACTAAGCGCTGTTGATGGCAAGATAACAGTGACGGATATCGCGAGAAACAGTTAATACTTATATTTTTATAAAGATCTTTTAAATGTAGACAATGCATGATATTTGATCGTAAATAGTATGTCAGTGTATTGATGGCATACACTGACATACTATTTACGATCGGATATCATGCATTGTCTACATTTAAAAGATATATATATATATATATATATATATATATATATATACGTGTATATATATATATATATATATATATATATAAATCCTTTTTTATTTAGAACCTAAAGCTGTTCAGAATTGGTAAACAATTCAATTCAACAAAATATTTGATGTCAGCAAACGTTTTAGATAAATAAGTGCCTTATCCATATCTATAACAAATTTAAAATTTCTTTAATGATTGAAAGTATTATATATATTTTAATAATAAGTCAGTAAAATATTGCCAATATAGCTGTTCTCCGAGGAGTGTATCTTGTAAACTCTATCAGTTATGTGGTTGAAGTTAACAACACTACATAAGCTCTATAATCTTAATAAAAAGATATGAAAAATTTCACAGATTATGCCTACCTTTGGAATGAATTACGGGCCTAAAACTGAGTCGAAGTCAACTGGTGTGAATAGTGTACAGTTGAGATAGAGCCAGTTTGCTGGAGAAATAATGCTGCGTACTTCCGTCGAATTAAATTAATTTCTATAGTGCTGCTGCTGTTATATACGTAATGTCCGTAAGGGAAACTAGTGTAAATTTCATCCTAACATGATATGACAAAGTTACTTCCAACAAAGTTTTGATGTGCCGCTATACAACTTAATGGATAGAAAGATTTTTATTTCGGTACGATGTCCAGAAAATGAGCAAAAGAAGAAAAAGTATTTGGCCACTGCTAAAAAGTGACTTCCATGAAACTACGGTAAAATTTTGGGACCTTATTTAAAAAAAAATTATTTTGAAAAATTTCACTTTCACTTATAAAGCTCAAAAATAGTATAAATTTAATAAAAAATGATAACAATACTCTTCAAATAAGGCTAAAAACCTTTACACTTCCCAGAAACAGATGAAGCGCCATCTCAAGATATATGGGCTATGATAGTGCTGATGTGGAGGTGACCTCAGCAAACCTGCATCACTATATGTACAAGAAGTGAAGCCACAAAAGCAACACTGAGATTGAGGGTCTTACACAATCTTGTATATGGGGTCAATTGTGTATATGGGGTCACACCTCTAGCCCTAAAGGTTAAAAAGTTATCTTGACTTCATTACGTTTCTTTAAAATGCTAATGTAATGTAATATAAATAAAAATAATCATCAAAAGCAACTTGATGGAGCCTTTTATTTTTTTTTTTTTGGGTACATAAGAGATAAACCTTTATGACTAAAACACGAATACTTAGTTAACCCGCATGGTGCAGCCACAAAAAAACAAAGTTTTACAAGAATTACATTTAGCAGATAAATTTTGCCTGACTTTAATCAACGCTGGTGAAAAAAATGTACTGCAAGTTAAGTGCCCCGATATCACAAAGGTTGGCCTATTTAATACAAATGCCATTGGTGTGACACAAGTGAATACTTTTTTGGTCTCATTTATTTTTAATTTTTTCTTACGTAAAGTCAGTTTTTCGAAACTGTTTTTTTCTTCCAAACTTCAAATAAAACTGAAACGTAATTAGCGATAATCAACAAGAAACACGAACTGGAGAAGTAAACAATTTAAGTACGCTTTGCAATGTTTTGTTTTGAAATTCTGAGAACCGAAGTTCATAGTTATTTCTTATTGTGTTATCACACCGTCGTGTCTTTATTATATTTATGTTATTGTCTACACTCCCCTCCCTCGAATTTTGTGGGCTGGCATTATTGGAGGCAAACTAATAGGGTATTTTGAATTGCCACCGCGCCTAGATGGACAGTGCTATTTTAATTTTTGACACAAAATTTTGAAGACCTTTTGGAGAACGTAACACTTCGAACCCGCCAGAGAATGTGGCTGCAACATGACGGGGCTCCACCACAGTACGCCAGAATTGGGATTCGGACTCACTTGAATGAGGAGTTCCCTAACCGGTAGATTGATCGAGGTGATACAATATCATCGCCGGCGCATTCCCCGGACTTCAACCCTATTTTCTGTGGGGTTTTTTAAAGAAAACGTCTGCATGAAGGAGATTTCAACATTACAGGAATTACGAAGAAGAGTAAACATTTAAAAATCATCGTTCGTTATGATACAATATATATATATATATATATATATATATATATATATATATATATATATATATATATGTACGTGTGCATGGATGGATGGATGAATGGATGATAGAAACGTAGTGACGTATAGCAAAGTACATGTAATGGAATGCCTAAAATCACAAGCTTCCTCGTAAAAGATAAAAAAACAATTGTATGTTTAAGGATCGTTTTACCAAAGAGTGTATTTAATTTCCTAATTAAATTTGGTTGTAAACGTGGAGTCAACATCAACGCGACGTCATTATCTTCGAAAAGTTTTGCGGAAAAACACAACGATGATGGACTGAAGCCAATCTTCCCTTTTTCTGTTTAAGAGATTATATGAGTAGGTTTCCCGCCCACACGCATTCGTGCTTTGAATACAGTACCTAAATTAAAATACTGTTTTCTTTAATTGTTCTTTATAAATAGGAGAACCTTAGGAAAATTTGTTGGGCCTATTTTGAATATTGTTCCATCGTTCAAGGAGGTTTCTTAGGAAAATTTTATGACTTAGCAAATAGTAGATGGACACAAAATTAAATAATGATTTCAAAAAGTTGTGAAGTATAGGCGGAATTTTCATTATGTGGTTTCTATATGCTGAGTTCCATATACAGGGTTTCCATTAATATTATTTCTAACCATGTAAATGTATTCCCTAGTATTTTTTTACAGATTTACTTAAAAGAGTCTCACAAACACAAAATTTAAAATCACCGTTATTAACCGATATATATCACTGCCTTGATAAACCTTAGTAAAAGAAATCTGGTCCATATTCAAATATTTAGTATTTAAAAGAGAATTAATAAATATAATAATAATAGTTTGAAGGTTATGAGTATTAGATATAAGTTTGTATCACTTTAAAGGGAAATAAATGGACGTTGTATCGATATTACGTTCCTTAAATAAAAAAAATATAATTCTATTCTAGCAATGTGTTTATGATTTTAAACACACTCAGAGATATACATACATTTGTGCATATGTATATATATATATATACATATATATGCATGTATGTATATATATGTATACGATTGTACGAAAAAAAGGAAGTTTTCTATGGTCCTACAATTCTGTGTGTCACCTTACTAGTTCACATCTACTTTCAATTTATAAAATGTTGATGAATTTCAAGTGAAAACATGTAACCTACTACATAAACACGTAACTTTTTGCATCAAATTTAATAGTCTAATCTTAATTCTTCAGCTCTTCTAATCTTTTCCTGATTGGTGCATAAAACGAAAAATTAAAAGATAGAATAAAAAGCAATAAAAATAAACGCATTTAAAATCTTACATTTATGATGAAAAGAATATCTGCAGTTCTGGTAAGAACCATAAAACATAAATTTTAACTTGCGTGTAATTTGTACAAAATGGAAAAGATTCAATTAAATTTCACTTTCAATTTCAAAAATGTATCACTTAATTTTAAAACGACCATATACCGAAAAAGTTCAATTTTGATTTTAGAGAAGCGAAAGGCTACTAAAATTCTTATAAAAACGTATTTTTTTTAAAAATTAGTAAAGTAATTAACCTGTTAATACAAGTAGCGCTCGTAATACGTGAGTTCCTTAAACACTTAAACATATGTAGATATTTAAGGGTATTCATATTCAACTCTACAAATATTTATATTACCTTTGCAAATATCATTATTACCTCCGCATATTGCCTGGTATATCTTTTATAGACGTAAAAATATCGTGGAGATTTCAAAAACTGCAAAATACGTAATCATTTACTATAGTTTTCCGATAAACCTTAAATAAACTTATAGTAAAGGCCTTCTTCTTTTTGACATAAGTAATTTAGAGGATAAGTGCGGAATAACATAGTTTTCGTGGACGTTTTTGAGGTATATTTAGAATTATCTTACTAAAAATGTTGAAAAATATTTTATCAAAATCCTTATAACACTTTCTCTTTTACACATATTGCAAATTCAATATGAAAATGAATTCAAAAAAGTTGTGCGTGTCAGTTCCGACGCGCAAATGGAGTTTACTTCTTCAGTGTGATTGCCTTGGAATGTATAAACTAGGTAAAATTGTATATAAATAAAAATTAAAAATTCTTTAATAAAAAATTCTGACAATATATTTGTTTTCAAGTAAAACACAATTGAACAAGATCAAATTTATACAACAAAATTGAAAACATTTAGTAACGTCAGCCTAAGAAGTTAAAATTGAGAAGAAACTTTATAATTTTTTAGGATAGAAGACACCGAAGATTCACACATAATGACGTTTACCGATTACATCTTTATATAAGCAAACCATGGTAAACTATATGTATCACACTCCATCATTGCGATTACGCCATAAGAAAATGCCAATATGTGTGTCACACCCCGTCATTCGATTACGCCATAAGAAAATGCCAAATAAACATATTCATATCTCACTCTAAAGATGCGCAGAAATGTTGCGTGAAGAGGCCACCTAACGGTTACACTTTTTTTAATGCTCTGAACTTCGTACCCTCTGAATTTCTGGTTTTACTACTCATAAAACTTCATACCTGACGCTATATTTAAAAATCGATTCTTAAGGAGTAAACTCTAAAAAATTAATTACTTTATTTGCTTCCTCTAAAATTTACGTATAAATATTTTTGATATATGCAGGTTAGTAGGCTTTAGCACAATGCCAAATATTTTTTTGTTAGAGTTTATAATAAAACAGCGCTTATAGAGCGATAAACACGTGAGTGGTGTTACAAAGGTTCCGTTTGTTTCTAAGTTACGAAACACTAGTAATATTAAAAAAATATACTTCTATCCCGCCTATCCCGCCTATCCAGCATAGGATTAAATGATTTATACTTAACAAGGGACTTAGTGAACAAATGATATAGCCCATGTACTTTGTATTTTTAGTATGTGTTATTCACAGCAAGGATAGACCTGTAATATATTGAATTTTAAGCTTATAAGACGTTTTTAGGTGTTTGGAAAGAATTTTGAATTGAAAGTCACAAAAGTTACCCTCGCATCAAAATTAGTAATACATAACTCGCTATTAGCCATACTGTTCATTGTATCCTGGAATACTTTGAGAATTTTTTTTCATTATACCAGCACGGATTATGTTTTTATTCTTGATATCATCAAAAATTGTTTTCCCGAGTAATATTGTAAAGCGAAAATCTCAAGGCTTTCCCGTAATATCCAATGCATATTTAGGAATTTTTAATAGTTTTTAAGTTATTTTGTGGTGAGGACCAAATATTTCTTTATGAGATGACTAATCAAAATAAAAACTTCATTTTTATTTATCACCTAGTGGACTAACTGGTCTACTTGAGATCAAAACATTAACTTACTTACTTATTTTTTTCGAAAGGTGAAGGAAAAAACACTTTTCATAAGCGTAAGAAAAAAAAATTATTTATCCTTAAAGATATGAAATATAGAAATAAAACTTGTTGGACATTGTTTAATCTAAAATAGTGTAATTATGTGGATCTGTCAGTTTCTTTTGTTTCACGCTCTTTAAACAATAGCGAGTCAAAGGTGTAGACACTCAGTTTTCACATATCTTTGGTGCCATAAGCTCAAATAATAAAAACCATTGTAAAGCAAATATTTTCCACTCTTCTTGAAATGCTTTTTTCAGTGATATGAAATTTTTTGTTATTCACTTTTTAGTTTAATAGAATTTTCCAGAAATTGTTTTGAGAATTTTCGAATCTGGCTTCAACTAAGTATTATTTTAAGTAATCTTAGCACATGTTACACATCCAGAGTTAATAGTTTAGAAGTTAGACAGCCGTGATAAATAGGCGGACGGACAACCGAGCAACATAAGTCGAGTTCCATTTGAATCCTTCTGATAAGAAACCCTGGAAATTATAATTGTTTCGCTATTTCTCTTCTTTTTTGACGCTATAACTCTTTGTGAGCCCTGACCTTCTCCACAATGTCGCTCCACATGTTTCTTTCAAGAGAGTTTGTCGTCTAGTTTATAGTCCTCATTTTATTAAGGTCAGCACTGACATTATATCAATATCTATTTCTTGGTCTCCATCTTTCTTGTTATCAAGTGATTTTTAATGTAATATCCTTTTTAACTTATCTTATTTTTTTTGTCTTTCTATGTTTATAGTCATGAGAAGGGTTGTGGCTTGATGAGTCTCACCATATTTTTTTAATTGTCAAATTTGAATTCGCTCATGGCTTTGGATTATTATTTTGCTTAACTTCTGCAAATTTTGTGAGTAAATAGTGGCATGTGCATAGCTAAAAATAATGGTAAATCAACAATTAGTCAGTTTTTTTTATTTCACTGTGGTTTCTAATTGTTTCATATTGATAAAATTTATTTTTGCATGATTTTTTTTGTCAAAGACGTGATTATTCTCGACTTTTTAAATATTTTTCGTTGTATACTACAACAATTTAAAATATGTAAATTGTAAACACACGCTGTCAGATATTTGCACCTTCAGAACGAAAGTTGCTTAATTCATAAATAGTAAATGTAACTACGTGATGTAGTATTATTTATACTTTCTTTAAGTTCTTTACCACGACCTAGGTTTCGTTGTATTACAACATCTTCAGGTGGGCTATTAGCAAAGATGACGATGTTGTAAAACAACGAAATCTAAGTCGTGGTAAAGAACTTAAAGAAAGTAGAAATAATACTACATCACGTAGTTTTATTTAATTGTGAATAATAAATTTCTACAAAATTAACGCCAAATATATTCAATAGTAAATGTTGTGAAATGCATATAATGCATACAAGTAATTTATTTAGAAGGTAGTTAGTGGAAGATACCTAAAGGTCTACATTAATATAATACATTCATGTGTTATGACACATTTACTATTGTTTTATAATCTATATTATTTGATTACATTAATTCAGTTTAATTTTTTTTAGTTCGGTCTGTTTTATTAGGAAATAGAGGGGTAATATATTAAGAAATTACGAAAGGTATAACTTGTTAAAAGGACTCTTAGAAACAAATGTTGAAGGATTACTTTCTAAACTGCAGTATAATTTATTTTTAATCTCAGCAGAGATAAGGAGACTATCAGAAATCAAAAGCTATAAAATTCAAATTATAATAAGGCAAACGAAAAGTCAAGGTCTTTACCCTTTTTAATTAATTCACCCATTGTTTGCTGAATATTTGGTAAACATGTTTCATCTAATCTCTCTATGTTTTCCCCCATTTTCAACGTCTTATGTGGGCAAATTTATTCTATTATCTATCTATGATACTTCAAGCTTGGGAAACTAAATATGTTGTGGTATACTTATTACTACAAGAACAAATTTTGTAGCAAACTACAATCTATTAAATGAGAATAACAAATACTGTGGTAGAGTGTAAATGATTAGTAAAGGTCAATTAAGGACACTCGCAAAAAAACACATAATAAGTTTATAAAGGTGTAAATCGGAAAAATACAGAATTAATGTGAAATTAAATAAAAGAAAAGCAAAACGGATATACGTAAGAGTAACAGATAAAAATAGAGCATGGAATGGATTTTGATCTACCAATCATGATAAGTAATGTAATTTCAGACAAATTTTGAAGACAGAGAATAAAGATGTACTTTATATATTTGTGTGTTTCCAATTTAAAAGTGGTGTAACAAGTTCAAGTTGAGTATTAGATTATCTAGGGTTGTATTCGCTGATAAAAGTCTTGTAAATATTACAGAAAAAATAAACAAAATTTCAGACGTTTTCTGTTTCGGTTTCGTTTCTAGTGTCTATATTATTAAACTATAATTATGAATATATGTTTAAGAGAGTTATATATTTATAGCGCCATACAAAATCATAGGATGGCCTGCGCGATATACAAAAACCAGCTATACGGTGGTCTTTGTTATTTATGAAATTTCTGTTTTATACCTTAAATTCTTGACCAATATCTAGTAATACTTATCAATTAATTGACTGATAGATTACTATCTAATTAAATGTTAGAAAAATCTCTTTCCATTTAAACAAGCACTATAAGTTTGTGATTTTACAATTCTCCACTAGATGGCGTTATTTATCATATGTTTAATAAATATGTTTCATTTACATTTACATCTGGTGAATGTTTTCCTCTCAACAAAATTTACAGTGCATTTACAATTTTACAAAGCCGGTTGATAACGAAAGACAATGATAACAATGTATGATAAATGAGTTTTCGAGAAAAACAAAAAAAGACAAAATGTATCCTACTGTAATAAGACGGGAGGGGCTTTGAGACATAAAAAGAAATGTGAAGGATTGATAGAGGAGTAAATGAAAAGAAATGAAATGTAAACAGTATAGCTAGGGGGATAAAGTATTTTTAAGACAATTTTTTAATACTTAAATACACGATAATTAAATGAAACTACGTGATGTAGTATTATTTCTACTTTCTTTAAGTTCTTCACCGCGACCTAGGTTTCGTTGTATTACAACATCTTCAGTTGGGTTATTAGCAAAGATGTTTTTCCATGTTGTAATACAACGAAACCTAGGTCGTGGTAAAGAAATTAAAGTAAGTAAAAATAATACTATATCACGTAGTTTCATTTAGTTATCAATAATGAATTTCTACGAAATTAACGCCAAATATATTCAACACTTAAATACACGGTGAAAGTCTGGTTCCAGAGTAGAGTTGACACCGCCACTTGGTAGATTGAACGGTGAATATCTGTTCTTAAAAAGAAGTACTATTTTCATGGATAAGAAGCGTGAGCACGTTCTCAGAACCTAGACTCCGGCAATAGAGCGACAGAAAAAGTTGTAAGCCTGATAAGAAAATAAAAAGTATTGTAAGGGTTTTTTAAGAAATTGTGAAAAAGTGAGAGAATGAAAAAAATACTCCGGTTACGATTCTTCATTCAACTGAGTGCGACATAAATATTAAAAGTGTTGAAGTTCTTTAAGCAATCGTTCTGAAAGATCCAGATAGTACATTTCTTCATGGTCTCATGGAGAAAATAGTGATATCACATAGCATTTTCTATAAAACACTAGAGTGCTTAAGTTCATACGAAGTTACACGTACTTAACTGATATCCATACATTGATATTAAAAGTAAAATTGTGGTGATTAGAAAATATGATTATTGCCTTAGTAAAATTGTATTCTATGTATTTCTACTTTTCACTCAATGATCTCTTCTATCACATTTTCTGTCGTAAATTTTATATTTTACGAAAAAAAATCCGAAATTAAAGATATAGTTGTATAAAATTTTTATCATTTTATTGTAACTAACAAAAAATTTAAAGGAAATTATATTTATAAAATATAAGAGTGTAACGACTGGAAATAATTTTGGACATACAGGCAATTCTGAAATTTCTTTTAAGTTAGTTATCTTCCATGAAAACGTAACGGTCATTTGTGGAAAGTTAAGAACATTAATTTAAATAAGAGGTGAATTTTGACTCAAGTTGAAAGATTAATATAAAAAATATGGTATTCATTTCAAAAACACAAAGCTATCAACTTCAAATTACTTGTCCTGACGAAGCATTACAAGTTTAGAAATAGGAAGGATCCCTCTAGCCTTCGTGAGTAATTAGCTCGCCATTAGTAGGGATGCTCGAGCGACTGAAAAATTTTCTCAGGCGAGAGGGACTACCGATCGTGTCGAAGCTTTTTCAAAGAATTTTGTGTATAAAGTCGTGGTTAAGAATTATATTAAAAGCTTGATGTTTATGTAGTCAGAAATTTTAATTAATAGTTGGTATGGATTTAAATTGTTTATGTTATAATTGTTGTCTTTTTTAATTCTCTTAAAAACCTGTATTATATTAATATATAAGTTTGAAGAAATGCATACAATTTTTCATTAAATAATATTTTTTTATTTAGATGGTTGCCGATATAATACAAATGGAAGTAACAGTTAAACATAGAAATATCTATACAGACGGTAAAATAAGATTGAGGCCGTTTCGTGCATCATACGAAAATACTAGAGGTTTAAAACTATTAGAGGCTAGGTTAATATTTGCAATAGAAATCATCAAAATTATTACGTAACTATACACAATTAAATGAAAAATCGATTACTATTAATTGATTCAGAGCAATATCTCTTTCTTTTCTGAACAATCATTTTAAGCATGTAGTTTTAAAATTCTCTGCTAGATAGCAATATTTATTAAAAATACAGAGAAACCATATAATCTTTATTATATCTGACACTCCAGAACATCCTTTCAGATACCTCAAAATTGCGAAGAACTTGGAAGCACAACTTTTTTTACAACTACACATATTATTAATATTCAATCAAAAATTAGGAGATACTTATTGCGAATACTTTTATATATATAATTATTGAAACAATAGAATTAAAATTTATTTTCATTATGTGTATAATTTCGTTTTATTCATGTTAATGTGTTTGCTGTTCATTGATTATTAGTTTTTATGTCTGTAATTGCTTATTAATTATATTATTCCAAATAATTCATCTGTACTTTTGACGAGACATACGTTATTCATTATCCATAACTTGGTTGACAACTATCATTCGGACTTTCATTTGAGTCGTTTAATCATCAAAACCATCGTACAACTCACCGTCAACATGAACTCTGAAGCCAAGTGGATTGGGGAGATAGACGCAGTAGGATTAGATCACTTCCAAATAAAGTTGAACAAGCCCCGTCTCGCAACCGCAGCACGAGCCCCCAAACGCTTGAATTATTCTTCTCTAAGTTTCCGAAGTCCCACAAGAATATTCAAAATACGCCTACCTCTCTTTTTTGTAAGTCCACTGGTCTAAAATTCGGGTTCATAAAACAGAGCCAAGCAAATCCGGACACTGCAAATCCACGGAATTAAGAGAATATTGAGTCCTCGCCTTCCGCTGCTTCTCTCAGTGTCATTGTCGGGAAACTGGGATGCTCTTCCATAAATTACACTAAATCGGAGGCCTGTTATCGCTTGGGTGCTGCTAAAGCACAGCGTTCCAAGCTTCTTCCCTTTGTCGTCAAGTTTTCATGTCACGAGGACCATCACTTAGTCTGTTGAGTAGTTTTCAGGTCAGACAACTTTAGGTGCATGCGTTCGCTCTTGCGAATCCAAATAACTGCTGAACCAGGAATAGAAAAATAAATATTGTATTGTTTAATGAATATAAAGAGCCTATAATGTGCAGCAAACATTTGGACCACATTTAACTCATTTTTTTATTCTTAATGGGCAACAGCATAGAAAAAAAAACAACCGCACATTAGATTAAAAAAAACAGTCAGCGTGAATAGTAGTCACACTGCGAGGGGTTCATACATATTTAAGTATTTGTAAACATTTAATGGTACGTAGTATTTCTATTAACCAAAATTTCAACATTTTACCGCAAAAGGTTATAGATGCATTAATATTCTTATAAGGGTATTGTTTTTTTTTCTTTTGAGGTATGGAACTTTAATAAAAATTTAAAGCACAAATAATTGTCTAAATGAAAGTGAAAAATTGAACAAAATTACTTGTACCCCTCCCTTATTTCCTAAAATATTCATCGGAAAAATTTTCAAACCTTGTTGCAATCAGAGTCGATATTGAAAGAAATCAATGTGCAGCTATGTTTCTTAAGTACATCGAATATTTGATATAAACAGTTCACAATCAAAATTACTATTGAAGAATGGAGTATTTAATTACCCGTAAATTTGTTCTTTTTAGTGAAAAGTCGTATAAAAAACCCGCCAAGCACGACTAGAATTCGCACTATGAGGGTTTGTACAAATTTAAGCATTTATAAAGATTTTCATTACACAATATTTTTAATTAAACTTTATCTTTGGCAGGTCTAAAAACAAACTGATTATTAAAATTCCACATATAATTAGAAAGTATTTACTTTTTCCTTACAAGACTTCTATTTATTAAACTATTTACAAAATATTGATTTTTCAGTACGTAAACATGTTTTTAATAAGCACATAATTTTATAAAAATATATAATTTCACATTGAATCAGATATCACATTTCTAAATTATCTCTTTGCTTGTGCTATAACATTGTTCATCGTGACAAAGATTATAGTTGGATCAGAAGTACTCTACAGATTTTGATGATCAGTGATTAAGATTATGGTAAAAATAAAGAAAGTCAGTGACGGGTCACACATTTTTATTACATGGATCAAAAAACTTGAAAGTTTGACAACAATGTTACTTTACAGGCTATATACCTGTAGAATACCTGTATACCTGTAGAATAACATGACAACAATGTTATTCTACAGGTATACGATACTACCATTAACTTGATAAATTAATATACCCTTTCTGAGAAAAAGAATTTTGATCGAGAGACGGATGGACAAGCGGACAACCAAGTGATCTTACAAAAGGTTCCGTTCTTTTTTTATTTCGAGGGACTCCAAAAAACTAGTTTTCGAAACCCGCTTTTGTAAAATTATCAAATTTGATATTTAAATCATAATTGCTTTGCGCAGCACGTGTTTTAACTGCATTATTTTTAAATTTTAATAATCCTATGCACTAATTGCACCAAGATTAGCACGTACTATTGTGAATAATTTCGATGTCCAATTCCCAACTATTATTTGTTTCGCTGCTCTATTAATCTGCACAGTGGGCTTGCCACAAGATGTGTTTAACGACTAAAAACATTTGACCAGGTGTATATTACGCTTTTGACCAACAATATTTTATTTAATATCTCTTTCGGTTCGTCTTATTTTTACGATTATTTTCGGTAAAGCAAATCTGATTAATTTTATTAAATTTAATTTAATTTTAATTAATTTAATTTAATTTTAATAAATTTAATTTAATTTTAATAAATTGATAATTTTAACAGCACAGTTTAATTTTCATAATTTAAATTACTTAATTGCAAGTTTTTGTGTACTTTTTTGGTACTATTAATTTTTTTTATTATTTTTTTAATTTGACTTCCTAATTACTTAACATAAGCTCCTTTTTCTCCTTTTGCTTCAACCTTTAATACGATTCTTCGCTTTCTCACCACTCCACGCTTTTCCTTAGATTAAAGTTGTTTTGTGTCATCAGAAACATCCTTTCGTTCTTGACTAAATGCTTTGCACTTAAGGATTATTTTTAATATATATATATATATATATATATATATATATATATATATATATATGTATATATATATATATATACATCAGCACTCAGATATTTAAAATTTTAAAAACTTATCGGTATTACATTCGACACCACTTAATGGTTATGTTACTAATTTATTAGGAGCGATGAAAACTCAGTTCGAACTTCTTGAAAGACAAAATACCCTTCCAAAAATCATCAAAGGGTAAAAACGTTTCAACTTTTCTAATAAAATTTTATTGTAAGTCTACTTTTCGCCGCGGTGGAAGTTCACTTCGTTGCAACTTCATTATCCTAGTTAAGTTTGGTGGAAAAACGTAATGGGCGGCTATTACGCAAAAGGGAGTCCCCTTTCTTTTTAAGAAATTAGAGGTTTTCCACCCACACCTGCTCACCCTTTGAATGGAACCGAGTTACAATATTGTTTTATTTTATTGGCGGAAAAAGAATAACGGTATAGACAAAAACCGGAAAATCAGAATGATTATCTTGTGGCAAGAGGAAAATAGAGGCGTTTGTAGTGAAACTATCATGGAAAATTATAAAATTAAATTAAATTAAACGTTTTAGACGAGGGATAAAACTATTTTTAGATATATTTAGATTTATTTAATATCCGCTGGAAGTATTGGTGAAATAAGGATGGGTTTGAATTAAACCTTTGACAGAAATATATTTTGGAGTATTTAGTTTTTTTTTAAAATTGTACTTCATAAAATATAAAAAGAGGATATTTTTGGCGAGACTTTTCATGTTAATTATATTATGTATTTCTCTAAACACAGTTTGATGTAAAATTTGTTGTCAGACTTACATCATCAAGATATATCAAAAGTGTCGTGATATACAAGTATTGAAAAAAATTTTGCAAAAAATCAAAACCATTTATTAAAGGTTTTCATTAAGGTGTTAATCCGTGCTATATTTTTATACAATTTATGACATTTATAACATAATAGTAGATCAAACAATACCCCCCCCCCCCCTTCTTTTAATAACTGGTCCAGCATTTTCCTCTCTAAGATGTAACATCCATATCATACACCAACTCTCATATACACATACAAATACTGCAAAAATCACAACTCTTCCTTTCGACTTTGCCGTAGTCTAGTAAAAAACTTATCAATTTCGAATCAATATACAAAAAAAATAGATTTACGGATTTACCTACATCTCTGGAAATTATTAAAGCTAATCTACCAAAAAAACCTACAATCTTTGTACCTACAATTGGAACCTACAATCTTTTCAATTTTTTTTAAACGAATGGTTTGAAAAATTAGAGAAATGAGGAAAACATTATTTTAAGGATTTCAATCCGCAAAAACAACTTAAACAAAAAAAAGTAAAGGAAATTGGGACTATTTTGAAAGAAATGCCGATGACGCTAGAAAGGTGATAACAATTGTTTGCGTGGAGTGGAGACTTTGCATATTTGATGAGTTACATTAATTTTTTTAAGGACTTTTATACATACTGAGACTAGAGTCGTATTTAGTTTTCATGCAAAATTTCATGGCAACAGATCAAAAGCTATGGAAATTATGACATATAGATAGATGGATGTATGAATCAAAAGATATAATATATTGTACGAAACCTTCAAAAGTTTGCCGTGTGTATAAAAACGTATCCTTTATTTTATTAACTTTTGATTTCCATTATTATGAACAAGCAATGTCCTCCTGAATACTTAACTGTCGTTAACTAGGATCTAAAGTAAAGTGATTCTGAAATAATATATATTTATTTGGATAATGTAAAGGATCATTGAATGTAAACTTGTTATAATGGTATAGTTAAGTATATTTAATAATAAGCTAAATATGATCGTCATCAATATCAGCTGAAAGGCGTCCACTTCTGGACATAAATCTCCTTCACAACTTCCCTCAAATATAAATTCCAAGGGCTTCCCGTGACATTTATCAGGTTATCTGTCCACCTAGCGAGGTTACGTCCCGTTGTGTTTCTTCCGGAACGTGGACGTCACTCGAGAATCTTTCTCGTGCAACGCTTGATGGTTCTGCGCATCACATAACTTGTCCATTGCCACTTCAGTCAACTAATTCTATAAGATATGTCGGCAAAGTTATTCACCTACGAATCTTCTCATTAAGAATATCTCGAACAGGAATTCTAAATATAAATCGCTGAGTGATTGGGAGTTTTTTTACGATGTCAACAATAAGCAGCAATGCATCAGTTCCATATGTAATCACCGGTAGTGCATACTGGTTTAAAACTTGGTCTTTAAATACTCGTGTATTTTGGACGAGACGAAACAGTCACAAATTTTCTAAAATAAGTAAAAATTTCGAAAATATGATTAAATTTCCTTTTTACACTATAGAAGCTGTTTCATTTTACTACACCGTCAAAAAATATTGACACCAAATAAATAAAAATCGTAAAAAAGGATCTTATGAAGCGGTCGAGTCATGTTTTTATTTCAATGTACCTCTTATATAACCTTATAGCCGAGAAAAATTTGTACAGAATTTTCTCTATAATTTATTAAATACAGATTTATTGATATACCTTTTATTATGAAATTTACGTTAATAGCCTGCACGGGTTTTTCTCGCCCGGAAATTTTACACCATTTTCCTTAAATCTCTCTTTTCTATAACTTTTTATATGGTGGCAAGCTTTTAAGTTAGTATATATTTTTTTGATAGTATGAATCTCTTACAACTTAGCGGCTGCTTTAATTGCAACTAAGCTTGAAACCTAGTTGTTATTTGCGCCGAAACGAATTTATACATTTCAAGAGAACAATGGTACGTATCAGTTATTTGATCCGCGTTATGTTTAAGTATTATATTAAAACTTGCTGGAGTAAATATCAAAAATTTAATATATTTATTACGAAGACATATTTTGATCTGTATCAAACTCTACTTCAGTATTATGTAACATAAGTATAGTTTTATTATTTTACATTAAATACTACTATATTTGTTCAAAAAGTAATTTACCTCTATTTTCTAAATTTTGAACTCTGTTTTAATTATTTTCAGCAGTGATCTAAAGATTTAAAAGCCTTTATTTTCATGACCTTGCACAATAACTTTGAATTTTTTTCTATTCAAAAAGCAGTAATAGATGTAAACTCAGAATAATAGATGAGAAGACAAATATTCTAATGAATTTATTTATTGTTTAAATGTGGTTTATGCAAAATTTGATCAGGTGCTTAACTGAATAATGAGATGAAGAATTAAGAATAATCTACCAAGTTCAAAATTATATATTTTTGTATGAAATTCCATAAAATAGCTTGAAGTGGTAGTAGTTATGTACTAATGAAATGACACAAGGAATTGGCGAGACGATGGCGAATTTACTTTTCTCCTCACAGTCGTATATTCGTCAACGCATCGTTTGTGCGCCCTTTCACATCGTTTGTGCGCATTGTTTTACATTAACATATAGTGTTCACAAGACATGGACTCGTGATTAATTTTTAGCTTACAATAATTATAAAGATATACAAATATAAATATGTATATACGTCATTTTACTTGTAAATGTACGTAATTTATATACAGTTGAGAAATGTGGTAATACTACGAAAGGGACAAAGGACAAATAATGGAGTGTTTGATGGTACGCGCAGCGGAAAATGCTATACTTTGCCAATATATTAAAATATACGATTAACATATATTATACTTAATCATCAAATGCAATAAAAATGCATGCAATGATTAAAAGTTCTTTGAAAAGTGGTAAAAAATTGTATCTGTAAGGAGTTCTTCAATGAAGAGTGATTTTAATTTTGTAATAAAATTTTACTCTGAGCGCAGAGTACCAATTCACGCCAACGCGATTTCATTATCGTCGGAAAGTTTCACGGTAAAACGTAACAACGCCAACCCGCTAATGGAAAGTGAATCCCTATCCTGTTTATGAATTAGAGGTTTTCCGCCCACACTGATTCGCGCTTTGAACACGATCCCCAAATTATAATATTGATTTCTTTCATTGTTATTTTTAAAGAGAAAGCTTTCAGAAGAAAAACAAGGGGAAACATGGTGGATTTATTTGTAACATTTACTTCATCTTTTCAATGATAGGCACTTTGAAAAAATATTGATTGAATAAGAATATTGCAGATCGATTAAAATTATATTATAAAATCTACAAACATATGTAGATTTCATATGTATATGTGTACATATATATATATATATATATATATATATATATGCATGTATATACACCGGATTATTTCGTAAATTTTAAGAAGGTTTATATCGAAAAATTTGTATTGTAATTATTTACATTATTAAGCGTTCCGCGAAAAAGTAAAGCATAATTCTTGGCAACTTTTTTCTTTTCACAAAATCCTTTTGTCAACGCGGGTGTCTTAGATCCAATTGAAGGCTAACAACTTTCACACATTCCCAAGTATGTTGGGAACTTTCATATTATGAGTTCTACTTAGAATCGACAAGTTTTTTTTTATTTATACTATTTTACAAACTAGCTAACCGCGACTTAGTTCGATTATATAGAATAGTTTAGACATTTATGAAACAGAACAGATTTCAGAGATCAGATCAAAAATATATAAAACGTTCACGATCTTTTTTATCGATTAGGTTTTTGGTATTTATTAAAACAATTAGCTGTGACATGTGTGATACCAAGTTTTTGAAAAGAATGTGGCGTGATATCGACAACTAGTGTCAGTAATTGTTTCAAAATCACATCGTTTCTTTTCTGGAAATTTAGCACTAAATCCATAAGCATCCTCAAAAACAGATTATACTCTTCGAAAATTACATTCGGGTAAAGATATCTACATCTCTTGTAACTACTGGATAATAATTTTAATAATCATCCCATTCCATTACAAATTTGACTCAAATTTCACTTTCCTTAAAACATCTTTCAGCCCGTGGCCTTGAACTAAACTATGAAAAGGCCTCCTCTCTACCTCCTAAACAGCAGCCTTTAGCATAGAACTGTATTCTGTGGAGTCATTTAAGACATGCACCACAAAATTATACAATTAACTAAATATTAACATAGAAATTACTGTATCTGTGTGCACATTTTATCTGAAATTACATTATTTATAGTTATTTACACATATTTTATATAGTTATTTACAGATATTTAAATTTCATCCTTCATTATATCTGTAATCCTGATGTGGTATTTGTATTGTTTTATTTAATTTTCTTTATACGATGTTACAACATTTTTTTTAACATACTTTCTGTGTCTTCAACAAATCGTGCAATGAAAGTCTTAACTAGTTTCAACTCAACTAGGGCTTAAAATGGAGCTTTTTGCGCACGTGTGTAAGTCCGGTAACAATGCAAAATACTCTGTCTATGATATTCTAAATCCGATTTGGTGGACGCACTAACGTGTTGAGGTATCTTTTTTTCCAACCCCCTTAATGTTGAAATCAAATGAAAGGGTTTGACGAATAGAGTAGGATTAAAACATATCTAGCGCTTGGTATTGTGTGATAACTGATAAAATATAAGATTAGAAAAAAATTACTTTTCTCTTTTCAGGACGTTTATAAAATTGTGTTTCTCCGTTTCAAACATTTCATTATTATATCTTTTCTAACTTTTTTTTTACTGCTATTAACAACATCAGTCGGTACAGAATACTACTGCACTAATATTTGTATCAAAGCAGTACATAAGTTTCATAATCCGTTGCCGCATGATACTTCTAGTGCAAAGTAGATAAGTCTTTAACCCTTACGCGCAGAAATTGTCACGTTGACAAGAGCTTTGAGAAAATACGTCGTGAACGCATATTTAACTTCGAATTTTGAGTTTCAATATGAGGGGCGTATTTTCAACACTTTCTCTGAAAATTTCGATTAACGTTATATTACATTTGTGTGGTGGTTGACTGTAGATAATTCTTGTAAAGAAAAAAGTGAACATTAAATGATTTTTTAAGCTTTTTGTAAAGCTTCGCCTACACATTAATTCAAAAATTTGGTTATATTACGATGGCATCTTACAAATTCGCCATTTAAGTTCACCGATGTCAGTTCATGTAGTAACCTAACAGAATATTTCCACTTCCTTCCCAAAACATGAAATCGTCTTTTAATTGCGGTATGAGATTATGAAAGTGGCTCTTGTATCTAGGATGACTTGTGAGTGGCTCTTGTATCTTTTGATTCTAGGATGACCTTGGATGAGAATTATTAGAGAGATCAAAATCTCTATCTTTGAATTTTTGGAACACATGTTTTCCTGTGTCATGTGAAAGTAAAGCTACTTTTCAGGAAATTTTGGCGCTATTTTTATATTTTGCGGGAGTTGAGAACTTTCCGACAGTCGAAAATTAATTGGAAAAAAGTGGTACCTTCATTAGTTGCCAAGCAAATGTTTTATATTACCAAACATATATTTTAAATATTTTTTATATGTTGGTAACCGCATGAAACTTACTACGTTACACGAAATAGAAATCAAGGGTGATCCTATATTTATACACATAATATTTTTGGAAATGTAAAATAAGCCTGCAAAAAATATTAGATATTAGCATATATAATAGAAGAAAAAGTAAATTAATTAAATTGGTTTATTCCAGGTCGGTTAAAAAATCAGAAAATCTAGAGCAAAAAACATTCAATTCTAAAATACGATAAACACTATGAATACGAGCATCGCGCCTCGATATCGCGTATTCAACACTTTTTGTTAAAGAAAACTCTTTATAAAGTAGACGAATTTTAAAATCAAGCCAGATATATTTATAAAACATTAAACTTTAGTAATATTTTTACAATAAATGTTAAATTTCATCTAAATTATTTATCAAGATAGACAAAAGCAAACAATATTTTGATTAACAATAAAAATGGATATTTTTTTTATTATTGCTCTAGTTACAATTTAGACTAAAATATCAATAATTAACATTTTAAAAGATTTTTAATTTAAAATAAAGTCCTTATAATCCGCTTTCATAGGGAAAATTTTTAAACATGTTTATCTTTAACACGGCCGTATGTGTATACCCAAATGTAAATATCATTAAACTATCATATCTTATAAATTGTGATGAACTTTCTGTAGTGATGTAGTGACATGAGCGACATATCACACAACATTTTTCCATAATTTATTCTAAAAAAGTCGATGTTGATGAGTTTGTCATAAATAGAATACGTTGACACAAAAACAAGCAATCAGGGGTGGATGAAAAAGTATTTGTTTCAATACTAGCAAACGAAAAAAGGTTAATGACATTTTGGAACATTATTATGCAACCCGAATTTATATAAAAATTCGTCCATTAAATTTAACTATTGCTGTTTTGTACATTTTAAGTACATAGAGACTAAAATGTACTATATTTATTTTACATTTTGAATACATTGAGACTAAAATGTATTGTATTTATTTGTACATTTTGAATATATAGAGACTAAAAGGTACTGTATTTATTTTACATTTTGAATATATTGAGACTAAAATGTATTGTATTTATTTGTACATTTTGAATATATAGAGACTAAAATGTACTGTATTTATTTGTAAAAAAGAAGACGATAAAATGTATTGAGACACGGAGAAAAAAACACAATAAATGTGAAAAACTACATAAAAACATGTTTTACGTAGTTTTCCAGACAAATCAGATTTTTAAGGAAAGGTATTAAATAAATTCACAACTCAATATAGTATTATTTCTACTTTATTTAGTTTCTTTACCACAACCTAAGTTTCGTTGTCTGACAACATCTTCAGGTTGGCAATTAGCAAAGATATATCTTTGCTAATTGCCCACCTGAATATGTTGATACGTAGTAAAGAATTTAAACAAAGTAGAAATATTACTACATCACGTAATTTCATTTAATTTTGAATAACGGATTTCTACAAAATTTACGCCAAATATAGTCAATGCCAAAGAAATGAAAATATATTTTAAAACACTATGAACTCTGGGGGCATCAGGTAAATATTTCAAAAATAAGAATTTAGAACGCTGTATTATGTAAAATAACAGTAGAAATGCATAGTATTTCAAAGGCTTTTCATACTTTTGCAGGAATATAAAAATGAATTGATACTGCACATGAATAGATTTATTGCAGTATTTTCTTAGCAAGAAACTCTTAAGAAAATTTGAAGATTTTATGCGCAATAAGTAGTGGAGAAGTGTCATTATTATTTCACACCATAAAAAGTCCGTTCCGTCGTAAAATCGTAAAACCCACTTATTATCAAAGAAGCTTCCAAGTTGTGACAAATTTGAAATTGTCAAAAGAAAATAAGTATTAACTTTGAAGCGGGCCACCAAATAAATTCATGTAAAAGCTAAACACGGAAAATGGAGAAAACCTTCCTCCGTAACACCTACGAAGGAAAATGCTTAGCATAAATCTTGTATAAAATATGCATCAATAAAATTGTATATAATAAATTATAAAGGAAATTCTCCCCATGTTTTTCTCGGCAACGAAGCTGTGTAATTGCCATATAAAATTAATAACACGATTCGAAGGCTAGTTTTATTATTTATCTCTTTGTGGACTACTGTTTTCAAGATTTCCACAACACAAATTTCTTGGAGTTCATTACCTTAAATAAATTTTGGAATACTCCATTTGTAAGTCATTTCAAATAGTCCAAGTTATGTTGGTTAGCTTAATACCGGTTATTACGCTCACAAGGGGTCTTTATGAAAGTGTTCATAAAGAAAGAATCGGTAGACACATTTCTAAATTGTAAATGATGAATTAAGACAAATTTCACACTTTAAAGTTAGTGTGGTAAAAATGTTTCCCGAAAATTTGTGAAAAAGTTTATAATTCAAAATCAAATCCTATAGAAAAAGATGATGGAAAAGCGCCTTAAGGCAACATTCATTTGAAGGAATTATAAAGATGAAGTTAACTAATAAAAACATATTCGATAGCGATATATTCGGATTTCGAGGATTATTCAGGGTTACAGGCATTATTCAGGGTTACCGGCATTATTCGGCTTTAAATTATGTGATTTTGTTTTCTTAATTTATTATTTAATAATTCTTAATCGGCATTTACGATGAAGACATGGCTAGGGCTGACTATATCTGTATTTGTCGATAGGTTAGTTAAGGGTCAAAAACTGGTTCGAATAGATGTTTTAGTCGCAGTAAGCCATGATTTTGCGAAATAATCGATTATTTGTTTGCTATTTATAACCTGGAAAAACTGAGATATGATCCACAATAAAATGATAAAGTTGCAATCAGGAATACAGGTTCACCGAATGGTTCTCTTGACATTCGATATAATTTTAGTTCTTTTAACAAATTTGCATATGGTGACCAGATCTGCCGAGATATTTTGTATTAATCTGTACAGACCATGGTAAGATGTTTTTTTTCACACTCGGCATTATCCATTTGCGGTTCATATGCTGATGTGATATTAAGAGAATATTCAAGTTCTTAAGTACTCCCTTTACAACCATTAGTTGACCGCTCACTTTTTCACACGTACTAGACTTTGTGTCAAGTCTTCCCACATAGTATAATTCCAAAGCCGTTTTTCCGGTGTTCGTTCCCTGATAGATGAGCTGAACTGGTTGCCTATTAGTTTTGATTTTGTTCCCTTTGCATTCCTTTTTTTTAAAGACATCGTTAATTGCGACATTTCTGCCCATCATAAAACCTGCATTCCACATAGCCATTCGTAACGTAGTGCATGTGTTGATTCAACTGTCATTTACGGAGGATACTCTAGCCTTTTTTCACACTGTTGCCTTGATTGTCGCTTAAGAGAAACACCTTGTTTTAGTGCTTATTTTCATCTTATGTACTTTATTTTGGTGCATGATTGAGACGTGGCTATGATATCTTACGTTTGGTTGCAATCTAACTCTAAGACAGTAATCATTCTTAGGATTATAAACGCTACACTTATACCAATTCGCCACCGATTCTATTTCACTGCCCTGCCTAGCAGAACAACCTCGAAATTACATAGGTACTCCATATGTAGGGTTAGTTCTTTGTTGGGTATATACCCTTCCACCTGCTCCGTTGTCACAATGGACTCCATTTCCACTGAAGCAGCCATTAAGATCTTCACCTGTAACCCTGAACAAGGGTACCGCGGTAAACCTTGCAAGTCTGGATCCCTGTCCGAATTTGGCCACCAACTTTCTCCAGCCTACTGAAGTGATAAAGTGATAGGTACCCACACCCGTAGCGTGAACGCGTCGGATAGTATTAAAGTATCAAATATATTAAGAACTTCTTAAATAAAAAAATATAGTAATAAAAACGACAAACGAACGAAGCGGAAAAGATAATCTTCTGTTTTACTCTCGATCATTATATCTGTATATACGTGATGGAGTTTTTTTGCATAGTGAAGTGATAAAAAATATCAATTTCGGTTAATACTGGCGAAAGTTACTTTGGTTTTTCCATTGGAAGGGTATTCACAGCTCCATGGTTCAAATGGAATGGTATGGAAATGGAAATGGTAG
This sequence comes from Druceiella hillmani, assembly GCA_039881145.1. NCBI lineage: Eukaryota > Metazoa > Arthropoda > Insecta > Lepidoptera > Hepialidae > Druceiella > Druceiella hillmani. The sequence continues at coordinate 7,963,158 of JAYKKI010000062.1, forward strand.
AAGGGTATTCACGCTTTTTTGCGTGCACGAATTGAACAATAAAGCAATAGTTTGTTATCAATGAGCAGCCACACTTAACATAGAAATAAACAAGGTTAAGTTTCGAAAAATCATAATGAACAAAGAAGTAATCAAGTATGGAATGATTTTTTTTAATAATTGCATGAGAAATTTAAATATATAATCTATACTATCGTATAAAGCGAAGAAGTTTGTTTTTATTTGCTTTTTCATACCAATCTCTGAAATCTCAAACCCGATTTGAAAAATTCGTAACATGTTATATAGCCCATGGTTGGGGGAATATCACAAGCTATATATTATTACGCTATAAAGATAAAAAAAATGTTTTTTTGCTACTTGCACTAATCTCTGGAACCTCAAGTACAAAAAAAATACAAAAATTCTTACTGTGTTGGAAAACCTATACTTTGAGAAAAATTATAGGCTATGTAATATCACGCCATAAATTATATGGGCAAAGCGGTGATAAAAAGTATAATAGAAGCTAATGTGCACATATAATGCAATGTCCGTCTGTCAATCTGTTCAGTATATATAACAGAAAAAAGTTGTTTTTCACAAAAGGTGGTTTGTATATAAAATGCCAAGGTTCTTATATATAAAGTATTAGTCTATATGCTTAGCTACAGTGATATTTTTGACGGTACTCTAATGATGTTTTTGATGCGTGTCATAAAATGCAGGCAAGCACAAAGCGCTCTGCATGATGCGATTACAGCGGAGAGCCGCAAGAAATGGCAAGTACATTATATTTTTATAATTATATTTTAAATGTAGACAACGAATGGTATCCGATTGTAAGTAAGATGTCGTATCTTCAAATGTTTCAATATTTATTGTGGTCTGATAAATCAATATTTCAACCAAGACGTTTTCACTAAGAGGTCATAAATCCAAATAGCAAAGTATTTTCAATTTTCTAAAAATAGTATTTTGATTCTAAAACCATTCGGAACTGGTATAAAACTCAATACACAAATCTATTCATAGATATAGGTTGTTGCATTAAAGCTTTTTTTATGAAATAATTAAGTCATCCACATAAACAACAAACTTTAAGTTACTCTTTTCCTTGAAAGCATTCTATATAGGTTTTGGTAATAAGCCAAAATAGCCGTTTTCCTAAGACCTGTATCTGATAAATTATATCAGTCATATACTTTAAATTTGCAACATCTAATCTCTCTATCATAATAAAACGATATAAAAGTCATAGGTTTGTTTACGTTTGAAATGAGTTACGGATCTAAAATTGTGTGAATAGTGCATTGTGCTGCATACTATTGTGAACTTATATTCAATTTATTTCGAGAATGTTACTTATTACAGGGGTTGTGCTTGGGTTGTTATATACATAATATTCCGAAGGAAAACTAGAGTATATTTCATTTTGTTATGATATGAAAAATTTACTTTAAACAAAATTTGATGGGCTTCTTTGCCACTTAGAGTGCAGAAAATTTTTAACTTCGATACAATGCCAGGAGGATGAAGAAAAGAAGAAAGGGTTCAACTTCATATGAAAATTGATTTTGTTAAAATTACACTATAATCTTAGAATATTGTTCAAAAAGTATACATTTTCAAGTGGATAGTGTTACTATCCTGTGGAAGACTTAAGAATGTAAACATAACGATTTACATAAAAAAAAATTGCTGAGCTTAAGACCACACTATAGAAACGAAAACTTTAACAACAACCGTATATATTCAACGTTTTAGAAACGAAAATTAAAAAAGAATAATTATTGAAATGAACAGTGTCAATTAATATCATAATAAATGCGGTATCATTCATTCAAAATTCTTTGCGTTAAAAAACACCACATCTATACATAATAAAATTGTAACAAAGTGAATTCGGACTTGGAAAATATTGCAAAAAAAGTTATTTATTTCACGTGTACAATGATAGTAGAAGCCAGAAATCTTGTTTTTAGAACTTTAAATTTTTGTCTGTCTGCCTATATGTCTATTTGTTAATTTATTCTTCAATCACGCAATTTCTACTGTACACATTTTTATGACATTTAGTATGGTAATAGTTTATACCCTAGGTAACATACAGGATACTTTTTATCTAAATATATAAAAAACACTTTGACTTGGTACATATTACGATACCGGTACTGCCAACTCCATTTGTCAACCTTTTTAGTAAACTTTAGGCTCGTAGAGGTTTGAGAGAAAAAAAAAATTTTAAAAAAATTATGCGTGTCAGCTCCGGCCCGCCTCTGAAGTTTGCTCCATAAATACGATTATCTTCGAAAAAAAATTGGTAACACTGTATAATAAATATTAATATCAATCAATATATCTCTTACCGTTAAGGCAGCGTTCATAAGAAACGCATCGCTTGATTGTTTTTTCATTGACTTACGTTGCAAAACTGGACCCATAAAAAAATATTTAACGGGGTAATATACAACCTATATCCATCCTGAAGGTTCTTTTTAAATATTGCTAAAAGATTTTTTTTAAATCGGATGAGTAGTTTCAGAGATTACCTCCTATATTCAAACTTAAAACAATTTTTTAACACCCTGAACTTCTGATTTGACTCCTCATAAAACTTCACACCGGGCGCTATATATGAAAATCGATTCTTAAAGAGTAAACTCCAACAAAAAAACCTAATAATTTTTCACATACCTAATTCCACGTGAACAAAGTCGCATCGGCACAGCTAGTAAAAAATAAATACATTTTATAAAGAGAAAACACACATCTTCTTTATAGATGCTGATTATATACTGATTATACCCCAAGCCTGAGAGGGTGAGTTTTGTTTGAATTCTATTAACAAATATATATTATAAATAATAAATTAATATATAATAAATAATATATAATAAATTATAGAGAAAATAACTTAAAAAAAGAATCCTACCCAGTAGAATTCGAACAAATGCCGCTGACAATCCATTTTTTTTTGCATTAATACCTAGATAGGCATGCACTTAAAATGACATAACTACTGACGTTAAATTAAGCAAATGTTTAACAAATGAATGGTAGAAATATGTTTTTGATCTGAATTTAGTAAACAAATAACATTTCCTTAAAATAAAATCAAAGAAGAAAACATTCCAACTCGGCAAGAATTCGAATTCGCTTTTGACCAAAATCCTTATATTTAAAGATTCTTTTTTAATGTTTTAGTCAATATTGTTGGAAAAACGAGCTTTTTAATTTATTTTTAGTACAATTTTTTGGTAATTAAAGAAATCACTTCGATAATGATAATAACGTAAGCATGTATAAGCATTTATTTTGTAAATGGATAACATCGTCTTAACCTTGCAAATAGTTTTTTAATTACACTATCAAAATCCCCTTTTTTACAATTGAAGCCGCGGCTCAGGGTTAGTTTTATATATATATATATATATATATATATATATATATATATATATATATATATATATATATATATATATATATATATATATATATATTCAGATATTTAAAATTGCAAAAAACTTATTGGTATTACGTTCGACACCACTTAATACCTACGCTACTAATGCAATAGGAGCGTTGAAAACCGCGTTCGACCTTTTTAAAAGACAAAGTACCCTTCCTAAAATGTTTAAAGGGTAAAAACGTTTTAACTTTCCTAATGAAATTTTATTGTAAGTCTACTTTTACCGCAGCGGAAGTTCACTTCTTTGCGACTTCATTATCGCAGTAAAGTTTTGTGGAAAAACCTAACGGCCTCCCGGCCCGTTAATGGAAAACGAATCCCCTTTCTTTTTCAGGAATTAGAGGTTTTCCGCCCACACCCGCTCGCACTTCGAAATAAAATGAGTGAGTTATAATATTATTTTCTTTCATTGTCGGAAAAATACTAATCGAATAGGCAAAAGTACGAAAATGAAAAGATTACCATATGACAAGAGAAAGATATAAACGTTTGTGTGAAACATAGATGAAAACTAGAAAATGAAATGCAATTAAAAATTTCAGACGAAGGATGAAGCTATTTATAGATATATTTGAAAACCTTTTTATAAGCTGAAAGTACTGGTGAAATAAGGGTGGGTTTGAATTATGCATTTGGTGGAAGTATATTTGATAGTGTATATATGTATATATATATATATATATATATATACAATTTATTGTAAAGTTTGTTATCAAACTTACATTATCAGGATGTATAACAACTGTAGCGATGTGTAGCCACAATACTGCTATTACATTAGATTTAAAAAAGAAAACGTATGTAAATTGTGTATTGCTATATTTTGTTTTACTCGCTTTTCAATGTAACAATCATTTACATAGTTCCATTGCGTTCCGTATGCAATCCAATAATACTTCACTGCTTCACCACTGACTAAGTGGGTAAAGTAACTAAAAAAAATATACGTACTAACCCGTTCAATTCTCGCTCGGCCGCATTCGGCCTAGTTCCGAACCGTTCGGCTACACTCGGCCTACCGCCGAGTATACCCGAAAACGAAAATCTCTTCCTATCAAACAATTTTGACTAAATGAGCAAGACGAATAAATCGCGTAAAAAGAAACGAAGCTTTCACTTTAAAAATAATAAATCGCTTAAAATAAGCAAATAAAAACCTTAGAAGGTTTTTTAATCGATTTTTCCATGTGCAGGTGGCGTCCTACCTCAAGTTTTATTCGCTATCATAGTGTAGTGACAATAACAAGCTTGCATCTATTTGGTGTTAAGGAGTAATCGATGAATAATCTAGGTTAGATACAAATGAAGTCATAAGTAGAAGCCAGCATACGTGACAAATTTTCTCGTAAAAGGAAAACAACTGCTTTATTTTTGGGGATGGTTTCATAATAATAATATATATATATATATATATATATATATATATATATATATATATATATATATATATATATATATATATTTAATTTTCTAATCAAATTTGATTGTAAATGTTGAGCTAACACCAACGTGTCTTCATTTTCTTCGAAAAGTTTCGAGAAAAAACATAACTCCACATCCTGATTAAGGGATTAGAAGGTTTCCACTCACACGTTTGAGCTATTAATACGGTATTAAAATTGTAATATTATTTTTTCTTTATTATTCTTTATAAACAAAAAGACTACAGAAACACGGAGAGAAATTGAGAGAGATTTATTTTCAATATTGTTATATTTTACGGATAGCCATTTTTACGGAGAGAATTCGGCTTGATTCAGTAAATACATAGGCATTAAGATACAAAATTAATTCATTATTTCAAAAATATTTTCAAGTAAGAATAGAACTTGCACTCTGAAGTTTCCCTACACACGCTAACTATAAGAAAATATTTAACGGAGTACAGTATTTCTCTTTAACTATTTACGAATTTTAAAGTTAATATTGTTCTTAATATTTCTTACATTTACGGATATTTCTTACATTTTCAAAAACTTTGATAGTAACACTATATTTTTCTGGTAAACTTTTGACAAACTTCTGGTAATAGAGGAAAGGCAAAAGGGAACATATTTTTGCACAATCCAACACTTATACAACAATCCAACACTATTTTACATAAAATTCTAAAGAAAAACCTTTCAATTGATATCCCGCTAGATACACGAAATTAAAAAAGAAAATTCTGGTACTATATCTAATCCTCCGAAATTTCTATAGAAGCCATTTTAAAATAAAAGTAAAAAATTTTTGCGAAGGTTTTTTCAACAAATATCTCTAGAATACCTTATATATAATTCTCGAATAAATATATTTATCCAATCTCGTAATCTGTCTTTCAATTGATACTATATAAGGTAAAGAAAATTGAAAAGAAAACATTCTGGTTCTTTATTTGACCACTTCCAGTTTTCCATATTTATTAGTGTTTTAGTGAGTATATCGGGATATATGCGGTTTTGATCGTTTATGCGGGTTAATATGCTTTATCACTGTCAAATTCCGGATGGATACGTTAGTGATTTTATAAAGGTTCCATTTTATTTCCATTTAAGGGTCCAAATAAAAGAACGGTATATCTCCTAACAAGTAAATATTTTAATTACATTTAAATACAAACAGGGAGTGGTGGGCGGATAGGAGAAGGGTGTGTAGGGCTAGCTAATTATTTATATCTAAGTAACAATTTCCGGTTTTTATTTCATTGATATCATAAAAACTAAATATGTACCAAATTTCAAGATTCTTCCTATTCTGAAAGTGACCTATTATGAACTATCAGTGAGTGCGTGAATGAGCTACGAAATGGATGATTTTATGTCCAATATTTGGGAAAGTACTCTAGATACAAACCACAAATAAACAATTATAATGAAATTATAGACGGACTTCAAGCATTCTCTTGAGTTGAGTTATGGAGGTGTTAACATAGCTGTGAAACGCTTCGGGTAAAGTATGCAGTACCTAGTCGCGTCTATAGGAATTTGATAGTGCATTATCGTGCATCCGGATCCGTGCATCCCTCGTACTTATACATTTTAATATTAAAAAATTACGTTGTGTAGGTCGCTTTAAATAATGTAGTCACAGAGGTGCGTCGACTACTCGCAATTGAGTGATTTAAGTATTAACTTTAAGCAAATTTTCTTAAACGCACTATGTTTCTTACTATATATATATATATATATATATATATACACATGGGTATGTGACTGTGTTCACATGTATTTATACATTAACAAAATTTTTGCCAAAGACTAGTATGAATTTTTTGACCGAAAAATAATTTTTGGTTAGTTGAACGTTTGAAATGGGCAAAATTGAGCAAAAGCAAGTGTCTGCAAACTTAGAAAAAAATTCTTCAATTTAATATTTTTTCTCTAGTCTGCAAAATAATTGCTAAACTTAACAGACTTTCGAGTACAAAACTAATTCCGCTGGTACAAAATCGCTTTTTACTTGGTGCTTGGTGCTTGGATACGCTTATTAAATGGTAGGCTGATTGCGAAACAACGCGCACAAACGATGTAAAAGGGCAACAAATGATGCCCTGAATGTTGCCCTTATGTAGAATTTCATATGAAATCATATAATCTATACACCGAACCGAACTTGATTCTTAATTCTTCAATTATTCAATTAAGCACCTGATCAAATTTTATGTAAATCATATTTAAACAATAACTAAACATGGATCTTTAAATTAAATTTTTCGAAATATTTACCTTTTCACCTATTCTTCTAAGCTTTCTGCTATATTTTCAGTTGAAAGGAATTCAAAGTTATTATGTAAAGACATTAAAAAGCAAAATTTTATGTAAATCATATTTAAACAATGAATAAACATGGATCCTTAAAATAAATTATTTAGAATATTTGCCTTTTCACCTATTGGTCTAAGCTTTCTGCTACTTTTTGAATAGAAAGCAATTCAAAGTTATTATATAAAGTCATAAAAAAAGCACATGACAAAATTTTATATAAATCATATTTATACAATAAATAAACATGAATCTTTAAAATAAATTATTTAGAACATTTGCCTTTTCACCTATTCGTCTAAACTTTCTCCTACATTTTGAATAGAAAGGAATTCAAATTTATTATTGAAAGTCATAAAAATAAAGGCGTTTAAAATCTAAGATCGCTGCAGAAAAAAAATTTAGACAAAGTTAGAAATTTAAAGAAAATACAGGTATATTACTTTTTAAAGAAATCTATCCTTAAACGACGGAGAGGTCAGATATAATTGTATTTAATATAAAATAATAACACTGATAGTTATATATGCGTAACACTGAAGTAGAGTTTGATAATATTTCAACGTCAAGAAGGATATACATCAAAATACGTCTTCGTATTAAATATATTAAACTGTTGATGTTTACCCACAAACATTACGCACAATAAATAATCAAGAAAATAAACTGTTTTTCTTTTTCAAACGTAAACATTAATTCCGGCGCAAATGCTTGAAGCCTAGTTGTTATTAAAGCAGCCACCAAGTTGTAAGAGATTATGTATCAAAAGAAAACATATATTAACTTAAAAGCTTGCCATCAAATGAAAAGTTACATAAAATAAAGATAGGAAAACATTTGGGAAATGGTGTAAAATTTCCAGGAGAGAAAAACGTGTGCAGACTAAGGAAGTCGCGCCGCACATAACTTTCGTAATAAAAGGTAAGTTGCACTAAATATAATTAATAATAAAGTTGCACTTAATAAATTAGAGAGTAAATAATAGAATTTCGTTAATAGAAAAGTTTTAGATTTTCTCGACATATTTTCCTCGGCTATGGAGCAATATAATTAGTACATAAAAAATAAAAAACCAGGACTCGACGGCTTTTTTACGACTTTTATTTATTTGGTGTCATTATTTATTATGGGTGTAATAAAATGGGACACCTTCTACAGTGAAAAAAAGATGTTGATCCATGTTTTCCATTTTTTTTACTAATTTCAGAAAACTTTGCAACTGCTTATGTAATTTTTTATCCATCTATTTTCTCAATAAAAAAGGGTATATTAAAGTAATATCAAAACTCGCATCAGTGAAAAATGTCGCTTAGCATGAATTGGTTTTAATATATCAGCTTAAAATAATGCCTACTTTGTTTCAAAAGAAAGACTTGCGTAAAATTGTTAAGTGTCACATGAATTAGCAAATGGCTAACACTTCATTACAGGGCGGACTAAAATAAAGACAGCTGGATAAAATATTAAGTAGCAAATAAAGAAAAAAGAAAATTAAATATTACTGAAAAAAGTTTTAAAAAAATATTAATATTTATAAAAAGTATTATTTTTACTTTCCTTAAGTTCTTTACCGCGACCTAGGTTTCGTTGCATTACAATATCTTCAGGTGGGCTATTAGCAAAGATCTTTGCTAATAGAAAAGAAAGTAGAAATAATATTACATCACGTAGATTCATTTAATTGTGAATACCGAATTTCTACAAAATTAACGCCAAATATAATCAATATCAAAAATATTAATAGCAAGATTTTGGATTATAGACTTAACATCACATTTAACGCGAAAAAAACTGGTCGATGAGTTCCATTTTAATTTTAAAGAAAAGTATGCACAATGAAATACTAAAACAAAGAAATTATAAAAAGGAAATTCATTGAGAAAATAAGCCTTTTAAGTATGAGGAGAACTCGTATTACGAGAGTTCCTTAAACACTTAGGCATATGTGTTTAAGGAACTCTATATATATACTGTTTAAGGGTATATAGTATTTATGTTAAACTTTTCTCAAATATTAATATTACATTTCACCGAGCATATCTATGGCTTAGTAAATCTTTCACAGGTGTAAAAATATCGTGAATATCTCACTACTACAAAATGCAGAACATAGCAATAAAGTTTATTAGAAAGCTATAGTGATTAGCTTTCCAGTAAACTTTACATAAACTTCTGGTAAAGTCTTTTTAATAATTTTGACTTAAGCAATTTTGGAGATAGGCAAAAATTATCAAATGTTTAGTGGACATTTTCAACATATTTAGAACTAACTCATTTGATATTCTGAAAAATATTATTTTGAAATTATAGTAACTCTTACTCTTTACACATATTTGATATTCTATGCATACATATATTTAAAAAAAGTATTAATTTATTGTATCCTTAAAAATTTCTATATTAATATCTTTGAAAGTTAACTATTGAGTCATACGAAGTTAATAGGATTTCTCACTGTGCTAAAGTTAAAGTTTTGCGTTAAAAATTTTCAGAGAAAAATAGCTGTGTTAGAAATAAAGAACGTGAGGCCCTGTTTTTTTTTCTTTTGAAGTACCGATCTCCAATAAATGTTGAAAAATATCCTTCAATCTCATCTATATTAAGGAAATCTGATCAAGTAATTTATAGTCAACAAGAGCCAAGTGACTTTCGGAAACGGTGCACTTAATCCGCTGCAAAGATTCGAGGCGTCTAGCCACAAAGCATTTTATTATTTGTTCTGCGCATCTAGCAACTCACGAACTCCACCTGTATGCATACTTACAAAGAGGGGAATATAGTATCTCATATGTACAGGTTAACTTTGAAATGATGAAGAGGAATATAGTCTTTTTAAAGTTTAGAATTATTTGAAATGAAAATTTCGGTTTAAATTGGAAATCATGAAAAAAACCAACCTTCATAAATTAGTCTTACTTCGTGAGTTGATAATAGAAAACAGCATTAAGTACTCTCAATATAAAATAGTATTAACTCTAATATTCATTTTTCAATAAAAATTATCTAAAAGTAAACAAAAACAGATAATAAATGTAACATAAGATGACTCTCCTCCTGAGTAAGACTCTCCTCCTTCAACAGAAAATTAAATAATAAAAATTAGTATAAAATGTTTATCAAACAATAGAACGACGGCATATAATAAATTTAACAAAAAATAGTTTGCTCTAATGTTGTTGATATATTGAGCTGGCTACTAGTACATTGTGCGTAGGCAAGTGGTATATAAGAATAAGATTATAGTTCATCGATTGCTATTTAATGACGTAGATAGTTGGTTTAATTTATCCCCCCGAAAAGAACTTTGTTTTTTAATTGGAATTATTATACCTACCAAATCTGTTTCAGCCATATCAATTCGCCAATGGGTACGAGAAAGAATATTGAAAAACACGGAGGTAGTTTAATGAAGATATATGTAGAAAATAGAATTAAAACAGGTAAAATATTGGAAAAGATTAAGGAGGGTTATCTGGAGACAAAAAAATATAATTACGGACATTTGTTACGCTTAAGGTCATTTGGTGCGAATAAATTTTCGAATAAAGTAATGAATCCCGGTAAGTTGTGTGGATAATATGGATGGCGAATAAAGAAGATTGACTCACTACGAGTTGGTATCACGTACTCAAGGAATTGTTAGTGAGGTCTATAAATCGTGTTCGTATAATCTATAATTTATTCTACGTAATGCGTACCTTATAATGTAAAATTATGTTATTCGCTCATTGCTTCAAAATAAGTTGGAGTCTAGAACACACGAGATACTAAATTTGTGAAAAAGTAAAAAAAAACTTTAATAACCAAGTATTCAAACTATATCTGCAAGGAATGAGCAGTATTTGTGCAATTTCTCACACAGTTGATAAGGCGAAATAGCAAATGTATAAAGACACAGAAATTCGAATACAAAAATACCTTCAGTTTAGGCGTAAAAACCTCTGAAGTCTGAGAATGTTGCATATAATTTACACAAATAAGTGATTTATTTACTCCTTTGTGCCGAAAATAAAAACTATGGAAAACTTATAACCATCGTAACAACCTTTTGAAGTTAAATAAAGTATCAAATAAAAAAATTGTATTGATACAACACAAAGACAGAAAAGTAAACAATATAGTCTACCTAGCCTAGGTGACAAATTTAAAGCATGTAATTTAGAGGTAAACAAAATAGTTTATTGAAATTTTATACATTTCATTCAGAATCACGTATAAAATAGTAGGAGACCATTAACAGTCACAATAATTTACTTCAAAAACAGTTTACAAACACAAATTGACGATTAAACATAATAACATTTTAAATCTTGGTTTAAGTCCAAGCTATTTACGCGCTTACCAAATATGATAAAACAAACAATGTTGCGTCTTATACAACCTATCAAGCTCGAGCAGAATTCACATTACGACGGTTCCATACTTAATTAAGCAAATTAATTTTATTAAAATTATTATTATAAACATTTAAGGCTACTTGGTATTTTCATCAAACTATTTACAAATATTAATTTTTCAAAAATATGGTAAGTAATAGATTTATCTATTGCTTACTATATTTTTCACAGGTGCAAAAACGTAGTACATGTTTTAATAAGATCTGATATAATCATTCTAATTTTTCTGCAATAATCTGATTAGATTTTACCAACGCTTTTTTATTCAAAATGTTTTCCTCAGTAGTTTCGAAAATGAGAGGCAGGGGAATGATGTCCTATTTTCGCATATTTTTTTGAATATCTTTTAAATTTAAAATTAAGATAGAATGTTTTTATATTCCTCATAATAAGCGTTCACTAGTGACACTATCTACTTAAAATAAACAATTAAAAAAAAAATCAAAATCTTTTGTTTTTATTTTGGTCATCTCTTTCATTTCTGTACGTCATATCCTTGAAAAACATTCGTGACTTTATTTACAAGTATCCTGCACTTTGTCTAATTTTCAGCTTTCCTCAGGGCGGTTACTATAGGAAGGCCAGTAATAGTGATTTCAACGTTGATTGGTCAAACCAACTCAACGGCCAGATGATCAGGCGCGGAGTCTCTTTCCTTACTCCTTGACCACCACAACCAACTTATCAAAGTTGTTCGCGAGCTCTCTCGTCCTAGAGAGATTACCAGCTCACGATTTTGCGTGTACATTTACCCTTTCTCGTTTTACCCTCTTTTTATTCCTTATATGAACATTATGGAAAAGTTGTAAGTGCAAAATATTTAAATTCTTTAGATGTATTATTGTCCCAAAATTCATTAAATTTGGAATCGATATCAAAAGCAAATACATCACTTATCTTCGATTTGCCGACAACCTAATGGTTTTGGTAGAATCGCTCGACAATCTTGGCATAATGCTCTCTAATATCAGTTTTAATATCCGTGTCGAACCCGTACATGCTGGGAATGCTATCCTTGAAGTTGCTGGTCATTATGTATATCTAGGACATACTGTCCAATCAGGTAAATCGAGCTTCCGGAAAGAGATCAATGTGAGAACCCAACGCGGCTGGGCAGTATTCGGAATATTTAACTACGAGATCGCGTTCAAAGTACCTCAGTGTTTGAAGAACGTAGTTTTCAACCAGTGTGTGTTGCCGGTGATTATATATGGAAATAATATGTCACTCAGCGATCTATGCCAGGGGTTTCTCTATGAGATATGGTCAGTAAAGACGAGATCTGCAAACTAAATAACGTTACCAATATAGCTGGTAGGATTCGATGAATGAAGTGGCAATGGATAAAGCATATAACGCGCAGAATCGACAAACGCTGTAGAAGAAAAGTTTTCGAGTGATGAATACGTCCCGGAAGATGCAACATGGGGTGGACACTCGCCAGGTGGACAGATAACCTAACAAACGTCACAGGAAGCGGTTGGATGCAAGCAGCACAAGTAGATATTTTTCGGAGTCTATGGGGGAATGCTCTGTTCAGCAGTAGGTGTATTTTGGCTGATGATGAAAATGACGATGATTAGCTTAATATTAAGCATATTTAACTTATACCATTGAAACAAGTGATTAACAAATTCACATTCAATAGTACTCTATATCATCTAAACAGATGTATTACTTCAGCATCACTTTACTAAATATCCTAGTTAACTACAGTTAAGTTCTATGGGAAAAAAATAATAGGTAAATTTATCTACGACCTTATTGCTCATTGATAATAATGGCAAGCAAAAGCTAATAATACAAAGAATACGTCTTTTCACATCCGACAAAGTTTTGAAGGTTTCGTATAATCTACCCTGTCTCTGCATCCGTCCATCTATCACAATATCATAATTTCCATAGCTTTTGACCTATGGGCATGAAAATGTTCAAGAGGAATAAATATGATTCTAGTGTCGACCAGCACGTACAAATATGTTGAAAAATTAAATGTAACTCATCAAGTGGAGACAAAAATTTTTTGTTACCTTTCTAGTGTCATTGAACAAGTCTTTAAAAAGAATTTGAATTTCATTTAATATTTTTTATGTTTAAGCTTCTTTCAAGGAAATTAATATTTTAAATGATGTGTCCCTCACCTCGCTAATTTTCCAGCCATATGTTTAAGAAAAAGTGAAAAAATGCCTAGGTACCAAACATTTCAATTGAACTTTTTTGGTTAAAAGGAGCTAACAATTTTAAGAGGTGTTGATAAATCCGTAAGTCTATTTTCAATGTATTTTGATACGAAATTGATTAGTTTATTACCAGGAGATTGAAAGAAAGGGTTGTGATTTTTTCAATATCTATATGTGTATATGCTAGTAGTTATATGATATGGATATTCCGCACTAGAGAAAAAATGCAGGACCAGTTATTAAAAGAAAGGGTTTTTTGTTTGATCCACAACTATGTTAAGAATGTGGTAAACTATTTGTAATGTGGTAATGTCATTTAAATCGTATCAATATAGCTAATGTATTTATATGAATCATATATTCCCTCGTGACTTCTCAACGACCAAACGGATTATCACAAATTACATATAGCTATAGTCATCTTAAAAGCCTAAATAATACAGGTTATAAATTTTTACAGGGCAGCCATGGAACATTACACGTTTATATAATATATACACATATATATATATATATATATATATATATATATATATATATACGTACATATATACATATTTATATATACATGTATGTTGAATAAAAATAACTAAAATTGAAATAAAGTAATTTTTATTGTACTAATACCACTCATTGCAAATTGAATAGCACATATTTTTTTCTTAGTCTACTCTTCTACTTGTCTTTCTCGTCTACTTGCTAAGAAAATGTTTCTTTTTAATTCAACCCCTAAAGATGGAAAATAATAAAAATAAAAGACACCTATTTCAGTATTTTTGGAAAATTACTAACCACAAATGGTTTTGATATGGACAAGCGAATAAAACAAAATGTAGCCATGGTTCCTTTCTGTCCAAGCGAGGATAAGCATATGAATAAAATCTCTTATTTTTTACATATCTTTCCTTTTATATACCGAATGTAACATCAATATTGCGAATTATACTATAGGTATGTCGCTAGAGCTTTGATACATCCTGATAATGGAAGTTTAACAATAAAATCTAAGTTTAATTGTATTTAGACAAATAAATAGTATAAATGACACAAAAATATGAACATCAAATTTTGATATAAACATTCTGTTTTTATACTTTTTGAAATAATATCTCTAAAAACTAAATACTGCAAAATATACTTATGCCAAAACCATCATTCAAATCCGCGATTGTTTCACCACTACTTCCGTCTGATAACAAAAATTTTGAAATGTATAATTTTTAATAGCATTTTATTTTATAATTTACGACTGTAGCTTCACAACAAACAATTACATCTTTCTCTTCATGATTTTCGTCTTTTTAATTTTTGTGTATTTGCCTGGGCCAATATTCTTTTTCCCGCAATGAATGGAAACAATATTATAACTTGGTTATCCCACTCAAAGTGTTAGCAGGTGTGGGCGGGAAACCTCTATTTCCTGAAAAAGAAAGGGGATTCGCTTTCCATTAACGGGCCGGGCGGCTGTTAAGTTTTTCCGCAAAACTTAACTGCGATAATGAAGTCGCAACGAAGCGAACTTCCACCGCGGTAAAAAGCAGACTCATGATAAAATTTCATTAGAAACTTAAAATGTTTTTACCCTCTTGACGAGTATTTTGTCTTTGAAGAAGTATGAACTCGGTTTTCGTCGCTCCTGAACAATCAGTAGCGCAGTCATACTTCCTTCTTTCTTCTTTTCGGTTTCTTCAAAACAAAAGAAAACCCTTGTAAGTTCAATTACTTGTCCGTCTATCGGGCAAAATACATTTTTACAAAAAATAGCTTAAGATGTCAACCTAAAATTTAATTTCGTATACTTATGGCCTATAGAGTATCATTGCTGTGCAAATTTGAAGTTTTTTGGTTCACGCATCAAAAAAATATAGTATTTTAAAGAATACTTTTTTTCATTTTTACCACACTTACTCACTGACTATCAAAACCTATAGAGTACTTCCAATCGACATACGGTCTTAAAAACCAGCTTGATGGGAGGTTTAAAATGACACGTAATGAAAAAATTAAAAAATAAATTATTTCTAAGCTATGTGGAATTACACATTTTTTTTATATATGCACCCACGAAAGATATGTATTCACGTTTGGCATATGATATATACTTCTTGCTTCTGTTTCCTGAACCTAAAGCTTCAGATCAGTGGACGTCCATAAAAGAGAAATAAGCACGTTCTAAATCTGCTTGTAAAAATTCTCAAACTTAGAGGAGAATGATTCAAGAGTTAGAGCTCGTACTGCTGTTGTGAAGTGCAGTTCGTTCAGCTTTTTTTGGAAGTAATCTAATCCAACCGCGTATAGCGGTTATGTATATATTTGGAAGTAGTATATTTGGAAGTAATCTAATCCAACCGCTTTCAGAATCCATATTGATGGTAAGTCGTACGAAGGTTTTGATGATTAAACGACTTTACTGAAAGACCTGATGATAGTTTTCAGCCAACTTATATAATAATTACAGCCTGTTTCGTCAAAAATATGCAAAATAAATTAGTTAGTAAAGTAACTTTATATTTAGTGAGTAATTAAAACTGTAAAAACTAATAGCAATAAACAGCAAACACGTTAATAATAAAATATATATAACACATATGACAAAAATAAATTTTAATCATACCGTTTCCGCAATCATACATGTAAAACTACATTCGCACTGATTTAATTATCTCTTACTTTTGGAATGAATATTACAAATATGTGTAATTATAATAGTATTAAAATATTCATAATAACCAAAAAGGGTGAGAAAAGTTTCACTTCCAATTTATTCGAAATTGGGATGCATCTGAAAGGGTGCCCTATAGTGTTATAGGTAATGAAGGTGGTGTCCTGTATTTTTAATAAATAACACAATCTTGCGACGAATTTTAAAAGGACATACTTTAAACTATTGTTTAAATTATAAGATATCGCTCTCAATTAACTAATAGTAATCGTTTATTCAATTTATTGTGAACAGTTACATAATAATTTTGATGATTTCTATAGCAGATATCGACCTAGCCTCTAATAGTTTTCACATCTTTGGTAGTTTTTGCATATGGCCTCAATCCCACTTTACTGTATGTACAGGTATTTCTTTGTTTAACTTCCACTTATAAACTGTATTATATCGGCAACTATGTAAATAAAAAGTTATTATACATATAATAAAGAATTCCATATATTTCTGAAACCAAAAACCTATTGAAATAATTCATATATTTGAACAAAGTGAAAATTACCAACAACT
Source organism: Druceiella hillmani (assembly GCA_039881145.1). NCBI lineage: Eukaryota > Metazoa > Arthropoda > Insecta > Lepidoptera > Hepialidae > Druceiella > Druceiella hillmani. Next base: position 7,980,158 of record JAYKKI010000062.1, read on the forward strand.
ATAATATATAAATGAATAATGATAATCCATACCAAGTATTAATTTAAATTTCTGGCTTCATAAATACTAAACCTTTAATATAATTGTTAACCACAACTCTATACATAAAATTCCTCTAAAAAGCTTCGACACGATCGGTAGTCCGCCTCGCCTGAGAAAGCTTTTCAGTCGCTTAAGCATCCCTACTAATGGCGGGCAAATTACTCACCAAGGCCAGTAAGACCCCTTCTATTTCTAAACCTATAATGCCTCATTAGGACAATCAATTTTAAGTTGATGGCTTTGTGTTTTTGTAATGAGCATCATATTTTAGACTTTCAGCTAAGAATTTGAATCAAAATTCACTTTTTATTTCAATTCATATTCTTAGCTTTCTACAAACGGCTGTTAAGTTTTCATGGAATTAATGACTATCTAGGAAGGAAATTCAGAATCGCATACCGGCACGTTCAGAATTATTTCCAGTCATTAAACTCCCGTATCTCATAAATCTATTTCTCTTTAAATTTTCTGTTAATGACAATACTGTTAATGTCATACAAATTGTAATCTTCAATTTAGAATTTTTGTAAAATATGTTACAATAATGTTATAGAAGGACCGATGAGTAAAAGTTAGAAAAAGTTAATAAATGAGAGCAGTATGAAATACATACAGAAACTAATTTCTTTGATGGAAGAACAATATTTTCTAATCTCCAAAATTATACTTTAACACGAAGGAATGAAAACTTATTAAGTACATTTAACCCGCATTACAAGAATTCTGTACACATTTAAAAATATAAGAAATCTAGAGTTTGATAGTGATATTATGTAATAACACTGCTATTGCCACTACTAGACTATAGAGACATGTGTTATCTTATTATTTCGGAACAATTACTTAAAAAACTTCAACACTTTCTATATTTTTATCCCACCCATTCGAATGGGGTTCGGGACTGGCTCAATTTACACATTCTTTCACTGCTTCACAATTTCTCAACAAATCCTACAAAACTTATTCTTTCTTACCTGATTTACAGTCCTGTCTATTGATCCATTGTGGGAGTCTAGTTCTGAGAATCTTCTGATGCTACTTATACCCGAAATTAGTATTTCTCTCTAAGAATAGTCATTCACTGTTCATGCTGCCAAGTTGTGAAATAAACTCGATTCTAACACCAGACTTTTACCGTCCATTTAGGTATTCAAAATTCGTCTTAGGAAACTTTAATCCCCCACCTATACTTTCCATATTTCATTACCTTTTATTTCCTCCTCTCTCAATCCACGACATAAATATTTAGTTGAGTGAAAGACATAGCTCCTGTAGTAGTAAATTCGCCTAATGTAAATATGAATGGTAAATCAATTATTTATATATATTAAAAATATAAAAACACCATCTAGTAGAGAATTATCAAACTATATACTTATAAAATTGTTTATTAATTAATCGAGTTACAATACTAAATATTGACCAGACCTCTAAGATATAAAACAGCAATTTCATAAATTTAATACAGTCCTTTTAATTATCTCGCACGTTATCTTACGATTTTGTACGGCCCTATCCATATATACTCTATCAAAATATATGCGTATGTATGATTATGGTTTAAAAATTGAGAAGCTGGGAACGGAAAAAATTTGCAATTTAATTTTTTTTCTCCAAAAATGAAAACGTCCGAAATTTTATTTATTTTCTCTGTAATATATACAAAAGTTTTATCAGTAAATACAACGCTATATAATAAAAACTAATTTTATAATACGAAGCCCTTCCATTTAATACTCAACTTGAACTTCTTACCCCGCTTTTAAATTGGAATCAAGTGAACACAAATATATAAAATGTGCCCTCCTCTTCTGTATTTAAAAGTCGTCTGAATTTACATTACTTTTCATGATTGGGATGATAGAAGGGATTTTTTCTACATCCCATCTTTATCTTTATCCCTTACGTATCTCTATTTTGCTTTTGTTTTTTTTTTTCATTTTACGTTAATCCTGTATTTTTTCATATTTATACCTACGTAAGTTTATTATTTTGTACTTTGTTTTACAAGTGTCCTTAATTGACGTTTACTAATCACTTACATTCTACAACATTACTTGCATTTTTCACTTAATTGATTGTGGTTTGCTGTAAAATTGTTCTTGTAATAGTACGTCCGCTATAGTACATTTAATTTTCTAAGATTAAAGTATCACAAATAAATAAAAGAATAAATTGGTTAATACTTGTATATATTGCACTCTTATATAAGGCGATAAGAACAGACAAGGTCGTAGAGGAATGAGATGAAATATGTTCACCAAATGTACAGTAAATAATAGGCGAATGAAATCAAAATGTGAATGACCGCCATTTACTTTTGGATTATTATAATTTAAATCTCATATCTTTGATTGCTAACAGTCTCCTTATCTTTCATGAAAACTCATTTGGAATTTACACTACTAAGTTTTGAAATGAATTATACTGTAATGTAGAAAGTATTCCTTTAGCACCGTGAGTCTTTGTTCTTCCAAAAATAGCTTCAGAAAGTCCTTTCAAAATGTCATATCATTCATAATTCCTTAATATGTAAAATCCATCATTTCCCATATATATATATATATATATATATATATATATATATATACATATATATATATATATATATATATATATATATATATATGCAATATTCAGATTATAATAGACCGAACTTAATGAACAAAACTTTAAACGCCATTTCACAACATTTACGATTTATGTTTGGAGTCACTTTCATTCTGAAGGTACAAATATATGAGAGGGTGCTCTTCCAACTTCATACATTTAAGTATATGTATTATAATAGTGAGAAATGTCAAAAACACGAAAATAATCGACTAGTCTTTGAAACAAAAATCCAGCAGAAATAAATTAGATCAATCCAGATAAAAAGTTCCTAGAAAATCGGAAACAACAGTGAAATCAAAAACTGACTAATTTATGATTTACCATTATTTTTATTCAAACACATCCCTATTTATACACAAAATTTGCAGAGATTAAGCTAAATAATAATCCAAAGCCATAGCCGAATTCAAATTTGAGAATTTTAAAAAATGTGGTGAGACTGATCAATCCACAATCCCTCTGATGACTAGGAACAGAGAAAGACAAAATGAAAAAGATAAGTTTAAAGGATATTACGTTAAAAATCACTTGATAACAAAAAAGAAGCAGACCAAGAAATAGATGGGGATATAATGTTCACGCTGACCTTAATGATGACTACAAACTAGCTTAATAGGAACATGTGGAGCGACGTTGTAGAGTAGTTCAGGACTCACAAAGGGTTATAGCGCCGAAAAAGAAGAAAAATAGTGAAACAATTGTAATTTCCAGGGTTTCTTACCAAAAAGATTCAAATGGAACTCTACTTCTGTTACTCTGTTGTCCGTTCGCCTATTTGTCACGGCCATCTAACTTCTAAACTATAACTCTGTATGCACAACATTTGCGAATATTACTTAAAAGTACCAGGTGACCGAGCGATGCTCGTTGTATTTAGAGTTTCCCATAGGAAAGTGAAATTGCTTGTTTTATGGTATTAGATTTAGTATTAGATTTTATTGTTTTCGAGTTCGGCCTTCGACCTCGCCTTCCCGATAACCTTCGCGTTCGCGTTCACTTTCGCATTTTTGCCTTTGCGTTCGCGTTTGCTTTCGCATTCGTCTTCGCGATAGTCTTCGGAGTCGCCTTCGCGTTCGTCTTCACGTTCGCCTTTGTTTTCGCCCTCGCGTTCGCCTTCGCGTTCGCCTTCGCGTTCGCCTTCGCGTTCGCCTTCGCGTTCGCCTTCGCGTTCGCCTTCGCGTTCCCCTTTACCTTAGCGTTCGCGATCGCCCTCCCGTTCGCCTTCCACTTTCCTTTCGCCTTCCCCTTCGCCTTCCACTCCACCTTCCCATTCCTCTTCCCCTCCCCGTCCATATTTACATACCCCCTCCCTCCCTCTCCCACCCTTTCTCTGTCCACTTCCCCTTCCCCATTCCCTTCCCTTCACCTTCCTCTTCCATTCTACTCCCTCTCCACCTTCCCTTCCCCTTACCTTCCCATTCACCTTCTTCTCACCTGCTCCTCCCCATCCCCCTCCTCCGCCTCTCCTTTCCCTTCATCATCGCCTTTCCCCCCTTCCCTTTACCTCCCCCTGCCCTACCTCTCCACCTTCCCTTCCCCTTACCTCCCCCTTCACCTTCCTCTTACCTCTCCCTACCCATCCTCCTCCTCCACTTCTCCTTCCCCTTCAACCATCACCTTTCTCTTCCCTTTACCTCTTCCTACCCATACCCCTACACCCCACTCCACCTTTCCCTTCACCATCCCCTTCCTCTTCCCCTGCACCATCACCTTTCCCTTGCCCTTACTTCCCCCTACCCATACCCCTACCTCTCCACTTCCCCTTCCCCTTCCCCTTCAGCACCCGCTTCTACTTCCGCTTTCGTCTCTCCTTCCCCTTTCCCTTCTTCCTCCTCTTCCCCTTCCTCTCCCCCTACCCATCTTCCTACCCTCCACTTCACCATCACCTTTCTCTTCCCCTTTCCTCCCCTTACCCATACCCCTACACGTCACTTCCCCTCCCCCTCCCCCGCCCCTTCCCCTTCCCCTTCTTCGCCCCTTCCCCTTCTCCTTCCCCTTCTCCGCCCCTTCCCCTTCCCCTTTTACTTCCCCTTTCACTTTCCTTTCCCACCCTACCCTACCTCACCCGTTTTTTTATGATTTTTTCCATCCAAAAGTTATTAAGTCATACAATAGTGTTCATAGTAATTTTGGAAATTTTAAATGGCTGCCATTTCCAAAATAATTAACCGACATAGCTCATCTTAATAATCTAATATACCATTTCATAGAGCCGTTTCCGAGAAACCATTTACATATATATATATATACATACAAGAATTGCTCGTTTAATAGTATTTATATATACATATATATATATATATATATATATATATATATATATATATATATATATATATATATATATATAATACTCATACTAATAACCAGATTCAAAGAATTTCTGGAAAACTAGTAAATTAACGAAAAAATTTCTTACTTGCGTACGGATACACAATGATACACGTAATTGGAAAAAGCGTTTCAAGAAGAGTAGAAAAATATTCGTTTTACAAAATTATCATTTGAGCTTATGGCACCCAAAGATATGTGAAATTGAAACCTTCGACTTGCTATTGTTTAAAGAGAATGAAACAAAAGAAACTGACACATCCACATAATTACACTACTTTAGATTAAATAATGCCCAAAAAATTATATTTCTGTATTTTGCAACTCTTAGGATGATATTTTTTTCTTACGCCTGTGAACACTTTTTTCCTCATCTTTTCGAAATTTGAGAGATACGAAGTTTACCATATCAAGTATAAAACGCATGAGAAAAAGAATAATTGTATTGAATTTTTTTGTAAAAATTAAATCAATCGTAAGTTTACCAAGCGTAAGATAACACTTAGAATCTTAAGGAAAGCTATTTAAAGTTAACCAAGAAGATGGATTTTCGATTAGTGCAACGAAGTGCAGGTTTTATGCTCTCAAGTTATTTGAACAGCAGATATATTATACCAATTGCACTATTAATTGACATCCTATAATGATCATGAAATTTTTCAGGTTAGAAAGGATAGACTATATTTCAATTTCAGTACTGTCCTTACCAAGGTTCCCTTTCTGTTCAGCCGCTTAGATATGATCCAGTGACAAACATCCTATATCCCAACTTTTGCATTTATGACATTAGTTGAATTAAAGGATTGGATGATAACGCGACAAGATTACATATATTTTGCAGAACGAATCTGAGAAAATGGAATGAGGAGGTAACATAACAAATTAATAAGACAATCTATCAAATTGACTTCGCAACTGCTCTAATACTAAGAACGTGATTAAGAACTATGATCGCGTAAGCTTCAAGTTCTAGTTACTATTAACAACTAATAAAAACTTTTTGTAGAGCTTCGACAAAAACTCCTTAATAGAACTTATTAACTACTGGAGTATCTACATTAAGGACGCACAAAAGTAAAAGGAAAATTATTTTCGAAACTTGTGAGATAACTTTAAATGATCAGCTAGTTTTGTTATCGTAAATTAGAATTTTGTCTTAAATTGTTGGCATTCAACATGTAAAATTACGATAACTACTTTTTCTAATTTTCTCGATTATAGGTTTTTACCTTCTTGGATAATAGATACGTCATCCAAACGAAACCATGTCCCCTTACTCTTGGAACGCCTCGGAATGAAAAAGGTTATTAGTGTTTTTTTCAGTTTTTAATATCTATATAAGGGATTGGAAGCTATAAATATATTTCAAAAAACTTACTATGTCATTCATTTCTATACGTTTAGAAATTGTAGATTATTTTAACTACATCTTGTTATAAGCATATTAATAGTTCGTAAAATATAGAAATTTTATCTAAAAGTATAAAATTTATAAAAATTTAGTTCTGAAGCAAAAATATAATCGTTTTAACCAAGTTGTGATTCGCTCCTTATTTTAATTAGTATTAGACGATTATGTTAGTTTTAATCACTAATTATATCCCCACGTTTTATGAAATCTGTTGTGCCGTTTAAGCGTAATTGAATTACAACATACAAATATTTTTTTGCTTATTAAATGACAAACATCCGAATGTATTTCTGGTTTTAGCTATATTTTATTAGACGGAAAGCAAAATTGAAATAATGTATTACACTATTACAGTACTAATGGATGCGCTTAAGAAAACATTACAATTTGGAGAGCTGTACACAAACAATTTCAGTAGGGTAGTTTTTTGGGCCTACTTACGACCAGAAATCATGAATGAAACCAGAATATTATGCTTGCTTATTTATTGTGAAACATCAGGAGCAATATGTTATATCAGTTACACCTCTAAATATGACGTTAGACTAAAAATATTCTTCTGCAAATAAATAAGGTAATAAAACAGTTTTTTTTTTCAAATATTACACTGCGATTATCAAAAAAAATATTTCACACTCATAGGTTGGAGACACACATAAAAAACATTTTGTGAAAAAGGAAGATCACCAATTGTTTCGAGACTTGATGACTTTAGTTCACATTTTTTAAAAGTACTTTCCAATATCAGTACTTCACATTTACCAACGTCGAAACGAGCAAAAAATTGGTTTTCCTCTTTTTCCAGCAACATCTGTCCTTGCTATATCTCAAGCCTATATTTGTTAATAACGACGAGAAAGCAACTGGATTTTTGTCAAGAGGTCGTTTTTGTGACAAATTATTTACCTGAAAAAGTGACATGAGTCAAGTTTGTACAATCTAACATTGCTGCCTACTACTTTTCACGAAAGATGTCATGATATTATTTATATAAAAAAAAAAATATATATATTCTAACTTGCACAATACCGTTGACTAGCAGGATACATACAATCAAAGTTGTCGGAAGAAATTATAACTTTATAAAATACTTAGCTAATTCGCTTTGCTTATTAATCATATCCTGACCTTTTGTAAGCCATACCTTATTACTTATAAATACATGGGTACATGTATATTCGCACTAACTTGTTTTAAGACACTGTAGATTTTTAAAATTAATTTCCAATATTCGAGCTATTTAAACTTAGTTAGATGCAAGTTCTGAAAAAATAAATCAATTGAACATAAACGTATTTGACATTAATATACTTAAATTATTTTTAGGTTCTGCTGTAATTTGAACTGTCACTGTGATGAATGTACGTTACTCGGCATTGCTAATTCAAAAATATATTCTTTTCTTTCCGTGTGATTCAACTAAACTTTCAATCTTATTTTTTTATAGTACAAAGCTAATAATTTATTTTTTCAATGATTCTTGACAGTTGGAACAGAAAGTTTGTGGCAGCTAAGCTATTATTAACAAACGAGAGGTAGCAATGAAAGTTTTTAGAACATTAAAAATGAACAAACAAAGAAGTTCGTAATTTATTCATAGTTTTTTTTAAATAGTCTACATGGTACTCTATACCACGTTTCATTCGATGGCACTAGTGAGAGAAGTAATGGGCATGCTATTCCTTGGACGTCCCGTCCACGGCTTTTCAAAGTCAGCCACCCCTTTCTCGGCGTCCAAGAATCATGTACCCCGCAGTTTATCTTTTATTCTTAGGAATAATGATGAGGTTAAAATTGTACCGCAGATAACTTAAAATTTTTATAAATAATCCAATATTCAGGGATTTTTCTGGTTGCATATGCAAAGGCGTTTTCGTTAAGACGAAAGATTATATTAAGAGGGTGTAACTCTCTACCCTTTTAATAAACAATAGGAAAACCATTGCTGGTATACTATTTTGCGGTAACATTCTTTCCTCTTCCATAACACTCATTGCATAATAAAACGTCCGTCGGATGAACGAGGCGATCATCTTTTTCCAAGAACTTCACTTATTGTTCATCTTTGGAGGGAACTCTTCAGAAGGAAACACCTGCTGCGCTTACTGCCTCTAAGTTTCGTGTTCGTAACAGTATATCCAGCCTTCATCAATGATGATATGGTGACGTCGCATACAACATTTGATTGGCCTCCGTCGTTTTTTTTTACATTTTACAACACCAATTAATATGGCGATGTTTTTGATGTTCCTGCACAACTTCAGTACGCTCTTATTATTCTTATTGGGCACAAATCTACTGATAGGTTAACCTTTTATTAGTCCGCCACGCAGATGACCACTGTGATCGGTACGATCATGCTTGAACTCATTAAACCAATTTTAAACAGTAGCACCAGATGAGGCTTCATCATAAAATGGGAAATGAAGTCGATCCTAACTTCATTGTTGATTGAGATCACAATGAAAGTCATAAAAACTTCTCATGTTAAACTATTCTGGCATACATACGGCGTAACTTTATCTTTTCAAATTACTGCTAATATAAAAAAGACAAATTCAAGCAATGTGTTATTGAATTACGAAAGAGCCCAATTTTCGTAATTAAAATTAATTGTTCTATTACCTTTATAACAAATACACAGAACTAAGAACAGTGTTAGTCATAATTTTGATATCGATTTGTTATCTGAAATGCACAGAAGAGAATAAAAGAAATCTTGACAGCAGACTCTCAATCTAACGATCGTAGGATCTCATTAGGAAGAGGGATGCAGTAAAATCTTCGTTGTGGCAACTTCTCACGGGTTTATTTCAAATGTACGTGTCCTGCAACACTAATAATTTTGAAGTATAAGTTTGATAATTTCAAGATAATTCTATTTTTCTTGTTAATATCTTAAGTTTTTGTTATAATTTTATTGCCTAACTCTTGGATTCCCATGTCATTTTAAACTGTATTATAATAAAAATGTTATTAATACTTTATAACTCCTTAATGCTCTTCATAAGTCTCTTAAAAATCACTGATTAAAATAAAATAAAATTTAGATATTTTTCCTAAAAAGGTATTTAAATACATAGTAACCAAAAATGTTAACGAAATAATGGCAAAATGAATAATATTAACGAATGCTTGGAGTAAATTTCATAATTAATTAAGGAAGTCATCAAAGCTTAAAATCAGAGTTTCACTTTCTCAAATAGAGAAGGAAATGAGACAGGAAATATTTTAATAAAACGATTGGAAAAACCTAATGATAAACAGAACGCTTAGAATATAAAAATTATATGTCAAAATGGCAATCTAGTTTACAGTTATTAATCTTTTAAAACATTTTTTTATACGCATAGAATTATAATAATATAATTAATTGTTAATATGGATGTAATGAACTATTTCCATTTTTTGAAGAATGTTAAGATTATTGTAACATTGATTGTTATCCCCTTTGCTTAGTACATAATGATCTGTATTATATCTTTGTACTTAAAGGATTTTTGCTTAATTATTTACTTTTGCTTAATATACATTTATATATCTGAAGAACAAGATGATTTTTATCCCCTATGCTAAACACATCATTATTTGTATTACATCTTTGTATTTAATGAATTTTTGTTTGATGATTTACTTTCGCTGAATATATACTTATGAACCTGAAGAACAAGATGATTTAATCCCCTATGTTTCATACATCATTATCTGTATTACGTCTTTGTATTTAATGGATTTTTGCTTGATGATTTACTTTCGCTGAATATACAATTATGCGTCTGAAGAACAAGATGATTTCAATCCCCTATGCTTAATACATCATTACCTGTATTACATCTTTGTATTCAATGAATTTTTGCTTGATGATTTACTTTCGATGAATATATATTTATGAACCTGAAGAACAAGATGATTTATATCCCCTATGCTTAATACATCATTATCTGTATTACATCTTTGTTTTTAATGGATTTTTGCTTGATTATTTACTTTCGCTGAATATATATTTATGCACCTGAAGAACAAGATGATTTATATCCCCTATGATTAATACATCATTATCTGTATTACATCTTTGTATTTAATGGATTTTTGTTTGATTATTTACTTTCGCTGAATATATATTTATGCACCTGAAGAACAAGATTATTTTTATCCCCTATGCTTAATACATCATTATCTGTATTACATATTTGTATTTAATGGATTTTTGCTTGATTATTTACTTTCGCTGAATATATATTTATGCACTTGAAGAACAAGATGATTTATATCCCCTATGCTTAATACATCATTATCTGTATTACATCTTTGTATTTAATGGATTTTTGATTGATTGTTTACTATCGCTGAATATATATTTATGCACCTGAAGAACAATATGATTTTTATCCCCTATGCTTAATACATAATTATCTGTATTACATATTTGTATTTAATGGATTTTTACTTGACTATTTACTTTTGCTAAATATACAATTATGCACCTGAAGGACAAGATGATTTTTATCCACTATGCTTAATATATCATTATCTGTTTTACATATTTGTATTTAATGGATTTTTACTTGATAATTTACTTTCGATGAATATATATTTATGAACCTGAAGAACAAGATAATTTATATCCTCTATGCTTAATACATCATTATCTGTATTACATCTTTGTATTTAATGGATTTTTGCTCGATTATTTACTTTCGCTAAATATATATTTATGCACCTGAAAAACAAGATGATTTTTATCCCCTATGCTTAATATATCATTATCTGTATTACATATTTGTATTTAATGGATTTTTGCTTGATTATTTACTTTTGCTAAATATACAATTATGCACCTGAAGAACCATAATTCCAAATCCATATAAATATATAAATAATCAATATTTCCTTACTCCAAAACAAAATTTCTTAGCTCCAAAGTTTATTCTGCCCTAAATACCTTTCTTTTACACACACACATATATATATATATATATATATATATATATATATATATATATATCCATTAACATTTTATTTTAAGCGAAGCGTAGCAGTTCACAACCAACACATTATCGTCGGAAAATTTCACGGAAAAAGGTAACGACGGCAACCCGCTAATGGAAAGTGAATCCCTATCCTGTTTAAGGGATTAGATGTTTTCCGCCCACACTCATTCGCGCTTCGAATACGATCCCCAAATTATAATATTGTCTTATTTCATTGTTATTTATAAATAGAAAGCATCCAGAAGAACAGCGAAGAACATCGTGTCGGGTTTATTTGTAATATTACATTTGAAAGACGGGCGCTTTAAGAAAATCTTGCTTTATTAAGGGTACTCCAGATTGATTTACTTTTCAATATAAAAATATATACATGTGTGTATGTGTGGATATATATATATATATATATATATATATATATATATATATATATATATATGTGTGTGTGTATATTTGATAAGCTGAAAACATCGTGTTCTCTAATACTGATGAACCGTAAGCTGTATCATGGTAATCAGTATAATCTTAAGAAAAATTCTTTAGTGGCTTATACTAACTTAAACTGTTCTAGTTAATTTATCGGAACTAGAAGTTATACTGGAAATAAAAGTTTCTTGCAGTAAAACTATATCTTTCTAGCATTAGACGGTCTTCCAATAAACCACAAAACAATTAAGTTTTGACATCTATATCTCCAAAGATAATAACAGAGCAATAAAAAATAAACCATTTTATTTCAAGTCATAATACAACTCGCAACCATTATAAAAAGTTTTAACTCTCCAATTTTTAACTCATGTGTATTAAAAAATTGAATAAATTTCGGTAAATTTCACACGTTTTCGCATGCTCCGTTCTCATATAAAAGAAAGAAACCGCATCAGAAAAAATACAACAAGAAAAAGTTTGGGTAAATTTCACACGTTCTTGCATGCTCCGTTCTCATGTAAAAGAAATAAACTGCATCATAAAAAATACAAAAAGAAAAAATTTGGGTAAATTTCTCACGTTTTCGCATGCTGCATCATGCTGCATCGCATGCTGCATCACATCATGTATGCATCATACAAAAGAAACAAACTGTATCATAAACAACTCTGATAAAAAAGAAAAAAGTCGTAGTAAACTAACGTAATCCGTTAGTAATTTTACAAATTTCATTAAAAGAGATACAGTAGTAACGTAGTTCCACGTCAAATATTGTGGCACAGTTACTTCTTTCGTTCTTTTTTGTTTATTATTTGTTACTTTATTACAGGAAAATAAAAATGATATAAATAAAAAACCAACGATTGTTTAGTAAATAGAGCGAAAAATTGACGTTTACGGAAAGCATTTGTGATTAAGCTTAGTAATTGAGTTAACATTAAAATAACTTAGGAAGCTTTCACGATCCAATTATTATTATTCAATTTTCTTTCTTTCATTTATTTGTTAGGTATAAATTATTATACGTATTCCACAGCTAAGTCTAATGTGCAAGGTAACGAAGAAGTTTTCATAACATTTATTGTTACATAAACCGGTACATTACCTAATATACTCATGTTTACATATATTAAAATCAACATAGAAATTATTATGTACACAATTACTAATTCAACACAATGGACGATAGGGAACAATACTCTTTGTAAACATAATAATGGTTACAGGGTCGTCCCATTTATAGAGAGTATGTCTTGAATAATCTACGGACGCCTTATTCAACCAATGTTATCTGGGTAAATAGTCGCAAATAAATGAAACTACGTGATGTAGTATTATTTCTACTATCTTTAATTTCTTTACCACGACCTAGGTTTCGTTGTATTACAACATCTTCAGGTGGGATATTAGCAAAGATATCTTTGCTAATAGCCCACCTGAAGATGTAATACAAAGAAACGTAGGTCGCGGTAAAGAAGTTAAAGAAAGTAGAAATAATACTACATCAGTAGTTTCATTTATTTGCGAATAATGAATTTCTACAAAATTAACGCCAAATATATTCAATATGGGTAAATAGTCTAAAGATTGCTAAATGAGGTATAACATTCAATAGGAGAGTATAGGACTTAATTTGGATATTTATCAGGAAAGTACAGTGATCGACAACTCGTAACGTGGTAACATAATTATGTTTAAATTAATATTTCCAAATTTGTTTTAAAAACCTTAACGGATATTACAATCCGCTATAGATCGTTAGACATACAAAGCCACAATAGCCCTTCCTAGTAATCTGGCACTAGATACCAACTAAATACTCAAATGTTTATTGCTTCAGCTAAAATAGGTTAACCAGGGAATTTTCTCCAGTTAACACTATGACATTTCTGTCACCGGTTGGATCATCACGAGAAAAGTCGCTAAATAGGAGTTTTTCCCGGTTTTTTTTCCAATAACTTCATTTACAGCTTATATAGATACAAATATTTAATTAAAATGCGCAATAATTAGAAAAGAACTAAAGAAAAATATAAAAATTATAGCCATGTAGACTATAGTTTCTTCGCAGTAGTTTATTTAAAAACAACGTATATTTTCCAAAAAATTAAAAGTTTAATTATCTGTTTCGTTACAAGACTAGGGTTTTTTAGGTTTTTGTCGAAATGGTGACTCGTTATTCCTAAATAAGGTGCCTTGGAAACAGTCATTTTCAACTTAAAATCGAAAAACTTTAGGTTTGTTACGATTGCAAGAATTTTGATATTTTTCTATTTGTCTGATTAGGTCACTAATAACCGAGTTTTCTTATAGTTTAAAAAAATGGTATCTCTAGAAAAACAAGATTGACATGTATTAAAAAGTACGTAAATACACATCATAACATTTGTGCAAAATAACAACGTTGTCACTATAAGCGATTATTTAGCCAACAAAACATTCGATTATTTGGTGCATACGGGCGGCTAGACGAGGTCACGCAATCTACCTGCTTCTAAAAGAAATACTGAAAATTCATCATTACTAATTTAAACATAATAGTCGACGGGCATATTATTAAATATATACTTTTAAAATATTGTAAAAACTACTGTTTCCTATCAAAAATATGACCCCCTTAAGAGTAATTTGAAAAAACTACATTATAAAATTGATCCTCTTTTTATAATCGTTTAAACTGAAAACAATCTTAATGTTCCAAACCATTAGAAAGTTTGGAAATTGGAGGTCTTAACCCAGAATTAAACTGAAAAAATAAATTCTCAAATCATTCAGAAACTACATAACAAAGTAAATATTCACTTTTTTCTTGTTTACCACCACTTAGTGTCGTGCACGGAGCTATGGTATACGGAGCTATTACTTTAGGATTAATATTTGTGTAGAAATTATTGAAGTACAAATATACGTTTCCTACGGATATGTACTCCATACTTCCTATGGATAAGTACCAACGAATACGATATAATTTCAATATATTTTACTAGTTATTAATGTGACTAAAAGTTCAACCAATCTTAATGACGTGTGAAAGCTAGTCTGCTACCAACATACTAAAATATTTAAATCTTACCTTCACCGGTGAACGGCATTGGGACAAAACAAAGGCTCTCTTTATATCTATTGTTCTGTACTGTTTTACCACAGATACCACGAAACTAAATTCAATTATTCTACAATCATTGATTAGAGAGTTATTAAAAAAGATTTTAACATAATTCACAATAAGTAAGAATATCAACTGAAATAAGTTCTACTTTAAACCCTCAAACCAATATTTTAATTTCAACCTTTTTTTTATTAATGTGATGATTGACATAGACCTTGCCTAATTTTTTACATTTATGTTTTTATAAAATTATTATGCAATCGATACCATTGAAAATTTCAAAATTATTTTGTTGACGTTCGCAATTGACAAACACTGTATACTGCATATAACATCAGTGACGCAAAAACAAGAAAATTAAAGTATTATATAATATTTTCATGTAAAATTACAAAATTATTTTGGATTTTTTCCTTCATCTGTGCTACGAGAACTTTCTTGATTTAAATTTCATGATTCTGAATTAGCAGTCGCTTTAAATTTCGGTAAGTGAATCTATAAATTACTAATATTTGAAAGGCTGCATCGTCTTATTGCATCGAGTTAAAAGCTTAATTTTTTGCAACGCTTTATTACCATAGATCTTTGTGTCTGGTATAAATTAACTCAATATTAATCCATTCAACTTAATATCTCAAACCGTTTTTGAGACAAAAGGTCTTGATGGACATACATAGGTCTTGATGAACAAACAACAAATTGATCCTATAGTGGTTCAATTTTTTCATTCCAAGTTTTGGAAAACAAAAATGACATCAATGCCTACAACGATGACCTATTACTATAATCAAATAATATTGTGACAAAAGGTCTTAACAGACATACATAGGTCTTGATAAAGAAACAACAAGTTGATCCTACAGTAGTTCAGTTTTTTCATTATAAGTTTTGGAAAAGAAAAATGACATCAGTGCTTAAAACAATGACCTATTACTATAATCAAATAATACTGTGAGAAAAGGTCTTAACGGACATACATAGGTCTTGATGAACAAACAACAAATTGATCCTATAGTGGTTCAGTTTTTTCATTCTAAGTTTTGGAAAACAAAAATGACATCAATGCCTACAACGATGACCTATTACTATAATCAAATAATATTGTGACAAAAGGTCTTAACAGACATACATAGGTCTTGATGAACAAACAACAAATTGATCCTATAGTGATTCAGTTTTTTCATTCTAAGTTTTGGAAAACAAAAATGACATCAATGCCTACAACGATGACCTATTACTATAATCAAATAATATTGTGACAAAAGGTCTTAACAGACATACATAGGTCTTGATGAACAAACAACAAATTGATCTTATAGTGGTTCACTTTTTTCATTCTAAGTTTTGGAAAACAAAAATGACATCAATGCCTAAACAATGACCTATTACTATAGTCAAATAATACTGTGAGAAAATGTCTTAACGGACATACATAGGTCTTGATGAACAAACAACAAATTGATCCTATGGTGGTCCAGTTTTTTCATTCTAAGTTTTGGAAAACAAAAATTACATCAATGCCTACTAATATGACGTATTACTATAATCAAGCAAAATTGTGAATAAATATTAGATAGAATAAGCCATATCCGAACATGCACAAAAGCGTGAGAAACATGTGTGGTATGGTCTTCATGTGTACCACCATGACGATTTAACGACGGATACCAAACGACTAAGTTGATGGTTTTTGGATTACGAATGAGGGTATTAATAGAGTCTTAATACGCCCGATAAATTGCTAATGTTTCGACATGAAATATCTCAGTATACTAAATGCATCCTCAGTAATCATGAGATGTGTGATAGTTGCAACACAATGGCCCTGAGTAATGGAAACATGAAGCAAGCTAAATCTTTATTTACGATTTCGTAAATTAAATTAAATGTATATAAATATCAACACCATAAAATCACAATAATAAATTATTTTCTACCTTGACAGTCCCCACCATAAAAGGCTTGCTAGTATTTTCCGCTCTTGTTTTTTTTAAGCTGTGAAAGAAAATACAATTTGGAAAAAAATCGAAACGTGAGCGAGTGTGCACTTGATACTTCTAATCCCTTAAACAGAATGTACACGTTTTCCATTAACGGTACAATGGTCGTTGAGTTTTTCCGCAAAACTTTTCAACATTAACGAAGTCGCGACGACGCGAACTTATCTCGTAGCGTCGGCGTGTCTCAGAATAAAATTTTATTAAGAAAGTTGAAACTTTCTCATAATAAATATTTTACAATTTTAAATATATTTGGCATAATTTTGTAGACATTCATTATAATTAAATTTTTCACAACTAAATGAAACTACTTTTATTTCTACTTTATTTAAATTCTTTATCACGACCTAGGTTTTGTTGTATGATAACGTCTTCAGGTGGGCAATTTGTAAAGATTCTTTAAATTCTTGTAGATGATCTTTAAAAATTGCGCACCTAAAGATATTGTCATACAATGAAACCTAGGTCGTGGTAAAGAATTTAAATAAAGTAGAAACAATACTACATCATTTAGTTTCATTTAAATGAGAAAAATTTAGTTTTACAATGCAATATTATTTTTTAATGCAAATGGGTTCGTTTTTTGTAGTTAAATTATAAAAAAAAGTATTAAATAAGAGTAGACCTTACACCACAAGAATGATATGCAAATTTACGCAATGTAAACGAATAGATAAACTTTTAGTAACGCTGTAGATAATTTCCATAAATTTAACTTTAGCAATTTCGATGTTGGAAGTCAACATATCTTTTGTGGATATCTTACATTAAATTCTGAATAAAAATCATTTATAAAATTATTACAATTTGCCATTTCCAGTGACTTCCCACAAGGTATATGGTATTAAAAAAAATAACAAAGTACTTCAATTGGACTTCGATTCAATTTCAATATTTAGGAGGGGGGGGTAAATTTTCATATAAATATTTATTGTCAATAGTTAATACTGATAGTTGACATTAAAAAGAGAGTGGCGAAATTTAAATAGCAGTGGGCTGGTCATATTGCTCGAAAGTCGGATTCATGGTGCAAAATTCTCTTGGAGTGGAGACCCTGGGAGTGCAAAAGACTAGTTGGGCGGCCGCAAATGAGATGGAAGGATGACACAACGAAAGCGGTGGGACAAACTGGATCCAGACAACCCAAAATAGAACCGAGTGGTGCAGATTGAAGGAGGTCTACACAAAAATGTTTAAGAATGGCTCTTATTAATGATAATGATTATGAGTTAACACCGTGAGTTGATGCTTTATCACTAGTATGTTATGACAAATTTGATGTTTCTTCATAGAAGAGTTTTTAAGAAAAACGGATGTAACTAGCAGATGGACATGCGATCGAACCCGTAAGTAATCTAAGGGGCTTCTTTCTTTTCTTTCAAAGTATGGGCCCTAAAAATAGCTTTGTAATAGTATGTTATGATTCAATTGTTCTTTTGAGGAACCTTATCATTTTATTCATCAGTCAGCCAACTTTCTACCGCAAGTTGTTTTCAACTTATCGTAATAAAAAAGAAGCTCTCAAAAATAAGTTGTATTTATATACAACAATAAAAAATTTACATTTATTTTCAAAAAATCTTTTGAAACTCAGCCAGGATATTTAGATTTTAATATTTAAGTACCCGTGTTACTATTAATTATCAAAGTCACTGAAGATTGCATATAAATCATGGGAATATGTTAATGATACGGTCTTTTAACTCTCATGGGAATATGTTAATAATAAGGTCTTTTAATCTCACATATAAATCATGGGAATATGTTAATGATAAGGTCTTTTAATCTCACATATAAATCATGGGAATATGTTAATGATAAGGTCTTTTAACGATTTCTTTATTTCCTTTAAAAACATGGTATAGTAGAAGTAACTTTCCACCTTACTGTGAAAGCACTTAAATAAAATTATTTATATTTCCATCACAAACAAATATTCTCAAAATAGAATATCCTTTTGGACGCATATTATTAATGCTGATAGACTTTTTATCTTTCACGCAATATTACAGTTTTATCAGTTTTTTTTTTAAATAGAAAATACGAAGATTAACAGAGTTTTGCATTAAACTTCTTTTAATCCATTAACATCATAAAATCCTATTTACAATAAACTCCTGTTTACAATAATATAACAAAATGTATTGTGTGAATGGGATATACTTGTTATCTAGGAACGCCTTTCACATATAAATCTTTTGGAAAGATAATCAAAAATTTTCATCGTCACCGATTGAAATGTAACAGTTTACCATAAATTAAATCAAAACATATTAGTAAAAGTCATTAATTTATTTTAATTCAGACAGGGATACGTATTACAACTTTGAGGCGGTATAAATATACTTTAAGAAACTATTGTCTCCTATCAACAATTTGATCCACTTGAGAGGTAAATTATAAAAAATTACGTTTTAAAAATGATTCTCTTTTTATTATATTCTAAATTTAAAACAATCTTAATGTTCCAAACCCTCTATTTACAATAATGTAAATAAAATCGTTATCTGATATCGTGAAATACTATTTATTTCGAAACGTCTTTCGAACGATTATACGTATCTTTTAGAAAAATTACTAAAAATTTTAATCGCCCGAGATTAAAATGTCACAGTTTACTGTAAATTAAATCAAAATATATCAATAAAAGTCATTAATTTATTTTAGTTCAGACAGGGTTATGTACTAAAACTTTGGCAAGGTAATTGAGTTTTCAAATCAGAAATATGTATTTTTAATTTATCGGACCATAGTTTTGTGTAGAAGTGTTTCTGGTATTAGCTATGTAAGATCTCTTTATTATCTCTAAAAACGTATGATAAACTAACATGTCGCATTTATCCCGGAAGAACACAGACCTAATTAAGAAATAACAAAAAACCTTTCTTTAGTTACCACTAGATGGAGGTACTCGCTACTCTTTTGGTAAGCAACTTCTATATCAAATCGTTGATCCATTAAAATTTTTATATTTTTACTGTACGATTTTAATCATTGCAACGTACCACCTAAGGAATATCATATTCAGTCATAAATAAATTTCAAATCGTATTTTTATTAAATGTCTACCAGCATATATATATATATATATATGAAATATTTCATTTCTTTTTCTAACACACTTATTAGCTTGAATTATGTGTGCTCTACGCATCTACGCTTTACATCACTCAACGCTCCGCATGCACTTGCTCTATGCATGTTAACAAATCGACTGCCGGATGTTCCCGCTTCACCACTTCCACTTCTTATTTTTATATCGGTTTGATACTTATTTGCAATTCTGATAACAATACAATGATATTGTACCTTCGAACTGATATGATGATGAAGGAGATAAGTGGCCATAGGAACTTGGCTAACATCAAATTCATCGAGCTTAAGCTCATTTCTAAGAAAATTTCTTAACGATTAACAATAAACGTCGTCGCCGTGTTATGTTGGATTGATCACAAGGCATACGGCCTTTGATGGAGCAGCACACCGCGAGGATCCGACTTCAATTGCCGGTATTCTGGTTGGCTGTAAGATATTGTTCACGTAGCAATAAGTCCGCCATATGCATCAACTTTATACATTAAAGAACATAAATGAATAAATGAAATAAATAAACCCATCGAGTTTGAGCCCGTTTAACTTGTCTGAACAAAAAGGAGTATTTTTTATTTTTAATCGTAATATAAAAATTATATCCTAACAGGATTTCTGACCAAGGTATATTATCTTGCTCATCACCATTTGTTCATCTGTAATATGCTAATCCCACATTCAAATCACGGGAGTAATGTTAATGATCAGGAATATTAATACCTAATTACAAACATATAATCGAAACTTGTCATTATACATGTACTGATAAATCAAAATGTGGTACATAGATTTGAGTTGTGGAACAAACAATTTCATAATATACAATTATATTTAAAAAAAAAAACAAAAATACGTTCCAAACATATAAATTACAATGTAATTTTTTGCAAGTTGTTTTCAAATATATTTAAAAATAAAAATTGTATAATAGGATATTTTTAAGATCTGAAATTAATATAAAAGAAGACGCAATCAAAAGCTAATAACAAATAAAAAAACGTTTATCCAATTTTGAATTTCTTATGTTTATTAATCACCTCAACCATTTAACTTTAGCCAAAAGTTGGGAATATTTATCTAAACAATCTACTCTAATCCAGTGTAAAGAAAATTTTATCATAGCAGTATCTCGTAGCATCATAGAATGCTATAAATAATACATAAATAATATCTCGATAAACAGACGTGTCATTACTGTTTTCATCCGCCCACCAACTTAGATAAAGCTAAAAGCTTTACAAAAAGCTCGAAAGCTCTGAGAAGTCGTCTCAGCCGCCAGGTACCACTGCTAACGACTCGCCAATTATTCACTAAAGTTGAAAGGATCTCTCTCACTTCCAAAACTTGTAATAATTGTGGATCTTTCTCTTCACGGCCGTGTTCACGAGAATGAGGGAATCAAATTGGCGTTGATAGGCCTGTTTTATCTAGTTAACGAGGATCATTATTTTGAGGTAGTCACTGATAAGATGAATGAAAAGGGGCAGTTTGGTCAAATTTGTGGTAAACGTATAAATTAATGCGGTGTATACTGTGCGCAGTATTTCTGAAATTAATTTATTTTCTTATTAAAAAATAAACGATTAAAAAATGTCTGGCTTATTTGTGTTAGTGCATTATGAATCAATATAAGAACTTGGAGTTCAACATGTAAATAGAAAGGGGTATGCTTTTAGGTCAAATCACATGGATGGTTTAGAGGCAAAAGAAGAAATGAAAATTTCATACAACTTTGAAGTGAAACTTATTTGGGCGCCATCAGAGTAATATTTTCAAGGTCACAACGTTTTTCATGCAACGTTTTGTGCCATCAGAATATAACGGACCTATCGCAAGAATAACGGAAAATAAGTACATATCTAACAACCGACTGAGTTAGATGAACACGATAGAACAAGAAGAGTACCCATGTACGAAAACAAACAAAAATGGCGCTGACTACTGATATCAGATGTTTTTCACGTTTTGTGCGTCAAAGGTAAGCTGTCAAAATTTTGTAGATTTTTTAGCTATTTATGATAGCTTTATTACTAATTTTGCGAGTACTTCATCCATTACAAAAAAGTAATAGATGTACTTAATTTATTTATATATCCTCAATAAACCCTCATATTTAGTGTCGTACAATATAATTTACAACAAGAGAAATACATCCCGACTCTCTTTCATTCTTTTCAGCCGCAGTTAGCCATACTCTGATACTGGCATCGTGGTTATTTTTCTTTTCTAATGGTATATATATATATATATATATATATATATATATATATATATATCCATTTTTTTTTTTATTTATATTCACGTTACAAAAAATAAACTCATTTGTGTTAATGATTTAGGTTTAGATCGTCGAAGTAGTTGCACGCGATCAAATTTTTTTTTTACATAATCATTTCACACATTATCACTTAACCCTAACCTTCCTCATTTCCATCCGGCTCCCCATCCTACAACAATGCCATGTTAGGATTTATAATTAATAACTTATTTTACGTATTTGTTGTATTGTTTTTTGCTTATTTTTTGTATTATTCTTTCTCTTTTTTCTATAATATACATTCCAATTTTTATATTTATAATAGAGCAGGTTAGTCAACATCTTTTACAGTCTTTCACGATACTAAATGTTATTATATTAAAACACCGTATATTATATTAAAACACCGTGACTACCTAAAAGTGATTGATTGAAGATGAGGCAATCGGTCCACCAAATGTTGATATAGAAAATATACATTAAAGTAAAAAATTAATAAATAACCATAAAAATTAGTTTATTATTTTAAAATGAATACAGAATCAATATCGTTTAAGCTTCAATCGGTTCTGTTTACACATGAACAACAGATAAAGATACACAAATCTCAACATCATTGATTAGTGGAAACTAAACAGGAAAGGAAGTATAACTGTACTTCCATCACCGTTTCTGAATTTTATAGAATCCATATTTCACGTCAACATATAGCTCTTCAAGTTTCATCATGTTGTTGTGTATATCCTTTGGACTGTCACACCCTCGTTATTTCTACAGTTTTAGACCAACCTGGATGAAACTTTGCAAATATGTGTTTTAGATAACGATCTTAATACATAAAAAATCCTGTAATTTAAAGCATATCCCTGTTAAGGATTGGGGTCAAAAACATTTTAGCGTGTCTCATTGTATGCGATATCGCTAGAAAAGTTTTTAAAATGAAGTCTAGGTTCTTTTTACCACTTTCCGTTTCGAAATATTAAAGCTTGAGTCGTTTGCGATGTATGTTTGTCTGTTCCCATTTCCGAACAATACTATGTAAAAATCTAGAATAAAGTCCCGTAAATAGATTTCCCGTGAGTGCTTTTTAATTATTTCGATTTATCCGACTTCAATAGTTTCGGAACTATAAAAAAACTCGGAAATAAACAAATGTAAATTACTATACAATTTAGCTTGAAATGAAAATAAATTAATATGAAATATGTTTTGCAGTGTTTAATTAAAAAAACCGGCCACGTGCGAGTCGACTCGGTGCAAGAAGGGTTTTGTAGCACCAAACAATATCAAACCATACAAAAATACATTTGTATCTCTCCAAAAAGGAAGTTATAATTGCAGTAGATATGAAAAATATCGTATATCTCAAAAACTATAAAACACATCTTATTAAAACCATTTTCGTTGAAAGTTATCTTAAGTTCTTCCACTTTGATTTTTTTTAGAATTTTACACACGTTAGTTGAAAGTTAAAGGGGGGGGGGACCTTTAAAGACTGGAAGCACTTATCTCACAGACTATATTGACTTAAATAAAAAAGTTTCTTTTGAACCTCTATATCATTTTTAAGACCTATATAACGTCACATGCCTATGTGTACTCATTTGCATGTATGGAGTTTCATCCCTAATATTATATTTTTTCATAATTCCACTAGTTCATTGCATAGTGGTTGATAGAAGATAACTTCCATTCAAATTACATCTACATAGTCCCAGTATTTTCCGAGTAAAATGGCTGTGACGTACGGACAGAGAGGCAGACAGACACACTGTAATGCTAATTGAAAATAGCGGGTAAAATTATAATCTATATCTGAGAACATTAATTTACTTATTTCAAACTAATATGTAATTCATAAGATACATTTTATAAAGCGGAAGTTTTATTCATTTTTTCATTGTTATGGTTTAGCAC
Source organism: Druceiella hillmani (assembly GCA_039881145.1). Lineage (NCBI taxonomy): Eukaryota > Metazoa > Arthropoda > Insecta > Lepidoptera > Hepialidae > Druceiella > Druceiella hillmani. The sequence goes on from JAYKKI010000062.1 coordinate 8,004,345, forward strand.
AAAAATAGCTTATTGTCATAAAATAGGTTACAATGGTTTTCTTTTGCCTTTCTGTAGTTTACAATGTCCAATTGTAAAAAGAGTATCTAGTGTTTTGTAAAACGTATCCCTATTGCATTATAAGCACGAATTTGGTGCATACGCACTTTAATGTCAATTGGAAACGGCGAATAAAATTACAATGTAAATTTGAAAACATTAACTTACTTATTTCAAAATAATATGTAATTTTTTCTCATTTGTGCATTTTTATGATTTGGCATAAAAATTGCCGATTGTCATGAAATAATTTACAATGGCCTTTCTTTCGCCTTTCTGTAGTTTATAATGTCCAATTTTACAAACAATATATAATATTTTTTAAAACGTATCCCTATCGCATTATAAGCACGAATTGGTGCATGAACACTTTAATGCTAATTGAAAACAGCGGTTAAACTTATAATCTATATTTGAGAACATTAACTTACTTATTTCAAAGTAATATGTAATTCATAACATAAATTTTATAGAGCAGAAATTATGTTCATTTGTTAGTTTTTATGGTTTGGCACAAAAAATAGCCGATTGTCATGAAATAGTTTACAGAGACCTTTCTTTCGCCATTCTATAGTTTACATTGTGCAATTGTAGAAAGCGTGTATGAAATTTCGTAAAACTTATGGCTAATAAACAATAAATATTTATGTAGTAGGTATCGAAATGTTTCGAGTTTATTTATATATTAAACTATTTATAAATTGGAACCATTATAAACTATTAAACCATTATAATTACATTGAAAGAATGTATAAAGATATTGTAGAAAACATGAATACATATATATATATATATATATATATATATATATATATATATATATGTGTGTGTGTGTGTGTTTGTGTGTGTGTGTATGTGCATGTGTGTGTGTATAAAGTGCCGAGTATGAATTGCTAATAGATTGTCTATTATAGATTTTCTGTTATGACCGTTTTCAGTTGCAAAATCGAATTATAGAACCATTATGACTATATTAAGATAATATATGAAATCATTCCATAAAATAATGAAATTTATAAAATACACGATTAATAATTAAAAATTGTCAATTAAAAAATAAGATTATTATTTATTATTAGATATTACAAAATAAGATCATGGAGCTCTGTACTCGAATAAAAAATAAAAAATAAATAAAATATAGGGAATATCACTTTTAATGAATTATTAAAAAATATAGAGATACAAGGCGTTTAAGCAAGCTGAATACTTATATAAATAATAAACTAATTATTAAAATATGGATATTTAACTGTCAATTACAAGGCATAATCGAAAAATGTGACCATCATCGGCTGGGATTATTAACTAGAATTCAACAATATTCGCAATGAACGAGTACGTGGAGGTTAACAACCCGCCAAAAATAATCTACATATATGATTACGTCTAGTTTATTTTAACACGAAAAATAGTTTTGCCTGACCCTAGTAAAATGTTAAATATATTTGGCGTTAATTTTGTAGAAATTTATTATTTACAATTAAGTGAAACTACGTGATGTAGTATTATTTCTACTTTCTTTAAGTTCTTTACCACGACCTAGGTTTCGTTGTATTACAATATCTTCAGGTGGGCTATTAGCAAAGATCTTTGCTTAAGAAAGAAAAGAACTTAAGAAAAACGTAAAGAATTTAAAGAAAGTAGAAATAATACTACATCACCTAGTAAAATGGTAAGGACACCACAAAATAAAAACGCAGCCTGTAGCTCAGACGTCGTCGTTAGATTATTAAGACTATGCAGATTAAGGACTAGATTTATTTAAGCATCCACCCATACCTAGACTCACTACACTTGATGATCTCACGTGTTATTCCGCTGTCGATACATTGCGTGCGGTAATTTTACGCCATCAACCGCCGAGACCAAAATAGCTCAGCATCTTAATAACCACCTTATTAACGGCCGGCTTTGGTTTCGTTTATTTTACAGTTTAAAGCTGCTGTTAAACACGACTTGAGTTAAAAAACAATGTTATCAATATAATGATAATACAAAGGTTGACTTTACCAGTGTAAGGGCTCGAAGTTCCGCCATACCTTCAGTGACGAGAACCAAATGAACTCAATATCTTTTATTTTAGATTTACGATTCTGCATGTTTAACATATGTAAATAATAATGGTTCATAAATTTGATGGCTGTTTGTCTTTACATTTCAGCAAAACAGTGATCTGATTCTTTGTTTGAAAGTTAATGCTTACTATCAAGAATATTTTACTTATTTTGAACAAATTGGTACAGCTGTTTCCGAACTCTTCAATTTTCTTCTCAATATCTTGTTATCTTAATCTTAGCAATAAGACTAGATGGAAAGTTTGTGTTTAGACTTAAATGCTTAGGTCCACTGTACTTAAAACTTGATTGTTAAAGCTCATAAAGCCGCTTCTAGACTAAACTCCACTCGAATAACTGATTTACAATAATTAAAAAGACTTTAATAATCGGTAGTGCTATTATGTTATAAGCAACATATTTGTCTTTAGATTTGTAGTTTTACTGTATAAGCTTTATAGTTAAATAAACCTGGCCTTTTGTAAACATACTTTTGCCCAAATATAGTGTCTCACAACTTACGACCCAGTTCAAGATTAAGAGATCATAAAGCCTCTTCTAGACCAAACTCCACCGAATAACTGAGTTACAATAGTTAAACAGCCTTTAATCATTGGCAGTGATATTTTTATTCGAATTATTAAACAACATATTTGGCTTTATATTTTTAGTTTACTGTTTTATAGTTAAATAAACCTGACCTTTGGTAAACATACTTTTGCCCAGAAATAGTGTCTCACAACTCACGACCCAGTTGAAGATTCCCTATGTGTAATAACCTACTAGTACTTAATAAGTAATTTTTTAAAACTTGCTCCTATCGCTTCGTTATCAAATGCAATGCAGATTTTAGCTCGACAATTCTTCGTCTCTTAGCTGATATTTGCAGAGTCCATTGCATTCAAATTTCCGGATAAATTCACAGAAAAAAACCTATGATTGAAACTCACCATAATTTTTATGACCTAAAAATGGTTCAACATCATAATATTGAATTTTTTTTTTTTATTAACTGGAGATTTGTCGCGACATCTCCTGTCCAATGCTCTGACTTATACCAGAATAACTATAACAAACATCCTACGATCCACAAAAAAACTGTACCAAAACAATAACAGGATTTATCTGAAACAAAAATACTATAAGTGTTTATTAAAAAAAAATCATACAATGCGTATAAGTTTGTTTTTCCGACACCATAGTTAATCTCTTACTTTTTAAAACAAGTTCCTCATATTCACCCTAAGAATGGTATGGAAACAATTATCAAGACTTACGTAAAATGTAAAATATAACTACTCGTCTGATTAAAGCTACAAAAAGTCATTTTTATTATTAAAACAAAAGAGAACCCTTACTTTAAAAGGAAAAGAGAACCCTTTTAAAACAATACACGTGTATGTATATAAATAACGCACGTGGATCTCTATGTCACAGACCATTTTCGTAGAAATCACGATAGCCAACTCCTTAAAAATGTTTATGTGGGAATTTGAAAGGAGATAAATTAAATACCAAACATTTCTTTTAATTTAGTTTTCTTATAGAATATCGTTTGAATGAGCTACTTATATTAAAAATATCTTTTTCAAAATTTTAAATGAGAGACATGCACTAGAAGAATCGAACAAGTGCACGTTTCCCCTCCTCTCCCCCCACCCTCCTCCTCCGTCACTATTTCCAAAACCACAGTACCAACGGATTTTAGAATCCAACAAGAATATGATATTAAAACTATAGCTTATCTGCCATATAGTTTTAAGAAATTAACAATGGTTTTAAAAAGTAATGTATTAATATTACAAAAAATGATATTAATATTTAGAAATATATTAAAGGGAAATTTTATACCTTTAAATGTTTACACTTTTATATATATATATATATATATATATATATATATATATATGTATAAATACACATATATATATATATATATATATATATATATATATATATATATACGTATATATATACATACATATATATATATATATACAAATCTGTACCGAGCCCTCGTAATGCGAGTTTTACCTATCATTAAAATTTTTTTATCTCAAATCTAATACAACCAAAAATCATCAAATGTATAGAATATGACAATACAAAATGTAACAGCCCTAAGGAAAAATTAATTTCCAAAGTAACCTCATACACTAGATACACTATTAACTACACCCAATGATTTATTTTTACCATAGTAAAAAATTCGTTTAAAAAAATATTTTGAATATAAATGACAGATCTGCAGCGTGTGTGTAACGCTGCCCTACCCACAGTAGTCGAAACACACGATCGAAACACACGTGCATTTGCAATGATGCATTCGAGGTCTATTTCTATCACGCGTCCCCTGAAAGCGGCGGAAGCGCTGTGTGCTATGTAAATAGAGGCGCAATAGCGAGGCGAGTTCTCACATCACATACCTACTCCTATCGATTTTCCGATATTATAAATTAAACTATAAAATAACAAAAATTTGCCGAAGAAATTGAAAAATTAACAACTATCGACAAATCTAAAAAGTAGCTATATATAATATAATACTGACACTAAAGGCTATGACACTTATATAGCAATGATACACATTTGAAAAAGTTTAAGTTTCAATTTAAAGAAATAAAATGTCAAAAAAACGATGCAGGAAAAAATGCAGGGTTGAAGAAAATGTAATCTCAAATTTTATGAAAAATTTGTAATGCGCCATTGTTGCCATCACGCTATATCAACAGTTAAATTTTAGTGTAATTTAACCTAACGTTCAAGTTAAATTATTATGGATGAAGCCAATCAAAAGTTATAAACAGGAAATATTACTTTATACGTGTTCCAATATGCTCTGGCTTATTTTTGTTAAATTTATCATCCGGATTCCAAAACAATCCAAAAAATTTTGTTAGTATGTCAAAGTATATAAGTTAAACAAAAGGGTAATTTTATGTTAAAGCAATATGGTGCTCGTTACACACATTCGTTCTTAAAATGAAAGAAAATGTTTTCCAGTTTTAAAGGAAACTCTTGAAAATCTCTTCAATAAAGATATGGATAAATATATGCACAACTCTTTAGTATAGACTATATAAATATAAAGCATACAAAAATCAAGTGAAAATAAATAAAACTCCCATAGATACACCGTATAAAGCAAGATACAAATACACTCGAATCAATTAATATTCAACATTCTCTAACTATAACGAAAGAGAACGGTTAGTAATTCTTCTCTTCCAAAACAAATACAAAACAATTATTCTCTTCAAGAACATTGAGCAGAATTATAATCAAGCCAACAATAGAACTAGAAAACTTTGGATTAAATTCAAAAACTTCATTAGAACTTAACGCAAGTAAATACTATTTTTGGCATTCTGTATTAATAACCAACAACAGACGTTTTAATTTAACACACGGCCGCACAAAAACTATATACGACTATCCCTATTTAGAACAACATACAATTGTTAAATATTTCGAAATAATTAATATTTACGCAGTTTACGTTCAAAAATATAAATTACAATTTTGACAAAAGGATAATAATAAATCTTGTAGACACGACTGTAGCATTGAAAGTTGTTAGAACAGGCCATTTGTAACAAAAAAAAGCAAATTCAAATTTCCAAAATCAAACTCTTAGGTTACATATTGAAGTATTTTGCTTGAATTTGTTATTTATTTCTCCAAATTGGTGGTAGTTGAAAACTACGTATATTACGCCAAAATAAATTTAAAGTAAAAAATTGTCATTTCATATTTTTTATATCTTTCGATATCGTCTCAATCAACAACACAGTAACGATCGCCTTTTGTTGTCATTTTATGATATAACCCATTCTGTGCTACTCTTTTCAACTGATCTAAGGAATTCAAGCGAGGTCCCAAGAGTCTCAGTGATGATCTGCAAAAGAGATTTCTCTCAACAGCGCCAAGTAAAAATAGCATCAATGCTGTGCGGATCATAACCAAGACTGACAAGAAAGTAACCAACCAGCTAATTTGGGTATAATTTGGATTTGGTAACAGTCAAGTGGAGAAAATTCTATATGAACATGTGGGCATCAGTAAGATTTATTCCAGAGACCCATGATTTGATCGACGCTTAAAAGCACCGTCGCGTTGATTGGCGTTAATTGGGGATAGAAAAAAACTTAACGAAGCTCACTCAAATGCTGAATTCGACATCGTTACAGGTGATGACAGCTTGATAAATAGTTATGAACCCAAAACGAAGAGGCAGTCTGCAAATTGGTTGTTTTTTTTCTGATGAGTTACCTGCAAAGGTGAAGAAGGGACAAAGTGCTGAAAAATGATAGTCGCTTCATTCTTGAAACTTGGTTGTAGTGCAATGATTATTATGAAAAAAAAAGATACTACAAAGTGTCATAACAATAACAGTTTGAGTATGGTTTTAAAAAAAGTTCGAGAGGAACGCCCTAGAAGTAGAATTTTACTTTATCAAGACAACTCCTCTGCACACTCAGTCAGACGTACAACTGAATAGAAATTATGATTTAACCGCCATATAAAACTGGCTTCGCATCACGCGATTTCTATTTATGTCCTAGAATAAAAGATGAACAGGAGGAAAAACGACTCCGGACAATACGAGTTTAGCATCCAAAGAAACACCAACTGGCTTGGAAAGGCCATCTGCTTCTCTCACTCATTCCATTGAATGCCACGGAGATGATTCCAAAAAACTATAAATAATTTAGAACCTTGCTAGTTTCTTTCATTTTACATATTTCAGTGCTATCCAAAATATTTTAATACTAATTATCTATAGTGAACAAATAGCTAAGAACTAGCTAGACCCGGACGAAGAGGAAACAAATGCATTTTTTGTAATCGCTTTGTAATATTATGCTTATTATTAACCGCTACTTTATTAACGGTATTTTAACGGTACAGTTATTTTTTTTCGTTTAGTCATTTAGATAATTGCAGGGTCGAATCTCATATTTTAAAAAGAATTATAACGAATAATATATAACAATTGACCACACATATCCTAAAGCTTTTTTTAAATACCATTGTAGTGTAAAATTACCTCAAACGTTATTTTGAAATAGCTATAATGGTCTAGTTTATTTTTGTCAGCAATACTTCCATCGTCCGACTCTGTAACCGTAAACAAGCCATAACAAATAATCTGTATTAATTTGCAGTATATTCAGTCGAAATTCAACTGAATGTATTGCAAATTGAAGTGAAATTTCTCTAGCAACTTCTGAATCATTCTGTCACATTAAAACTGTGTAACGCTTGGGATAACAATTGCCGAACGAATCCGACGGACAGCGGAACCGATCGAGCGTTAACAATATGGCGATTGAGAATGTCAATTGGTTTATTCAAATGCTAAGCTTTAAATGAATCGGCAGATCGGCATCGATTTTAATTCTTTTAGTCTTACATTTCGTTTTATCTACGAAACAATGCAAAGATTTTAAGTGAAGTAACGTATCAAAGTCTTCATTCAGTAAAAAACATACAATTCCTTTAAAAAGATAAATTGGAACAAAGTTTCTGTGTGAATGTCTATTTTTTTTTAATCTGTGGAAATGATAATAAATATAAATCGATTTTTGCTGATAATTCATTTTTGTGACAAGTTTTTGATTCTTCGCTAAGTGGCGTATTTATTTTATTTTTAATAAATATTTTTGAATTTATAATTTATTCGTTTTCACGCATTACTAACTGCAATGTCACCAGTATCTATCAGCATTTAGAACACCCTCCTGAGTGAACTCTAGACGAAGAAAATTGTAAGATCTAGAAATGTGTATTAAAATACAACTAACGTATAATAACAAAAGCAAATAAGAGTTCTTGAATCTATTATCAAGAGGACACGAATATATTATTATACTAAAAGATCTATTATATAGGTATAAAATATCACAGTACAAATACGACACATCACATACGCTTAAAAATTCCAACTACTCTCACCGATAAGGCGTTCCAATATTTTTTACTAAAATATCTAGGCGGAGAAAATTTTAAGATCTAGAAATTTGTAATATAACACAACGTAATACTTCATGTGCAACGCTTTGTGTTAGTAAATATAACACAAAGCTTTAAACACGAATGCAAACATAAATTCGCCTATTAAGCAAAAACAGTTAACCTCAGTATGATAACTAAAGCAAATAAAAGTTCTTGAATTTATTATCAAGAGGACACGAAGATATTATTATTGCTAAAAGATCTAGGCGAAGAAAATTTTAAGATCTAGAAATGTGTAATGAAACACAACTTAATACTTCATGTGTAACACTTTATGTTAGTAAATACTAACACAGAGTTTTAAACACGAATGCCAACATAAATTCGCCTCTTCGAGGACACGGAGATATTATTATTACTAAAAGAAAGTTTTACATCAACAAATATCATTGGACAAAAATTGATAACAATCGCACTTTGTTGAGAATAATAGAATTAGATGCGGGCGGATACGTTAGGCTCAAGTTGCACTAAAAACATAAAACATATCAATTAATTGCGTACAAAGAATTCCCAATATCGGGGGTATTGCGAATTCTTTGTATGCAATTAATATTGTTATTTAAAGAATTCACAATACCATGGGTATTGCGAATTCTTTGTATGCAATTAATATTGTTATCTAAGAATTCGCGATACCGTGGGTATTGCAAATTCTTTAAATAACAGGATTATGAGTTTAATAATTTTGATCCCATATTTTGATTCTTAAGTATTTTAACCTGGCGTTGTTGAAGTTGGATCTTAATAACGCGGGACACTTTTTACACTTATTTTTTGACACTTCATATTCAGAACTATTATCAAATGTTACTAAAATTATCAGTAACCGGAGTTACGACTCCACTCTGCTGGACACAAAACAATTCATAGCGGTAAAGAGTGTATGAAAATCATTTGACATGAAAACTTTTTTTACAATAATTCTGGGCATAATCTCCAAGAATTTCACTAGATATTAATTTCATAAAATTTCACTAGATATGTGAAATTCTATGAAATCTATATCTATAAAATAATTCATAAAAATACACTATTTTAGTTAAACGTTTTATTTTGCATTCTACGTTAAATATAGCAAAATAAGTCCAACATTAATAATTACGTTTATAAACTGTATACATATTAATTTGATATTATAATTCACATAGTTCTTTTACCACATTTTTATCACTTCATTTCCAGAATAACTACATATATCCAAATATTTATAGTCACAAATGCACCAACAGTCTCTCGATAAATTACCTGAAACATTGATCCATGGGTCATAAGTATCCATCTTGACGTAATATAACAACTTTCAACAACAATAAACAAGGTTGAATTAATCTAATTACACTCATCAAATGAAAGTGAACATTTAGTGTCAAAATACAAATACGACCCATCACATACGCTTAAAAATTCCAACTGCTCTCACCGATAAGGCATTCCAGTAAATAAAACGAGAAACCGACGCAACGCTCAACCACCACATATAAAGATGGCCTTATCAAACAGTTCTAAGCAACATTCAAGTCAATACATTCACCCTTTCCTCCATTGGGAAGAACCGTCCCTGGCAACGAGCCAGATGCCCGACATGCCCCTTGTCGTCACTCAATCGCAGCATAACTCTCCGTCGATTAGTCACGTTGAATCGGCGGCTAATTGTCGCCTATGGACGAGTAGCTCGTTGCTAAGTTTACTTACGGACAGTCGCATTCTTGCTCTGCATCTAGGGTGTCCATTAGAAAAAAATTTTGACGAATAACGTAATACTAGCGTGACCCGTGCGAAGTCTTCGCATTATAAATTATTCAGCTCATTTTAATAAATCAAAATTAATTGCAGGTATTCAATTCATTTCTAATTTTGCACACTGCTTATTACGTTTTTATTCCATTATGAAGCTCAGATGACGGATCAAACAAATATTTTACTAAAATTGACATATAGAGGCGCAAGTATTAAAAGCATTGAGCTAAAGCGCCACTTTATTTATACGTGAGTGGATTTGAAATTAAACAAAAATTTTAACGACCGTCAATCATATTGACGTTGAGCCGTTAGATGGCAGCATTGCTGTTTTGTGTATATAATTTTAATAATTAATTAATTTGCAAAAACAATAGCAATAATACATTTTTTAGTTGTGGATGCCGGTAGAGCAATTATCTATAAAATGATATATAATTTATGTGGATTAGTTGTGAGGTTTTTTCTAAAAAGGGAGAGTAACATCTTAACCTTAGCGTATTAATATATATGATGATGATGATGATTTGAACAATATTTTGAACAAAATCTGTAAAAATTGACAAATTGAATAAAAAAGTAACGTAAATTAATTCCAATAGTTTTTAAATTTACTTACACATTTAGGGACACTCTCCCATATCGTCCTATTAACTCCCAAAGTAATAACAGGAAACAAAATACAAAGGAACAAAATAAATTTTTTTGATTAGATTTTGCAGATTTTCTTACTTAATTATTTGGGATTTATACGAGTATGCTTAAATTATAAAATTATTGTCTGAAGTTTAATACGTTAAAATACATTTACGTGTGAAAACTTTTCATTCAATAAATCCTTGTAAGAAGAAAAACAAATCAAATAAAGGAAAACAAAATTAACATTAAAAAATATTGTAAGAAGAAAACAAATTTAATATTAAATTTTACAGTTGTTTCTTTATTTCTCAAGACATTCGTAATGTTATTATAATTCACGTTACTGATATAAGTTTAACGATATCTTAGATATATATTTAAGGTTTGGTATACTATATAGGATTATTTATTCATAATAATAAACGTACGTATAAATATATACATTATTTATATATATATATATATATATATATATATATATATATATATATTTATATGTCTGAAAAAGTTGACAATAATAAATATACACACTTGTTTTACTGGATATATCAATGGTAAGTTAATCTTAAATGTTTCATACATGTAGCCATAACATAAACATGGGACAATACATTTATTCCAAAATAAAATTAGTTTTATTGGCAATAGAAAAAAATCATCCTTCTAGTACATGATGCTGGACAAATCACGGCCAAAACATGTCGACCTACAGCTACCTGCTGCAGAATAAAGTCCTCTCTTTTCAAATATTGCTTCGATTTTTGCATCTTAAAATACTTAGCTATTTCCAACGATAAGATCCAATTTTTTCACGACAATATTTTTTTATTTTTACCACCATTCATTTCCTTTTGTAACGCTAGCGAAGCCACGGATTAAAACTAGCTCAATTTATAATTATACTAAGAAAAGAAAAACATACAAGAAAGAACAAATCATGACACATATATTTTGATAAAAGCTATAGCCGTGGTAACACGGTCACCCTAATGAATACGAGCTATTCGCGTTCTAAATGTTTCCACGCCTCAAGAATCCAGCTGTTTGAGATGTACTTGGACATGTATGCACTTAACCTCCTGGGACCCTGTGATCTAACAATTCTACTGCCCCAATTGACCAAAATTGTATTTTGTAGTCCATGCAGAAACAGACTGCAGTTTTAATGAATTACACAATTAAATGCAATAATTTTTAGATATTTACGTATATCTGTCAACTATATGATTAAAATTATATAAAAAAAATGAAAAAATCAATTTTTTTTAAATAAGTATATATTAGAAATATAACTTATACAAATATATAAATTGCATATCACAGAGTATCTACCTATACAATAATAAAAATATATTTGAAAAATATATTAAATAAATAAACATAAGAAAAATTTTAAATTTAAAAAAAATTAAATTAGCAGAAAGCAGAGAGAAGGAGCAATAAGATCTATACAAAATGGGGGCTAAGAATAATTGCTGAGCAGGAAAAAGAAATTTCGTAGAAATTAGTTTACAAAAGATAAACTATTTTACAAATCATTGTACAGATTAGTGATAATACTAACCTTCTATTCTGATAGTCAACCAATCGGTAGAAAGAAGAATCGTCAAAATCGGTAAAGAATTGCGGCCTGTAGTGTGTCCTAATGAAAAATAATTAAAAACAATTAAAAAATGCTACGATTTTGACGTGAAACATCTAATGGCGCGTTTGGACAAAAGTTAAAACTTTCTGATGGCACGTTGCGACGTGCCAGTCGGCCAACTTCGCGTCTTTTCGGCCTTTCCGATTTAATTATTCTAGCTTCGCATCTTGTCAGCTAAAAGTAATATAACATTAAAGGTATATTTTCGATAGATTGTTAAGAAACACTATCTTATTTCTTTTTTCTTCTCTTTTAAATTCGTTCAAATAAAAATGTTTCAATATATAAATATGAAAAATGGAGATATTTCACATGTACCAGGCGTCCCACGGCGGTTCAAAATTTTGTTTAGTGACAGGTTTTCTCTTTCTAGAAACCTATATTAAATGTTGATTTTAACTTGTAAAATCACTAAAGTTATAATTACTTAATCATCAAAGTTCAAAGCTGATACACTAGTTGTTAATAAAATACACAGCCGCAAATCCATGTACCCCTCTATTTATCTCTGAAAGTTTTGAAATTAAAAAAAAATAACTAATTCACTAACCAAATTTTAATGCGTGCTTGTTTATTGTATTTGTTTTTTTTACATTCGTCATAGCAACACGGGAAAACATAAAAAATCATTTTAATTGAAAAATCTGGTTACCTGCAGCATTCATTCAAGAATTCTGAACACATTATGTATGAGACCTTGATAATTTTATGTCGTTCCTTAAATAATTTTAAAACTTGATCTCATATGAAAATTGTTTAGACTTAGAATTTTTTTAAATTTATGTTTTATAGAATGTATTTTATATTAACCAGTTTTTCCATACGACTATTACATCACGCCTTGCTGATTTTTCTGTCGTTCCTTAAATTATTTTAAAACTTGATCTCGTGTGAAAGTTATTTACAATTAGAATTTTTTTAAATTTATGGTTTATAGAATGTATTTTATATTAACCAGTTTTTCCATACGACTATTACATCACACCTTGCTGATTTTTCTGTCGTTCCTTAAATTATTTTAAAACTTGATCTCATGTGAAAATTATTTACAATTAGAATATTTTTAAATTTATGGTTTATAGAATGTACTTTATATTAACCAGTTTTTCCATACGACTATTACATCACACCTTGCTGATTTTTCTGTCGTTCCTTAAATTATTTTAAAACTTGATCTCATGTGAAAATTATTTACAATTAGAATATTTTTAAATTTATGGTTTATAGAATGTACTTTATATTAACGAGTTTTTTCATGCGGGTATTACATAACGCCTTGCTGATTTTTCTGTCGTTCCTTAAATTATTTTGAAACTTGATTTACATGTGAAAATCATTTACAGTTAGAATTATTTCGAAATTTATGATTTATTTAATATACTTTACATTATACAGTTTTCTATACGGCTATTACGTCACGCCTTGCTGACTTTCCATAGTTTTTGCTACACAGAATTGCTCAGCCTAACTTATTACTTGCTCGCTTAAAAATAAAATTGTACACTATATAATCACATTAAAATTTAGTATTACTACGAATTCAAGCACATTTATTTGACGCAAAACATACAAATAAAGAGATGTGAAAAAATACTTGTTTTGACATCGTTCTTACTGTAGATAGTATAAATATATTATAATATTTGAAAAAAATCATAGTATAAAGGAATAATGTGGTAACGAGTTTAGTAGAAACGAAGATAGATGGCAAAATATAATTTTTTTAAATACTTTCAACTTTCGTTAATTTAATACTACACTCGAAATATTTTGAAAAATGTTTACTTTTAAATTTAAGATTAAGTTTTACAGCTATTTCTTTATTGCCCAATATAGTCATAATATTATTATTATTCACGTTACTGATATAAGTCTAGCCATACCTTAGATAAACATTCAGGTCTTGTTATATTATCTAGCAATTAATATATTTGACGTTAATTTTGTAAAAATTCATTATTCATAATTAAATGAAACTACATGACGTATTTCTACTTTATTTAAATTCTCTGCCACGACCTAGGTTTCGTTGTATGACAACATCTTCAGGTGGGGTCTTTGCTAATTATCCACCTGAAGATGTAATACAACGTAACCTAGGTCGTGGTTAAGAATTTAAATAAAGTAGAAATAATACTACATCACGTAGTTATCTAGTATTTTTTCGTAATAAGAAACATACAGGTGTATATATGTGTGTGCGTTTATATATACATATATATATATATATATATATATATATATATATATATATATATATATATGTATATATAAACATGAACTCGGAAAACATTGTCCTCCTTCTGCTATATATGGCTATTATTTGATTTCGTTTCCTTTGGCCTTATAAGTATTCAAGTGACAGAGTCATATTTACTCCAAGTATTTGTTCATCCACACCACATTGCTATCTCACCATCTCTTTATGATATTTGCTGCCAATAAGGCAGCTATATATCAGAATACACATTACTCTCAGCAGAATTTCACTTCTTTGGCTTTTAACGCCATCCACTTACAAAAACGCTGACAATGGCGTTGCTCATTAGCAACTTTATAACATTACACAACTTTGTAAATATAGATAAATTGATGTGCAAACGTACCTAATTAGCATAACATTCAGTTTTTTATTGTTTCGATACATTGTGTTAATTAAAAACAACAAATAACAAGTTCTATCCGGATCTGAATGAAAATTTATTAAATAAAGTAAACCATTTTTTATCGTCGGCGTCAGAATGACTGATTTTTGAAGTTTAAGTCATGGCTTGATATTAATATCTAAGTGACCAGCGTAATTTAAATTTTTTGCTTTATTTATACTTATGATATAATCTGAATATTCCGTCGTAAATTATCTCCACACATATGGCTCTTAAACCTGGAAAATAATGACCTGGAAAAATATTCTGAAGTTTTTCTCATCCTCTTCGACCAATTTTATTATAAAAAAATTTAGAAACTCTAATTTATGCCATACTAGCCATGCCTACGACTTCGTTCGCATGTAATTAGGAATCTGATTTCTGATCTCTGTCTGATCTGAGTCTTATATGTTGCTCCTGGATGTACAATATTACCATAACAAATTTCATCAAAATCCGTCCAGTAGATTTTGTGTTATTGACGCACGAAGTAACAGACAGATACGTAGACAAAAATTCTAAAAAAAGTAATCTAGCTTCTATTGTCATTTTATACGCTAAATCAACCACTTTTTAAAAATATTTTCAATGTACAGTATTTACTCTAGTTCCAATTTTATTATATGTATCGATACCTTTATATTAATAGTAGAATAAGTTGAAATCTGGCATTCCAAATACTCCGACAATTCACGTATTTAAAAGTCACACCTTATATTTTTTGTAATAATTTTGTCTCCTGTCTTTCCCTCCCATATTCTGTCCTTTTCTTTCTTTTCTTCAAAACTCTGTATATGCTTGTATTTTTATATATTTTAAATATCCTTTCACATTTCAGTTCACAACAAACGCTATAAGTATTACTTGGTATTAGTTTCCCCCTCAAGCATGCTGGCAACTTTCACTCAACATCAGCACTCGCACCATGTCGGTAAAATAATGTATAACTCCGAAAGTATTAATTTTATTGTAATGAATATTTTTGTATAAGCGTTCGTACCATATTTATGTAGTGATGAGTATAAAAATCGTGAAAACAAGAAATTTTCCTGTTTCTGTAAAAAATCAAAGTTTATAAAGGAAAAGTCTTTACTAAATATAATTTTTGTTACTACCATAAAAAAATTATAAATAATAATTAAATGTAAATGTAAAAAAATCATTTATCATAATAAAATTTATCTTGTCGTTAAGTTTCAAAATAAAACACAACCACAAAAATAATTTTCAAAATATCATGGCGAAAAATTAATGCGTAGTATTACCATTCCATTTATCATTTCGTTCTCTTTTCTATAATATATAATTGTCTAAGTTTATTTCATATTAACCAGATTATTTATGCCCGAGTGGCGTTAGTCGCCCCAAACTATGGCTTCACTTAATAAGTAACTTACTACGCTCTAGAGAGACTAACTGTAAGAGATTGCTCTTGAAGCAATAAGTTTGGCTTATGCGTTGATGCAAGTGGATGTATAGGAATGAATATTTTCTTAAATTCGTGACATTCGATTCACAAACTCATATGTGTTCCTAAATCTTCTTGAGTCCTGCTTCCCAAACAATTAATGGATTTTTGTCTAGTCCACGCATCAGATAGGGGAGAGAAACTCATAAGAAGTCATCATTATGTTTGGAGAATTATTTGGATTTTTCCAATACACCATTTTTCGATACATGACCCTTGCGCCTTCTACAAGGGTTCGTTGAATTGTGTAAATTCATTTCGAAAAGAACGCAAACTTTACTAAATCTCGTAAACGTTGAAATTAGTGATAAAAAATAAACAAGTTTTTTATAAGCAATCAAATATTCTACACCTTTCTATTTGTTCCTAAAATTAATAATTTTGGAATCACTGCACTTTGAAATTTTCAAAAATAATTTTTGCAATATAAATGATAAACAAACAACGACCTACAAAATTTCGATTAAATTACTTTTTTGTACAACTAATACGTCTTGAGTTATATGGTCCAAAAATTGTCTCAAAGATAAATTTTCTTGAATTTGTGGAATAGTATTCATACGTATAATTATCTTGTATGTAACTAAAAAAAAATGCGAATCGATTTAGCAACCACCACTCTTCCACCTCCGCCATTTCCAAAAATATTGTGTTGATACCCCTAAGTAAGAAACCCAAAAAAATTTAAAATATTTACGTGTTTTTAACTTAATATTCATTTTACTGAATTTTTTAACCGTTCCCTAGTTTCCTTATCCATAATGGAAAATTTCATAACTGTTTCTAAAAAACTGTAAATTTCATAAAATTTGAAACAACGTAATATATTTTTATTCCCAAACAATTTTCCGACAAAATATTGTGATATATATTACCTCAATATCAATTTTTATCACAAATATAAGAACTCGCTAACAGAAACAATTTATCATAACCCCATATCAATGAATTTGTAAACTGTCTTCTCGCTAGAAAACCTTAAAATAAAATATTTGTAGTGAATAACAATAGATCAGAACTCGTTGTATTCACTTCTTGTCTATCTGATAGATTCCCAAATACATTAGTTTGTTTGCTCGACTACTAATTGTCTTTAACTTTTGGCATTGGTAATTACTAATACTTGTAACTTGTACATCTTTATGTATAATAAAACTGAAAACATAAAACTAGCTTCCCCAATTTGGGTGGAGTTTTTGCAATATTTAGCGGTCAACTTCAAGTAATATTTTGACATAAGAGTAATATTTTGACATAACAATAATATTTTGACAGAAGAGTAATATTTTGACATAACAGTAATATTTTGACAGAACATTAATATTTTGACAGAACAGTAATATTTTTAAATAACAGTCAGCATATTTAATGAAAAGATTTGTGTTATGGGGCGTATAAGTGAAATAGGAATGTCTAATTATTATTATACTGTTACAATACTAGCGACTTATTTTATTATGACGCTCACAAAAAAATTAATCATTTGACACAAGTTACGAATATGTGATACTTATTAAAATGGTGTCAACTGTTTGACTGCCAAGATAGAAGTATTGTTTACAAATTTTGTTAGCTTTACAAAAAGCATCGGTGTTTAAAATAGAATTGTATTATTGGCTAAAAATTTCTTAAACATCTTGGTCCGCTTTCGGGATGCTCAAGTCCTTCGTAATCCGTTTTATTTGGGGTTTTCCCACTTCTTTACAAATACAGTTTTCCGAGAGAGAATTACAATATGTGGAAGGTACGTGTTATAAATTTTAACTATTTAGTTTTTCTCAATATTCCGCGGCCTTAAACAAGTCACGTTCAATAAATAAATTACAAAGTATACTTTAATTATACACATTTTCAAAATTATTAACTACATTTATCAAGCATAAATTATCGGTAAAGGGGTGATTCGAAATATAGATCGTTTATAAGTTCACACATTCAGGATGTGACTTGATGATGACAACACAAACTTCGCCATCGTCTCCTGGATGAACGTCTATGACGTGTCTGATGACTAATGTAAAGGTGGTAGATTATAGTTGTCTTCTTCCAGCAAAACATACATAGCATACCGTTTCTTATTTGATTATGTATTTTACCGTGCCATTTGTTCCGGACCGTCGGTTGATTCAAATGCTTTTTGTTCCATCTTTTCCAAAAGTGTTGTTTGATGTACTGAATATGTTGCCAGCTTGGCAGTCGATTAATTGCGTGAACTGTCAGATTTGGATTGGGAATGCTTGTGAACGTATCTCCTATGAGGAAGTGTGTAGGAGTAAGTACTTGAAGGTCATTAGGATCTTCGGATAAAGGAGTTATGGGTCTCAAATTAATTATTACCTCGATTTCTACCATGTATGTCTCTAACCCTTCGTAGGTGAACATTTAATCGCCTATTGTTCGTACAAAATGGGCCTTCAATGATTTGACGGCGACCTCAGACAGACCACCGAAATTCGGTGATCTTGGAAGTATGAAGTATCAATTTGTCTCTTTATTATTTAAAAATTATGTTATGTTGTCATTATGAATGTCTGATTGTATTAAGTTTTTTAAGCCGTCTATTTTATTTTTGCACCAACGAAATTGGTTGTGTTATCAGAATATAAATTCAAAGCGTGTCTTCGTCTAGCAAAAAAATTTATGCAAACTAGCAATAAATGCGAAAGTGCTCGAGTCAGATACTAATTCAATGTGAACCGCCTTAGTTGCAAAACATATAAATATGCAGGCATAAACTTTTATTTTACCACGTTTTTTTTGTTTTTTTTTTTCTTTAATTTAAAATTGCCCACCATAGTCGATTGCAGCATTTAAAAATGATCAAATTTGTGTGACTCTACTACTCGGAAGATGGCGCATAAAGTATAGGCAGTCGGTTTTGCGTTAAAACAAGTTTTACATTTTCTGATAATTGATTTTGTTGCATTTTTACAGCTAATAGGCCAGTATTTTTATCTCACTACATTCATAGTTGCTTATACTCCGCTATGTAAATTTATAAGGTGTTATTCGCATATAAGAAATCCATGGTGTTTGCCTTATTCTCCTGAGTTGACACATGTTTCCAATGCATCGTTTTTGTCGAGTCACTAATTTCTGAAACTCGATTGGCAACAAGCGTTTTGAGTAAATATCTTACAAACAATGGACGAATCACACTATAAAAAGACTTCGTCAATTGTTCGACAAAATGACAGGTAAGACAGTTTTTACGAGATGTGTTGGTAATAATGCCGCATATAATTCCAAGTTAGGTAATGATGTTGTTTTTACTGGGGAAATTTTTTGAACATAACAGATCTGTAAATATTTCTCCGATGTTACCTGTAGATCTCATATAAATGTATGTTTCGTATGCCTTTACACTAGCATCAAAGAATTCATGAATTTCAACGCACTGAGCATTCACTATTATGACTTTTCTTGTAAATGTGATTTTATTTACAATCAATAATTGTTGTTGAATTGTCATCCAATAGGTCCGTATGTCCTTAGGTGATAAATCATCCCATCCAACGTTGCATTGCCACAATTTTTCCATAAGGATTTTGACACAATCTATTGTCGGGTCCATCAGACCGCTTGGATCATAAATCCGCGCAATGTTTGAGAAGATGTGACGTTTAGTGAATTTTAGATTTGTCTCATCTCTCTCCTTGTATTTGACTTCGTCTTTATTCGGTTCCATTGAATGCCCAACGCCTTTATTTGAAATATATCCTCCGTAAATAGATTGATATCACCAGGTTCTTTATATACAGTCTCTACAATCTCAGAGTTGTTCGATGCCCATTTTCTAAGACTAAATCTAGGTTGTTTTAAAATTAAAAAATAAAAATTAGGTTGTTAGAAAACTGGCTATTTATTTTATGAAGACGCTCACAAAAAATGTACTGTTTGACACATATTTTTAATATGTGATATTTATTAAAATATGTCAACTGTTTTACTACCGAGATCGGAGTGTCGTTTACAAATGTTGTTAGCTTTACAAGAAACACTGATGTTTATATAAATCATATGTATGAGCTTTTCTTTTCAGCGTTTCTCAATATGGGTTATTTCACTGATTATTCGAAATAATAAAGAATAAAAGAAAAATTGTGATGTTTTTAATGAACTCTTTTTTGTTTTAGGTTTTCCTGTTCTGAATAATATGGCGAATAGCACTTATAATGACAAATATACAAAAAAGCGGGACAAAGACGCTCTGTGAATCGTTAGCTCTTACTAGTGATATTTACTTTTGGTTAAAAATGGTTTTCTGAATATTTTTAAAGTTTTATTTTTCTGCTGTTTCTAAGAATTGGTGCAATAAATCTACTAAAGTTATTTTATGATAAAAACAGAACTTTTTTGTTTAATTTCTTTCGAACCCAATTTTCTCGGATACGGTTGGGTTTTTCACTTTTATTGAGAACATTTGGAATGAAACCTGTGAAGAAATATAAGTAAAAATTTACTCTGTTAAACGATCTGTTTAATTTGCTTTGGTATTTAAAAATTTTTGCTTTGATATTTGGAAATTTTTGTTTGAAACATGATGTGTTCAAACGAACAAACCGTTTGACCACACATCATGTATTAATTTTTAGACAATTTTAGATAAAGTTTTAACTGTTACATTTCTAGATATAAAATATGGAAAGATATAATGCATAGACAGTTGTTAGAATTTTCACCCATCTGCCTATCTGCCAGTATATTTTTTTTGTTTATATATCTCCATTTCATTTAAAAATTACTTAGTAAATTTAATTAAAGTTCCCATTGTTTATTTTTTAAACATAACAATGAAGTGCATTCACGGCACTCATTAATTCAATAGATAGAAAATTTATTGATCGAAATGGACTATTATATACTTAACTATATAATTAATATAGAGTACTATACTATATAATTACTAAAGACTATATAATTAATATAGAGTGTGTGGCTCTACCTTGAATTGAAAAGCCATTTAACGTGAAAATTGTGGAGCTGAAGTGTATCTACTCTCACTGATCGCTATATGCAATTAAACTAACTAGAAATAAAAATTAAATCAATTGTATGTAATGATGATGAGAACGACGCTTAATTCAAATAATATTCTAATTAGCAAGTATTTCGGCAGAAACATCTGTATAAGGAAGATCGAGTGATCGTGATATAGGTTGCTTGTTGATGGCTGAGAAAAACTTCATAACTTATCGCAAAACCATAATTAATTAGATCAAATTTCTGCCCTAGGTACTGTTAATATTACATTATATTGTTACCACTGTTTTGGACTGGTACATAAACTAACTTGTTATTAATAATAGCCCGACTTTTTACCTAGACGGTGTTAACGCTATACATAAAAAACTATCGCGCGTATATAATTTAAGTACTTTAAACCATTAGAATTGTAGCTACATTGAGCCTATTGGAGAAATAATGAAAAATTTCTTCTATACTTATATTGTTCAAAAATTGTTTTTGTATTTTTATTTTACCAGTCTTCGAGATGGAGAGAATCTGATATATTTTATGGACATTAAACCTATCCTTTATAAAATGATTAAATAGAAAAAATAGTTTTGGAATCCTTTCAAGTTACTTTTCATCCAACACTCTAACCTAAACTAAAATGGAATACTCAAGTTTACATGAACTATCTCTTAAAGTAAATATGTATAAATATATTTTATAACTATGCCAAATTTCAACCATAATAGATGGATTTTTACCATAATAGATGGATAGACGACAGTTAAACAAACGATGTTAAAAAAGTCCCATTTTTTTTCTTTTTGGAGTCGGAAATGTGACGTTACAAACTTGAGTAAGAAATAAAAATATGTCGACCTACTAGCGAGTCAAGTGTTTGACCATTAACTGTACTTGTACATAATATATCTCACTGACAACAGGATAGAATAATTAATCCAGTATTTCTTTTTGTATATTTAATAATACAATGTTAAGTTATTTAAAATGTATCATTTACTCACAAACTTTTACTTATAAGTAAATCATTATAATGTGAATACATTTTTCCCAACAATATTAATGGAACCACTTATGGACAAATTATTAAAACGAATAACGCGCTAACAAAGCCGCGGACGAGTTGCTGCTGAGTAAATAAATATAAGATATAACCTCTAAGAGAATAGAAGTTCCAACCGATAATCCGCGTCACCACAACTTCGAGTTCCTCCTGGAACTACTGAAATAATTAATACGAAGAAAACACCTAAGTAATTCTGTATCCAAAGAAGTGTGCGAGTAAAATTACTAAAAAATGTTTGCAAAAAAAAATTTACCGACGTCAAATAATCACCGAATAAGAAGCGCACTGAAAAGTATAAAATAATGAAGATACGAGTACTCATTTGGAATATTTGCGGTACAATATCGTTTTCAAACATAAAGAAATTTGCTAAATACAGTTAGTGCTAGGAATTTTTGGAAATTATGCCAAACCGACCCTTCACTTCTTTCGCTCTAAAAATTTGCATAAAATTCGCGAAGCAACATTGAGGTTGACCTGTAACGACGGCTGCTATAAACACACTAGGTGAAAAATCGCGCTCAGTTTGCCTTGGTAATTAAGGAAGGTTTTAGCAACTTAGAGACAGAAGAAAATTAGCGATTTCTTTTAAGCGGTTCATTTTCATCACAAATTCCGTACAATTTTTATACAAAACTGTACATGTACACCTACACGCATAAATCAGTGCTACGTTTTACTTGATTTAAATATGATGAGATGATTAAAACCCGGAAATTAGTGTAACTTACACATAAAGTATTAAGGTAACATACACAAAAAATTGATTCAATTTGAGAGCCTTCTCCCCTTATGTATTCTGCCAAAAAACACGATTCTCCACAGTTCAAGTACAAGAGTACTAACTAGATAACATAACCTCAAAGTTAGCACTTAACCCTTGCCAGAATACGCTCCCATTTCACAACCCTTAACCCGAAGCGCGCGAACCTATCCTCGCAACACAGCCATCCATGTCTCGTTCAATCAAACGGCTTAAACCGTACATGAATACAAATGTTGTTTGCGGGGCCGAAGCACGGACGGTGGCCGACCGCACTGAGCACACTTTGATTAATAATTGATCCCCAGCTTGGACCGCCGCCAACTCGGCGCGGGCTCATTCCTTGCCTTGTGCGGTCGGTTTAATGATAGCGGAGTGGTGTGAGGCTGTTTTATTGGTTTGCTCATGGATGTTTAAGTGCCGCATTATTAATTTAAATAAAATGCTTCAGAAATGCGTCTGCGTATTCCTGCTTTTTTTTCTAGATTTTTGTAGGGTTCCCATAAACTAAACTCCTGACTAGGTAGTATTTCACACTAATCTTTCATGTAAAATTGTTATTAGTCCTATTTACTTAAATGTGGTACAAGAAATGCATTCCTTAACTCCTGAGACTTTATATCGTGTTCCTATCAAACTACAAATATTAATACTCTTTGTTTCCATGTAAAAATACTAATTTGTCTGTGCTTGACAATATCTTCATACGGAGAATATTGTCATGTGTTATGTTATGTCTATAAAAAAATTAAAATTATCGTCAATTTCCCTAAAATTACGAGAAGTAGAATCATTGTCATAGTTTACTATTTAACTTTAGACCTAATTTACTATTTAACTTTAGACGTAGTTTACTATTTAACTTTAGACATAGTTTACTATTTAAGTTTAGACGTATTTTACTATTTAACTTTAGACGTAGTTTACTATTTAACTTTAGACATAGTTTACTATTTAACTTTAGACCTAATTTACTATTTAACTTTAGACGTAGTTTACTATTTAACTTTAGACATAGTTTACTATTTAAGTTTAGACGTATTTTACTATTTAACTTTAGACGTAGTTTACTATTTAACTTTAGACATAGTTTACTATTTAACTTTAGACGTAGTGTACTATTTAACTTTAGACGTAGTTTACTATTTAACTTTAGACGTAGTTTACTATTTAACTTTAGACGTAGTTTACTATTTAACTTTAGACGTAGTTTACTATTTAACTTTAGACGTAGTTTACTATTTAACTTTAGACGTAGTTTACTATTTAACTTTAGACGTAGTTTACTATTTAACTTTAGACGTAGTTTACTATTTAACTTTAGACGTAGTTTACTATTTAACTTTAGACGTAGTTTACTATTTAACTTTAGACGTAGTTTACTATTTAAGTTTAAACGTAGTTTATTATTTAACTTTAGACGTAGTTTACTATTTAACTTTACACGTAGTTTACTATTTAACTTTAGACGTAGTTTACTATTTAACTTTAGACGTAGTTTACTATTTAACTTTAGACGTAGTTTACTATTTAACTTTAGACGTAGTTTACTATTTAACTTTAGACGTAGTTTACTATTTAACTTTAGACGTAGTTTACTATTTAACTTTAGACGTAGTTTACTATTTAACTTTAGACGTAGTTTACTATTTAACTTTAGACATAGTTTACTATTTAACTTTAGACGTAGTTTACTATTTAACTTTAGACGTAGTTTTCTATTTAACTGTTTTAATAACTTTGACCGTAGTAATTTGGGAGATCGAGATATATTTTTATGGATATTTTCTTTAATAGCTCTAGACTTAACTTACAAAAACTTATATAGAGATAGTTTTGGAATTCATATCATTCTTACTTAAAATATTCATAAAATTAAATAAAAAATTACATTACTGCATTTGCCTCTACTAAAATTCGTTGTATTTCGTTGTATTACAATATCTTCAGGTGGTCATCTTCAGTACAGATCTTTGCTAATAGCCCACCTGAAGATGTTGTAATACAACGAAACCTAGGTTGTGGTAAAGAAATCAAAGAAAGTAGAAATAATACTACATCACGTAGTTTCATTTAATTGTGAATAATGAATTTCTACAAAATTAACGCCAAATATATTCAATAACACAAAAAAAAAGAATTACTAACATGTTTTTAACAACCACAAACTGGAAGTTCCCGCGCTTTTTATTTCCCGCACAATGAACCTACGAATATCACTACCTATGCTTTGCCAGCATTTGCTTTTCCAGATTCATACTCGGTGGCGTTTTTTGTTGTTTATTTTACGTCCCTTAAAAAATGTATAATTTCAGTCAATGCCGATTAATGAAACCACAACTGTTTTGAAACTTTTAAATAAATAGATAGATTGTTGTTGTTCCTTTCGCTTCTTGCATCATCACGTTGTAAAAATTCTGTTACTTGTTGCAGTTAAATAACAAAGTCAAAATAAAATAGAATTGTACGGAAAATTTACTCAGTATTTTTGCAACTAGAATGTGGAAAAACTTAATTCAAACATACATAAATAAATTGTGCACGATTTTTGGAAGACCTACGAATCCAATGACGTTACGTTTCAAACTTATCTATTAAATTTATTCCGGATGTGTGACACGTTTCCTTTTCTTTTACGTATTAAGAACATATCTCTAATATTTTTGTTTGTTATGACTACTTACTTATTAACTCATGTACAGTAAATGCAAATGGATTCTAAGAGCTTTTTCCAAAGAAATCGGTTTTTGGCTACCTTCCAAAACTCTTCCATGTCAAATTAATAACCTCCGCCGCTCCGGTAATAGATCTTCCTAGTTCTCCTGAGTAGATCTCGATTAAGGGTCCCACTCCAGTAAATCTTTCCGATAACTAAATTTATTTATCTCAACATATGCCCAATCCACTTCCACTTAGTTTATAAGATGTCCTCCTTAATTGAAGGTTCCATGGTAAAAACTTATATCTCATTATTAATGATTACTGCCGATATCTGATGTTTAACATTCGACGCAGACATCGATTAATAGAAGTCTGTAGTAGTACTGTTGAGATTCCATGTAACTTTCCAAGTCTCGCCCGCGCAGCAAAACAGATTTTACTTTACTCGTTAATATTCCGAGTCCTTTATAATTAGATGTAAATAAAGACTGGATCGTACGTGAAAAAATTAGCAGGAATATGGAAGCAAAAATAAAAGAAAATCATTAAAAATGTGTATTGAAGAGGTAAAAATAAGCAAAAAAAACAAAAAAAGTAGTAAACTTGTTTATTTATATTGCAATATTAAACAAACAGTTTAATGAAATAAATCGCAAGTGGACAATAGGATATTTTTATAATAACCTCTCTTGATTTTATAAAAAAATTCCACAATGTACTTTTCGAAATTATATGTAATAAAATTGTGCCTTCAATTAATCAAAATAAATTTATTTGCTGAATAATCCACATCCACTAACGTTACTAACCATTTACTACGTTACTAACATCCACTAACGTTACTAATCATTTACTACGTTACTAACATCCACTAACGTTATTAACCCTTTACTACGCAATTAATATCCACTAAGGTTACTAACCATTTACTACGTTACTAATATCCACTAAGGTTACTAACCGTTTACTACGTTACTAATATCCACTAACGTTATTAAGCAGTATTTAAACTTAAGCGTGATTTAAGGGGCTACTTTGTCCACGAAATGAATAAAGTCCTTTATTCGTGTTTTACGAAATTCTTCATATTAATTTACAACACTGTATTAAGTCTGTCCTTAAAAGTTTCGTGAATTATATCTGGCAACTGATAAATTATTGCACATATTTTATTTTTTATTTAATGTGGTACATTTTTTTCTATTCTTTTATAGGATTGTCAATTGACCGCAGCAATATTTTTATTTTGTTATGAGTTTTTAAATATTTATTTAAGTTATTTAACATGGCGTCTGTACTGTCGGATTCGTTTATCACGTCTCTAATTGCTTTGAAATTTTAACTATAGAACAATACTGCATTTAAAATGTTCCTCAATAAGTTGTGATCATTCTGGAAGCAAATTTAAAATTCAAATTTCTCTTTTTATAAAACAATAGCCAAAATTATTCGGAATGTACATATGAAAAATTGTAATGTAATCCGGATTTTAGTCATAAGTAATATGTTAAAAATATACCTCCATAACTACTTTCATACTAATAAGATAGTTGGTATACTTAGCTTTTCGAAACAAAATATTTATAATTACGTAAATAAAATAAAAGTCAGTACGAAAATAAAAACATGATGTAAATATGAATAAAGTATAGTAAAATGTCCTTAAAACTATTGCAAAACATTTCTAGAGTTAGTGTTTGACATGAAGACTTATATGCGTACGCCATTTTTAAATTCGCCGTTGTTATAAGAGAATGAGTTGGTAATATTGAGTCACATGAGGTACGCCCTGAGACGAGGACCGCAGTTGAAGTCTTGACATGTATGAAGTTACTTGTATTGTGATATAAATAAATATATAGATACAAAATGAAAAAGTGATAAATATTATTAAAAAATAATCTAAATATAAAACGTAACAGCCGTCATCATAAAATTATATTTATATCACTAAATGAAAGTCCCTAATAAAAGTTGAATGGAAAAATGCCTCATCGTTTCAATCCACCAGATCCATCAGATTCAAAATTGCCAAAATGGGAAACCCATACAACATTTCGTAATAACCAACAATTCATGAAAACTAAACAGAGGGAAGGAAAAGAAGGAAGCAAGTGGCGTGTGTCAAAATAGGGTCATAAGAATATATGATCTCAATGGCATATTTACAAAAAAATTAAATGTATTCTTTTTGGTCTCAAGTGTAACATTTCTGTCCACAGTTTCCCCTATAATTTTTACCAATTTTTTCCAACCTACGTCGTCTGATCAAATTTCGGCAGTAACCTTTAATCTTTTTATGATTAACCTAGTAACCAAATATACTATATAAATTGACAAATGTTATTAAATTTTCAATAAGTCACATACAAAATATTATGTCGTCGTGAGTCAAAAAAATTAGAGATATTTAAAGAATTTTATTGGAGATCAATCCAATTTACTACTGTTTTGTGTAGTTTACAGCCTATTTTGAACCAGAATAAGATCAGACATCTCGTAACTGTGTAAAAGCTTCAAAATCATTATTTGCGAAAAAAGTCCTTTTTCCTTGCAACACTCTTCGTATATATGTGAGATATAATAAATATTAAATTTTAAAGAAACAGTATTATATTAACGATATATTTAATTTGGAAATCAATTCAATCGTCAAATAATTACAATTAGGGTTTTAAATATAGAATACTTAAATTTAATGCGGAATATTGTAAGAATAATATTAAAAGTCGGATGAAACATTTTCCATTCCTCGGCTTTGATATATTCTTATCACATTCCGTAATGGATTTAGGTAATGTCCCCACAGGAATTTCTCAGGTTTTCAATTGCGTTCCATAAAGTTCAGTTTTATTACTAAATCCGCAAACCGTAGCCGTTAGCTCGTCACATTCCAATACTTAAATCTCAATTTAGTCAGCTAAAAGAGGCTGAATAAAAATGAATAAACCATTAGTCACTTCGATTTGATTCTGTAGGCAATTTTATATCTAAGGTATATTTCACTATCTCATAAAAGTACTGAAGAAAATAAAGTACAGTTGTTAAATCTTAATAATTGTGTTTAAGGCGGATAATCAAAATTAAAAATTAAATATCAAAAATGACGTTTTGAAAGAGTTGTAGAGTTCTTTGAGAAAAGTTGCAAGTTTAGAAAATGTAAATCAAGATTAAGGAAAATGCTATCATAAGCCATCATGCAATTCATAATGTAAACTAGTATTACGTACTGCTAAGACACTCGATTTTTTTAAATTTTTCTTTCCTTCTTAAAGATTCATACCTCAACCTGAAAAGCAGAACCCTTGTAAGATCACTCTCATCTATTAGCCTGTCAGTCGGTCAGTCACAGACAATTTTCTAAGAAAGTATGCAAAAGAGAAATATCAAAATTTTCCATAGTAATATATCTTGTTATTCCACACATTTTTAGATAGATATTATAGATATAAAGAAAACTCTGATTTGTTAAATATTACGATATCGGTACTGCCAACGCCAACTATTAGCGTTTTTTAGTAAACTTTGTGCTCATAAAGTTCTGAGAGAAAATAAAGTTAAAAAAACCGACGACAACACAAACAAATCCTAATAACTTTTCTTGTTCCGATTTCCATGCAAACGAAGTTGTAGATAAAGCTAGTACATAATAAACATACAACATATTTAGAAATTATCACCAGTTTTTCCTGAAAAATGGACAGTGTATTCTCTGTGGATCAAACAATGAATGTAAAAATTTATCATGATTTAGTATTGCGTCATTGAACGCGATTAAAAACATTACATATAACAAAATATATTTCATACACAGTAACATTAACTACGTTTTAAGTGACCTTCAAAGGAAAATCATCTGCGGCATATTTTCTTTTATGTGTTGAGAGAATTTTTTGTTTCTTGTAATTACTTAATTACATAATCGTGTCCAATGTCTCCTATGGGAGACACTAAAGGTTTTTATGAGCTTTCGCCCATGAACCCGGTTTATCGGCCATCTTCCGTATTTGACCCCATAATTGACCAATGACCTCCAGTAACTGACCTTCCCCAAGTCCCTAGGGGTTTGCCTCGGTTCCGTCGCCCTAGGGATCCTACTCCAGATAATCTTTTCGATAACTCAATTTCTGTTTTTCCACGTATACACAATCCATCTCAACTTTTTTTAAGATATGCTAATCGATCGGAAGTTTCTTGGTAATAGTCCATAACTCATTGTCAATAAATACTGTCGCCCATCTGATGTTTAGTGCTCGACGCAGACACCAATAAATGAACGTTTGTAGTATGTAGGTGGGATTCTCTGTAACGTTCCCAAGTCTCGTGCGCGTACAGAACTGGTTACTTATATTGCAACTTGCATTGCTCTTTAAAATTCCGAGACCGTTATAATTCGACATAAATGAAAACTGAATTATACATAAGAAAATTAGCTGAAATAGTCTATATGTATATTGTACATATTTTGAATAGATTAATTATATTAAATCTATTCAAAAGTCTATTAAAAAGGCAAAAAAATGCAATACAAACCTATAAATTTACCACATATTATTTTTTTGAGAGTAATATTTTTTCATTGAATGTTGAATATTTTCTTTACATATATATTATTATATTATCAACTGAAAGCAATAATTTTTTTTAAGTTTTGTTAAGGAATTTTTTTAAATATTGTTAGAGGATCTGAACATTTATTAAGAAATTTATGTGGCGAGATTTCACTGACAACATCTGTAATTGCTTTATTTTGATTACAGAACAATACTGCAATCAAACTGGTTTTCCTGTTTCAGATTGAATTTTTGTACTGTAAGAGTCAGAAAACGTTTGATGTGAAATTTGATATAACCATAAAGAATATTAGATATGGGAGGGATATCTCAATAGAAAGCACTAAAAAATAGCATCTATATAATAACTAAATAATAAAATATTTATATGGAAATTTTATGGGGATAAATTAAGTGCTCAAAAAAAGTTTTCAAAATTCCGTATACGCTGTGTGGTCCACACCACATTCGAAAGATCTCACAAGCATTTTTTGAAAATTCTGCAAAAAACATGTTTCCTTCCCCACTTAATTCCATAAGTATTGAACCAACAATGACAAAAACGAGGTTATTAGATACTTATAATGTTGGTTCTAGATATCACAATTTTGGTGATGTTCATAATACATTATTGACCTCCTAATATTTATATCAAATAAAATAAAATATTTGACCTCCTAATATTTATATCAGGATATATTTGACCTCCTAATATCAATATTTCTTGCACTAGAAAGACCATATTAATGATCATAATTAAAGTTATTTGAGATTGGTTTTTCTTATGATGAACATAAAGTTCACTAGTTTATTTTTTTTGTTGTAATTTTATTTTTTTATTTTTTTTTTAGTTAATGAAAGCGTCTTTATAAAATATACTTACAGTTTTATTATATTGTGAATGCAACATTACTGATTTCCTGGATATCTCAGTTTGAAAAACCCGAGATACAGTTGGCCACGAGAAAAACTCTGTCCATTCTAAAAGTTTGTCCTAGGGAGTTATTTATTATGGGAACAAATTATACTTTTTCCTGAAGCTACAATCACATGAAAGCAAATAATGAAATAGTTAGAATCATTACAAATTCGAAATATGTACTTCGGCTACGCTGATGACGGACGTGGCCAGCGATGGCTAATGATGCACAGAAGGTAGGCGGTGATTCCATACCTAGTTTGAAGGAAAGTAATTCCACGTCAGACAAGATATGGGAACTTCGATGCACGAGGTTGACTCGCACTTGGACAGTTTTATTGTATTATCATCTCTACAACTGTATCATCCTATTTATTAACTTAAACGGCTATATTATAAAAAAACAAAGTTTAATTTTTTTGTTTTCAAATATTTAATAAAATGTAATTATTTACAACTTGTACATACATATTTATATCTTTCTTGATATTAAAAAAAATCACAAATAATAGTTGTTATTTCAGGTTATTACAAACGAAAATCTAACGTCAAACATTTCTCATGGACGACAAGGTCCGTTCTTTTCATTTGGAGATGTCTCAATCCATACGTAACAAAATATTTAAAAAAAACAACTGACTGCGGATCTGGTCCCCGCCTCGAGTGTTGCGTACCTGCTACTCGTGAAGTGAAATTATTTTTTTATCACAATTCATCACTAATGTGGAGTTCATAGCGCAAGCAATATTTAATAATACAAGATATAATTAAGTAGGGGACACATATATAATCGTGAATATCTCAAAATGTCTGATTTCAGAATCATCGTTGCAGTTCACCCACAACTGTTGTTTAAGCTTTAAAAGCTCATTTTTTTTCATAATTCTATTTTATGTAGTTTTGGAAATGAGAAGGGTACATATTTTCGCATATTTTTTTATATCTCTGAAAACGCCTATAATTGAAATATTTTGGAGACTGTTATAACTAGCCGAGCGACTATTTACGAAATTTTAACTTTTTTTGGAATATTAAGTATATACCCCTAAAATTTCCATAGTAATATTTTTATGGTTAATTATTGAGATCTGTGTGTCGTTTCTGATAAATACGGCTAAGCAGACGGAGAGGGGACCACGTAATTGGTCTTATAAGGGTACCGTTTTATCTTTTAAGGTACGGCACCCTAAAAAGACGACGTGATATTGGGATGAAAAGAAAAAGAAAAGTTTATTTTTTACTCGTGTTAATTCACAAACAACTCAAGAAAATAGTATAAAAATTGTACCAGTATGAGCCTAAAAAATATTTCAGATTTTTTTTAAATATCTACTAATAATTTGTAAAGCAGTTATATTGGGAGAAAAAAATAAATAGGTACATGGAATAGTTTAAAAACAGAAAAACATGCTTTTATTAAACTTTTCACAAAAGGAACGCTATATAATAAACAAAAACAAAGAAATGAAAAAAACTTACGCTGAACATAACACAAAGAAAATTTTGAAACACGTTTTTCTGACAGTTTAGTCTATACTAGGCCTAAATAAGGACTTTGAAAAGTCTATGAATGATTGTCGCAAAAAATATGTGTTGCCGCAACAAGATGCTGCAATATAATTGTATAATCTTCTCGACAAGGGCCTATGGACACCGTGTTTTTGTCATCTGTTAACGAATAATTCTAACGTTAACATGGCATTAATACTCGTCTACCAGTTATTTATTTTAGTAAAAAGTAAAGCGACATGTAAGCATATGAGACAGAACATTTGACCACCGAATATCATAAGGGTTCTGCCCGTCGAAATAAAGAAAGGATACCCTTATAGGACCACTTAGTTGTCCGTCCATCCATCCATCTTATGGTCAGTTCTCTTTTTTCAGAAGCAGCTAGAAGTAGAAGGTGAAATTGTATAGGCCTACATTGCTTTGTTAAAAAAAATATTTTTTTTTCTTTTTATTTACAATAATCTTACTCACTGATCATCAAAACCCACAATCTTAAAAATCGGCATAATGGGAGGTCGTATGGCATAAGTAAAAAGAAAATCCAAAAATCGATAGATTCTAATACTATGGAGAAATACACATTTTTTTTAATATGCGCCTGTGAAAGATATAATAGGCACTACATTTCAAAAATTAAAGTTTTTTTTAATGATTTCATGAAAACGTGTATAAATATCTATAAAACTCACTTAGTGCGAGTTCTACTCGTGCTTAGCAGATTTTTTTTGATATAACGACCAATCAATCCTCAAATTAATTGTATTACTTATATTACCCAAAATGCTAGTCTTAAAATAAATGTTACCTCCCTATTCTGATGCTAGAGGAAATATGAAGATATTGAATTTTAGGGATATTGCTGGTACCTGATGCCAGCAACATCTACATTCCCAAAACATTCCAAAGAGATTGTTACTGCATTCGTTATCAAAAATTATTTTCTTTCTTCTATTGTGTGGCGATTATTCTCTCCAGAGAAAACTTTTGCCAGTGTAAAGTTAATATTTGTTGGTTAGGCAACACTGAATAGATTATACTCCGAATATCTGTCACTTTTGTTTAATAAGAAAAATAAAGAGCAAAACAAAAATCGAATAGAAGTTTACTATGCTAGAAAAAATTAAACGAAAATATAAACAAAAAAACCATTATAGGTGACGCAAAGGTGACAACAGTATGTAGACAAATAATAAGTATATATATATATGTTCATACAAACAAAAATAAGAACAGATATACATGCATATAAACGGTCCTAGATTTTGATGTCGTTCTTTCTTATGTATTCAATGATTAAGTCAAGAATGATTTTATTAGAAACGGATAGAAGGGATCTAATGTTAATAGGTAATTAAATTTGTTGATTTAATAATGTATTATTTAATGGGCATGCAATAATGAGATGATTTAGATCGCCCTCACCAAACCCATTGTGGGGTACGGGCTGGAGAATCTCTAGCACGCAGCCTAGCCAAATGAGAGGGAATAGAATTATCAAAAATTAAGACACAACTATTACATTATCATCTTTGGTCCTTACTCATATCCAGCCAATGATTGTGTATTATCATTTTTTCAGTTAAAGTGACTTTGAACTTCTAAATGAGCAATATCTTGAGGTAAATAGCATGAGTTTTAAAACATTTTTTTTCAAATACACTCATTGAAACATTTTTAAGATCTTTAACCTTTTAAAACTAATGCTCGTATTCACTAAACTTTGCTTCTGCTAGGTATACAAGATGTTACTAATTTATATGAAAATGAAGCTCTCTTGTGTGCCAGTCTACAAAATAAGATGATTATAATCAACAAGATTTATATGAGATGTTTAAATAACTTTCTCGAGATACATTATTTTGAACATTACCACAAGGGGTTAAGCAACCTGCAATGCGCACACACCGAGTGTCACGCTGTATCATCAAAGCATGTAAATAAATATTAGCCTAAGAAAGTCTATTAACACTATCAGAGTATGATTAAAAATCAAAAATAATAATACAATGGTCGTGTCTCAATTTTTTACAATGAATGCAATCACAAACCCTTTACGATGTTTTGGCGACATAGATGTTGCTAGCCTCGGGTACAAGCGTTATCGATAAAATTCAGTTTAATATTAACTATTATAATCAATTTTTTTTCTACATAATTATACAAGTATCATTATGCAGAAATTAAAATTAAAAATATAATGGTTACCCGGTGTGTTTCTTAAGTTCTTATTTTCGTGGTGATTCTGTTTATGGTAATAAAATATTTAATTCTGTATATATTTGGCGTTAATTTTGTAGAAATCCATTATTCACAATTAAATGAAACTACGTGATGTAGTATTACTTCTACTTTCTTTAAGTTCTTTACCACGACCTAGGTTTCGTTGTATTACAACATCTTCAGGTGGGCTATTAGCAAAGATTTAAGATTGATATATCTAATTTCTAATTGATATATCTAGTTCGTGGTAAAGAACTTAAAGAAATTAGAAATAATACTATGTTACGTAGTTTCATTTAATTGCGAAACATTTAACGGTAATTGACTAGGAAATTTATGAAAACAAAAAATGTTTTGCCATCGAAAAATAAATTATTTCCCCATAATAAAGGCTTAAATCAAATAATATTATATAGTATTTTTTTCCAATATTTTTGAAAAAAATTAGTAAAAAAATCTTGCTATATCGATTAACTAATATATAAAATTAAACCATTTCCTAAAAATATGTACACAACACATACATATATCTGTCCGAATAAATGTCTTTCAATAAAAAAATTATCCAGAATCTCTCGTTAATTTATTTCCTTTATCATTATTGATTCAACACTCACTTGTGGGCCTTAATATTCTCAAGACGCTTATCCAGGCTATTCTGGAAGATGTATTCTGTGTTTGCCAATGTAAGTGTTTGCGATATTTAATACACCCAAAGTGTCTGTAAGTCATGGCGCTTAAGCCTACGTTTTGTGTTTTTGTCTCTCCTAATCTAAAACGCCTTTAGTTTACGTAAATACACTGGCTGTGGTGTACATAGTGAAAATAATATTAAAATTTGTAAATATTTTGTCATTTTTACGTAAACTCAAGGCGTTTGAGAGCAGAAGAGACAAAAACACAAAACGTAGGCTTAGACGACATGACTTATAGACACTTTGGGTCTATTAAATATCGCAACTGGCAAACACATCTTCCAGAATGGCCTGGGAAAGCTTATTGAGAAGACCAAGGCCCACAAGGGACTGTTGAGCCACTAATGATGATGAAAATAAATTGCCAAGAAATTCTGGATTAATTTTTATTTAAAAAAATTTATTGGGATAAACCTATGTATGTGTTGTGCATATACTTTTAGGAAGTGGTTTAATTGTTATATACTAGTTAATCGATATAGCAAGATTTTTTTCTAATTGTTCTCAAAAAAATACTATATAATATTACTTGATTAAGGCCTTTATTATGCAGAAATAATTTCTTTTTCAAAATATTTTTTTTATTTTCATCACTTTCTAAATCACAGTTACCGTTAGTATAAATGTTTCATCACCATGAAAAAAAGAACTTGAGAAACACACCGGATAACCATTATAATCAATTTTAATTTCTGTATAATAATACTTGCATAATTTTGCAGAAAGTAATATAATATTGCAGAAAGTAAAATTAATTATAATACATAATATTACACTGAATTTTATCGATACCGCATCCAACCAGTCCAAAACCAAAGTCATGGTCATAGACCGAACTAGCCAATTCCCTCGGAGAGGAGAATTCTTAAACCAGAAATTTGTAAGTGGGTCTGTGTACCTCAAATAGTTGACTAGGGCGGCTACGAAAAGGAAATCCGGAATTCCTGGATAACTTGATATTAAAATTAGACTGTCGACAATCAGCTTACAACGAGTACTCAGATTTGGTCATAAAGCCCTTCGTTAGTCAGCCAGTCTTCACAAACTTATTGTAATGGCTAGGTTGAATAAAAACAGCCTCATGATTCACCCCCTATCCAATGATCAGACTAGGTCAGAACCCCAAGGGCCTCTCTACCATGACTACCATGCCATGAAGAAAGTCGGAGACGGAGCCATGTTGAGACAGTTTGGAATGAACGCCACTAGCATCTTTCAAAACGGACACAACTTTCAGTAATGAAGTATACGACAAAAGAGAGATACAAAAAGCATCCCCAATTTGCTTTATCTTTCATAACCTGCTGATTAAAATATTGTAAATAAATTTATTATTTCATTTTTACATTCCCCGATTGTAAAATTCTAAAAATTGTTTTTGGTTATTAGTTTTTTTGTATTATCTGTATGTAATACATTAATCATCATCATCATCATCATATATATTAATACGCTAAGGTTAAAATGTTACTCTCCCTTTTTAGAAAAAACCTCACAACTAATCCACATAAATTATATATCATTTTATAGATAATTGCTTGCTCTACCGGCATCCACAACTAAAAAATTTATTATTGCTATTGTTTTTGCAAATTAATTAATTATTAAAATTATATACACAAAACAGCAATGCTGCCATCTAACGGCTCAACGTCAATATGATTGACGGTCGGTAAAATTTTTGTTTAATTTCAAATCCGCTCACGTATAAATAAAGTGGCGCTTTTGCTCAATGCTTTTGATACTTGCGCCTCTATATGTCAATTTTAGTAAAATATTGATGATAATTTGATCTGTCATCTGAGCTTCATAATGGAATAAAAACGTAATAAGCAGTGTGCAAAATTAGAAATGAATTGAATACCTGCAATCAATTTTGATTTATTAAATTGAGTTGAATAATTTATAATGCGAAGACTTCGCACGGGTCACGCTAGTCTGCTAATATTTTTGATATTATGTTTTTAGGGTTCCTTACCTTGAGGTAATAAAAAACCAAACCCTTCTATCAGATCACTAAAGTGACGATCCGTCCATCCACCATACCATTTCTCTGAAAAATACCTTAACGAAAACTTTAAATTTGGTATAATGATAAAACACAGTTTAATTGTGATACATACCGCAATAGCTAAATTAAAAAAAATTCATTTTTTTTATTTTTGGGGGCAAATTAAGTATCCATTGTTTTGTTGTGTATGCCATGTGGAGTTATTTTTTCATAATTTCATGTTACAGAGAAATAATATCAAATATGCGAGCAAAATATGTTCCCCCTTGTTTCCGAAACTGTTCAACTTTTTTTCTTAATTTTATTAAGAAAAAAATATAGGTTTTCACAAGCCCGCGCAAAAGTTGTAGGAAAACTATAACTATGATTCTAGGTGTCATATTTTTTTAAATATGGTCTATGTTTTAACGCCTATGAAAGTTGTACATTTACAATTTCCTATATTCATAGCCGATTTTCTCAGAAACTATGAGATATAGAAACTTTATATTTGGCATTGTGATATATCTTACTAAACCCAACATTTTTACTTAGTTTTTAAAACATGCGTGTAAGAATTAAAGAAGGTAAAATTGAAAGTCTTAAAATTTTTCTTTTATTTTATGTATCATGTAATTAATGTAACATTTTAAAAGAGTTAATATTATTTTTTTTTCATAAATATACGCTATGTTTTAACGCCTATAAAAGTTGTACATTTACAATTTTCTATATTCATAGCCGATTTTCTCAGAAAATATGCTACATAGAAACTTCAAATGGCATAGTAATATAAGTTAACCCCCATATTTTTACTTAGTTTTTAAAATATACAAGTAAGAATTAAAGAGGGGATAAATGAAGGTCTTAACATTTTTCTTTTATTGTATGTATCATGTGAGATAACATTTGAAAGAAAATAATATGAAAAATATAAAGATTGTTTTTTTTCTTAATTTTAAATTATATATTTAAAAATATATTTCAAAAAATATGCTAAAATACCATATTCCTCCTCCTAATATGCGAAACTATTGAACTAAAAATTATGAAAGAAAAAACAAATTGGTAAAATTGTGAGGAATATTACAGGAAAACTATAGCCCTTTTCCTAGATCTTATAATTTTTCAAATATTCACAATGATTTTACGCCTATAAAAGATATGTGGTATGCAATGTAATTTTAGTCATGGAAAAATTAATATTTGATATAGTTTAAGAGAAGTGATTGTGACCTTATATTCTTATAAGGGCCTAAATGTGTAGAAAATTATTGTAGTTCGATTCTCTTATGCTTGACGGGTAATTAGCTTTATACTAATATATTGACAAATTATTACTTATTTATATCTATTCTTCATGCTCATTAAAAAAATTATTAAGAGTATTTCAACTTGTTTCTATAGCAAGGCAATATCACAGGCATAAATTAGAGCAATGAAGTTATGATATACGAATATTTGGTATTACTCATTCGGTAAGTATTCTTAGATAGAACATCTTCCTCAGCATTATGTGCATAGTTTTTAAATTCCTTAAATTTATAAAAATACATTTTCGTGTGCTTATATCTATGTTTTACTTAAACGTTACAGCTTTTGCTTTTTTATTAAGGCGGTGGATTAAAAAAATTTCAGCCCTCAACACACGTAAGCAATAGATTTAAAATAAACATAAAGCCATCTGTTAACATTTTTTCGTACTAAGTTTTGATTTACTGAGCAAAAAAGTCATACTAAGTTTTGAGTTACTGATTTACTGAGTAAAAAAGTCATACTAAGTTTTGAGTAACTAAGTTATTTAGTAAAAAGAATAAAGAAAAAAAAATTCGCATTAAAGAGTAATTGATATGTAAACTCCGATCATGACTTTTTCATTGAGAAATTGGCACATAGATTTTCTTTAGCTTTTCCTAATTTTGCTAATACTCAACTACTAATAGCTGCTTTACGGAAACGGTCACAATGTTTACTCCATCAAATAATTCATGGCGGTATTTTTCAATTGTAGCCTAAGTACAAGTAAATTTATTTTCCTAATTTCAAAATCATACTCCTCGTTACATAGAAAAATCTATGCATACTATTGACTTTAAACCTATCCTCATTTCTCCGTAAGTTTCAATAAAACATAAAAGTTTCGTAACATGCTTCAATAAGACCCTGTTAGCGAGATACCTTTAAAATTACTTTAGCTAAAATTTGAAAGACATTTTTGTAATTAGCTCTTATCACATAAAATTAGTACAATTTTTTTGCAACTTCCCTGCTCAAAATAATGTTGTTTTCTAGACCTAGAATTGAGGTTTTAAACAAAGTATTTTTTGACTTTAACTTCAAAAGAGTATACATTTTTTAATGACAACAATATCATAGATTTGAAAATAACTAGAAACTAAGAATTTTTTATGAACTTCATCTCTTACGTAACTTGGTCTGTAAAATTAAAAAGCAGAGATGTTAACAAGAGGAAATGAATATGGTAAAAATTACTTCGCTTACACGGCTGAATGTTTATGATGGAATGATTTTGTTTCATATACATTCAACCATATTAACCAAACAATCTTGCAAGCAATATAACAGCCAAAGTAATATGTACTGCTTATATACCCACTCTAGAGAAACAATCAAGCCGTTGCATAAGAAGCAGGCGGCCAGAGGCCTCGAGTTCGTTCCCCGCTCGTTCGTAATTGGTCACGAAGTGGACAAACAGCGTACGGCGACATAGAACGATAGAGCACGATATAACACAATAGCATGACGTACGTAGAACTATCCAGCTCGGTAAAGTACGGTTCGTGACTTCGATCAACTTTACGACTTGATTATGGGTAATTTGTTGCTTTATTCAAAAAAATACGATGGTGGGAATGTGGCAGAATGTTAAACTACCACATTCTAATCCATACCAAATATTTCCTTTCACCTAGCGATTACGTAAGTCTCCTTTCAGTATAAGTCTTTTCAAATGAGACTGCAATTTTCTTTTATTCAAATTTTTATGTTCTTTTTTTTCAAATTTTATATAATATTTTATTCCACAAAATTAAGAAAATTGAATAAAAAATTCCGGTTAAAAATATTAATGCAAAGAAAATATTAAGTAATTATTAAAAAATTTTTGCATGAAAAATGATGAGACGAAAACTACTAAGTTCATAGAAAATTTTACTAGGAAACTAAAATTGATTATTAAGTTGTAGTTTTATAATTACAGATAGATTGAACATAGCTGTAATGAGCCTAGAATTGGTGAACTTCAACTTTTTCAACATTTGAACAGCTTTAGCAATTTGACATTCAGTGCAAAGTATGTTGTGGAGTTTAAAATATACATAAGGCACTTTTGGGTAAATAATAAGCTTAATTTCATAATGAATGAACTATTATATTATAATAATACATAGGGCACTTTTTGGTAAATAATGAGTTTAATTTCATAGTAAAATGAACTACTATATTATGACAATACATACGACACTTTTGGGTAAATAATGAGTTTAATTTCATAGTGAATTAACCATTATATTATTATAATAATACATAAAGCACTTTTGGGTAAATAATGACTTTAATTTCATAGTGAATTAACTATTATCATTATCATCATCATATATATTAATACGCTAAGGTTACGATGTTACTCTCCCTTTTTAGAAAAAACCTCACAACTAATCCACATAAATTATATATCATTTTATAGATAATTGCTTGCTCTACCGGCATCCACAACTAAAAAATTTATTATTGCTATTGTTTTTGCAAATTAATTAATTATTAAAATTATATACACAAAACAGCAATGCTGCCATCTAACGGCTCGACGTCAATATGATTGACGGTCGGTAAAATTTTTGTTTAATTTCAAATCCACTCACGTATAAATAAAGTGGCGCTTTAGCTCAATGCTTTTGACACTTGCGCCCCTATATGTCAATTTTAGTAAAATATTTGTTTGATCTGTCATCTGAGCTTCATAATGGAATAAAAACGTAATAAGCAGTGTGCAAAATTAGAAATGAATTGAATACCTGCAATCAATTTTGATTTATTAAATTGAGTTGAATAATTTATAATGCGAAGACTTGGCACGGGTCACGCTAGTATTATAATAATACATGAAGCACTTTAGGGTAAATAATGAGTTTAATTTCATAGTAAAATGAACTACTATATTATGATAATACATAAGACACTTTTGGGTAAATAATGAGTTTAATTTCATAATGAATTAACCATTATATTATAATAATACATAAAGCGTTTTTGAGTAAATAATGACTTTAATTTCATAGTGAATTAACTATTATATTATAATAATACATGAAGCACTTTTGGGTAAATAGTGAGTTTAATTTCATAGTGAATGAACTATTATATAATAATAATACATAAGGCACTTTTAGGTAAATAATGAGTTTCATTTTATATTGAATGAACTATTAGTTACGAATTATTTTTCGATATCGTCCTAGTGACTGACGTCAATTTATTGAGAAAAGACCTAATTTTATGTCAACTTCAATGTGTTTGTCTTAACTCCGACTTTTGTAAGGAGGAAAGTACGTATCCTTACTTTTTATTAAAGTCAGTAGATATCATTATTAAATTCTATAATTTAAACGCTTACAATGAGCTGTATAAGTGGGTAACATATGAGTGTTTAATAGAGTCGATTCAAAAATCTTATGAGTTATTTTACTTATGAGTTATTTTTATTATTACATATGAGTGTCTAATAGAGTCGATTCAAATATCTACCTTTCAGCTGCTTTATAATGCAGACACTTTATTAAAATATATTTTATATAAATACAAATGATTCATTAAAAAAAATATACTTCTTTAGAGACGTTTTGAAATAGTATGTGAGTGAAATTTTAAAAATACAGAATGACGTTGTCACGACCCAACAAAAAGTCGACATCATGAAGTTGCTCATAACATATAGATTTACATAGTTTATTTGACAGGTAAGTAATCCACCATTTTATTTCGTCTGCTGGCTTTCTATTGTAAGTCAGTCAATTTGGTGTGTGTTTTTGTTTCAATTATAAATTATATATGATTAAATACTTAAAATTAATCAATTGATATAAATTTTGAACATATTCAGGAACAAAATAAAATGGTGGACGACTCATCTGTCAAATAAATATAATTTTTTAAAATCTAATTATATAATTGTATTTAGATTGTACCAACCGTATTTATAAGCACGCTTCTGTCCTTCTATTATTTTATTTCCATTAATTATTTACGTACTAAATGAAGTTATTTTTGTATTATGCCAAAGAAGTATAACTTCTAACGCGCGTACATAACACATTGTTTTTATTGAAGATTTAATTAAATGTATTAAATTTTAAGTTAAAGTTTTTGGTAACAATGCTTGTAGTGAAACTTTTTCAAACGTTGAACAATAAAAACAAATTGTTAACAACATTTAAAAATTAATCATTAGCTGAATTATTGCTCAATTAATCTGTTGCTTATGCCTGAAAGAACTACTCTTTTTTCTGTAACAAACTAATCTGTAAAATGTGCAAATTTTTCCGTAAAAAAATAATTTACCTTCCGTTAAATATTTATAAAATAGAGACGATTTTTCAACATTTTCTCAAGTACTGGCTAGTTATTAGGTGAGAATAAAA
Organism: Druceiella hillmani; assembly: GCA_039881145.1. Lineage (NCBI taxonomy): Eukaryota > Metazoa > Arthropoda > Insecta > Lepidoptera > Hepialidae > Druceiella > Druceiella hillmani. Next base: position 8,047,612 of record JAYKKI010000062.1, read on the forward strand.
TATGTTTTAAAATTTCTAACCTTAATTAAAATATGTGAAGTTACATGATATTGACGAGTGTGTTAACATAATATAATGATTCTAATGCGGTCGAATAAAACAACATTCAACAAAACAAATAAGATAAATAGTCATATTTTTAATATTCTTGGCTTAATTTTCCTTTATTTTTATTTTGATTAAATTGTAATCAAGTTCATATAGACTTTTCAGGTCTAACAACTATATATAATAAAAATAAAACTAACCAAAAGTATATTGAAATACCCAATAAATATAATACAGCAGTTGTTCAAAATATACCGTAATTTTTGCTAATTGGAATTATTTTAATTGAAACATTTAATCAAGTGCCAGAATTTTTATATTTGAATATATGCTTGAAAAACTAGGCATCTATTTGGCAATGTGTCTCCTTTTTCCAATTTTTCAAGTATATTTTCGAACACAAAATTTCTAGATACTAGCATTTGAAATTATACATGTGAATTGAAGCTTAATATTTCATAAAAAAGGTTTAAAAATGAAAAATTGTGAATGAAAAGTCAATTTCATTTCAAAATATCTATCCACCAAGCTTTGAAGGACACTTCGTGTTTTTTAAATATTTTACTACATTTCAACTAACATCCCTATTCATAGCACCCTCTTATAAAATTTAATGCATATAAATTTAAGACTATGGAAATCATGTGGTTGCTATCCACAATCATAACAATGGACATGAGAAACTTATGGTTGTATGGATATTACTTACCATTTTCACTACGGAATCCAAAAAAAATGTTTCTCTTTGAACAACATGGCAACCAGTGTTTTGCCTTTTATTTTTCGAACGTCACATAACTATTATTTCCGTTATATTTAAAAAGTATTATGAACTTAATGAAGAACAAACGTTGATGCAAAATTGTATTGTACTTATTTAGTTCTGCCAGTACCTATACATGAATCAATGTGCAATAAACATTGTACGGGATAAAGATTTCAGTTTCCGAAACATAGCATGCAATAATTTGGTTGGTGTGCTACGCAGACGAACAACTTTTGTAGGTAGTCAGTCGGTGGCCGACAATTGCCGACTTTTATGATATAAGGTCGATGACCGACTTTCCGACTTACCACAAATATTCTATCCTTTTTTCCGTTAGTGCATTTTAACTCGTAACGTTTGGATCTATGATAGTCGAATAGTATAACTGAAATTTTTTTAGACCGATTATTATTAAACATCTGCATTAAAATATTAAAAACCATAGGTTCTCTTTCCTCCAATTATTGTCGGCCCGATTATTGTCGTAAATCTATCTACACAAGAACTATTTCAGCTCAATAATAATGAAAGTATCATCAAAATATTTTTTTATTAATACACCATCGACGTAAAAAGTGAAGATACAGTACTCTCTTAATTTATATAAATACAAAACGGGCATAAGTACAACTACACACACACAAACACTCACAGCTGCAATCACAAATTGCCTACATGTAAAATTAACCGAAAGAGACAAAGCAATGCTTTGTGACTGTAGCGCGAGTGAATCAAGATATTACAGCAAATTGACAATATACACCGAACGTACTGCTAGTACCGTAGCTTCTCACGGTGCGGCGCTTGCGCATGTTGCTGTCATGCAAACATAACGGTAATGAACGAAAATATTTTTTTTTGAAAACTTACAACATTTTTATATAATTACGCAAGAAATATAACTCCATGTGTGCTGTTTTTGTTTTGCGAATACTTAATGCATATGACAAAACCACTAGTAAGCATTTTTGGATCGATTTCACTGAAAATATTGCCAATTTCAATTTCAAGAACCCCATCCCTATAACTAGAACCGCGGCCTGCGTACGACTGAACGGAACAAAATAAAACTAGGTCCATTGGACTTGGTTTACGCGGATCACGCACCGTTTAAGTGTACCGTATCTTTCCTTTTTAATTTGGACGAACATATTTACATTTTGCAATAACCGATATTTTTTTAAATTTTTAACTTTGTGTTTGACTAGTTTTTAACTTTGTGTGTAACAGGTAAGCAATTTTGCTTGATCGGAACGACCACTTAATTGGAATAAATGATTCCTAGGTGATTCCAGCTAACTGGATATTCATTTGAAACGAATGCCATAATAGCGGATTACATAGCAGGCGGCGCGGTTTGCGGTTCTATAATATGTGAAAAACCGAGAAGTAATTCTGCTGTGTTTCACCAGCAATTAACGCTATTCTTTTCAATTTACATAGGTATTGACTAAAATATTATCAAAATATGTACATTACAACAGGGATGCAAGAAACACAGCAGTCGCTATAAAACGTACATTGTACAATAAGTGATGGAAATAAGAAATTTTAGATACATATCTGTCAATATCAGTTCAGCATGTTTGTCGTAAGGCGTGGATGAAATACAGTTTTCAGCAATATATCAGTTAAATACGAAAGATTACGTATGAAGTGAATAAACTACGAATACTTAAATTAGACCGTTTTATTAGTGTAGCATATTTTAACTCTCACCAGCAATTAACGCTATTCTTTTCAATTTACATAGGTATTTACTAAAATATTATCAAAATATGTACATTACAACAGGGATAGTGCAAGAAACACAGTAGTCGCTATAAAACGTACATTGTACAATAAGTGATGGAATAAGAAATTTTCGGTACATATCTGTCAATATCAGTTCAGCATGTTTGTCGTAAGGCGTGGATGAAATACAGTTTTCAGCAATATATCAGTTAAATACGAAAGATTACGTATGAAGTGAATAAACTATGAATACGTAAATTGGACCGTATTATTAGTGTAGCATAATTTAACTCTCACCAGCAATTAACGCTATTCTTTTCAATTTACATAGGTATTTACTAAAATATTATCAAAATATGTACATTACAACAGGGATAGTGCAAGAAACACAGTAGTCGCTATAAAACGTACATTGTACAATAAGTGATGGAATAAGAAATTTTCGGTACATATCTGTCAATATCAGTTCAGCATGTTTGTCGTAAGGCGTGGATGAAATACAGTTTTCAACAATATATCAGTTAAATACGAAAGATTACGTATGAAGTGAATAAACTATGAATACGTAAATTGGACCGTATTATTAGTGTAGCATAATTTAACTCTCACCAGCAATTAACGCTATTCTTTTCAATTTACATAGGTATTTACTAAAATATTATCAAAATATGTACATTACAACAGGGATAGTGCAAGAAACACAGTAGTCGCTATAAAACGTACATTGTACAATAAGTGATGGAATAAGAAATTTTAGGTACATATCTGTCAATATCAGTTCAGCATGTTTGTCGTAAGGCGTGGATGAAATACAGTTTTCAGCAATATATCAGTTAAATACGAAAGATTACGTATGAAGTGAATAAACTATGAATACGTAAATTGGACCATATTATTAGTGTAGCATAATTTAACTCTCACCAGCAATTAACGCTATTCTTTTCAATTTACATAGGTATTGACTAAAATATTATCAAAATATGTACATTACAACAGGGATAGTGCAAGAAACACGGTAGTCGCTATAAAACGTACATTGTACAATAAGTGATGGAATAAGAAATTTTAGGTACATATCTGTCAATATCAGTTCAGCATGTTTGTCGTAAGGCGTGGATGAAATACAGTTTTCAGCAATATATCAGTTAAATACGAAAGATTACGTATGAAGTGAATAAACTATGAATACGTAAATTGGACCGTATTATTAGTGTAGCATAATTTAACTCTCACCAGCAATTAACGCTATTCTTTTCAATTTACATAGGTATTTACTAAAATATTATCAAAATATGTACATTACAACAGGGATAGTGCAAGAAACACAGTAGTCGCTATAAAACGTACATTGTACAATAAGTGATGGAATAAGAAATTTTAGGTACATATCTGTCAATATCAGTTCAGCATGTTTGTCGTAAGGCGTGGATGAAATACAGTTTTCAGCAATATATCAGTTAAATACGAAAGATTACGTATGAAGTGAATAAACTATGAATACGTAAATTGGACCGTATTATTAGTGTAGCATAATTTAACTCTCACCAGCAATTAACGCTATTCTTTTCAATTTACATAGGTATTTACTAAAATATTATCAAAATATGTACATTACAACAGGGATAGTGCAAGAAACACAGTAGTCGCTATAAAACGTACATTGTACAATAAGTGATGGAATAAGAAATTTTAGGTACATATCTGTCAATATCAGTTCAGCATGTTTGTCGTAAGGCGTGGATGAAATACAGTTTTCAGCAATATATCAGTTAAATACGAAAGATTACGTATGAAGTGAATAAACTATGAATACGTAAATTGGACCGTATTATTAGTGTAGCATAATTTAACTCTCACCAGCAATTAACGCTATTCTTTTCAATTTACATAGGTATTGACTAAAATATTATCAAAATATGTACATTACAACAGGGATAGTGCAAGAAACACAGTAGTCGCTATAAAACGTACATTGTACAATAAGTGATGGAATAAGAAATTTTCGGTACATATCTGTCAATATCAGTTCAGCATGTTTGTCGTAAGGCGTGGATGAAATACAGTTTTCAACAATATATCAGTTAAATACGAAAGATTACGTATGAAGTGAATAAACTATGAATACGTAAATTGGACCGTATTATTAGTGTAGCATAATTTAACTCTCACCAGCAATTAACGCTATTCTTTTCAATTTACATAGGTATTGACTAAAATATTATCAAAATATGTACATTACAACAGGGATAGTGCAAGAAACACAGTAGTCGCTATAAAACGTACATTGTACAATAAGTGATGGAATAAGAAATTTTCGGTACATATCTGTCAATATCAGTTCAGCATGTTTGTCGTAAGGCGTGGATGAAATACAGTTTTCAGCAATATATCAGTTAAATACGAAAGATTACGTATGAAGTGAATAAACTATGAATACGTAAATTGTACCGTATTATTAGTGTAGCATAATTTAACTCTCACCAGCAATTAACGCTATTCTTTTCAATTTACATAGGTATTTACTAAAATATTATCAAAATATGTACATTACAACAGGGATAGTGCAAGAAACACAGTAGTCGCTATAAAACGTACATTGTACAATAAGTGATGGAAATAAGAATGAAATATTTAAATGATTTAATGAATTATTTAAATGATTTTAAGCAAGACACTACACCAGTTTGGGCATTATAATCACTGTATTGGTTTTATGAATTATTTAAATGGTTTTATGCAATACACTACACCAGTTTAGTCACTATAATCACTGTATTGATTTTATAATTTTTTTTATAGTTTTTATGCAATACACTGTACCAGTTTGGGCATTATAACCACTGTATTGGTTTTACGAATTATTTAAATAATTTTATGCAATACACTACACCAGTTTAGGCACTATAACCAATTCGGCTTGATTGCAATATTTTTGGTATGGGAGCAACATGAAAATTTATAGCCGGATGGCTCTTTCATTATTTATAACCGGATGACTCTTGTAGCACCTCGCACGGTCTCTGCATACAGACCCTCACAGCTCGGTGCTAGATTCACGAACTTACGGTCTGAATTTATATTAAGAAATCCTTTTATGAATGTCTTCTTCCCGTTGCATTCCAGCATCAGAAATTATTTGTCTTTCGAAAGTCATCTGAAAAAATTCTCCGCTATTTTCTTTGTCACCTAACATGTCAAATTTAAATAATCATTACTATATATATTATATCAATCTCTAACATTTTTTGTCAAGGTTATATTAATTAAAATTTTATGAATGTCTTCTTCCCGTTGCATTCCAGCATCAGAAATTATTTGTCTTTCGAAAGTCATCTGAAAAAATTCTCCGCTATTTTCTTTGTCACCTAACATGTCAAATTTAAATAATCATTACTATATATATTATATCAATCTCTAACATTTTTTGTCAAGGTTATATTAATTAAAATTTTATGAATGTCTTCTTCCCGTTGCATTCCAGCATCAGAAATCATTTGTCTTTCGAAAGTCATTTGAAAAAATTCTCCGCTATTTTCTTTGTCACCTAACATGTCAAATTTAAATAATCATTACTATATATATTATATCAATCTCTAACATTTTTTGTCAAGGTTATATTAATTAAAATTTTATGAATGTCTTCTTCCCGTTGCATTCCAGCATCAGAAATCAATTGTCTTTCGAAAGTCATCTGAAAAAATTCTCCGCTATTTTCTTTGTCACCTAACATGTCAAATTTAAATAATTATTGCTATATATATTATATCAATCTCTAACATTTTTTGTCAAGGTTATATTAATTACTATTTTTTCAGTCTGCTTTAGATTAGTCATTTTCATTTCTCAACTTTTTTATTTTAAACAATTATATCCATCCTAATGTCACGCTATTTTCCTTCTTTTCTCCTAACATATCGAATTTAAACCATTTTTATGAACATCCATTACTGTATGTATCGATTTCTCATATTCTTGTCAATGTTATGTTAATTACTATCTTTTCAGTCTACTTTGGATTAATGGTTTCCATATCTCAGCTTTTTACAGTAATTACTGTCTTTACAGTTTTGTTACAGTAATTACTGTCTTTACAGTCAAGTTTGGATTAGTCGTTATCATTGCATAGGTATGGTTGACTGGAAAAGTTTGATATTGTATATATATAAGTCAACCGTATGTACATGTCTGAAGCATTAAAGACGAAATAAATAAAGTAAATAAATTAGCTGATAGTAATATCCAAATTTTATACTATCGTGAATGTTGTCGCATTATGTATAAACATATTAAATGGCAACGATAATACGTGATATTTTTAAATAAAAAATAATCCTTGTGCAAACAGATAACCATCCAGAAATTACGATCACTTACCTTCTACGAAAGCTAAAAGCCCTACCGTATATGAAAGCTGAGCCGTCACAATACGAACTACAAGAGATATAATAGAATTTCTAAAAATTTATTGTCCTCGCTATATATTTAATTTTTTTAAAGGTGTTTGTAAGTAATACAATGTTTATTTGATTAAACTGTTTTCTGGTCGATTTGGCAATTTATTTTTCCTAATCAGATAATAAAAGGAAGCGATATAATTATTTCCTACATCCGAGAAATTTTTGTTTGTTCACTCCAAAAATTTTTAAGGTATGTTCCCTATGGATACGAATGCAGCGATACACAAACATTACGCTTGAGAGATAATTTTTTCCGCTATCGTGATGAAATTGAAAAAGGCTTTAGAGTCATGTAATGAAAGGAAAAATTAATTTTGCCTAACTTTATACTTAGAAGTGCTCCTGACGTGTGTCGTGTCACCAGTTATGCGTACCACTACAATTGTAATTGCGGAAACTTTGGAACTTTGTTACCTAATGAATTTGTTATTTATTAACTCTGCGACAAAGTAACGAATCATACCCAATTTAGCATATGTATATTTCATGTAGCAGAGTAGCACATAGACTAGGAATTATCCGCAGTTTTGCATACGTTTAATATTAATACAACGAAAAGTGTGTTTTGAATATTTGTTAATGGATTACGTTTAAATGGCACAACGGATTTTTATGCAACTTGGCACGGATATTGGTCATGATTTAAACTAACACAATTAGGCATTTTTATCGTGATAAAGAACATTGTTCATCTAGGATCGCCTTTTTGTGCAATAATAAATGTATAATACTGCAACATGTCAATAGATGTCCCCACGCGTATACGTTAAGGATATAACATTATTTATAGTTAGATGTTGAGATGGAGTCACTAGGTTAGAAACAAACCCCATGGTCTCAGAGTCAAGCAATAGATTTTTTTTTTCGTTTATCGTGGTATATTATTTGAAAAACATATTTTAAGCCATCTCATAAATTGGTTCAATGAAAGGAAAAACAATTTTGGTCTAACTTTAAACCCAGAAGTGTGACTGATATGACGTAGCTTAAAAATGTTTATTACAAGCTTTTCACTCCCGGTATCATTATAAAATAATACGTAGATTCTTGGTTAAGATTTTCTTTTTTAACATTTTCTTTTATTAAGATTTTCCTAATCAAGAATCCACCTGACCGATGCTTGGAGTGAAAAGCTTGCAATAAACATTTTTAAGCTACATCACATCAGTCACACTTCTGGTTCTAATTTTAGATCAAAATCATTTATCCTTTTACTAAATTAATTTATTCATTGGCATTTTTTAGATAATATACTACGATAAACGAGAATAAACAACTTCTTCTTGACGCTGAGGTACATATATACATATATATATTCGGAATGTGCACTTTCCATGCCACATTCGATGAAAAAAGTAAACAATAGATTATAAAATTATACCCAATACAGAAAACAAATACAAAACCGCCTTCAAGGATATAATATTGGAAAATATATGAGAAAAATAAGAATAAAAACGCAAAGTCGAGGCGGCGCCCTAAACCTAATTTAAATCACAAAAAGTTGCAACCCCAGAAGCCAGATGTCGCCAAACTCACCCAATGATGATATTAATATTGACTCATTGGAATATTTAATATTTTACAAGGCGAACGGCCCGGATATACACGGCGCTGGGCGTATATCGAAAGATTTACAATTTTAAATTTTAAATTGAAAAGTTTTTTAAGCGTGGAAACAAGTTATTGAATTACAAATATGCTAATTTAATCGTGAATAAATAAGTTTGGATGAGCATAAAAGCCTTGCTAAGAACGTGTTCCCGTAATAACAGAAAAACGGAAAGTTAGCTTTGATTTAATTTTGGATGCTGTGTCAAAATTTTTCTTGTTTATTGTTTTATAATGACGAAAACCTCATACTTAATATATTTATTAGTGAATGTTTGGCAGCCGAAATGACATTAAAAAAAATCCTAACTAAAATTAACCTTTTAAGTACGAATAGACATCGCACTTCGAAGATTCTGAACACGCTTTGATTTAAATAAATATTTTTAATATATAAATCAATCAAAGATCGTTCTAGGCGAACTGAAATCAGCTCATTGTAGCTGATTTAAGTCAAACTTCGTTCCAATACATTATAACATAAATGAGTAGCATATATGTAAACGTCTTATGCGTCGATTTCGAGTATTTTCCCAAAAGGTTTTGTATCTCTGAGTTTCGCTTGATCAAAAGCAAGGGTTGTCCATTTTCCCCTCTAAATTTCACAGTTTATATTAATAAAATTTCCTCGAATATTTTTCGAAGCCTAAAAATATTTCAAAAAGTATAAAAAGTGTACCGATATATGTAACATTATTTAACATGACAATTTATTAAATTAATGTGGGGATTAGAATATATCGTTTCTTAATATTATGGGTGAAGTCCAATAAATTTTGTAGAAATTCGTCAACTGATTGAAGGTATATTTGTGCCAACTATGTCTTCTATAAAATAAACATTCGTTGGTTTACAAACATTGTCTTTTGAAATGGAATGGAGTACAATAATGTATAGCATTTCTATTAAACTATTTACAAATATAATATTATTTGTCACCGTGTAATTAGTAAAGTACCGATATTTGTAACATTATTTACCAGGACAATTTATTAAATAATCTGGGCATTAGAACATATCGTTTCATAATATTATGAAACGATATGTCAAAAACGTAAAAATATTACGTGTTCGAAGAGTAAAAATATTACGAATATTTCAGAGTATAAGATTTAGAATGTTCGCTATTGTTTTTAGATAAACTTCAAGTAATACTATATTTTTCATAACATCTAACTTTATACTCTGGAAGTTTCGGAGACAGAGGAAGAGTGATATTTTTGTGGACATTCAAAATGATACGTCTAGGACGATCTTATATAAATTTTCGAAGCGTAAAAATATTACGAATATTTCAAAAACTATACGATTTAGAATGTTTGCTAAAGTTTTTTGGTAAACTTCAAGTAATACTGTATTTTTTATAATTTCTAACTTTATACTCTGGAAGTTTCGGAGATAGAGAGGGAGTGATATTTTTTGTGGACATTCAAAATGATATGTCTAGAACGATGTTATATAAATTTTCGAAGCCTAAAAATATTACGAATGTTTCAAAAAGTATAAAATTTAGAATGTTCGCTGAAGTATTTTGATGAACTTCAAGTAATGATGTATTTTTCATAATTCCTAACTTTATACTCTGGAAGTTTCGGAGATAGAGGGGGAGTGATATTTTTATGGACATTCAAAATGATATCTAGAACGATCTAATATAAATTTTCGAAACGTAAAAATATTACGAATATTTAAAAAACTATAAGATTTAGAATATTCGCTAAAGTTTTTTGATAAACTGCAAGTAATGCTGTATTTTTTAAAACTTCTAACTTTATACTCTGGAAGTTTCGGAGATAGAGGGGGAGTGATATTTTTTGTGGACATTCAAAATGATATATACATATTTACGATCTTACATAAAATTTCGAAACAGTTTTAAATCTATACAATTTGCTCTTAATAACAATTTTAGAATCAAATTATAATTTCAGAATTTCAACTGTTTAAATATATGCGGATTAATATGCTTTATCATTATGCTAAATGTCAAGTTTCTTTGTCAAACAATTTCTGAGAAATATTTTAGCAATACCTCTAGAAATCTTATATAAAATTTCGAAACAGTTTTAAATCCTTACAATTTGTTCATAATCAAAATTTAGTTTATTATTATTTAAATATATGCGGATTAATATGCTTTATCATTATGCTAAAAGTCAAGTTTCCTTGTCAAACAATTTCTGAGAAATATTTTAGCGATACCTCTAGAAATCTTATATAAAATTTTGAAACAGTTTTAAATCCTTACAATTTGTTCATAATCAAAATTTAGATTATTATTATAATTTTAGTTTCAACCATTTAGATATACATGGATTAATATTCTTTATCATTTTGCTAAATGTTAAGTTTCTTTGTCAAACAGTTTTTGAAAAAGGTTTTGTGAACATTTTAGCTATACCTCTAGAAATCTTACATAAAATTTCAAAACAGTTTTAAATATTTACAATGAACTCTTAATCAAAATTTTAGATGAACATTAAAATTTGGGTTTAATTAACTATTTAATTATACGCGGATTAATATGATTTATCATTATACTAAACATCAAGTTTCTTTATCAAACAGTTTCCAAGAAACGTTTTGTGAACATTTTGGCAATACCTCTAGAACACTTGCATAAAAAAAATGATTTGGAATCCTTCTAAGGGACTCTTTTCTTTGCCCCCCTCTTAAAGATTCATATAAACCATTATTATCTATTGATATAAATTTAGGTTAACAAACTTTGTCATCATGCAAATTTTATTTCTTTTCATTTTCTCCAAAAACTGGTCAATGGCATTTTTTTACTAATTTAAGAGCGACGAACGCCTAAAACGTTTTTAATGATGAAGTAAAAATAAAAATATTATAAAACCGATATACCACATTAGAGAATTAGGCGATAACATGGTAAACAAAATATTTTAACTCTAAAATCAATGAAAAACCGAAAAAGTATTTGAAAAAATTTCTTTTGATTTTGAGATAAAAAGTTAAATTATATGAAATTAAATATTGAAAAAAAAATTCTTTGAATCTTTACACATAAATATGAAGAAAATCCGTTACTATTTCTCGAAAAATTTTATATCCTCAAAAATTATCAAATTATTCTAAAATTGTAAAGAATATATAAAAAAGTTCAGAAATTCGTAATTCATTTTAGTCACAGAACATTTTTATCATTATTTTGCTTTCATATTTAACTTAATGATTTCTCTTTTAATGCTTCTTGCCGACGTAATCAATGTTTCAGTCAGAGCTTTGTGTAAATATTAATTATTGTAAATAATATAAACGTATTTCAGATTGCGGAAAAGCTTACTTCAAAACTATACCTGCATGACATCGTCAAGCTTTTATTATCATTTCAAATGTCATCATATTTCCGGTGAACGCAAATTTGTTTCAATTAAAATATCGCAATATTATCGTACAGCGGAGTCATGATGCCAAATTAAACAGATGGGGTCAGTTTTTCATACAATATATCCACTGAAATATTAAATTAGCAGACGAAATTCGATGTGAATAGGGTGGGCAATATGTGTGTGTGTGTATATGTGTGACATGTCCATTGTTTATATTCAATTTCTTTTCAGACTACTATAGTAATCTGCCTTTTGTGGATTCAGAATCTTGTTGTCATTACTTTGTCTAGTCTAGAACATAATATTAAAATCTATTAGGGCTATCTAAATTATTTTTTTCCATTTAAAAAATTAATTTTTATCATTCTTTTCTCAATTTATATGGTTCTAGGCTAACTTTAGGTTAACTTTACCTTATCGTTAAATATTTGGCTGTTAATATAGTTTACGACCGAGTTTTTCTCTTGAGATGTGAGGTGTTTTCAAGAAACGTTGCACTTTCCGGACATTGGTGTTTATCCTAGCTTGTTTAGCATTCAGCCTCGTTATTATGATTGTATTGCTCTTTTATTCCTATCATGTATCGTCCTAGGACGGTATCCTGGGCTTTTTCTGATAATTTATGAAATATTTTAGATAATAATTTTTACATATATTATCCAATTCACATACTCTAAAGATTTTCTAATATACCTCAATTTCAAAAATTGATGTAAAACAGTTTTTTTTTCAAATATTTGATAACATTAATTTCACTAATGGTTATTGTTCCCTAGGGTAGTTTCCAAGGAAAATAAATGAAAAGAGGAATAATCAGAATACGTCTGCTTCATTCACGCGATGAAAGCAAACTGGACAGTCTCGTAATTTTATCATAGTTCTGTGCCACCTTGGTGCAGGCCGCGGCGCTATTGGCTAAAATCACAAGCATCTAGTTATAATCAGAAATAAATGATTCGTACAAAACACTGGAATAAAAATTTAAACACGAACAGACGATAACTTTATATGTACATAAACAATATTACCGGTGTAATAATATCAATAGCATACGCTTCAATGTTATTGAACATTACGTAACTAACATTGTTAAATAGAATGTAAAGAATAATCATAAAAACCGTATACATCTCACGTAAACTTACTTTTTACCATGCAAGTATATAAAATTAAACAATTAATCAGTCTGATTAAAAAATTAAACTGATACACTCTGCGACTAAATTCGAAGACAGCAAAAATTCAGTACTATACCAGATTCTAAAGACACCAGGTTCTAACGATTCTAAGAAATCAAATGAAAGTATGCTGATCTCAAGTAATCATACAGAAGACAATTTCTAGTAAGACAATCAATAATAGAACTCAACACAATTTCTATAAAGACCCAATGTTCTGTCCCTCTCACCGAATGTCTATCTCTGTCGCAACGCTCTGTCTCGACTTTTATGCATCGCCATCTCTGTTTTGGATGCCGTGTTGCTGTGAATAAAAGGGCATGTTTTTCAGTGCTAAGTTCATTCAGTTATATGGACTTCTACGTCTCATTTCACATTTCTATATCTTTATTCAACTCAAGTATTCGCCTAATACTTTTTGTTATTAAGCATATTGCACTATATCTAACATCATGATATCAGTGTCAACGTTTACAAATGTGCAAAAACATTTATACCCACGTAAATACACTATGAAAATACTGCCTTTTCTTGATAACAAACATAACAGACAAAGAGAGTTCCTCCAATTGGACTGAAGTAATAATACACTCAAGCTAAACTGGTGAAACGTTACAGTACGCCGAAATATAAAGATCCTCTTTTTAAAACATTATTCTTTGAAACTTTTGGAATTATTTTGTCCTAAGAACTATAAAGTATCACTAAGAATAGTTTTATATAAAATTAAGGAAAGCACAAGAATTTTATAAATTATTGATATAAATTATTGATAAGAAGCAAACGTGAACGTAGTATATAATAATATAAAGTCTCTCATATTCAATTAAGTGTGCTGTTGATGACTGTTTGTAAATAAGAAAACTGAAAATCTAAAAAAATTAATAATTAACTCACTTCCGTTCCACATGCCTTATAAAATATTAAACATTGCAATACGTTAACATTGATACCACCATAGCAGTAGGAATTCACGAACGCCATCTGGCGTCTGAGGAGACATTCTTTTTTATACAACGAGGCCACTTTCTTTGTTTCTTTTCCTTCTTTACTTTCCCTTTGTATATATTTTTAATACGCTTTGTCCTTGAAGAGGTTTCTCGTTGCAAACTTAAGTTCAGCATAATATTATATTTAATTTGAAATCTATGTAAATTTCGAGCTTATTTTATCTTAGAAGCTGTAAGGTATCACGAAATATTTTTATATGTTAATAGATGTGGCCACGAATTCATTCGCATGCTTTTGGATTGCTTAGACACGTTATTAAAAAATGGTAATAAAGAATGAAGATATATAAATAAAAAAAGGTTTTGTTACTACACCATAGATGGCACCGTATGGAATTTCATTCAAAAAGTTTTTGATAATAAAGGGTACTTTTAATGAACAAAAGATGGCGCCCCATGAAACGTAATCAAAAATATAGTTATCGTCTGAAAAAAAAAATTTAATTGTGTGTACAATTCACACACGGTAGAAGTAAAACTCCAGTATTCAAGTACTTGCTTATTCACACAAATAAAAATATACATAAATAATACTACTTTTTACTGAAGCTTTGTAATACGCAGGTATACATACGTATTATTAACACACATACCAACATACACACGTAGACGCTCGGGCCAGAGCAAGTATTATACAGTGTACAATATATATACACACCGATGCTTGCTCTCTCGCTTTAGCTCGGCAATGTACAGTGCTTAGTACACGAGAGGGAAATACTACGAAGCATGGCACAAAGAGGAGGCCTAAAATTCAAATCACAACGATTCTAAAGAAGCTTCCCTTGTTTCTTTGGCGTGACGAATTTTCGTTTCATAGGATTTCAAATCACAACGATTCTAAAGAAGCTTCAATTGTTTCTTTATCATGACGCATTTTCATTATATCGAGTTTTAAATCACGTTTCTAAAGAAGTTTCACTTCAAAATATGTAAGATCTACTCTTTGATGAGAGTAAAGTAAGTATATATTTCTACACCAGAAGATTTCTAAGTTTCACGGTGTTTCAATAAATATTTACCATACACATGATCTGTGCAACACAGGCACAACCTCAAAATGTAAAATTGATGTAGGCATATTTCACGAAATCCATTATCAACATCACCATAACTTCGGAACCGTTTGAAATATGATAAAGAAATTAAATTAATCCAAGGAATACTATATTTAACATGTGAGAAATGTCAAAAGCTTTAGAGTTTTCTAATGAAATTCGTTCGTACAAAGAAACAGAAAAAGAAACAGGCAGACATTTTTTTTAATTAGACTTGTCTTAATAATCGAATATGCAAAATGAAAAAGTATTTAAAAGCTGGAAATTCGAAAATCACAGAGACACTGCAATTTTATTTACATATATTGGTTGTGCAAGAATTTTGATATAAATATTTGAATGAAGAAACCCTTCAAGAATACGGTATCCAGACCTAAAGTGGTAGTATTTAAATTACTGATGCACAATGAACGAAATGAAATACTCATTTCATAATGTTTAACGCAACAGTATGAATTTGCTGATATAATATTTGGTTGCTTTTTAAGGTTCCGTACCCAAAGGGTGCTAACGGGATTCTATTAAAAAGCATCTGCCGTCCATCTACACTTCCGTCTGTCTGTATATCACGAGGTCATCTTCTGAACCGCAATAGGTAGACACTTAAAATGTACATAGAATACGTGTTACTATAGCCTCTGTGTGTAATATGGGCTCGGTTAGAACAAATAATAAAAAAATTCAATAACTTAGATGCTGATGGGGGATCCCGATGTGAGAAGTCTTAAATAAATGCCTTTTGCGACGTTTTTGTTCCATCGCCACACACAGGAATCAAGCTTGATCTGATTGTGCGATGTTACAGAACCATTCATGTGCGAATCCGACTCGCACTTGGCCCCTTTTATTAGGCTTACATAGTGTGATACGGAACCATTAAACATTTATCACGTTCGTCCGGCCGTCTGTTTCAAGTTGTAGATCGATCTGCATGAAATTTTACAAGTAAATGCTTCGTGTGCTGATATCAACTCATTTTCAGCAAGAAATGTTTTTTCTTATGTTCACCCCCACATACGTGAACAGTGGAGATGAAAAATTATGTTTTTCGCTCATTTCATAGCATAAATCTTTTAAAATGAAAATGAAATTTCAAAATAACTTGCGAAATGTTATTTTTTCCTTTTTATTTTTCAACCAATAAATCGGAGAATTTGAAAAATATTGTGAATTAATGTTTTATTACAATTTTCTATAAAAAATACTTCGGTTAACTTATTTCGACAACTTCAAGAAACATAGATAACCATAAATCGAGAAAGAGTTTCGTAGCTATGTGACGAAAAATTAAAAGCTTGTAGCTTTATCCGTACAATCAATCCGTCAGTACATCATAGCATTATAACTTTTTCAATTTAAGTTCGATTACAATTAAATTTTACAGGATCATTATTGGACCAATACATACGAATCTAATTTTTACCATAAACTAAGGGGCGAAGAATATTTTTTCGCGGATTCCATCGAGTGGAGAGTCGTAGAAAAAATCTTATAAAATGCAATCGAAAATTTCTCACGTATTGTTTGTTAGATGTACCCTTCATGAAAGTAGGGAGCTACTTCACCGTCCCCGGGGAATCACTTTTCACTAGTGGAGATACAATTTTTGAGAAAATCATTTTCAAAATGTTCATGCTCTTTAATAATGCTCGAAACACTTTTGGGACCTAATGCATATCTTGACAGTCGCAAGTAAATAAAAACCTGTAGGATACTTTGCGTTAATATAGAATCATGAAATTTGGTACGAAGCAAGGTCTCACAGCAAAAGTAGGAAGAAATCCCAAAATTGTGAATTTGAGATATGCCCATGTTTTACGCCTGTGAAATATGTAGTGTGTGAAATTAATATTTGTAATAATCTAATAAGAATACTACGTATCTTTAAATATTTATAAATATATATATGCGTACGGAACTTTCGTAGTGCGAGTTCTACTCATGACAGGTTTTTTTAATAAAATAAGGTGAAACTAGATTAACGTAGGTTGAGTTACGAGACTAGATTAACTTAAGTTGGGTCACGTTGGGTTATGATAAGTTAGATTAGGTTACGATGGGGTAAATAGGAACAGGTTGGGTTGTATTCGATTAAATTAGAGTAGGAATATTAGGTTAGGTTAAGTTAAACCATGTTTTGAGCTCCTTCTCTTCATTCCCCCCATATCGACATAAAACAGTTTTGTTTCGATGTATACGAACTAATTGTTTATTTATTAACTGACACATGTCAGTTCTATATGCTATGTTTGAGAAAATTCTCAAACATAGCATATACTTTATACTTTAGAATCAATATTTAATATAATTTAAGCAAAAGATCGTAATTTCAGACACAAATGCGTTTTTTGATGTGTAAAAAATTCCATAGATAATGCGCAAACATAATTTAAAAACATTTAATATAACGTTATTTCCATTAATGGAGCCTGTTCAATTTTTGATGTTTAAAAAAATCCATAGACAATGCGAAAACATAATTTAAAAACATATAATATAACGTTATTTGCATTAATGGAGCTTGATCAATTTTTGATGTTTAAAAAAATCCATAGACAACGCGAAAATATAATTTAAAAACATGTAATATAACGTTATTTGCATTAATGGAGCTTGATCATCAATCAAAGTCTTAATGAATACAATAAATTATGATTTTCCTCGTAAGAGTGCGGAATATGATAATCTTTGTACTCCTTACAATCCAATTTATGTTAAAGGAAATGGTATCCAATTTATGACTTTCGTGATTATTTTAATGTGTAATTGCAATATTACGTATTATTTTATGCCAATACAAAGAAGAATGTAAACCGATTTACGGTAAGGAAAATAATATCCTATATATGACTTTTATCACTCTTTTAACGTGTAATTACAATATTACATCTTATTTTATGAAAATGCGTAGAAGAATATAAATCGATTAGTGTTAAGGGAATTGATATCTGATTTATGACTTTCGTCATTATTTTAACGTGTAATTGCAATATTACATGTTATTTTATGATAGTATATAGAAGCTTATAAACCGATTTACGTTAAGGGAAGTGATATCCGATTTATGACTTCCATTACTATTTTAACGAGTAATTACAATATTACATCTTATTTTATGAAAATACACAGAAGAACATAAACCGATTTATGTTAAGGAAAATGATATCCGATATATGACTTTCATCACTATTTTAACGTGTAATTACAATATTACATTTTATTTTATGAAAATATACAGAAAAATATAAATCGATTAACGTTAACGAAAATGATATCCGATTTATGACTCTAATTGATATTTTAACATATAATTACAATATTACATCTTATTTTATGAAAATACGTAGAAGAATATAATCCGATTTATGTTAAGGAAAATTATATCCGATTTATGACTTTTATCCCTATTTTAACGTGTAATTATAATATTACATATTAATTTATAAAAATACACTGAAGAATATAAACTGATTTATGTTAAGGAAAATGATATCCGATTTATGACTTTCACCACTATATTAACTTGTAATTACAATATTACATCTTATTTTATGAAAACACAGAAGAATATAAACCGATTTACATTAAGGAAAAGGATACCCCATTTATGACTCTCATCGACATTTTGACATATAATTACAATATTACGTCTTATTTTATGAAAATAAGTAGAAGAATATAATCCGATTTATGTTAAGGAAAATTATATCCGATTTATGACTTTCATCACTATTTTAACGAGTAATTACAAAATTACATCTTATTTTATGAAAATACATAGTAGAATATAATCCGATTTATGTTAAGGAAAATGATATCCGATTTATGACTCTCATCGACATTTTAACCTATAATTACAATATTATTTCTTATTTTATGAAAACACGTTGAAGAATATAATCCGATTTATGTTAAGAAAAATTATATCCGATTTATGACTTTCATTACTATTTTAACGAGTAATTACAATATTACATCTTATTTTATGACAATACGTAGAAAAATATAAACCGATTTACGTTAAGTAAAATGGTATCCGATTTATGACTTTCATTACTATTTTAACGAGTAATTACAATATTACATCTTATTTTATGACAATACGTAGAAAAATATAAACCGATTTACGTTAAGTAAAATGGTATCCGATTTATGACTTTCATCACTATTTTAACGTGTAATTTACTTATACTTATTTAATTTGACTTTCATCACTATTTTAACGTGTAAATATTACATCTTATTTAATGAAAATACACAGAAGAATATAAACCAATCGTATCATATATCGATTGATGTTCTAGTTCCCGTTTCAATATTTCAATAAGTACATTAGAAATTAAAATATTCAATAATATTCCATGGAAATATGTAAAAAAATATGAATCAGTAAATGTCTTTGGTACTGATATCGAAATGAACTTATCAGAACTCAAATAATTCATAAGCAAATATTCGGCATACAAATGTTCGTATAAAAACATTTTATAGACGTCGAAATACTTGTTACTAAAATATAGTCCTTACTATTTCATCGCAAAAACTCCTAATAAAAAACGTTGAATACTTGATTGATTGCCAAGATAATACATACTTCAATTTTTTCTTACATCAAATGATCTAAATAATCCTTACATTTACTGAACAAATGTCGATCAAATAGAGTATAATATAAAATTTACCCTGGTACTGAAAACTATTCAATAGTCGGAGAAATACGAATGTTCGTATAAATATTTTTTATGGCCATCGAAATGCTGTTTTACTAAAAGATCACTCACTCCTTCGTCGTAAAAACTCCTAATAAAAATACTTGATTAATTTCCAAAGTAATACATATTTCAATTTTTTTTTCGTTCAAATAACTTAAATGATTCTTACATTTACTGAACAAATGTCGATCAAACGGAGTAGTTTAAAATTTATCATGGAATTGAAAGTATTTAATAATAGAACAAACTATAATAGTGCCAACCTCAGACATTTCCTTCAATTTTTCATCGTAACAACTTTTTATCTACACCTAGTACAAAAAATAACTTTAATAAATTAGGTGCTGTTTCTTTTGAAAATATAATAGCCTTCTTATATATTCAACATTGATAGATGATACGCAGATCTTCATTTTAAAACTGTTATTTATCATTTTTTATACCCTTTTTTATTATATTTCAAAACCGATGAGAGAAATACTTTGAATATATATTTAATAATAATATTTAAAAACTTTAGGAAACAGAAACAAAGGGAACCGAAATATTAAGTGTACGTTAATATGTTTTGATAAAAAGAAACTGTTCTGAATAGCAATAAAATTAACCATTATAAACTGGTCGTGTCAGTTCGTCCATCTATTATGATATAACTTATGCCATCCATCTCGTCCATCCCATCTATTATAGTATTATAGCATAACTTATTCCAGTTCATCCATCTATTATAGCATAACTTATTCGTCTATTTATTATAGCATACATATTTTTTATATTTTCGATTTATATGTTTAAAATTGGAAGTACATATAACAGATGTTGATGAGCATCAACATACAGACATCTTGCAGAATAGATAGGTTATTTAAATGTATATACCTATTTACGCATAAAGATAACGAGAAATTCCTTTATGGAATGGGCTAGGTGGATGCTATTGGATAGGTTTCACTGCATGCATACTAATTAAGCATGGAATCGCAAATCTGCCTAGGCGTTTGTGGTACTTAGAAGTGGTCTTCCCATATTTTAATACCATCTAAAATGTCTGTTATTTTCATTTTGACATTTTATAACCCTATTAATTTACGACCACTCAAATTTTCTAGTATCTAAAAGCATGTTTTTTACAATTCATTTTTCTCAAAATTTTCACAATGACTATTTAACTATTAACAAGACACTGCTATGCAAAATTTCTAAATGGCTAAAATACCTACACAAAATTTGTCATCTGCTCTCGGATTATTCCGTGTGTTAGTTCCAAGATTTTATTTGTACCTACAATCATAAAACTAAAAAATATAGTGATTAACTTAGATCATAAAGTTTAAGCTATGTGGACAAATACGGAACTCTACTTTATGGTTGATAGGGTTGACTGGAAGAGATTGCTCATGTAGAAATAAGTCCGTCATGTGTACTATACATAAAAGATGATAAAATACATAAGTAAAAAAATACTGTACCTTATTCCTGTTAACACTCGAGCAGTTTTTTTTGAACAGAAATAGTTGTTATCGTTCACGAAAGTATTATAGTCTATAATTACAAAAAAGTAGAAAAATTGTCAAAATTTCCTCAATGTGTAGTTTCCTCAATGTTAGCTATTAAACTCTTTAATATAACCGATAATAATTTCCATACTTTTGACATATTAATTTTCTATCCCTAACTGACGATCGACGGAGGAAGGCGGTTCCTTAGCCAATACATTACTGTATATAACACACGGCTGGAATCTCGCTGATTATAGTCTTTGGCGACGTTTTTGGTTTCTTTCAAAGTCATACATTTGTTCCGACATTTCTCGTGTACGTGACTAATACACATCTTCTTTGGTGCCATGCCTTGGACTTTCCAGGCCGCCGGTCTTTCCCGCCAATCTTACCTTGAGTGGTAAACAATCCGGTTTCCTTCTACAAATATGACAAAACCAACGTAGCAACCGTTTTTGGATTATTCATGATATTGTTGATCGATTCTCACAATCCAGTAAATAGTCCCGGATGCGGTCACGTCGCGACACTCCGAAGATTCGTCGGAGAGTACATTTGAATGACCTCTAGTTTTTCTAAATCCGACTTCAACAACGTTCAGGTTTCAGATACGTAAAGAAAAATGAGTTAATGTAACGTTATATGTTATCTTTCATGTTACTTAATACTTAGTTTGTTAAGTAAGACAAAATACGACTTTCTCGTAAAATTAACTATAATAAATTTATGTACGAAAATTCCTTACATTGTGCATAAATGTGCACTTGGATGCGAGCGTGCTTATTTACAAGAGCGGGTATTTAATATAAGAGCAATTCCTTTAGTCAGTTTGTAAATGTGTTTCATTATATTCCAATTTAATATATGCCCCAAATATATTTCCAATCGTCAAATATTTACCTCGAAATATTAAAAAAAAATCTTTTCTTTCCTGTTCCTGGACTTATTTTTATCTAAAACCAGATTTATCTCGCATAAGTCACTAAATTTAGCAAGATATTAGTCACTATGAGATATGTATTCATCATTTTATCACATCACGGTCGATAAAAATCCTGTAATTTTTTAATTCTTAACTGACGTCTAATCAATTTATCTCATTTTTTTTCTTGACTCAAACAAATATAATAATGACAACTCCATTTGAATTTCTTTACAAATGTTTTAAAATGCAAATGCAAATGACGGATAAAAATAACCGGTACCTCAAATTCTTCCTCAGACTACAAGAATTACTACAGCGAAAGATGATAATCAAGCCAGTAGTTTTAACCTATTCAAGGATGTATCAGCAAGTATTTAAACAAACAGATAAATACTTCCAGGCAGAGGAAAATTCCAAAAAGTATCTAGTTTTTCATAATCTATTTGAAAGTTTTGCATAAAACTTATAATTCCGTACTGTTGAATATTAAATATATTTGGCGTTAATTTTGTAGAAATTCTTTCGAAATTTGATAAAGTAAAGTAAAAATATCTACTGAAATATTACTGTATTTGAGAAAATACATACTGAAATACCAAATTATAATTCCGCAGGCATTCCATTAAATAAAGTTTTTAGAGCAAAGTGCCCGAAATAATTTGAAATGAATGTAACCGCTAAGCATTACTTTTTTAACGTGTTTCAAATAAGTTTTCCCTGTTTCTTTCGAAACCTAATAAAGCGAAGTAAAATACCTACTGAAATATTATAAAATAAACGAAAATTTCTGAAGTGCATACCGAAACACCAAATAGAATTCCTCAATCATTCCACCAAATAATATTATTAGAGCAAAATGCACTAAATAATTTGAAATGAAAGTAACCGCTAAGCACTACTTTCATAACATGTTCAAAATAATTTTTCGCTACTTCTTTCGAAACTTGATACAGCAAAGTAGAATATCTACTAAAATATGTTGAAATAAACGAAAATTTCTCAAGTGCATACCGAAGCACCTAATTAGAATTCCGCAGTTATTCCACTAAATAAAGTTTTTAAAGCAAAGTGCCCGAAATAATTTGAAATGAAAGCACTATTTTCATAACGTGTTTAAAACAAGTTTTTCCTACTTCATTTGAAACTTGATAAAGTAAAGTAGAATATCTACTGACATATTATAAAACATACGAAAATTTCTCCAGCGCATACCGAAACACCAAATAACAATTCCGCATTCATTCCACAAAACAAAGTTATTAGAGCAAACACACGAAATAATCTGGAATGAACATAACCACTAAGCACTACTTTCAACATTTTCATAATTTTCATTTTACGTCGTTTCTTAAATTAAGAAGGGACTGGGCCAGACACGTTTACAAAATATTAAGCGTGGTTTGTACCACACTTAACATTAAAACAAAAGGCCTAAGGAGCCTCAATACCAGAACTTCATAATTATATTTAAACTCTTGATTCACATTTTAAGTTTACGTATAGAATAATAATAAAAATTATAAAGTTAATACGAGAAAGGGCAGGTTATAAAAATAATATTGAGCCAATGGAATGAATCCACTACTTGTTCGTTACGGTAAATAGATAATAATGCTATAAATAAATATACAAATAACAAGCCGACAATCGACCAGAAAATACTAGTAGATATCATCTCAGCATTCACCAACTTGTAATTCCTGTACTATTAACGTTCAGACCGTTACCAATACAGGGTAATTCTCAATATTATGTACATTAACAAGGAAACGTATTTTATTTAACTGCATCATGCGAAGGAAAATATTGCTTACCAGTGTATGTGTATTTACATATGTTTGTTTACAGTTACAAATCAAACAGCTGGACCTATTTTATTGAATGCAGTGTCAATCTTGATGACGAGAGAAATGCGCAACGCAATCGACAATGATCTATCCTGCAATAATCGGTGAAAATAGTCACATAATATTTAATACCTTAACGCACATATTCCACAAAAATCTACCCTACAACAGAATCGGAGCGATTCTGGCCGACTTTCGCCGATCCGAACGTTGTGAATAAAAAAGCTCTAACGGAGACTGGAGACATCGAGTCGACGGTGTGCGCATCTTGATTTATCCCTTAATTCGGTGGAAAGTCGACTATCGACCATCTCCCACAAAAATCAGCCGTTGTCGGTCGCTGATTCCCCATCTACAAGAATCGTTGTCTACTCGGGACGCAATATTGTCCAATATTCACACAAATATCCGCTTACAAATACGGAAAAAAAAACATTACACGTCCTCCTTAATTCACGTAGTATTATGAAACGTATTCAATTCATAATCCATTATTTTCTCTCTTAATAAACAATGGAATATGTAAAAACCAAGTTTCTAAGGTTCTCAAAACAATTCTGAGTTTATTGCGTCGTTAATCACATGAAACCGGAAATATACAACAGCGGATCACACAATCCACTGCCGGTGCCGTAGCACTTTGAGTCGCTCGATTTATAAAATATTAAACATCCCAATGAGTTAATATATTCACGACCGGACGAGTTTACGAGCGCCATCTGGCGTCTGGCAAGACAACCTTTTACCATTTAAATTGCACTGCAAATGTTACTATTCTTAAGTATTTTTTCTTTTTCATTTTATTCTTGTCGCAGGTATTTTTTATTATTGGTCGTTGGCAACGACCAAAAATAAAGAATCCTGCAACAAGAATAAAGAAACCTTGTTAGTCTGAATCGCTTAACGCGAAACTTTCATTTTTTCTTTAAATTTAGTTTACAAAAGTAAATTCCGGTCACTTATACTGATCTTTAAATTTAAGTAACTTTTCTTAGTCCAACTTATTGAATTTTTCACTCTCAAATTCCAATTATCATAATAAAACCTCATTTATGTTACCAAAGTTAATTAAATAATTTTATACGCATACACGAAATTTCAGAGTATTATTTATAATAACTTATGAGATACAAAAATATATTAAATAATCCCAACAAACAATATTATAAATAATGCTTTACCTTTTATTTCTTGGACAGCCTAAAATACGGTTTTCACGACTCCAAAATAATTAATTTATATCAAATAGTCCCAACAAACAATATTATAAATAATGCTTCATTGTTTATCTTTTATTTCTTGGACAGCCTAAAATAGTAAACCAGTTTTATTACACAGGTCTTCACGACTTCAAAATAATTAATTATGTCAAATAGTCCCAACAAGCAATATTATAAATAATGCTTCATTGTTTATCTTTTATTTCTTGGACAGCCTAAAATAGTAGACCAGTTTTATTCCACAGGTCTTCACGACTTCAAAATAATTCATTTATGTCAAATAGTCCGAACAAGCAATATTATAAATAACGCTTCATTGTTTATCTTTTATTTCTTGGACAGCCTAAAATAGTAAACCAGTTTTATTACACAGGTCTTCACGACTTCAAAATAATTCATTTATGTCAAATAGTCCCAACAAGCAATATTATAAATAATGCTTCATTGTTTATCTTTTATTTCTTGGACAGCCTAAAATAGTAAACCAGTTTTATTACACAGGTCTTCACGACTTCAAAATAATTAATTTATGTCAAATTGTCCCAACAAGCAATATTATAAATAATGCTTCATTGTTTATCTTTTATTTCTTGGACAGCCTAAAATAGTACACCAGTTTTATTACACAGGTCTTCACGACTTCAAAATAATTAATTTATGTCAAATAGTCCCAACAAGCAATATTATAAATAATGCTTCATTGTTTATCTTTTATTTCTTGAACAGCCTAAAATAGTAGACCAGTTTTATTACACAGGTTTCACGACTTCAAAATAATTCATTTATGTCAAATAGTCCGAACAAGCAATATTATAAATAACGCTTCATTGTTTATCTTTTATTTCTTGGACAGCCTAAAATAGTAAACCAGTTTTATTACACAGGTCTTCACGACTTCAAAATAATTAATTTATGTCAAATAGTCCCAACAAGCAATATTATAAATAACGCTTCATTGTTTATCTTTTATTTCTTGGACAGCCTAAAATAGTAAACCAGTTTTATTACACAGGTCTTCACGACTTCAAAATAATTCATTTATGTCAAATAGTCCCAACAAGCAATATTATAAATAATGCTTCATTGTTTATCTTTTATTTCTTGGACAGCCTAAAATAGTAGACCAGTTTTATTACATAGGTCTTCACGACTTCAAAATAATTCATTTATGTCAAATAGTCCCAACAAGCAATATTATATATAATGCTTCATTGTTTATCTTTTATTTCTTGGACAGCCTAAAATAGTAGACCAGTTTTATTACACAGGTCTTCACGACTTCAAAATAATTAATTTATGTCAAATAGACCCAACAAGCAATATTATAAATAATGCTTCATTGTTTATCTTTTATTTCTTGGACAGCCTAAAATAGTAAACCAGTTTTATTACACAGGTCTTCACGACTTCAAAATAATTCATTTATGTCAAATAGTCCCAACAAGCAATATTATAAATAATGCTTCATTGTTTATCTTTTATTTCTTGGACAGCCTAAAATAGTAGACCAGTTTTATTACACAGGTCTTCTCGACTTCAAAATAATTAATTTATGTCAAATAGTCCCAACAAGCAATATTATAAATAACGCTTCATTGTTTATCTTTTATTTCTTGGACAGCCTAAAATAGTAGACCAGTTTTATTACACAGGTCTTCACGACTTCAAAATAATTCATTTATGTCAAATAGTCCCAACAAGCAGTATTATAAATAATGCTTCATTGTTTATCTTTTATTTCTTGGACAGCCTAAAATAGTAAACCAGTTTTATTACACAGGTCTTCACGACTTCAAAATAATTAATTTATGTCAAATTGTCCCAACAAGCAATATTATAAATAATGCTTCATTGTTTATCTTTTATTTCTTGGACAGCCTAAAATAGTAGACCAGTTTTATTACACAGGTCTTCACGACTTCAAAATAATTAATTTATGTCAAATAGTCCCAACAAGCAATATTATAAATAATGCTTCATTGTTTATCTTTTATTTCTTGAACAGCCTAAAATAGTAGACCAGTTTTATTACACAGGTCTTCACGACTTCAAAATAATTCATTTATGTCAAATAGTCCGAACAAGCAATATTATAAATAACGCTTCATTGTTTATCTTTTATTTCTTGGACAGCCTAAAATAGTAAACCAGTTTTATTACACAGGTCTTCACGACTTCAAAATAATTCATTTATGTCAAATAGTCCCAACAAGCAATATTATAAATAATGCTTCATTGTTTATCTTTTATTTCTTGGACAGCCTAAAATAGTAAACCAGTTTTATTACACAGGTCTTCACGACTTCAAAATAATTCATTTATGTCAAATAGTCCCAACAAGCAATATTATAAATAATGCTTCATTGTTTATCTTTTATTTCTTGGACAGCCTAAAATAGTAGACCAGTTTTATTACATAGGTCTTCACGACTTCAAAATAATTCATTTATGTCAAATAGTCCCAACAAGCAATATTATATATAATGCTTCATTGTTTATCTTTTATTTCTTGGACAGCCTAAAATAGTAAACCAGTTTTATTACACAGGTCTTCACGACTTCAAAATAATTCATTTATGTCAAATAGTCCCAACAAGCAATATTATAAATAATGCTTCATTGTTTATCTTTTATTTCTTGGACAGCCTAAAATAGTAGACCAGTTTTATTACACAGGTCTTCACGACTTCAAAATAATTCATTTATGTCAAATAGTCCCAACAAGCAATATTATAAATAATGCTTCATGGTTTATCTTTTATTTCTTGGACAGCCCAAAATAGTAGACCAGTTTTATTACACAGGTCTTCACGACTCCAAAATAATTAATTTATGTCAAATAGTCCCAACAAGCAATATTATAAATAATGCTTCATTGTTTATCTTTTATTTCTTGGACAGCCTAAAATAGTAGACCAGTTTTATTACACAGGTCTTCTCGACTTCAAAATAATTAATTTATGTCAAATAGTCCCAACAAGCAATATTATAAATAACGCTTCATTGTTTATCTTTCATTTCTTGGACAGCCTAAAATAGTAAACCAGTTTTATTACACAGGTCTTCTCGACTTCAAAATAATTAATTTATGTCAAATAGTCCCAACAAGCAATATTATAAATAACGCTTCATTGTTTATCTTTTATTTCTTGGACAGCCTAAAATAGTAGACCAGTTTTATTACACAGGTCTTCACGACTTCAAAATAATTCATTTATGTCAAATAGTCCCAACAAGCAGTATTATAAATAATGCTTCATTGTTTATCTTTTATTTCTTGGACAGCCTAAAATAGTAAACCAGTTTTATTACACAGGTCTTCACGACTTCAAAATAATTAATTTATGTCAGATTGTCCCAACAAGCAATATTATAAATAATGCTTCATTGTTTATCTTTTATTTCTTGGACAGCCTAAAATAGTAGACCAGTTTTATTACACAGGTCTTCACGACTTCAAAATAATTAATTTATGTCAAATAGTCCCAACAAGCAATATTATAAATAATGCTTCATTGTTTATCTTTTATTTCTTGAACAGCCTAAAATAGTAGACCAGTTTTATTACACAGGTCTTCACGACTTCAAAATAATTCATTTATGTCAAATAGTCCGAACAAGCAATATTATAAATAACGCTTCATTGTTTATCTTTTATTTCTTGGACAGCCTAAAATAGTAAACCAGTTTTATTACACAGGTCTTCACGACTTCAAAATAATTCATTTATGTCAAATAGTCCCAACAAGCAATATTATAAATAATGCTTCATTGTTTATCTTTTATTTCTTGGACAGCCTAAAATAGTAAACCAGTTTTATTACACAGGTCTTCACGACTTCAAAATAATTCATTTATGTCAAATAGTCCCAACAAGCAATATTATAAATAATGCTTCATTGTTTATCTTTTATTTCTTGGACAGCCTAAAATAGTAGACCAGTTTTATTACATAGGTCTTCACGACTTCAAAATAATTCATTTATGTCAAATAGTCCCAACAAGCAATATTATATATAATGCTTCATTGTTTATCTTTTATTTCTTGGACAGCCTAAAATAGTAGACCAGTTTTATTACACAGGTCTTCTCGACTTCAAAATAATTAATTTATGTCAAATAGTCCCAACAAGCAATATTATAAATAACGCTTCATTGTTTATCTTTTATTTCTTGGACAGCCTAAAATAGTAGACCAGTTTTATTACACAGGTCTTCACGACTTCAAAATAATTAATTTATGTCAAATAGTCCCAACAAGCAATATTATAAATAATGCTTCATTGTTTATCTTTTATTTCTTGGACAGCCTAAAATAGTAGACCAGTTTTATTACACAGGTCTTCACGACTTCAAAATAATTAATTTATATCAAATAGGCCCAACAAGCAATATTATAAATAATGCTTCATTGTTTATCTTTTATTTCTTAGACAGCCTAAAATAGTAGACCAGTTTTATTACACAGGTCTTCCCGACTTCAAAATAATTAATTAATTATTTTAATTTAGATTATTAAAAGACTTTATTGAAGCCGTAGACAGCCACTCTTAATTGGGTATTTGACAATTTTTTTTTATTTTATTAATCATAATTTCAAGGTATAAGCTGATGAAGAGTGAAAAAGTTTTTTAATAATCTTAAAAATTTACCGAATGATAAAAGTTTAAATTTAACCTTTGAATAAGAACCGCAATACTGTGTTGTGAGGTCATTTTTAATATTGCACATTATATTCTATGAGAGGAAAAGAGACAGGGATATACCCAACTCTATCCGTATCTTCAAATTTAGAAGCCTACAACTGGCTTATTTATCAATCAATTTTTGAATTTTTTTTCAAGACTGGTTTTTAATTAACTTATATTTCACAATATTGTACGAAAAATATCAAAATTTAGAATGAGTCAACTACCGTATTGTATTGACAGTAGATATTGCAGTGAAAAACGGAGTAAATTGCGTCCTAAGTTTTTCAGTAACCCTGACGAAAACACTATACGTGGAAAGAGGCTAAAGAATGACAGTCAGTACGGTTTATGATTCCATTTCATATTGTATTCTTATTATACATTAAACAAACACATCATTTTTGATCGATGACTCCTGCTCTGGTACTAGGTAGAGGCCATTTACTCTACTCGCTCTGTTTCCTTCCTGGACCGTAACATGTTTTAAAGAAGAGCCTATTACATTAAATACCAGTGACTAGCACATTTTTTAAATCACAACGATCTTCTATTTATTTTATGCGACGTTGTCCGAAATTCGAGATGCGTAAAATTTTCCAAATGCCTCAACAAACATTTAATTCTTTCATCGATTTTTGCAAAATCTTCTCTCACTTATTACGGCCTATCAACATATTTTTGATAATCCACTACAGTCAGCAGAAAATAACGTTTATTTTATTAAAATCGGTTGACATTTTTACCTGCTACTTGTTGTCCAAATAGACTGGCTACGTAAAATTGATCAATCAAGAAAGATTTGTTTAAAGAATAGTGATGGTTATATTTTTGAACCTCAGTCATTCAATTACGTGTCTATATTCTTTCCATAATTATTTTTATGAACATCTTCATTGGAATGCAAGAAGTTGGTAATTTATAACATTTTAAAATCTCCCCAATTTTCGTAACACTTAGCTTTTTAAATTGATTTACTAATTTATAAAATCTATTCAGGTCAGAAACCTGAGCAGTTTTAAAAAGTGGAATTCTACTCTGTGTATCACATTCATTAAGTTTTCTTTGCATGAATAATATGTATAAAGACTAATAAAAGCCCGGAACACGTCAACAAAATACGTCATTAACACTCCATTACCATTATTTATATTTTGAATATTTTTAAGCATTGAAAAAGTAAAAATGTGACATCGCCCGCATCAAGCACTTGTGTTCCAAGCCGTTAATTTTATCTTAATGAAACGACAATAGAGAAATTAATATAGTAGCCAATTTCATGGAAAATCGCAGAACTCTGTAGTAATTACTCACATTCAAGGAAAACTTTTGGGCACTGAACCAAATAAAATTACTTAGAAATTAGATAATTAGTCATACTAAGAAGGTCATCACGGTTTGTAGAAGTTAAAGAAGGTATAACTGCGAAGAGGAATAACATCGTATACTAGTTAATTCTACCTATGTAAAAGATTTTTATCCATTTGTTTCAGATTATAAGAATTTTATCGTCTTTTTTGGATATCGATTTTTAAATAAAATATTACAGAAAATACACACGTTGACAAATTACAATTATGAACGCTGTATTTACTCTGAGACAAAATTCTCATTAGAACATTATATTTCTCCACTTTTTCAAAACGATAAATTTCCATTTGTTGTATAAGAGAAAATCGTACACCAAATTTTTATTTTCTATTATCCATATTTTAAACGGAATAAAAACAAAAAATAAACAGTGCAAATGTAAAATATATAAAATTGAACATACACGTTGAGTTCAATTCAATTAGTTTGAGGAGCTCTAGTATTCCTTGAATTGCAGAAGGACACTTAAAACTATGTAGATCATTACACTAAATTATGAAATGGTAAACTTTGTTCTTTTTTTTAATTTTCACCATTGTAGCTTACGGTTTCCTGACGGGTAGAGTAAAATATATTTAAATAACTTATGAATAAAAACAATAAAATTTAAGTGAACGGTTTTAAGGTGTTTAGGATACTATTTGAGTTAAGCTTTTAAATTACAAGTATTATAGCTATATTAAAGTTTTACAGTATACATTGTTCACTATTGTAAATTGTATGTTGTAATCTGTTTTCAGTCAGAACATTGAACCATACATTGCCTCACAGATTCGCTTACAAGCTTTAACAAAGAATATATCTAAAAATAAGATAAGTTATTCTAGACATCGCACTGAGCAGAAATGTTAAAGAACTATTGAGTGAATATTAAAAATAAATTAAATAAAATTTGCCCTACCACATGAGGCATGAAACCAATGTTTGGCTTATAGCCTAGTCAATAAGTTAAAAAGTGACTAAATAGACATAAGCGTCTTAAAAATTATTAGTATATATAATTATTATAGCTCATTGGATCCCGAATAATGTCTAGAAAATTGTGCCAGAAAAGTGGATTAGCTCATAAAAAATTGCAAAAGTTATAAACAATTAAAAATGAAAAAACAAAATATTTTGTTTTTCGCCTATATCTCATAAGCATTAATATTTAAAAAATGTTAAAATCCCTAAATATTAATAGCTTCTTAGATTCAATTATATGGATAATACTTTCATTCCAGTATAAATATTCTACTATAATCTTATCCGGTTTATTACAATAAATTATATCAAATGTTTTGAAAAATATGTGGGTGATTCTTGATCTGTTTCTTGATGAAGATTCCGGGTGTATAGCCACCACAATCCTTGATATTATGGAGCAGAAGGAGAAAATGCAATACCCGCGTTACGGTTTTTATACCCGCTACCATCAACTACAAGGATTGCACAGGAAGAAGTTATATACATATATATATATATATATATATATATATATATATATATATATATATATATATATATATATATATATGTACATATGCATATAGCCTTACTCACAAGACACTGAGATTACAAAAATTGAAAATTGAAGAAAAGCCCCTATATACCACAAGAAGATTCTTATACTACGGCATAGTATATTGAAGGTTGTCAATTTTGGAGGAAACTTAGAAGAAAAAGACAAAATATAAAATCACTATTCTAAATTAGGTTTCTCAAAAAACAGGTCTCTGCGTTATTAACTAAAATAATCGTGCACTTATATTATCTAAAAATGTATTCCAAACTGCCCGCCATTATCCTCATCTGCTCACTAGAACCACTTGCAATCTGCAACCGGCTGCCTCCATTCTGTCAGTCTGCTGAAAGCATTGGATGCTGCCGAAGCCCACATTCTGCCTATCCTACTGTTTCTAATCTATGCACCTTTCTATTTCGAGAGTTTCCGATTTCCGAAGAAAGTCTAATTTTGTTTCACAGTAGGTAAATGCACCTTTCTATTTCGAGAGTTTCTGATTCCGATTTCCATGAAAGTATAACTTTGTCTCACAATAGATAAATCCCGGGAATAAACTTTTAGAATGGTTGAAATCGATTAGAAATAACCCCCCTTCAAAAAACCAATATATATCATATTACCCAAAATATAAGACCTTTAAATAGAATGTACACTGATGCTCTTGCAGAATAAAAAAAATCTTTGAAAATAAAACAAAATCAAGGAAAGTACTAAAAAAAATATAAAATAATTACGAAAGTATAAAGAAAATTATGCGTGTAATTATATACGGCCCATAAAAGTTAAATACTTCTTTGCCATAATACAAGAATAACTTTATTTAACACGCAAATAATTAATGGAAATGAAACAATAAAAGTACTGAGGCATTATTAAAAATACGGTGGGTAAAATCTAAATTCAATCAAATAATTTTAAAAATTAAAATTTATTCTCTCATACAAAATAAAAAAAATTTGATCTTTTTATCCAGAATTTCAACCATTATCATTTAATAGTTAAACAAATAATGTAACATATATTAAACAAATAATGTAACACATGTAACAATTTATAAGGCAAATAAACACGTACCAAAACTTAACCTCACTTAGAAAAATATGCTTAAAATATGTTTTAAAAAAATTATAAGCACTATTTCTATCACGAATATTCACCATAAATAAATATTTTTGTTGTTATATATACCACTATTAAATTTCAATTACTAAAAAATATTATTTAAAAGCACAGATATAACTCAAATTTGTATGAATATAAAACACGTGTTTTGTATTTACAAATACTTCGATAACTGTCATGAATGTAAATAACATTACTTAAAACCACTGATACAACTAAAATTTGTATGTACATAAAACACGTGTTGTGTATTTAAAAATACCTCAGTAACTATCATGAATATACTATCAATCACTACAAGCATGTAAATATATGTTTAACTGCAACTTCACCTTGTCGATTTTTGTTGCGCATGATGCAACAAAAATCGACAATTTTAAAATGTCGCCCTCATCATTTTTTACATAACGCGTCTAAAGAATTTCAAAAATAAATCCATTAACCCATTTCCGTTATCCATGCAAACAAAATAGCGGATGAAAACTAATATAATGAAAACGTATTTTATTTATATACTTGGATAAATATAAAGGACCATAATTTATCCAAGTATATAAATAAAATATGAAAAAAAAACAAATAAGTTCCGCAAGTTATTTCGACTACAAAATTATGCCTAACTCTGGCCAACAACGTAAAATCGCAGCCTAAAGAAAATTAAAAATATTTAAGAAAAGTAACGAAGAAAAAAAAACGCAAAACGGGCGCGGCATTCGCAGAGTAATTTAAATGATAAAAGGTTGTCTCCCCTGTCGACAGATGGCGCTCGCAAACTCGTCCGGCCGCGGTGATATTAATATTAACTCCATGGAATATTTAATATTTTAAAAGGCGGGCGGCTCGACAGTGCCACGGAGCCGACAGTGGATTACAATTCAGTTCCGCAGCTGCGTTTTTAGATTAAATTCGATTTTGAATGAATACAACGACAAGAAAACTAAAAAAAATATTAAATTCACTTGATAATTTGTAACACTGTAATCATTGGATATAGAAAATTTATTTTTGTAAAAAGTGGATAAATAATTTTCCTCGAACAAATATTTCAATTTCAATCAAAAATGTGTTTAAGTGAATTTTAGATTCGAGACGAAATGAATTAAGAACATTGTTTACATAATGTTTCACTTTATTCCAATAAACGCTCCTCAACAACCCTCCAACAACCAAATTTAAACTTTAAAAAAATGAACTGAAATATCAATAACGCCTTTTATTTACTTAATTTTCATCAATTTTAAAATACGACTTCTGATTTTTCATAACTATATATATATATATATATATATATATATATATATATATATATATATATATATATATATATAATATATATATATGTATATATATATATATATACTGAGATATATAAATGAAAAACATATACTAGTTATAAACAAAGCACTGGGCATGTTTAAGGAGACAAGAAAAAAGGGCTTACGATGAATTAAGGTATCTTTATATAAATTTATGAAATGATAATTTATGAGAGAAATACTTCAAATTTCACCCCAAATATCAATTTAGCGCCGGTATATATCAAACTATATGCAAGACATTGCTTAATCACATGCTAAAATTCAAGTTTGCACGTAAAACGATTGTGACAGACTCACGAATACGTAAGCGATCATATGAAAGTTCTGTATTTTTTTCTTTTGAGGTATAGAACCCTGAAAACTGGTCAAATCCATATCAGATGCATATCAGGTTAGAATTCTGTAGCAGATGAACGTTGCACATGGAAATCGTGTCCGCGGGAAGACATGATAACGAAATAAAGCAAGAAATTTCAAATCATAACCTTATATTACTCAATCTGGATTCAGTTATAATAGACAGAGTAATTTAGCTTTTTTTCTCTTGGTAAATAACTTAGTTTAATTTAAGGCGTTCGCATCGCCAAATGACAGTAAATTCAGTTAGTAAACCATTTAAAAAAGATTCAAATGTTTAATAAAATGATAACAACTTTAGAGCGTTGAAAAGTTATTTATGATTGAGTACAATCTGGGTTTAGTTATAATAGAGAGAGCAATTTAGCATTTTTTTCTCTTGATGGTCAATTACTTAGTTTCGAATTACCTGCACAGCTCGATTCCAATCAGATAGTAAGTTGCCTCAATACTATATTAGATATAGAGGTTATGCAACGATGACTTACCGCTCATGAAGAGTTTTAATTTGAATATTAATGATCACATTAAGTTTCATAGTCTCGTTTTCATAATATCTTAAGAAATAAACCAAGTGCTTCGATATTCCCATAATTTTAAAAACGTTAAGTACATTATGACTTGGTGTAGCTCTCCATTGTTTAATATCTTAAAGCGAGTTTCTGCACGAAACAATTTATATATTGAGAAAATAAATTAAAACAATATTCCTTTATTATTGCTCTTCAGGTTTTAAAACAGAAAAGTTTGAATATAATCCCTTTCATTTCTGATATAAACTGATTTTATCCAGTTTCTGTTTTAAATGATTTATTCATTGTGCTGAAAATCTCTTGGTCTCAAGATTGACGGAGGTTTATTTCCTTGACCGCACTACACGAGAAGATGAAGTCATATCATTTATTTTACCTTATATCATTTATTTTACCTTACATCATTTATTTTACCTTATATCATTTATTTTACCTTACATCATTTATTTTACCTTATATCATTT
The DNA here is from genome assembly GCA_039881145.1 of Druceiella hillmani. NCBI lineage: Eukaryota > Metazoa > Arthropoda > Insecta > Lepidoptera > Hepialidae > Druceiella > Druceiella hillmani. Next base: position 8,084,391 of record JAYKKI010000062.1, read on the forward strand.
ATTTTACCTTACATCATTTATTTTACCTTACATCATTTATTTTACCTTATATCATTTATTTTATCTTATATCATTTATTTTATCTTACTCTAGTATATAAGAATATTCGGCGGCGTCCTCTCGATTTAAGAACACTTACGCTTTTCATCATCCATCGCTATTCCTCGTCCAATCTTGAGATATATTTTAACTTTTGACTGTTTCAGGAACGTTATTATAAAATGATTTGATAATATGTTAAATATTGAATTATTATTGAATATATTTGGCGTTAATTTTGTAGAAAATCATTATTCACAGTTAAATGAAACTACGTGATGTAGTATTATTTCTACTTTCTTTAAGTTCTTTACTACGACCTAGGTTTCGTTGTATGACAACATCTTCAGGTTATTAGAAAATATTTCTTTGCTAATAGCACATCTGAAGATGTTGTAATAAAACGAAAGCTAGGTCGTGGTAAAGAACTTGAAGAAAGTAAAAATAATACTACACGACGTAGTTTCATTTAATTTTCAAAATTATTATTGGGATATTCATTCTAAATGCCGTATCTTCAGTGTATTTTGAAGTAATTGCCATAGGTTTCCCATCCTACCGGAACCTGTAATAAATTTTCCTCTTTTCTTTACGTTATCTTATCGTACACAACATTGCAATAGAGTTTTAGCTTTGCAATAGAGTTTTAGTATCTCATTAATTATAATTGACCAAAACTTAGTCCTACCAATTTTTTTGGCATTTTTTTGAACGGTCAGTCGGAAAATAGGGAAGGTAAACAGCTTTGAATGAAGGAAACAAAAAAACACCAAGGGGTGCACGAAACAATTTCACCTCAACTTTTAATATACCTACATGGTAAAAGTTTCTTTTTATTTTCCATTCTCGTCTCTTTTTGTAACAAAAGCATATACATCTGTAATATTCAATGAAAAAAATCTGCGAAGTGACCAAATTGAATTTACAGGAGAAAATTGTAAATGTTTATAATTGCTACAAAAGCTTGTAAATCACGAACAAAGTTATAGCTTAGATTTTATTTACTCGTGATTTTTATGGTTTTACACGAGAAAGCGTTGCGCAAATGTGATCACTAGTACTAGTAAGTCTACGTTTCTATAAAGTATTTTGACTATAACATACATTGAATTGCTAATTAAATATTTGCTAATGCTGTAATATTTTAAATGACATTAATTTTAGACCTTACGGGCCCGTCCCCGGTTTGGCGCAATTTAATTCAGCGGAATTACCAATCATAGATGAAGCGAAAACTTGAGCGACCGCAACTAACGCACGGATGATTTAAATATTTATTTAAATGTAGATAACAATATCTTCAATAATAACAGTATTTCTATCCTTCATGACAATTAATTGTTCGTTAATTATTTTACGCGCGTGAGTTAACTTTGTATTAAAAAAAAATTGAGCTTGCTACTAGTAATATGCCGGATATTCGTAAATCCACATAATGCGGTATATAATCAGGTTTAACGGCCAAAAATTAATATTATATATGCACTCACTATTTCAAATAGGGATTCTAGATGGATATCATATAGATGAATTTGATGTTGATTGAAGGCTCCGTCGCTTATTCAAATGTAGCCCAGATTAATTAATTAAGATGTTCACATCGCCAAATAACAGTAAATTCAGTTAGTAAACCATTTAAAAAAGATTCAAATGTTTAATAAAATGATAACAACTTTATAGCGTTGAAAAGTTATTTATGTTCGATATTAACCGATTTAAAAATAACTTATTTCAAAACAATTAAAAAAACAAATTCAAACATTTTCTAAAATAATAACTTTTTTAAAACGTTGAAATGTTATTTACTTTTCGAAAAAAATAAGTTATTTAAAAAGCATTTAATATGGAAACCTAACTCGCCACTAAAACTTATGAAAGAAAGATGGAAATACAAAGCTGCAAGAGGAAACTCAAAATATCACCATTTTATCAATCGTATATCCAGCTGAATGAAATAGAATAATTTGTGCTACTTGTAATATCGTTTTTTGTTTTTATTCCATGTTTTTAAAGTAAACATTTCTTTAGGGACATTGAGTGATTTTTGGTAGGAGAAATTCCTATGGGTTCGCGTCACCGACATTCTAATGTTAACAATATATATATATATATATATATATATATATATATATATATATATATGTATATATATATATATATATATGTATATATTTATATATATATATATATATATATATATATATATATATATATATATATATGTATTTATACTTATACTGGCGCATGCGCAACGGCCTGTGCACATGCAAACACGATTATATGACGTGCACGTTAGACGCTTTTTGGATGGATAAAATCTTGTAAGTCCGCATCACCGACATACTGTAATAGCAATGTATCTATAGATATGCGAGTGACGCGTTGTGCACTATTAGTGCTGTGTATATCTATGCAAGTAAAGTTAATCTGACCACGTGGAAAGTTCAATGTGTGTATACTGATCATTGTTTAAATTGTGTTTTAGTTCGAATATTATTTTAATTGTTTAATTGTAGGACCACTATGCAGTACAATAGTGAGTAATAATTTGTTTACATTTTTATATCGAAAAATGAATAACAAAAACAAAGCATTTGTTTTCAAATATTTCCAATATTCATATCAATATTTGCTTCATAGTTTTAAGTTTTCACTTCTGTCGGCAGTCCCCATGACTGCCTATTTTTTTAATACATTATAAGGGCAAATCGTAAAAATTAATCGAATATTTACTAGGATAGTAGGACTAATAGGACTTCATAAAAAAGAGGGCACGTTCTTTAAAATGGTTACGTAGGGGTGAGATGAGAAATTTCTGTGCGATTTGGGAAAATTATTTACGATTTTTTATTTTATTTTGTTTTGCCAAATATTTTACACAAAATTTAATTTCTTATAGCTGCATTCCATTTCATTTAGTGATGTAACTTTCTATCGGAATATGAAAAACATTTAATTACGCCATTTCTGACAATATCGATAGTATCTATATTTTTAATCTAACGTTATCTTTTGCTATTAAACTCTCTGAAAAGAATTTTTAAAAATGTCAATTTCTGATGCTTTAAAAGATAGCATTTCAGAAGTATAAAATTTTACATTGGATGAATCAAAGTTTTCCTCTGAAGCTTTGAAATAATGGATACATTAATTTTTAAATGCATTATGGGCTTTCCCATATTATGTGTAGTTAATAACTTTCTAAATTAATTCGTGGCTACAGTATTTTTTAAAAATAAAGTAAATTATTTAACATAAAAAATATTTATTTAACAAAGAATAAATTTGTTGAATGAACCGCATATTTAAAAATTCGTTTGAATACTTTTTACCTAGCACAAAGCAACCAGTTGTGAACTGTTGCGAGCAAAGTGTGCTCGGTATTTCTCGTTAATAACCAGTTATTAGTATTCTGTCTTGAAATGTTTATCCATATTTGTCTAAGTACCTTGTCCTTTGGGAATAGTTAACATAAAATTAGTAAATCATACTTATAGTGAAAAATATAAGGATTAGAGCAATTATACAAATAAAAAGGTTAAAAAAGCATTATGACGGAAAAATAGAAATATCAATGTAATTAGTGTATTGTAAAAAAAATTAATATCACCAAATTGAAAAAAAGCAAAATTGAAAATTCACAATTATAAAAAAATAGAAGCATTGTTTGCATGTTTTGGTATGTAATGGCGAAATTTAATATAAACAAAATATTAAAGAAAAAGGTTGAATATATTTGGCGTTAATTTTGTAGAAATTCATTATTCACAATTATATGAAACTATATGATGTAGTATTATTTCTACTTTTTTTAAGTTCTTTACCACGACCTAGGTTTCGTTGTATTACAACATCTTCAGGTGGTCTTTGCTAATAGCCCACCTGATGTTGTAATGCAACGAAACCTAGGTCGTGGTAAAGAACTTAAACAAAGTAGAAATAATACTACATCACGTAGTTTCATTTAATTGGGAAAAGAAAAAATATATAGAATATCTTGCGTTATGACATGCAAACAATGCTTCTATTTTTTTATATTGTATATGATAATTATTATTCTAGTCAAAATATTGGCATAGAACTGAGTGATTTTCAGCAATACAATTGTAACAACAAATATTCTGTACGTTGAATAAGCTACAAAAGCAAAACTTTTAATTGCCATATGCTTGTATATTCCAATACAATTAAGTATTAACTGAAAACTATTGTAGTAAACTATTTATATTATCAAAATATTCAACACACAACACTAAACTACATCACATTTTTAGTTGAATATTTTCGATCTAAGTTACTTAACATTTCGTTAATTTTAAGTACAAAATCAAAACTTGTAATTGCCATATGAATGTATATGCCAATAAAATTAAGTATTAACTAAAAACTAATGTAATAAACTATTTATATTATCGAAATATTAAACACACAACACTAAACTACACCAAAATTTTAATTGAAAATTTTCGATGTAGGGTATTTAACATATCGTTAATTTTAAATGGCGGTAAATCAATTTAGAAGTAATACATATTGCAAAAAATAAATAAAAGCGAACATATTTATGTTAAGTAACATTGTTTCAATATTCAGACGTGATCCCCTTATATTTTTTATACTTTTTGACGGTACGCATAACCATTTTTCAATATAAATAAATATATTTTACAAAGAGAAAGCGTTTTGTCTCAGCTTGACTGAAGTTAAAATGTAATTAGATATGACGTACGTTACTTACAAAAATTATGTCAAAAATTGACAAACTGTCTACACTTGAAGTTAAGGATATAAACCCATTATTTCATTCCTACCTTCATAAAATAAACTTTTTTTAAATTTCTACTTCATAATCAATATTATTCGCTAAGAAATCATTGTCAGTGTCACATAATAACAAAAAGCTAAAAAACTAAATTTCACAATTGTAGTACACAAGAACATTAGGCTGGTTTTGACTTATAATTATTTTGTTTTTTTATACATAAACTTGTTTTCAAACATTGTTTAAGCTTACGTATATTTGCCAAAAAATGTAAATACTATGCTGAAATATCACAGCATCGTAATTTTGTTAACATAACGTCTTTGTTTAGATATGTATCCAATAAAATATACGATAATAACTACAACTCTGCACAGCCTAACTATATCCTATTCTCGCGAATATTATCAAGAAGAAAGTTTTGTTTCTTTGTTCACATGTTTGTTTTTTTAGAGATTCACGCAGCGAATACCAATTCAATTGATACCTACCTTTTTTTAAATGACTGCTTATCAATTCCAGATTTCCTCGGGATTTTAGTACGCATATATACTAATTTGCAAACTTATTCGAGAATGACTATTTTATTATTCTAGGTTTCTCAAATATATGACGAAAAAGAAATATTCTACTACGAATCTAATTGATTAATTGACTTATTTATTACTTTCGTAACATTATAGCTTTTTATTTCCAGAATACCACAGTTTACAAAGTACGTGTATGTACTAGTTTACACAATATAAATGATGCGGTCAATTCGAGAATGACATTTGACAAACGTTCGTACCATGATAGCTTATCATTTCCAGATTCTCACAAGCTATATAGAATGTATATCTACTAGTATACACATTATAAATGATGCGGCCAATTTGAGAATGACATTTTCATTCTTCTGGAAAGCTCAAATATATGACAAACAAAAAAATTATACTACCAATCCGATTAATATATAACGTTCGTACCATGACAGCTTATCATTTCCAGATTCCCACAAGCTATATAGAACGTATATATATCAGTATACACACTATAAATGATGCGGCCAATTCGAGAATGACATTTTCATTATTCTGGAAAGCTCAAATATATGACAAACAAAAATATTCTACTACCAATCCGATTAATATATAACGTGGGTACCATGATAGCTTATAATTTCCAGATTCCCACAAGCTATATAGAACGTATATATACCAGTATACACATTATAAATGATGCGGCCAATTCGAGAATGACATTTTCATTATTCTGGAAAGCTCAAATATATGACAAACAAAAATATTCTACTACCAATCCGATTAATATATAACGTTCGTACCATGACAGCTTATCATTTCCAGATTCCCACAAGCTATATAGAACGTATATATATTAGTATACACACTATAAATGATGCGGCCAATTCGAGAATGACATTTTCATTATTCTGGAAAGCTCAAATATATGACAAACAAAAATATTCTACTACCAATCCGATTAATATATAACGTGGGTACCATGATAGCTTATAATTTCCAGATTCCCACAAGATATATAGAACGTATATATACTAGTATACACATTATAAATGATGCGGCCAATTGGAGAATGACATTTTTATTATTCTGGGAAGCTCAAATATTTGATGAACAATAATATTGGGTACAATTCGTGTGATTGTCAAATATCTCGTAAGTACCATTTAGGATTGCTTCTAATAAATATTTAATTTTTCGTCTAGACGTTATACTTATTACTTCTAAGCACGAACAATGAAATTAACCGTCATTCTCAACGGTAAATATTCAACTTAAGACGTACTACGTGAACCAATAAGATAGCAAGTGTTTTAATATGCAATAATTTCGTAAAAGATTATTTTTGCTAAATAAAAATAATTATCTATTTTAAAATTTTTTTAAACTTTATCCGACACAATATATTAATTTTATAAATTCATTAGAATTATTGCCCATATCAATGATGATGATGATGGAATATATTCTCTTAATATATTCTCTACATAGTATTTTCTCCATAATACCAAAAATAATTAACAAAACAATTTATAGACCAAACTCAATGTATACTTATGTTTTATACACTACATAAACGATTATATATATATATATATATATATATATATATATATATATATATATATATATATATATAATCTAAATTTAATTTTTTTTTTAAATATGTACCATATCTAAAAGGTCAATTTTATTATGTAAGTCTTTTGTTACAAAAAAAACCAATAAAATATTTTAAAAATGTTACATCACGTAAATAATACTATGACCCAGACCGCAGGTTCTTACTAAAAATAATCGTGTATTATGTATAAGTTACGGAAATATAACAAAAATCAGAGGATCCGCAACTCCACAACCAACCTCCTCACTTAAGCGTTGCTGCTCGACTGATTAGCGACACATTTCGAAGTATATTTTATGTGAATTTCGTTTGAAATTTTGCGTAATTTTAGTTAATTAGAATTCGTGTTATGATATAAATATAACAAGTATTGAAACTTTGCCTTCCAATTTTAAAGATAACTGTATTCTTGACATACTGAATGTATTTTTTTATTATAAATTAGCCTAATATTTCAGATTAATCATCCCAAACACATCTATTCATGATTCTTCTCAATTTAGATGACTCACAATTATAATAATAGAGTTTTTTTTTCTTAAAATCTTGTCATTTTAAATCCCCAACATTGAAGATAATGAGTGTATCTTTCCGACGATGTATAATGTACGAGTATGCACACATATTGTATTTCTTGTAGATTTATTAGCTTTATAACACTTTTAGTGGCGCAATTCATGTGATGGTCCCTTAACAAGAATACAAGATAGCCCCTTAACATGTGATGGCTCCTTAACAAGAAAGTTCAACGTGCCCCCCATTTTACTTTCTATATACTTATTTTAATATTTTTGTAAATATTTTCAGCGCCTGTACAGAATGTAAGATTCAATCGCAAATTGTTATTTTAATTTTTACTACTATGAAAATAGGACAGACATTAATTTGTTTAATTTAGTAAACACAATAACAAATTCCAGTAGTTTAGTATATACTTTAAACACAATAATAAATTCCACTAGTTAAGTACATAGATACTTATATTTATATACAGAAATCACTGATTATTTTTTTCTAAAATAATTTTCTATAGTATTGCATGCGTATAGAAATAATTACAGTACAAATACAAATAATATTAGTATGTGGTATGTAAGAAAAAATTAACAATAGCTATGCACGTAAGAACTACCAAAAGTAACTACCGAGGCGCAGATAACCTTCACCTTACTAGACAACGCACCTCAACCACAAGTGTATTAAAATATTAAAGCTTAAAGAACACGTGGAAGGTTGTATCACGTAACATAAAATTGACTAGAGGGATTCATAAATGTTGTAAGAAGGTAAAGTAACAAGTTCTGAACACAGACGAAACAAAACAAAAAATTGAAGAACTGAACAGTAAAACCGGTCGTAATTTCTGGGCACAGCGCTTAGACGAACGAAAGCTAGATAATATAGTTATGTGGATGGAGGTAAAAAGCTTTATTGAAAAGGTAACAGTTATACCTAAATCGTCTATATAGAAGTCAAACATAACCGCTCCATTTAAAATCCAACTTAAGTTATCGTTTCTCAATAGATCTGAACGAAGTATTCTCTGTAATTTTATCTAATCGAAATACTGCAGTACACGTGTGAATGTTTGCCGAGATTGGATTTTCAGATAGTTTTTTAGATGTTTGCCATTTAGGCAAACGCAACAAAAAACGTATTTACCGCAAATATGATGCAACAGTCGTTTGAATGAAATGTTACGGTATTCATTTGCTTATATAACTTTATTTAAAGTTATACACTGTACTAAAACACTTACTTATTTAGATATTTGCAACACAGAGCTAGAATTTCTATCGCCTTCTACAAAAATTGTCTTTAAAGGGCGTATTTATATTTTTGCGTATTTATATAACTCTGAAAATATAAACTCTGAAGATATATACAATGAATTTGATATGAAAAAATGGACCAAACTTTCGTCTATAATCTGAGTAGATAACTTTTCTGTTTTATACATTTGTTTCATGAAAATCGGTTTACTGAGACTCATATCTCACCAAAATCGCTAAAGACGGACAAGTTTAGGGGAATAATTCCAACTATAAAAAAAGGTAAAATACTTGCGCACATCCTCTTTTTGAATTTGATCGAAAAAATAATTTGGATTGACACAATGGTACAAGAGCAAAAGAAAAATATATATTTGAATTTCATGTATTTTGTAGGCCGGAGGAAACGGTATTTAACGTCATACGCATACGCATACGCATACGCATACGCATACGCATACGCATACGCATACGCATACGCATACGCATACGCATACGCATACGCATACGCATACGCATACGCATACGCATACGCATACGCATACGCATACGCATACGCATACGCATACGCATACGCATACGCATACGCATACGCATACGCATACGCATACGCATACGCATACGCATACGCATACGCATACGCATACGCATACGCATACGCATACGCATACGCATACGCATACGCATACGCATACGCATACGCATACGCATACGCATACGCATACGCATACGCATACGCATACGCATACGCATACGCATACGCATACGCATACGCATACGCATACGCATACGCATACGCATACGCATACGCATACGCATACGCATACGCATACGCATACGCATACGCATACGCATACGCATCCGCATCCGCATCCGCATACGCATACGCATACGCATACGCATACGCATACGCATACGCATACGCATACGCATACGCATACGCATACGCATACGCATACGCATACGCATACGCATACGCATACGCATACGCATACGCATACGCATACGCATACGCATACGCATACGCATACGCATACGCATACGCATACGCATACGCATACGCATACGCATACGCATACGCATACGCATACGCATACGCATACGCATACGCATACGCATACGCATACGCATACGCATACGCATACGCATACGCATACGCATACGCATACGCATACGCATACGCATACGCATACGCATACGTATACGCATACGTATATGTATATGTATATGTATATGCATTTGTATATATATATATATATATATTATTTGTATGTATATAAACACATATTTAACCGCGGCGTCATATGCGCAGTATACCAATACCGCGAAATTTGTGTTTGAATGTTTATTACTCGAACACGTCTTAACGGCTGGACAGATGTCAGATGATTTACTTTATGTTAAGTTCTTTTACTTCACATAGTAGCTTTTTAACGTTCCATTCGTTCCTGCTTCTTTGGCCTCCTAGAGCAAGCTACTTTTCCAGGATGTTCTGGGTCTGCTTTTGCTTCAACATCTAGTAATTAAAGTATATGTATATTCTAACTTGGGAAACGGCATATTGCCTACGAGATGAATCTCGGCGTTTTATATTCAACACTGAAGAATCGTGTCACATGTATAAAGAGAGACCACTTCTTTTGGTACCTGAATATGTAACATTAGGAAAATTTAACAACTTATTCTTAATGACATCCTAAATATATTGTATCAATCTCAGATCCTTTCGAGTCGGAAAAATCATCGTTATTTTGGCTCAAAATAAGATAAGCGAAAGCCGTGTAAACAACTGACAGTTAAATATAATTACCAAACGATATTTTTACGAATTTTCACTATTATAAAATAGGTTAAATTAAAACTGTCCGTTTTAGTAGAAGAAATTGAAAAATCTAATTAATCTTCACTATATATTTTTATTCATCAATTGCAGTAATCCGACCGACTTTATCGATTAATCTGAAATCAATTCAATTGATTCCAAATATCAGGATTATCATAGTAATATATACTACTCTGCTACACGATAGTGTTGATGGTTGAAATAATAACAAGAATTTTGTTTCAAATTTTTTTTTCTAATTTTGTAAATAATCCTGATAAAAATAATTACGACCTCCAGATTCCTAATTAACCATTTTCCCTCTTCATTGTCAGCACTTTCACATCCTTATAATAGTCAGTATCAATTTTCATACTTTTGCTCCTAGTTCCTTTTATAATTTATTCCCGTTATGAGCTAGAAGCTTCTGATAGATGAATGAACGGATACGAAGCATTGTGCTAACTATAACATTATACTCCTTGGATACGTCTAAAATCATGCTTCATAGACAATTCTCAAGATCTTTAAAGAAGTGAAATGAAATGAAAATCATTATGAAAATCTTCAGATGTTGAATAATAGAAAAATTAACCGAGTACCATTCCTATAACTTCAATCATGCTTTGGCCTGGAACTTGAGAAAGTATTCCGGCTACAATATTCCTATTTTGAGTCATTCTACCATCCTTATTTGACTAACGAGTAGACACATTTACTAACTTGAAATAGTCATACACAATCATATAAAGTAAGACTTATGTTTTGGCCTCATTCAGCTTAATTTTCCTACTATTAAGTAGGCACAGCATCTTCAGGTGGGATATTAGCAAAGATCAACATCTTCATACTGTTGATACAACATCTTCAGGTGGGATATTAGCAATCTTTGCTAATATCCCACCTGAAGATGTAATACAACGAAACCTAGGTTGTGGTAAAGAAATTAAAGATAGTAGAAAGAATACTACATCACGTAGTTTCATTTAATTCTCATTTATAACTCATATTTCCAGAACAACATATTTAAATAAAATAATTGACAGAAATATAGGTTTGATAAAAACTCAAAAATGCCAGACAAAGCATCTATAAACTACCGAGAGAGATTTTCAAAAAAATATCAACCGTGGACAATATTATGGAAGCTTTATTACATATATTTCAATGACATTTATTTGATATGTATGATATTTATTTCACATTTATACATAATTTTATAACCCAAATTTAAAGGCCATTTTTCAAATATATTTATATATTAAATTAATAATCTTATAAAGCAAATTTAAATTATTAAATCATTAAGTATTGCTTGCGATATTATTTTTATTGAACATTTTTTGTACGTCCAGTTTCCGCAAGTAACGTATCGATAATGTTTATCAGGCTCTTGTATTGCCTCTGTATAATTATGTTAATGTAGTAGTAAAGCATAGTAAAGTAGTGTAGTAGTAAAGCGTATTAGTAAGCGAAAGCGTTTAGAACGCCAACAATATTACGTTTAATGTGTATGGAATGAGTTATAGTCTAGGTAATAAAAAGTTTTTTAAAAGTTTTAAAAAAGTTCAAAGTTTTGAAAAAGCATTTTTATAACTTTATTGTCTCGGAAATATTATGATTTTGAAAAAAAAATTTTTCTTAATAACAATATTTAATTGTTTATAATAGTTTTTTTTTACTTTTCTATTCTTTAAATTATTAGTTAAGTACGTATATAAGAAGGGCTCCACGAAGCGAAAGAATTGTGATGATTTTTTAATAATTGTTTTTTTAAATTATTAAAAAATCACCAATTTTTCAATAATTTTTTTAATCTCCCTTTTTAATTAATAAATCTGTCTTTTTAATAACAAAAAAATAATTTTTTTTAATCTAAATGAAAACGCAAACTCGAGAAAATTTTCTTAATTAACAATTGTCCAATTTGTTGAAAAATTTACTTGAAGTAAAATTTCCAACGCGCACGAATTCTTTGAACTGTTCAGAATACACCATAATTTTTTCAAATTTTTAAATAAATAATTAATACCTTTAAAAAATTATTTTCTGTTGCACTCTCTGTTCAGCGGCGGCGCGCCAACCCCGAAATGACCACGCGAAGCCCTATTTTTAGCGTTAAATTAAAATTATAAATAATGGAGATAGAATTCCGGGAATAGAGTTTTTTTCAAAAATTTCCTCCTCTTTAAGGACCTTTTTTTAAAATATCATAAATATTAATAGCTTATGAGATATGGGCGATAAAATAACATATCTTTTTTTCTTCATCTTCAATTGTTTACAACTTTTGCAATTTTTTATGAGCTAATCCACTTTTCTGACACAATTTTATAAACATTATTCCGGATCGAATAAGGTATCGCACGTATTTTTGACTTATTGACTAGACTATTACATTTATTCTTCGCACGAGTAGTGATAAACAAATAATTCAGGGATACCTACTCGAACCCGCATTAAATACGTTTCATAACGTATATCCTTAATTTTATAATTTATGGTTTCCTATGAGAAAAATAATTGGACCTCAAACTGATTCCAACCATTCTAAAAGTAGCCTCTAAGTTCCAGGTGAATTATTTTTGCGAGAGCAAATTATACTTTCACTGGGAATTGCAACCGCTTAAAAGCAGTTGCTATTCCCAGTGAAATCCCGGTATAATTAGGCTATTCGGAATATGCGTTCCGGTAGCGCCAGTCAGCGGTCTCGGCCGTCGTATTGCGGTGAGGGAAGGAAGCTGTCGGTGATTGAAAATGTGGCACATGGGTTGGGGATTTGGGAAGGCAGTGAGATGGGGAGGGGGTGCCTCGATTTTAGGTGTCAAAACCATAGATTATTTTATAGACCACAGATGAATATTTTTAAGTCAACGCGCACATATAATTATGCTCCAAAAGCAATTTTTTGAGATACTAATGTTTCTCTCTTAAAACTATTCCACAAATTTAAAATAATGTTTAAATTTATAATAATTTTCATTTAAGTGTTCTCTAAAAATTACTTAGCAAACTTGATCTTATTACGCTGAGAAATCCAGGATTCATCTTGTAAAATATATGTGTTTTTCTTCGACTTTCTACATTTTAATCTCATTTTAAGCAAATGTTTCGTATCGCTTCCGATAAATGTAGCTTCTGTTAAAATTAAGAGTATAGCCTCTTTAATAATGAAAGAATTTATAAAATCAATTAGGTATTTATTAGTATGGATTACACGATTTTTCTAAAATGATGTAAGTAGTTAAAATGTAATATCCGATTTGTATACTCTCAAAGTTTGCTTAGTTGAGCTTGAAGATTTTCCAAAGCTTGAAGATTTTCTTTACTTAAGATTATATCAGTATTTAGCATTGAAAACACTTGGAAAACATGGGACGAATTTGAATGGATAATTAGCATTTGTGGAGAACTTGCCAGGGAATAGTTTAGTTGAATTATTAACTTAACCATGAAATAAACTTTATAGAAATGCCGTGATCCATCTTATAGAATATTTATTTAAAAGATTCAGAATGGCTCTTGCTTGTCAATAACAAAATCCATATCGTTAGATTATACAAAAATCGAACAAAAAATTCAGTGCAATCATTCATCACAATCAAGAGAACGTGTATCCTCACAACTGTAATGAATTATATATATATATATATATATATATATATATATATATATATATATATTAGTTAGCTATACCTGATAACCAATATATATAATGCAATACAAAATATTTCCCATTTAACCTCGAAAACATAAGACGAAAATAATCTATAGTATTTTTATGGTTTGAACCTTTATTATTTGGAAATTATTTTTAAATAACAATTTTTTTTTTATTTCCAACATTTTCTAAGTCATAATTACGTTAAATATAAAAATAAACAGAAAATCCATTAATCGATATTTTCTTCCATAAAATAATATTCATGTTGCTCAATATTCTAAAACCGAACGAGGGGTTCACTGCATTGCGTCATATTACTTTGATGATGCCGTGTAGGACGTTTTAGCTTTGCACTATCCTCGAATAGTTTATCTCGGGAACCAGGTGAGTTATATATAAAAATTTGATTGATTGTAACCGTCTTATTTTTTAATTCAGGTACCCGCGAAGCTTAACATCATACTTCCTATAATTTCACTGCACATTTCGTTACAGTTTAGCGGTACTCGACAAAATGTTTTAATCGATTGAATAAGGAATTAAAAGTTTTACTAAATTGAACTATTCACGACTTAATTATTATTAACTACAAAAACTAGCCTTAGTCATAATTAATTTTTTAAATAATTTAGTCACGACTAAGAATTTTTTTTCTGCCAGTCATTCAGGTACCCACGAAGCTATACCACCTTAACATCATACTTCCTATACATGCACTGCACATTTCGTAACAGAGTTAGCCGTACTCGACCAAATTTTTTAATCGATTGAATAATAAATTAAAAGTTTTACTAAACTAAACTATTCGCGACTTAATTATTATTAAAAACAAAAATAAGACTTGGTCATAATTAATTTTTTAAATAATTTAGTCACGACTAAGAATTATTTTCTGCCAGTCATAAATTTGAAATTAGTTTTATCAAAGTACAATAGCGTGCGAGCTGGGTGACTTACATATGAACGGTGTTCAATGATAAAAGTGTATTTTTAAATTAATCTTATCTTTATTCCGACTTGCCAAAAAATGGTTTAATCTCTGCAGCTCAAAGTCCACCAGATTATCCGACTAATCGTTTAAAAAAGTTTTATTGTAAAAGTAACTTGAACTTCTTGAAAAAAATGTGAATAAATCGTTGATTTTGACTTTTCTTCTATCGTTCATTAAAGCTACTGTTTTTGTTTTAACTATGTTTATCTATTACCACCAGCAAACAAGCAGTCGATTAATAATATTTATGTTTTCCTTACTCACAATTAAATGAAACTACGTGACATAGTATTATTTATACGTTCTTTAAGTTCTTTACCACGACCTAAGTTTCGTTGTATTACAAGATCTTCTGGTGGGCTATTAGCAAAGATCTTTGCTAATTGTCCCCTTAAGATGTAATACAACGAAACCTAGGTCGTGGTAAAGAACTTAAAGAAAATATAAATAATACTACGTCACGTAGTTTCATTTAATTGTGAACAATGAATATCTACAAAATTAACGCCAAATATGTTCAAAAATGTTCTTTAATATTAAATTATATATCTTCACGATTTTTGTAATATTTTTTATGTTCTTTTTTTAATTTCAATTAAATTCTTTTTCTTATTTTAATTTCAATTAAAGCTAATGTTTACAAATGAAACTAAATTAGCCATTTTTCTAGATTAAAAGGTTCAGTCATTAATTTTTAGGATACATTGAAATTTTGCCTAGGCTTATAATGTTATTTATGATAGCTTGTTTCAATTAATATAATTTTTTTCATAGCATAACAGAAATTAAAGAACGCAAACCACTATAATTAATCCGTTTATTTTTAAATACATAATAATGTTCTCTATTATAAACCTGGGACGCACAGTGCCTTATAAGCGATTTAATAACACGTAGCTTGCCCGGAACATCTGACATATGTACATCACATAATTATGAATATTAAACTATATTTAATTTACGGTATTTAAGCAAAGTTCGCATTTCGATATACGATCTGTAATCTGAACGACCAAACTGAACGTTACTAGTGCGTGCAATTTTAAATGACGCACACAAACTTCATTCCCATCTCATGAATTATCAAGCATGAATTATCACCAATTTTCTATAACAAACTAAAATTTATTACATCATTTCAAGCAGCAGATTTGTGGAATAAGCTAGCAGTCTTCAGCTTTCGACTATATTCGGAATCAAACATTCCCGTTTATTGTTAATCGTTCCGAGCGCATCAAATACCAGATACACACACACACACACATACAGAATGACCGTGTGTAATATAAAAACGATCTATCCTGTCATTCATTATCTGTCATTCAGAGTAAATACACTAAAAACAGAATAAAAATAGTATTTTTTTTGTTTTATAAATACCAATGTATTTAGTCAACGAATTTAACTCATTAAATTATTTATTTTTCCCTGTTTCTGTTTATTTTATTAATTTATTGTTGTCTTATTTATTTTCGTCGTGACAGAAATGTTTGTAGACTTTTCAAGTGAGATTTTCCACATTATCTTTTACGTAACGTAATTGTAAATGATAAACTGAAACCAATTCTGAAACTATAAGTTCCTTATGAATATATTGTACACCGTTTTCCTGTTGCGATAAATATTTGCGGTTAGTTAGGAGTTGTATTTCGAATTTGTGCTGGTCTTGAAAATAATTTCACGGAACGAATATTCATAAAAAATAAAGTATATAATAAAACGAATTCCGCTGATGATGACCTTAACAAAAAAATCGATGTAAAAGTGCTTTCACTATGAAGAAAAGGCTAGCAAACATCAAATTTATAACTTCACTTTACGTGACCATTCTCGCTTATTTAAATTTTTAAATTCGTTATTCTGATTTTGTTATTAAATTCGTGTTTATACGGAAAATAGTTTTCAAATAATTCTTTTATTAAAAAGTAATCGCGAGTGATAATTATTTACGTTCAATTTTATATTAATGATAAATATTATATCCATAGTTATTTTTTCATTTAATTATAACCAATAAACTGTGTTTCCATTGGTGTTAAAATGCATTTGTTCCGATTTACATAATTTTACAAGTTCTGATAAATGGAATTATAGCAAGAAATATAGAGTAATAATTGATGATATAATAATGCAAAGCATGGATGTGATTATTTTAAATTTATTTTTTAATTTACAATTTAACAATATTCGTAATAATATATGTGCTTAAGCAGTTTTGTTTTCGACCTTAAGCTATCGAAAATTATGATAAGACTTGGTAACTATAAAATGAAAATGTACTATTAAAATAAAAATATACAAATCATGTAATTTACTCACAAATATATGAATATATATATTTTATACGTGCCATATTCAAAAAGTACTGCACGTCAATGCTATAAGCAAACCGTATATTAAGTATTATTTTATATTACTAGTATCTGTCTCTGCGACTTCGTTCGCATGAAATTTGGAATAAGAAAAGTGATTAATAATAATGAACATTATCATTTCTTTGTCTTTTTGTTTATTTTTATAATATCTACGAGCACAAAGTTTACTAAAAACGTTAATAAATAGAGTTGACAGTACAAATATTGCAAAATACATCCAGCCAATACATTTTTTTAATTTGTAATCCAGATAATAAACATCCTATATGTTGCCCGAGGTTATAAGCTATTAACATACCGAAGTTCATCAAAATGCGTTTAGTGGTTTTCGCGTGATTGGAAAACAAATTAATAAACAGGCATACAGAACAAAAATGACAGACAGACAAAAATTATACAAACTGGTTTTCTGGTTTCTATTATCATTCTATACACTAAACCAATCACCCTTTTTAAAATATTTCCATGTACAGAATTCTTCCTTTTTCAGTTTTATTGTATGAACGTATAGATAAATAGACCATGGGGTACAAATTTTCAGAATTTGACCTCATCAATTAACAGGTTAATTTAAGACTTTTCCTCTCAATATAAAACAAACAAACATTACAATATAAAACAAACAATACAAAAAGCATTTTTCTGATACTAGTTGTATTTGCAAAAGCATCCTCATAGACACACACACACACACATATATATATATATATATATATATATATATATATATATATATATATATATATATATGTATATATATATATATATATATATATATATATATTTATCATATTTATTTATATCTATTAAATTGTAAATGCAAATTAACCGAAATAAAGATACTATCAAGTACTTCGAATTTAGTCAGAATTTTTAAACCCATAATTACAAAATTAGATGAGGCGGGTAGGAGAGGGGGGGGGGGGTGAACGACGTCGCTCGCCAATTTGCAGACAAATCTCTATATTCAAATTTGGGCGCGTACAACTCAGTACACGTGAGAGAAGTGAAACTTCTTTGGCGATCTAAACTTTGATTTGTAAATATATAATAAGGGGTAAAATGGCAGAGAAAGATATATATATATATATATATATATATATATATATATATATATATATATATATATACGAAATAGTACAACCGTACTACTAATTTATAGTCAGTGATGATATTGTTCGCTCTGTACGAGTAGTATAACATCATGGAGATATAGAAACCGCAAAAACACTTCTTTCGTTCAGCCAATACTCGTTCTCATCTGCTCATTATTTTACGTTGTGCCCAGTTGTATCCAGTAGACTTTAAGAGGTAGTGGGTCTAGACTGAGTCATGACCAGCAGCCATTCCGAAGACAGCGACGGCAAATGAATTAAAATAATTACTGAAACTCATGATATGTAGTTCTAAAAACGATAAGGGTCTTTATTAAATATATGGTGTTCACATTTCGTCTTGTTATTTAAATATTTAAAAATATTTCAATTAGCTACATTTCTGTAGCCAAAACTATTAAAAAAATATAAAATCCAATTATGATTTTAAAAACTGTGCTTCATGAACCTAATTTCGGTCTAGTGCCAATCATTTTCTAAAACAGAATTCGGTTCCACTTTTCATATTTCAAAATACATTTCACATATCTATTAAATTACTTATTAAAGATTTCAATTAGCTACATTTCTGTAGCCAAAACTATAAAAAAAATATAAAATCCAATTAAGATTTTAAAAACTGTGCACCATAAATGTAACTTCGGTCTAGTGTCAATCATTTTCTAAAATAGAATTCGGTTCCACTTTTCAATTTTCTATATATTTCACATATCTAATAAATAACTTATTAAAGATTTCAATTAGCTACATTTCTGTAGCCAAAACTGTTAAAAAAATATAAAAACCAATTATGATTTTAAAAACTGTGCTTCATAAATCTAATTTCGGTCTAGTGTCAATCATTTTCTAACACAGAATTCGGTTCCACTTTTCATATTTCAAAATACATTTCACATATCTATTAAATAATTTATTTCAATATTATGCAAAACATGCAGAATTTAACTCTATTCACATTAAAATTGCTGGTTCCAAGCGACAAAAAAGAACGGCAGATGTATGCGGCACGTGTTGGTACAAAGAGGCTTGATACAATGGCCAGAAAAAATATCGCGCAGAGGTTTTTATTAAAATGTTACAGCGTGTTGCCGCCAAAATTCCGGAGCTCAGTCTATATTTTCATGCTAATTTTCAACTCCAAATTTATCTGGCTTCTGTCGGGTGTCGGGTCTACTATATGAATTTTCGCGAGTCACAATGCTACTACCTAGATGACCTGGACCTTCTATACAAAGCGTGTCTGGCAAGTCATGCTTTCAACATCATTACACTGCTACTCTATTCCTTTCCACTCTGTACAACTGTCAATCATCATGATATCTTGCATTGTAATTACGCAGAAAATTGTATAACTCGGTTCTTTGAAAGGGTTAGACAGTCATGTAGCTTATGTCCTTTGTCTGAAGTTAATCTGAAAAAAGGTTTGCTTTGTTGCTTAAGTAATATGCATTAAAATGGGACAAGAAAAAAACTCGTAACTCGATAAGTTGGGTACTAAATTGCTTTATGCGATATAAGAGGTACTGTCACGTTTCAGTTTGCTCTAATATTCAATTCACGACTATAGAACCATGATCATGTAGTATCATGATTACGATCCGCTCAATATTTCCAATTACTTTTGTATTCGTCACATTTGTTTTTTCTTCTTTACAAGACGGTCTCAGGATCTGCATGTTCCGCGCCGTTATCTCATATTATCATATGGTTTAGCAAGTAGTTATTTTACAAATATACAAAAAAAACGAAAATCTAAAGACCAACAAATTTAGTTTTTTGCATAATAATTCCAAATAAAATTACAAATTAACAATTTTTTCCTTTATTTGTGCCACAAAACTTTCTTTCGTACCAAATTTCAGGACATTTACTCTCAGGAATGTTTAATAGTCTGCATTTTCTTATTACACTGAATTGGAAGCTTGAATACGATGAGGTTAGAAACCTTACTATTTTATATTAATTTATGACACCTCTGACGGGATTTGAAGAGAGAAATCAAGGATGGAAAGGAATCAAGACAGGAAATATTTTTGAAGAAAATTTTATTATATATTTATATAATAAAATATATATATGTACATGAATATATATATATATATATATATATATATATATATATATACATTTTAAACCAACAAAAAATAAAATTTTCTTAAAAATAATTTCCTGTGTTGATTCCTTTCTGCCTTTGATTTCTCTCGTTTACTTTAAATTCGATTGCTGTTTTTCATTCCGGTCAAAATTTTTAAAATATTTTTCTCCACTTCAAGATTTTCTTATGTATTCATAGCTGGTTACGATTTTCCACTACGCAATTTTTCATTATGAAGTACATTTCCATAAACAGAGATCCACATTCTATGAAATTATTGCGACGATGTAAAAATGCATTTCGTGTGATAATGAAATCGCAGAGTTTTATTTCTAACAATATAATATTGTTTAACGGAACTAATAACCCTGAATTTTATATTGATTATATTTGTAGAAATACATTATGCACAATTAAATGAAACCATGACCTAGGTTTCGATGTATTACGACACCTTCAGGTGGGCATTTAGAAAAGATTGTCATTTTATTAGTAAGATTAATTAACAAAGAAGTAGATTTTTGCTAATAGCCCACCTGAAGATGTTGTAATACAACGAAATCTAGATCGTGGTAAAGAACTTACAGTAGAAATAATACTACATCACGTACTTTCATTTAATCCTGAATTTTATCCTAAATTATTCTGTAATTGGACCTAGCTAATTTCAATCTCGTATTTGAACAAATTGAAGAAACATATTTCTTCCCTGAATGAATTTTTTAGAAATACGTAGTTACAATACCCATATATTGTCTAATGAATTGTGTACAATTATAGTCATTCAAATACTCGTACCAAATAATTCATCGACAAATGTTAATGTTATATATATATATATATATATATATATATATATATATATATATATATATATATATATATATATATATATATATATACTAGCGTGACCCGTGCGAAGTCTTCGCATTATTATTTATTCCATTATGAAGCTCAGATGACAGATCAAACAAATATTTTACTAAAATTGACATATAGAGGCGCAAGTATCGAAAGCATTGAGCTAAAGCGCCACTATATTTATACGTGAGTGGATTTGAAATTAAACAAAAATTTTACCGACCGTCAATCATATTGACGTTGAGCCGTTAGATGGCAGCATTGCTGTTTTGTGTATATAATTTTAATAATTAATTAATTTGCAAAAACAATAGCAATAATAAATTTTTTAGTCGTGGATGCCGGTAGAGCAAGCAATTATCTATAAAATGATATATAATTTATGTGGATTAGTTGTGAGGTTTTTTCTAAAAAGGGAGAGTAACATCTTAAAACCTTAGCGTATTAATATATATGATGATGATGATATATATATATATATATATATATATATATATATATATATATATATATATATATATATATATGTATATAAATCTAGTTCAGAGTTCTTTCTTTCTACAATTTTTTCGTTTATTCTGACTAAGTAAATCGTAAAAAATTAAACTCTATCTTTAGGTTTTATTACTCTTATTCTATCTCATTTATTTCGAAAACGTCAAATTCTTTTTTTCTTTTCTTACATCAACTTTTAGTTGCCAGTTAGTTATTATTATCGTATTTTACAAAAATTAAAATTGTTCAACTTCGTTCCTACATGCGCCATTAATATAGATCGTCCTTATAAAACCTATCATTTGATAGGTTTTATAAGGACGATCTAGAGGTAGATTTCATTTTGCGAGGTTACATATTTAACCACTTTAAATGTAGCACTCAGAATTAATTTGTGAAGTGCACATATGCTATACAAAAGTAGTATATATACACGTCACCTAAGCGCCAAAGTCAAATAGGCAACAAACAACACGTAGCGTGACGACTGACGTGACTCGATCTGATACTCAACGCCAATTTAAGGAGCACGCTACGTGCCATTTATAGGCATGACATCTGTTAAGGCTTAAAATGTGTCCATTTAATTACAAGAAGTAAATGTACAACCTACAATATAGAGTCAAAATAAAGAAAATGTTACTGTAGTAAAAGGAAAATATACTATCAGAAATTGCAACTAACAAACCCACTACGATTTTTTCCAATATTTTCTGGAATTTCCTATGAACTTCTCAAGCTTCCCTTGTAAGATACCTAAATTAAGAGCGCGACTGAATTTAGTAATAAAACGACAAGTTGGTGGAAGTTTTAAGTTCTGTAAAACACATCGTATCAAAAGGACCAAAAAACCCTTTATAAACTTTCAAATTCAAGGCGAAATATAAGTAAACTAAGTGGCAGTCTTAAGTTGGCTCGTCATGTTATAGGAAGCTGTATAATCAGATCTTCTCGTTTGTATGTTGCAACATCCATACCTTTAGTTCGAAATGAATTAAAGAATCAAGCGAACGGAGTAAAGATTACAAACATTTTCAATACATCTCTCCATCGAGCAGAGCCAGATGACAAAGCCAGAGACCGGCAATGGCGAAGTTTCGTAAAAATCAGAGAACTTGAGAGACGTCGATAAATTCAACAAACAGTTATACACTTCATCACAAAAACCTGTCGAGATCATTCGATGATCGCCTTTTTCCTGAAGACATCCAGAACGTCAGCCTAAATAAGGTCAGAATGAGTCTCAAACAACTAAAATACGATAAGGCGTCGGGTGACGAAGAAATTACCTCCGAACTTCGATTAAAACACTTCACCTGAGTACGTAAGTTAATAGATAACAAACAACATGCAGTGTGACGAATGACATGACTCGATCTTGATACTCAACGCCAATTTAAAGAGCACGCTACGTACCATTTATAGGCATAGCATCTGTTAAGAAGTAAAATGTGTCCATTTATATGCACATAGCCCATAGACTTAAATATAGAATCAAAATAAAGCAAAATAGAAAATATATACTGTAGAGAAATATTCTAATATACTGAAAATAAATACTGTGAAAAAAGGAAAATATACTTTTAGATTGGCAACTAACAAACCCATCACTTTTGTTTCAATGATTTGTGGAATATTATACAAACTACTCTAGCTTCTCTGATAGGATATAAAAAGAGTGCGACGTTCGATATTTTGTTCAGTTAGCAACTGGGTTTCGGCGAGTAAAGAATAAATAAAATATGGAAATTTCAATAAGAGAATTTAGAGTGTTAACGATTCGTGAATTCCGTTTAGGGCGAAAAAGCGAGAAAAGCAACACGCAGTACATGCAAAGTTTTGTGTTAACATAATATAGCTAAACACTCAAAGAAGAAAGTATTATCTTTCCTACTCTCCGGCATTGAATTTAGAAAAAAATTAAAAAGCGTTATTGAAGCAGATCCCAGATTAAGTTCGCATTATCTGACAGAGCTATTCTCGGACTCTCTTGAGGCAATAAATAAAAAAACAACTCGATGATTTGAGTAAGAAATGAAAATATTATCTTTGATTACCACATGAGCTAAACTAATGTTTTAAGACGGCTGATTTATTAACTTCCAACCCAATTTTCATACAATTTAGACCTATTATTATTTTATAAATTAAAGTGAAAAAAATAAAAAGCAGACCCCAGATTAACTTCGCAGTATCTGATAGAGCTACTCTCATACTCTCATGAGGCACTAAATAAAAAAATTAATGATTTGAGGAAGAAATTAAAGTATTATCTTTAGTTACCACATGAGCTAAATTAATGTTTTGAGACAGCTGATTTAACTTTTGATTTAACTTCCAACCCAATTTTCATACAGTTTAGACCTATCTCTATTATTATTATATAAATAAAACTTTGTAGAAGTAATTCAATTAATCATTTTTGTTAATACATTTCAAAACGCAACTATCACATTACAAGCTACTCGCTACGACAACTCGCTACTAGTAGAGACAGATTATTTTCTTTACGTTGATGAGTGGTAGTTACGTGCCATGTTACTTGTCAGATTACATGTCAAGTCGCTTGGGTTAGACCCAATCTACACTTTATTCCATTTCCGTGCGTTATTATTAGAATTAATTTATTTCATTCTGATACACAATAGAGCAATAAAAACCTAATGACATCAGATTAAGAAACTACTGTGTCTCTTGACGAGATGGGCTACGTAGCTCAAACGGAGCGCTGAGTCCTCTTATCTCGTTATTGCTTTCGTGCAACACGGCAAGGACTCGGCCAATGGTCTTGTAACGTGTTCCAGTGTTATAATAGCAATTGCAGTCTTTTGGTGTATAAATAATTGAAATGCAAATAAACTAAAGCTACTGCTATACTTATATATTTTTAGAACATTAACTTGTGAATGCACAGTTTTTCTCCATTGAGTTTCGGTGACATAACGAATACAGAATGACAAATACATATTTAAATGACACCACGATTGTGTTTTATTATTGGCAGTACGTCACCCGTGTTATATTTAGTTTTAAAGAAACACAGTAAAAAAATTTAAGACCGTAGAAATGAGAGCATTTATCTATAAATATCCGTCGAAAGATGCAGTGCAATAGATTATGACGCAAAATGTATTGAAGTATGCAAAAAAGTAAAGCGAAATAAATTAATTTGGCATAGAAGCGCTTTATATTTCTGTGTAGATAGAAATTACGCACAAATGTATATTAATAGCTACAATACGTTGCTTTATCGTTTATACATTTCTCAAAGATGTTTAGATGTGGATATTCTTTATTTGTAAATACAGAGATTCATCACAAACATATTCGTTATTAATAGCCTACGCAGGTCATGGCTCTCTTTTATTCATATAGAGTTCAATCTCCCCCTTCAAAACTTAATCTTCAAATACTTACTCAGCTTATAAATTTATAACAAAATTGTCCATGTATCATCCGCTACCGGCGGCAATCGATTCATATATCACACACAAACATCGACCGTACAATCCATTAATAATAATAAAAAATCTATTTTAGAATGCGTATGGAAATTAATCCCGTATCCAGATTCCAGAGAGCAAACGTAGAAAAAAAATCGAATCATAACAAAACTTATAGACCAGCCGCTATGACTCAACATAGTTCCCGCGCGCGCCGCCTAGCGCTGTAATATGTGCGAGTGCGATAACGCTAGTCGCAAGAACTGTTTAAAGACTGCTAGCGAGAGAGAGTTAACGGATGAACTCTCCGTTCGTCCTGCGACTTTCTCATCTATGCGTCAGTATTGGTCGCGCCATTGAAGCGTTTGGAGTATACAGTGTTTATGTTCTGAATAACATAAAAAATATACGATATTTGACGCTCATTTGCTATATAAACAACGCGAAAACGATACATTAAACCCCTATCATGTTAAACATGCATTAAATGAACTATTTGGTGTTGTATCAACGATATTGTTTGTATGT
The DNA here is from genome assembly GCA_039881145.1 of Druceiella hillmani. Classification (NCBI taxonomy): domain Eukaryota; kingdom Metazoa; phylum Arthropoda; class Insecta; order Lepidoptera; family Hepialidae; genus Druceiella; species Druceiella hillmani. The sequence goes on from JAYKKI010000062.1 coordinate 8,110,498, forward strand.
TTTTATTTTTTATCCCGCCCGGTGAACCCGATAGGTGTATGTATACCAACTCTGTGTTCTGTGTTCATATAAATTTCTTTATTTAACCTGTAGATTGAATTTTATGATAATAACGATTGACGAAAGGTAAAATAAAAGACAAAATAAAATTAAGTTGTAATAGTTAATCATAGTTGTTTTTAATCGATATAACAGTGTGCATTTATGTTTTAATAATTAGCCCATATTGTAATTGGATCTGTGTTTTTGTGGAGAACACTTTATTTACGTCAATATTAGAATATTATTTGTGGATTATCGCCACAAAGGATATAGAGACACCGATCACGGTGAGTATTACATCGAAATAACAATGTTTGTTTGGAGCACGTTGTATCTGACGTTTGTGACCGGCATTTTTTATCCGTAGGTAGCTTGGTCAACAGATGTTGCATAGTATTAAGTAACATGAATTGACACCAATATTGTTTAAGTATATGCTGTCTGGGTTTAATGTTTGTAATACGTAATTGCGGTTTTTTTATTTGATTAATTAAATGTTTATGTATATTTAGAATTTATAATTGAATACATTACAACGATGCATATTTTTCTCGTTTCATAATTTTAATACATATGCGATTGATTCTCATGTCTCCTAAGCGGGTAGTACGATAACGAAAATGTTTGACCGTTAATTTAGTAGCATTTAATATTTTATTACCATCAATATTTGTATTTGGCTAGCTTTCAATGTTTTAATAAACATGATTAACTTTTGTTCGCGATATAAGTTGACTGTTAGAGAAGATACAACAATAAAATTAGTCACGGTAAAGGTAGGTAAGCACAATACTTGAAGAAATATCTGCTGAAAGGTAAGGTAAGAAGTGAAGATTTCGGCCTTTTAAAACAAAAATACACCTTATAACAAAATCGATTTTCATGTGCATGTGTCACGTGAAATTCAGTCAACTCTTGTCCTATAAACTACTGAATCTTATGACCAACTACCCCCGGTACTTAAATGTTCTAATTCCAATTTCTTTAAAGCAATTGCCACTGGAAAGCTATAGGTACATCACTGTGGAAAACATGTTTCAAGTTCAAGATGATCACGCGTCATTTAGTCCAACGGATTTGTCGCCTTTCCTCATCACTACTGTTCCCGGGTAAAAATTGTTTTTTCCATTTCCGATGTCAGGTCTATTTGAATGATAATTGCAGGAAGCATTCACCTGAAACTAATGATCGAATAGTATATGGCAACACTCATTCTTGCTGTGCTTTTTAAATGTATCTATTAACATGTTACAGTTCTGAAAATCTGATTTTTATAGGAATAGGTAAAAACGTTGTCTTCGTATAAAATAAAAATAATTATGAAATATCTCTTTCCGAGACTGTCCATAATTTTTCTATCAAATTTCCTAACACATTCTGTACAAATAAAATGAAAGAAATATATTTCAGCTAGTAATAAAAAATCAAAGTATGTTATTGGATAATAGTAATCACATATGTAGGGGTTTAGATTTCATGTAAGTACATGATCGTACACTTCACTACCTTTCTCGTAGTATCCATTTTATTCAGGACATGGGGCACATGTTCGAAATAGCTAAATGTCTATTATCTTCTCTCATCATTCCGGTAATTTAATGTCTTTACACCTACAGAAATAAGGAGATTAAAACAGAGTACAATCATGGTCCTCTTGCTTGATTATTAATTAATATTATATCTCAATAAAATGTTTATTTTTATGGTGACAGTTAACTATATTGTTATAAACCACGTTTCTTAGCTTTCGTTTCGTGCCTTACACTCTAAATTTGGAAGCGATAAGACATTTTTTATTCACCTTTTGACACCTAAATTACTTACTCTTAAATAGCCGAAAACGTTTTGGAACCTGCGTGTATATTTGGTAACTTCTCAATGTAATTCATCCAAATAGGCAGCTTTCTAATGATTCCGTGTCCACTTACCTACATGTCAAAATTTAAACATTTAATGTATATAGTGTTTCTATTAAAATATTTCCAAATATTAATGTTATTTTTATTATCAAAATGTAAAAATGCCTGTCGTTCACAAGCCTATGAATATTGCTTTTAAAAATACTTCGGTTTTATTACTCATAATTTTTGGATGTTTTATATTTAGCTTTCTTTAGTATTTGTTGTTCTTCTGTCTACAGCACAAAAGGTTCTTTAAAATAGCACAAAAGACATATTAGAGTCGGCGGTATTAGAGCAGGCAGCTTACAGCTTCCTACGTAATGGTGTTTTCGAAATAGATCTGGTAACAAAGTGTATCTAAAAAGGGTAATATTGATGGTAAATCAGATCGTTATTTTTCAATAAAAATTGATAAAAACCAAATTACCACTCGATTATGTTTTTTCAGCGATACTGCCTAAAAGAACCTTTCTAGGCCCCTCTTTATCATGTTTGGGAACCCCACGATATATAAATTTAATTCACATAAATACCGTGTTGAGCTTTGGGCCGAGGAATTACATACTTTATATGAATTTCAAGCTTCTGCCTTATCTGTGGGATATTAGTAATTCTAATATGAAAAATTAAAATTTACCAAAGGTGTAGTGAGCGCCAAGCACATTGGAAGTGAAATTTATTATTTTTTACTTTATAAGTATCATTGTTAGTCTATCCATCTCTTTCTCTCATTCACTTTCTGCTTCTTTCTATCTCCGCCACCTCTTTTCGTCTCTCTTTCTCACTATTTAATTCTTTTTAATGTTCGCTTATATGTTAACAAATGACAGCGTTTAATGTTACGTTACACAGTTATTCTCAACATATAAACTTGCCCTGTTCTGTTAGAAAAAGGTTTTAGATACGCTGAAAATTATGGTTAGAAAAGTAGAAAGTATGTATAATAATTGAGATTTTGTTCAGATATTTGATAATGGTCGGACTCATGGGCCAAATTGAGACATGTTTTTTTACGGATTTCTTTTGTGTTTTTGGATTTACATCCCTTCATATCTTGATCAGAATTTGAAAATCCTGATCAAGAAATGCGAGCTGTAATTTCAAACGTTATAAATATTAGTAATTCGCAATTACGGATCCAAACGATTCTATATTAATAACTGGATAAATAACAGTTACCATTTATGGAAACAAGGGTATAAGGTACTTTAGTTTGGTTACCGCCGTTAGATTTAGCAGATATTTAGGGAGTATAATGATATTTCTCTGCTCGGGTAGTCCAAATGGAAGGAGAAAAATGTCTATGTGGTTTGTACCACATAGACATTTAAATGTTTAAATATTATAAAATGTATTTAATAATATTTAAACATTTAAAATTGTGTCAAGTTTGTATATTAATAATCACGTGTGTCATATTCTGTTCGAATAAAAACAAAAATAATTTCTTATCAACTCTCAATATAACTCAATAAATAGTGTTGTAGAAGAGTCATATGTAACTATCTATCCATATGTTATGTTGCAAGATTTTATTTTGCAGAGTATGATGAGGGTGGGGTGCCGCTTCAATTCTATTCGATATTTAAAATATTCGACATTTAAAATATTCGACTTTTCAAATTTATTCGACATTTAAAATTTTACACTAATATAAACGTGACAATACCGTAGGGTTGAGGTGTCCTTTTATATATTGTCTTTTTTATTTTTAAACATATAGCCCTACAAATGCATTCACCATGTTATAATATAAGCACATGTTAACCTACGACGATCGAGCACACGTTACTTTATAAAGATTGTTTTATTGTTGCGATTTGTTTAAAAAACACGTTCTAGTGTTCGATTGTTAACTTGACTTCATTAATTGTCGACCATCGCTTCCATGATTCGCTATTATTCAAATACAATCGATAAATCTTCCTAGCGATATATGCTAAAGTTGCGTGAATGGAGGTTTATCCGCAATCAAGATATAATTTATATACGAGTAGAAATTTACACATAACTTGTGTAACTGCACTTTTATACGAGTACAAATTTAAATATTACTTGTATAAGTACACTTTTATATGAGTATAAATCGAAATATAAGTTGCGTAAGTACACTTTTAAATGAGTTCACATTTAAATATAGCTAGTGTAGGTACACTTTTGCACGAGTACAAATTTAAATATAATTTGTGTAAGTATACTTTATACGAGTACAAATTGAACTATAACTTGTATGGGTACACTTTTCTATGAGTACAAATTTAAATATAACTTGTGTAAGTACACGTTTATGTGGATACGGCTTTAAATATAACTTTCATGAGTACAAGTTTTACATGGTAAAGCAACTGAGATCACCGATGTTGCTCTTTGTTCAATTAAATTTTTGCCTGTTGAAATATTAAGACTTAAAAAGAAGTAGTAAAGAAATAACAGAAAATATAATTTTCAGATCTTATAAATGTGTGACGACGTATAAAGACTACTGAAATTATATATAGTAACAGAATACAATGTTTTGTGCGATATAGAATTGAAATGACGGGTACTTATATAGGGAACTATGTATATAGGTATATATTTAATGCAAATCACCTACATAAATCTCAATTTAATTAGCGATGCCGGCTATCTTATGCCGCTTCTCATAAGTGAGGTCCTTGCTAAATTATGAGACGTGGACCTTATAATCGAGGCGAAGACAACATAAAATTTAATGTTTATGTAGTCTGTGCAGAAAGACACGAATATAACACATTTCAGACAAATGGCCATAATATGATTTGCATGTAACTTCCTAGTTCCACAATACATTTGAATTGCAATTTTTGATCGAGTTGAAAAATATGGAAGTTTCAATTCGATGTTTATTTACTCGTATTGATTTGAAATTATTAAAAGTTGTCGACGTACAAAATTTTTTAAAAATAATTTTATTTCCATAATTACGAGTGTTGTTCGTTATAAGTTTTATTTCCTTGTTAATATTGGCCTTGTAGTGAATGTTGCAATCGGAATAACCAGTAATCAATGAAGTTATATTAAAGTAATAAGTATAAAATTTCATAATATCATTTAAATCGTTTGAAAATTATATTTATCTAGTTTATATTCTTACTATGCCTACCTAAATAAATCGCAAGGGCTTTTGCCATCCATATTTGTGATTTTTCTGTTTCTGACTTATTTTCTTTTTGTGATGAATGATTCATCATAAGCTGCATACCATAATTTGTCTAACTCTTTTGAAAGTGATGCCACGTCATCAGAAAAATATGAGATAGATTATATCGACGTCATGAGAGAGATATAAGATATATTATATGTAAATGAAATCTCATTATTCGAGTGACATTGTGGTACATGTTAGGTACATGTAACTTCAACGTATACCTGCATACATTACGAAATTTATTTCTACATGAACAAACAGTGTCAGAAAAATAAAACCGTACTTAGTATTGTGGAGGACTGCTACAGACTGTTCACGAAAATCATGCAGCTAACAAATTCTTAAAATATATTTATATTAACAAATTGATAGATCATTAGAAGTTAAAATAGGGGTTAGTACATGAGTATGGCAGTGTGTGCAGTAAAAAATGATTTGTAGTAGGTTCTACTATGTGTGGATGTAAGAACAGTGGAAAGGGATTCAGAAAATAAGGCCATGGGCACCTAAAGCTTTGAATCTAATATTAAGATAGAAAGGACTGCAAGGAGCACCTAAAGCTTTGAATCTAATATTAAAATAGACAGGACTGCAAGAAGTACCTAAAGCTTTGAATGTAATATTAAAATAGAAATGACTGCAAGGAGTACCTAAAGCTTTAAATCTAATATTACGATAGAAAGGATTGCAAGGAGTACCTAAAGCTTTGAATCTAATATTAAGATAGAAAGGACTGCAATGAGTACCTAAAGCTTTGAATTTAATATTAAGATAGAAAGAACTGCAACGAGCACCTAAAGCTTTGAATCTAATATTAAGATAGAAAGGATTGCAACGAGTACCTAAAGGTTTGAATCTAATATTACGATAGAAAGGATTGCAAGGAGTACCTAAAGCTTTAAATCTAAAATTAAGATAGAAAGGATTGCAAGGAGTACCTAAAGTTTTGAATCTAATATTAAGATAGGAAGAACTGCAACGAGCACCTAAAGCTTTGAATCTAATATTAAGATAGGAAGGATTGCAACGAGTACCTAAAGCTTTGAATCGAATATTAAGATAGAAAGGACTGCAACGAGTACCTAAAGCTTTGAATCTAATATTAAGATAGAAAGGGCTGCAAGGAGTACATAAAGCTTTGAATCAAATATTAAGATAGAAAGGACTGCTAGGAGTACCGTTAAAATTAGTTAAAATTATCTAAATATATTACTTACTTATATTATGACGAGAAAATGGGAGCAGCTGAAGTAACAGTGGAAGCGATTATATATTTCGTCATTAATTTTTGACTACGGGTATGTATATGCATATCATACCTTCAGAATGAAACATATTTTTAATTCTGCCTATGCTTAATTATGGACACGTGTGTTATTCTAATCTAAATTAACAATTACTCAATAAATTGGAACAACTCAAAAATCTTCGTATTCATTTCGGCCTTGACAATTATGAACAATAGTGCATATCTCAGGATTAAAACGATTAAAGAATCACCATTCTCGGTTTTTATACAATACCCTCAATAATCTCCTTATACCTTTATAACTCCAACCGAGATTTCAATGCTTATCAGCCCACGACCTTGAATTACGTTCTAACTACAATTGGACCATTATAATTCATCAGCATGGAACAGTATTCTGTAGAGAATCCTTTAGCGTGCGTGCTACTAGATTATGGGATCGACTGAACGCGAACATACAAAGTGCGCCTAAATTGTCTGCTTTCAAAGTTCGTCTGTAATGACATTATCATATTTCAAATTACCATATATTTTCAATAGATTGTAACGAAACAAAAGCTATTTGTTATCTCCGGTCCTACAGAATCCATCAGTCAAAATCCCTTTAGGATCCCTTCAGGGATTCTTGCGTAGTGTACTAATAAACAGACAAACGGACTATAATAACAAAATGAATATTATTGTGTTCTTTTACTTTTAAAATATCCCCATTATAATTTTTTTTTTGTAAATATCTTCAAAGTACAGACATGCAAAATCTGCATTGTATTTATTTATTTATTTTAAGAAGCATTAGTAACAGTTAAATACGTCTAATATCTATATATAATATGATACAGCATACATAAAAACCAATCAACATAGAAGGAGAAATGCGACACGTTATATTGACAATAGGTATGTTTAAAAAAATTACGGTTACCTATCCAAGAAACGGTTTATTAATTTTTATGCATATTCTATTACGAAAAGGATACTGTCTGGATACTGTCTATGTCAAAGGATATTGTCTATCTGTCTATGAAAAGGATACTGTCTGAAAGAATATATAGTGAAATAATTAAAAAGAAAAAAATTGATAATTCCATACTAATAAGTAATAGATACAGAACAAGCTAATTACTATTAATTGAAAGTCCGTAAGTTCGTTCGTCTGAATGTATAATAAAATTCTGAAAATTATATTGCTATGCTATAAGTTAGATGATGTATGTATATATTATATACTTACATACATCATCTATCATAATCGGCAGATCGAAATCTCTTCTCTTCCACAATAATTCTGTTTTTTTTTTCATTTTTACGCCCGTCTTAATAATCTTATTATGTTCTTAAGTGTCATTAATTGTTGTTCACCAACTATTCAAAGTCTATCACAGTACTTGTTTCTGTCACTAGGTTCTTGGTTCATTGTAATTGCCTGTAAGATTTGCTATTGTATCAATTGTATACTTAGTTTTCTAAGCTTGTAAAGTTTTATAAATGAATAATTAAACAAAAGGGAAATTGGAAAGATCCGGTGTGGAATGCTGTTTCTTTTTCTACAGTCGTTAAGTGAGTGTTTATTGATTAACACTTATAAATAACTGTAATATGTGAAGTATTTATCTACTCGGTTAAATACCCTCTATGACCGAATGACCTTATGATATTGTTTATCATCACATTGTCTATTGTTTGTCTTATTATTTTATTGTGTACGTAATGGTGGCGGTGTTTTTAACCTGGTACAATAATTGTTGTTATCTAATAGTCTTTTATGAGTTGCTCATCGGGCTTTGTCTCGTACTGTAAATGATGTTACATTTGCTTAAATAAATAAATAAACTTAATAAACAATTTTACAATGTACGTATATGTTCTGTTCAATTCATCATATATGTTGAAGACAACTATTGTTAAGCACTATGTGGAATTACTCTAACATATCACGTTTGCTTTTTAGGTTTTCGTAGTGAAACGTAGAAACTTAGTCATGTCCGTATGTCTGTCTCAATCTCGTTATTTCTACAGTTATAGACATAGATAAGTGCATGAAGATTTGCAAGTAAATGTTTTGGAGGAAAGTATCTAAAAATATTTCAAGAAAATTTGTTATGCATTTTCCATACATGTAAATTGAGGACGGAACTTTTTTTCAAGACAAGTTTGAAGTTTTAGAAATGCGTGAAACGTACGAGAAATCGTATAAAGTTAAATATTCCAAAGTGTTTAAATTATGCTTTAAAAACTGAAATATTCTAGGATATAGATGGAAACGTCAAGACTATAATAAACATTTTATACACAATTAAATCAAACTACGTGATATAGTATTATTTCTACTTTCTTTAAGTTCTTTACCACGACCTAGGTTTCGTTGTATTACAACATCTTCAGGTGGGTTATTAGCAAAGATCTTTGCTAATAACCCACCTGAACGAAACCTCGGTCGTGGTAAAGAACTTAAAGAAAATAGAAATAATACTACATCATGTAGTTTCATTTAATTGTGAATAATGAATTTCTATAAAATTAACGCCAAATATATTCAACAATTTTATAGTATACTTACTATTTTATATTTAGTACTACCGGTCCAGAATATTAATTAAGAATCTTGATTCTACTAATAAAAAAAAATTATAAATAATGGAAGGCAAGAAGTGTTTCATGTGATTTAACAAGTATTTATGAAAAAACAGAGCGTTATCTCCACGAAAAATAATACGCAACATAGGTGACCGATAATAGTCGGAGAAAATATAACGTATGATGTTTTTTACTTTAACGTTCACGTCCTCCAAAAATCGGCCTATAAAAATCAAAGCGACTCTAATCGACTCGTAAATTTTATGAGTTAAAATGCGGTAACGGAAAAATTGTGAGCCATCATGGAACGCCTGAAGGATGTGAAATATCTAAATTTTTTTATAAACTTATATTAAATGTTTTTCTATGGACGAATTGAAAACGAAAAAACAAATATTCAGATAGTTGTTAATAAGAAAGTATAAATTTTATTATTTTATTTTTAGAAAATAATTTATCACAGAAATATTTCTTAATCTATTGAAAATATATTTTGAATTTTAAAATTACTGTTAACCAACAAGACGTGAAGCTGATAGAATTAAGTCGGAAAGGGCCGACAAAACGCGAAGCAGACACACGTAGTGACGTGCCATCAGAACGTTTTAATCCATTAAAACGCACCATTAGAAGTTTTAAATGAGAAAGGATACAACATATACGACTCAACACGCGCTGACGGAGACGGGAAGCACATCGTCTGAGGCTCGTTTCTCTTGACGTTCGTGTTGAGTTAATGGAAAGTTGCCCACCGATAAAAGTCGGTAGTTGTCGGCCACCAACCTCCCACATACAAAAATCGACCGCCTGCATTGCGTGTTACTATTTTTGATTCATGAGTCCAATTTAGACTTGAACAGTTGTTTTATGCAAGACAATAACCCGGGGTAATCTAGGTGGACCTGAAAACCACCCAGTCGTGCATTGATTTCCATATAGCCGAGCCACTTTATTTTTTGTGGACGAGCAACACGGGGTCAATCATAGATCACGCGACACTAGTGACCTCGTCCCGACGCACTGCACAAAATCTAGCAACAAGCAAGTTGCCGTGCGCCGCTTTCACCTCCGCTACAGACTAGTCTTTCGCAAGCGTATTTTGCTAGCATTTGCTTGGATGGAATACAATATTAAATGTACTAATTAAATAGAGCTTTGACCTACAAGTGTGTGATAGAAAATTCACTTCCGTCACCTCGACGCAAGTGAATTTTGTGAAGCAATAATCAAACTACAAGCAGGTTTGCTTAGTTGATTGTACGCGTATGTACCCTATATATTATACTGAATTCAAGTAAGGTTCATTAATATTTAATGGAAAATAAATTAAATAATTTTTATATTTAATTTATTTTCCATTAACTATTGATTTATTTAAAATTTATTAATTTTATGTTGCCTGAGTTTGTGAATGTTATACGTTGTCCTTGCAAGCTAATTTTTAAAATTATTTTCCTTGACTAAATTCTTAAAAGAAAATAACACACAGAAATAATTCAATATGTACCCCATTGCAGTTTTATTAATAGATTGAAATAATATGATTAAAACCTATAGATATGATCACCATCATAGATCATGTTTTTTTTGTGTTTTACATATATGCCGATGTGACAATACTTTGAGCGCCGTTTCACTAGATCATTCTTTTGAAATGAAATTAAGCGTTTATTTACTATGATTTTATTTATATTGATAAAATATAGCCATATCGTTTTTTATATACGATAATTTATTACTTTTCCGTTTTCAATACTTCCCATACTTCACCTCTGGCCGTTGTACCGCCAATGTATGTTCAGGTGGAAAACTTCATTGCACGATTTAAAATACACGTAGGACCATTATTTTTTGTTGGAACTTATTTGTCGTTGTTGCATTAAAGTAATCTAATTGAATTTTTGAAAACATTAAATTCGCATACCTTCTCACGTTGACTCACGTCGAGGTTTTTCTGAAAATTTCATCTGAATTTGGTCAATAGTTTTTACGTATTGCGTGCAAACACGAATTTTGTGCAATGTTTTTCATGCAACGTTTAGTTGTAACATCACATCAAGAGCAACACATTCCGACTTTCTTCAGTCGCATTTAGCCGTGTTCTGGTACTGGCATCGCGGCGTTTTTTTTGATGGACAATATCTATTTAAATTTGTACGAAAATTTAATAGATGTTTACGTCGATTAGTAATGACATGTTGTCTTTCTCTCTCTCTCTCTCTCCCTCTATATATATATATATATATATATATATATATATATATATATATATATATATATATATCTTTCTCTGCCGGTTTACCCCTTATTATATATTTACAAATCGAGGCTTAGATCGCCAAAGAAGTTTCACTTCTGTCACGTATACTGAATTGTACGCGCTCAAATTTGCATATAGAGATTTTTCTGCAAATTGGTGAGCGACGTCGTTAACCCCTCCCTCCCCTACCCGCCTCATCTAATTATGGGTTTAAAAATTCTGACTAAATCCGAAGTATTTGATAGTACCCTTATTTCGGTTAATTTGCATTTACAATTTAAGAGGTATAAATAAATACGAAACCCTTCCTTAAATGCCCAACTGCGTGTCGGCACACGCACTTGGCTGCTTTTTTAAATATTGTATGACTCTTTTCATCTTTTCATTCCGTTTTGTAAGAAGAGCAGTTGTGCAGTTGGATGCAATCCCAACTAATATACCTAAATCCGGGAAGTTTGATTGGTTGTTTGTTTCGTTGCAATATTACGTCATAACAAGTGACGTCATAACCAATTTGAATAAATTTTGCACGAGCTTAGTGTAAGTTCTAGGTTTACTTTCACACATATGATATTTTTATCCAATACATTGTTATTATATCTTGTTCTTTGTTCTAATCCTTTTATATGAATGGTAGAACAAAAGCTAATCTAGATATTTATGTTTGGGTCAGTCTTGTTTTGAAGCTTCATCGATCTTGATGTTCTGATGTTAGACGTGTCAATCGATTTCTCACGTCCTTGCGTCAAATGAAGTAAGGCGAAAACAGAATGTTCGACTTTAAACACAATTTTGCCCTAACTTAAACATCTAAAACTTTTTGACACGCGTAAATAACATAGTATAAATTTTAAACTTAATTTGGCAAGTCCAATTATGAGAATTTTACACGGTAACTTGGTGCCTTCAGGTTGTAACTTCATGTATTGCTACATATCTACTTATATCTTACTCGAGTTGTTAGTAGTAGATGTATTCCACGCGTTTAGAAAATATGTTGAGTTACGTTTTTGAAGTTTACTCTTTAAGAATCAATTTTCAGATATAGCGCTCGGTATGAAGTTTTATGGCGATAAGGTAAAATGAGAAGTTCAGAGCGTAAAAAAAGTGTAATCGTTAGTTCCTGATCATACGAAGTTCAGAGCATTAAAAAAGTGTAACCGTTAGGTGGCCTCTCCGCGCAACATTTCTGCGTATCTTTAGAGTAAGATATCAATATCTTTATTTGGCATTTTCTTAAGGTACGCCATCGCAATGACGGAATGTGACACATAGTTTACTATCGTTCGCTTATATCAAGATGTAATCATTAAATGTCATTACGTGTGAATATTTGTTGTCCTCTACCCTATAAAATTAAAAAGCCTCTTAATTTTAACTTCTTAGTCTGACGTTACGAAATGCTTTTAATTTTGTTGTGTAAATTTGATCTTGTTTATTTGGGTTTTACTTGAAAATAAATATAATATCAGCATTTTTTATTAAAGAATTTTTCTTTTATATTTAATGATATTGATATTTATATTTATATACAATGTTACCTATTTTATACATTCCAAGACAATCGTACTTAAGGAGTAAACTCCAGTCGCGCGTCGGAGCTGACACGCACAATTTTTTTCCACACTGAATATCTTACCTATATCGTCACTAACAGTACAGACTCTACATATATATATATATATATATATATATATATATATATATATATATATATATATATATATATATATATATATATATTTCTCTGCTGTTTTACCCCTTATTATATATTTACAAATCGAGGTTTAGATCGCCAAAGAAGTTTCACTTCTGTCACGTGTACTGAGTTGTACGCGCTCAAATTTGCGTATAGAGATTTTTCTGCAAATTGGCGAGCGACGTGGTTCAACCCCCCGCCCCCATCTATTCGTCTCATCTAATTTTGTAATTATGGGTTTAAAAATTCTGACTAAATTCGAAGTACTTGATAGTACCTTTATTTCGATTAATTTGCATTTATAATTTATGAGGTATAAATAAATACGACACCCTTCCTTAAGTACCCAACTGCGTGTCGGCACACGCACTTGGCTGCTTTTTTAAATAATGTATCACTCTTTTCATCTTTTCATTCCGCTTTGTAAGAAGAGCAGTTGTACAGTTGGATGCAATCCCAACTAATATACCTAAATCCGGGAAGTTTGTTTGGTTGTTTGTTTCGTTACAATATTACGTCATAACAAGTGAACTAATTTGAATAAATTTTGTTCTAAAGATAATTTGGTTCTAAAGATACTTTACGTAGTTTAATTTTGCTAAACTATTTAAAAGTTCACTGGTTTTGAGTCGTTTGTGCTGGTTCTTAGTAGCGAGTATTTTTCGGCCATTTGTAGTGGTGAGTAATCGGTTATAAATAAACATGGTTGCTGATGGGATTAGCCTGACGCTATATCCGTTTCTTGGGTGGATTAAATTAGATTAGGGTTCGCGCACTTCATTATCTATTAATTTTAAGTCTGATCTGAATCTGAAATTGTTACGTTAGACCGTTATTTGGTGAGAAAACGGATTTTCAACAGTAACGAAATTTAATATTTAGTTCTTGGAAACTCCATGCCCAACTTACAGTATTACCCAAAGCGCTGGGCATGTGTAAGAACAAATTTCCCCATTTCTCAAGCGATCAACGGCGCACGAAAGATAGGTGAACACTGCATGACATTCGTTCGCGCTCTAGTCAAGTAAAATAAACAATGACATCGTCCTCTCATGTAGCACCCACGAAGGACCAATGAACTCAAGATTAAGGGGTTGTCAATTATATTTTTATTAATCATTTAAAAACTAATATTAACAGACTTCACCCATTTCAGGTAGCATTATTTAACTATGTCAACAGCTTACATCTGCAGCTGGAGCATATATATATATATATATATATATATATATATATATATATATATACACACACACACATACATATATATATATATATATATATATATATGTATATGTATATATATATATATATATATATATGTATATATAAACATATATATCCGTTTTAGTGCATATATATTTGTTTTTTACTCATATATACTTAAAAATGCCAAAGAAATCTTTTGTTTTTGATGTCATTTACCCTTGTGTCGAAAAAAAACTGTATCTCTTCCAAAAAATTTCCAATTTTAATAATTTTTTCGGTGTTTTCTTAACAAAAACTTGTACAAGGATAATAAAATACAAAGAAAATTATGAAAATATATATTGTGAACAAAAATTATAAAAAAAACTGAAATAAAGGTCACATCGTATTTTCGCAGTCTGGTACATCCTCCATATCAGCAAAATAATTGTTATCGTCACTATTATCACTATCAATCAAAATTTGCATTACGCCAAATTGTGAGCGCACCACAATGTCACTCCCACTAGCATTTTCTTCACAAATTGAAAAACGATCATTTTCACTCGAATTATTTTCGTATTCCGACTTTATGGGTTAAACATTTTCTTTTCCTGGATCCTTTTTATATTGTAATTACTAATAATATTATAATTTGAACTTTATGTAACACGTAGAAAGATAAAAAATTAGCGATGCGTGCGAACGACCTCCCCTACCGCGCACTAAACGGCAACTGATTTCGCGAGCGCCATCGCGCTCGTGGCAAATTTAGTTTGTAAATGAAACTACGTGATGTAGTAATATTTATACTTTCTTTAAATTCTTTACCACACCTAGGTTTCGTTGTATTACAACATATTCAGGTGGGCTGTTGGCAAAGAACAAAAATCTTTGCTATAGCCCACCCGAAGATGTTGTAATACAACGAAACCTAGGTCGTGGTAAAGAACTTAAAGAAAGTAGAAATAATACTACATCACGTAGTTTCATTTAATTTTTTCATGTGATGAAGATTGTTAACATATTTTTTTGAGTCATAAAAATTAACGCTTGTCGATTTTTTTCTTTAATTGTGTTGTGAGACCTTCTTCTTGCTAAATTTCATGATTCTAAGGCAACGGGATGTACCCTATAGGTTTTGGTTTATTTGTGAGTGTCACAATAAGCGGCATAATTGGCTGTACTTTTAGAGTTCTTTTTGATTGCGTTCACTTAGAAGCTTGATTCTTTTACAGCTTCAAGAGACCGCAGACCTAAGTAAGTATTTGATATTCATTTCAACTTGATACCTCCACGAGTTTTTGGTGTTGACAGACGGGCAACGAAGTGTTTCCATAAGGGATCCTTTTACCTTTTGAGGTGCAGAACCCTAAAAATGATATTTTATTCAGAATTATACATTTTGCGAACATTTTGAAAAAGGGTTGTGTCATTTTTAAACAGCAGTAAATACGTTTTCGAGAAATGGTACTATTAAAATGAAAGAGACACCGTTTTCAAACTTAGATTTTGTACTTCTTAATGCATTCTACTTACTATGCGTTTGGGACAACGTTAAAATTAATAAAGCCTTTACGTTTTTTCTTAATTCCGCAAATATCTTTGAATTCATTAAAAATTACGGAATTTCAGCTTCAAACTTTTCATTTAAATCTATCTGTATTTCGCGAAATGAACCGTTTTCGAAAATGTCCCAAAATTTTCAGAAATTCTTCAATTTTACTTGATCTGCTTTCAATTTTACTTTATATACTTTTTCTTTATCTGCTATGCCTATGTTTTCAAAATTATGATAATGAAATTAATTTGCAAAAAAAACACAATTTTGATTTAATAAGTGTGGCGTAGATTTATCGACTTTTAACTATTTATCTATTTACCCCCATTATTTAATAATATTATTTTTAAAAGGTGTTTTTTGGTCGAGCGGCTCGATCACTTTAACTACTGCACCAAAAAAAAATAAAAAAATACCCACTTAAAGCCTATGTTTTCTACTTTGGGCGAAAAATATAAAAAAATTCGAAAAAAATCTTTTTGTTAATAAAAAAATTAATTTTTATAACAATTGGCATGAGCGCCATCTGTCGGCGACACATCAAATATCTTAGCCAAATTGTATACTTGGAACACGCTAGATGGCGATATAGTGCGAAGACTTCGCACGGGTCAGCTAGTTATTTAATAATCTCGTTACTAACGTCTTCATTTTATTATGGCACGTCTAGCACTATCATTTTATAAAACCGCTGAATCTGTATTTTTTCGAAATGTTTACATTCTTCACTGTTTTATCTACAAATTACATTAAAGTTTGGTCGTTAATTTACCATTAACTAAATTTCTACATAAAATTTACCAACAATTTTGCACTAGAGGATGTCTTATACAAATAAGAATGAATAAAGTTTATGTAGATTCGAAAAGAGAAATCTAGAAAGTATATTCTTACTCAATCTTTGCCGAGATGCTGATATACTCTTAAGTGAGCCGATGCGAAAGTTAATAACAGAAAAGAATGTGTAAAAATATACATTTTAGATATGACAAGAGAATCTGTATCTGTTTAAGCTCAATATTGGTGATAACATTCTAAATTGGTTGTCCTTGTCAAATATTATTATATAGAAAGTTAATAATACAAAAGTATTTAACACGCAAAATATATGTTTTAGTTAATCACGAAACATTTTAGGTACGACAAAAGAATCTGGATCTCTTTAAGCTCAATATTCGCAATGACATTCTAAAATGCGTTGTCCTTGGTAAAGGTACTTATATGAATGGTACGTGTCTATTGCAAAAGTTAATAACACAAAAGTATTTAACACCCAAAATATATGTTTTAGTTAATTACGAAACATTTTAGGTACGACAAAAGAATCTTGATCTGTTTAAGCTCAATATTCGCGATGACATTCTAAAATGGGTTGTCCTTGGTAAATGTACGTATAAGAATGGTACGTATCAAATGCAAAAGTTAATAACACAAAAATATTTAACATGCAAAATATATGTTTTAGTTAATCACGAAACATTTTAGGTACGACAAAAGAATCTGGATCTGTTTAAGCTTAATATTCGTGATAATATTCTAAAATTGGTTGTCTTTGGCAAAGGTACGTATATAAATAGTACGTATCTGATGCAAAAGTCAATAAAATGAAAGTATTATGCACGCAACATATACGTTTAACTAATCACGAAACATTTTAGGTACGACAAAAGAATCTTGATCTGTTTAAGCTCAATATTCGCGATGACATTCTAAAATTGGTTGTCTTTGGAAAAAGTACATATATAAATAGTACGTATCTGATGCAAAAGTCAATAAAATGAAAGTATTATGCACGCAACATATACGTTTAACTAATCACGAAACATTTTAGGTACGACAAAAGAATCTAGATCTGTTGAAGTTCAATGTTCGTAATAAAATTCTAAAATTGGTTAACCTTGTCGAAGGTTCATATATTAATCTATTTACGACCGAGAGCGCAGCCAGTGGAAATTGATTAAATAATTGATAGAATGAATGACGGTCTTTTGATAATGAATTTAAGGTATTATGATTTATTTGACCAATTGAGGCTGGAATGAATAAATAACTGTGAAAGTCGCAAAAATATCTACGGCAGAATGTAACAACATATTTACAACGACGAAGTAGTCAACGTATCGCACACTTATTTTCTTAGTCACGGAGTGAAACAAAGAAAACGCTTGGCTTATTCACTGAAATATAGCCTTCGTAGAAGGTAACATACCTGATAAACATAAAGAACGAGAAATATTTCAGCACGTACTGAAAGCGAGTAAATCTAGATCTAAGGTAAAACCGGAGCGTGAGGATTTTCTAGAATATCACAATGGAGACACAGAATTTTTCTTTTCGTTCACGTAGCTTCTAGACGTTCGAGTTGTTAGTCTATTCGTTTTGATAAACACGGCTATTGTGAAGTCATACGTGATTGTCCGTGTATTTTTGGCAATTGGTTTCACACGTGTCGTTTTAGAAAACGTTTATCGGAGATGTAGTGAGTTTATTTATAAACTTTGAACTAGGTACAATTCGTTTCTACCGCTTTCGCCGTTACGCACAGTAGTGGTTCAATGCACTTCTTCTGAGCAGGTGAAAGGTAAATCTCTTTATTATGCATCGAGTGTACTTGCATCTTAAACAAAAGATGAAAGTAACTACTAAGATTAGCCATGTTAGGTTGTAACCCAATAATTTCGCTCAGGCAGAAAAAGAAACTGCACACATACTGGCACATACGTAAACGTAAAATAATATTGAAATAAGTATTCCTATTTAAATATTGATAACTATTAATATTAGTTTTCATCCAGTTTATGTCCAGTATATCTTTCGCAGCGCATCGTGAATGCCCCAACAACTATGAGATTTAAAATCATCGCTATAATATTTCAGTAAACTTCTTGTAAAGCTGTTTTTTTACATGATTTTGAGACAGTTTCGTGCGATACGTATTTTCGTGAATATTTTTAGCAATGCTCCTAGAACTAAAAAAAGATTTTAAAATTACTTACATAAAATTCTAAAAAATAGTTTTGGAATATTTATAACTCATCCTTTCAATTGATTGCCCAAACGGCCGCCGAAATTAAAAAAAAAATTGGGAACTTTATTTTACCCTTACATTATTCCTATGTAAATATTTTGAGTAATAAATACTGAAGTACATAAGGGTCAATGTACTTTATGATTACGCTGAATTACAAGTTTCGTCGATAAAGTGTTTCCAAGAAAAGCGGCTATGACAGACAGACGGCCGGACACGTAAGTGATCTTATAAGGATTCGATTTTTTTAAGTACTTAAAAATGTGTACTTTTGAAGGATACTTTTAAAATATAAGGAATTAATTTTGGGCTTTTCGTTTAGTTCTGGTCCCAAAATATCATGTGATCGATATGATGTAGTAGTGATACAAATATTTTTTTATTTAAACAATTTCGATTCTACGTATTTAAAGTATAAGATTTCATTCCAGAAATGGAAACATTATGAGATTACACGTTTGCAGATTCATGTGCATATCTGTCACAGTCGATTTCCTCCTAGCTTCTTCTCTAATCATTCACCCATTAATGAGGATCGTGACCTACAACGATAGGTGCTGTTTCGAAATAAATTGCTTTATGCCAGTTCCGTGATCTTGCACTAATCTTACATCCTCATATATGGTAATTTGTGAGATGATTGTGATCTGGTTGATCTGACGAACCGGCCTTCAGCCACGAGGATTATCCTCCCATCCATTATTTGCAGCATCCAGTCGCTCCAGATTGTCAGATTTTTTTTTAATTAATGTAGCCGAAGTAACACTAAGGGCCCGACGAGTAAAATGTATTTATAAAGCTTCATCATTCCCATGAACGAGTCTTCCAACTTTGAGAACTTAAAATTAATTTTCATTTCAAATTTTGTGGAACAAATTTTGAGGCTGAAAAGGTTTACACGACTAAAGAGAGATTTTGATTTGCCATTAAAACGATAAGATTTTTATGTCTCACTGATGCGTACTGTCATATAATTCGAACTATTATATACTTTTATAACAAGGTTAAACACTTTTTTTAATATACCAACATATTCACTCATAATGTCTTTAGACAAACAAATGTTGCAGTTGTTCGAAACAGCTTTTATAAAGTTCGGTACTTATTAAGTTAAGGGTAGTTAAAAGCTTTACAAAAAGTTTCAAATTGGCTTTGTGCGATGGATAATTAACATTTTATTACCGACTCCATTTTATAAGAATTACTTGATTAAGACAGTACCTTTGTGATGTTCTTATTCTAAGTTACGTCTAATATAGTCCTTTTGCTGTATATTCTAGTCATAAATTCTCAATTAAAAATGTTTGCAAGTTCCCTACTGTTGAGTCACAATAACTAGTACGGTATTTCATTGATGAGTATATAATAATATGCTTGTTTGGATTTTAATAATCCCAAAAAGTAAAATGGTGGACTTTCCAAGATTCTTCAGCTCTTTTGATTGAGGCTGGCGTCATAGCTAATGCTGTGATTGTCGTTTGATCTCGGACTTTTTCAACCATTTTTCTCCTTTTTTGATCCCTTGGCTCTAACCCTTGTCTGCATCAAAACATCATTAACTGTGAGCTATTATATTACTTTTGTATATATTTTTGAGCATCATATTAAAGCTGACGAGACAATGGTTAAGAAAAAACAAACTGTATATTTACTCTCTGGTTCTAAAAAGTTAACGAAATAAAAATATGTTACTTCACTTTATTTGCAGTCTATGCATTAAAAATATTAGAAAACAATATACGTATATAGGATATAATATATTATATATAATATATTATAACATATTCGCCGAGTACGTGACATCAGCGCCGCCTAGCGTCCGCAACTTTAAAGGCGCGTCAATTTTCTTTGTACGCTTCAAATTAGCGGCTCTGGTAACTGTCTACACGAATAATATTAAAAATAACGAAATATATCGACTGTCACTTGTGTGACATGCAATTTTTTCTTTATTTTTTGTTCCTAACTAACTACGCATATAAATTAGTTCATTTATTATTTTTGTGGAAGAAAAGTAAGTATTATTAGTGTAATCCCGCGCAAAGGTATTGGGAAAACTATAAAGAATATCCTAGGTATTTTAATGTTCGAAATGTGCACAACGTTTTTACGCCTGTGAAAAGCATAATAGGCAATATATTTACGTTGTAACAATTAATATTTGTCAATAGTTTAATGAAAATACTCCGTACCCTTAAATGTTTATAAGTACCTAAATATGTAAGGAACCATCGTAGTTTTTAGAAGCCCGCGCAAAGGTATTGGGAAAACTATGGAGAAAATCCTAGGTATTTTAATTTTTGAAATATGTACCACGTTTTTACGCCTGTGAAAAGCATAATAGGCAATATATTTACGTTGTAAAAATTAATATTTGTCAATAGTTTAATGAAAATATTACGTACACTTCAATGTTTATAAGTACCTAAATGTGTAAGGAATCCTCGTGGTACGAGTTTTACTCGTGTTAGATAGGTTTCCTGGATATTTTTAGTATTTCAACAGGTTTCTTTTCAGATAGCCTAACTTCTGTATGATGTGGCAGTAACACAATTTTTTTCTGATATCACATAGTTATTTTTTTATTATACTGTGTAGTATAAAAATCGTTCTCAAAAATTGTACAATTAAAATTACATGTATATATTAGTAGTAATTTCCCCATATTTTTAATTTTATTTAAAAACGCGTCGAGTGATTTGTCTAAAAAAAAAATAAGTCAGTGTAAAATTATGTTATATAAGCATTTTGAAAAAAAAAATGTATTTTCTGTGAAACATTTTATAATCAATTTTGAATCTTATTCGCGACAACTACCTTAAGCTAAAAATATATCACTACTTTACAATACTTTAGAAACTCAGATCCATAGTGAAGCAACGCTTTTTATCTATCTGGAACGATGCGGGTGTTCGCTCGGTTACCTACGGATTTATGTGACATGCAATTTCTCGTTTGAAAGAGGCGCGCCGATAAGGCCGACATTCGCGTGCGACTATCGCGCTGTCGGCTCCGTCCTCCCAATAAAATCGTTCTGGGGTAACGACTTGCACGGGCGCGTCGTTATAGGAGAATGGGTCTAGAAGGAGGCGTCGCAGATATATGTAGACTCCGCGGCCTTGTTTGGTGCGAATTAGTTGTGTTTGGGTGAGAATTGTGTTGTGTGTTTTTGGAATATTGGGGAACAGAAAGGAAGAATAAAATTGAAACATTTCCACCTGGACGTGGCAAAGAAGTTTACGGCTTTTTGTTCTGTTTCTAATGATAGTAGAGCGCTTAAAATAGAGAAACAATTTCTTTATCGTAAAGCATTACGTCCGGGAGACTGTGGTGTATATATCCGGAGCTATGTTCCAATAGAGAGAGTGTAACGAGAAATGTTTGAGATTTTTTTCAAAGAATATGAAAGATAAGCAAGTAATTAACGACAATGAGTCATTAAGTGGCCCTCTTAATAAACAGGGCGTCTTTTATGCTTCTTCTTGACAGTAACTTCAGTTTTAAATATATTTTTTTAAGACGTTGTTTATTTATGTTCATCGTGTATTCCTAAACTTTTTAATTTTTTTTCCATAGTCATTATTTTCACCCATATCTTTTTCTTTAATTATTATTTCTGTGCTCTGCTCGTCCGTCTATCTCACTGAATCTGATTTTGAACCCTTTGATGTAGGGTTGTGAAATATTAATTTAACATGCCTACGTAGGATTTATTCACAAATGCAGTAATTAATAAAACCAGAGACGCAGAGTGAAGTTTAAAAAAAGTTTTTTTTTCTGTAATTAATGAAAAAAGCTGATAAATTCCAGATTCTTGGAAAAAGCTTGGACAAAGTTGATACTTTGATCGTTTTACATTTTATAAACACAGCCTTAAATGCGATTTTGTAAATAATCCTTCTATATGTCGCCCGATACCCGGCGTGCCTGCTCTGCGGAGCGCTTAACCCTTGCTTTAACGTTAAAATAGTGTATATTGAAAATTATATAAGATAAGAAAATACTTTTTTTATTATAATGTTGTTTTGAGCCGAGGCACCCATTGAATCCGGCTTGCTATAACAATGTAACGATGTTCTGTATTATTTTAGATAATTATTTATAATATAAATACTTAGTATATGCAATAACTACTCGTTTTCACTGTTATATTTCTTATGAAACTAAATCACACTAATACTTACATAGTCACTTGCAGTTGGAACTGTGTCAACTTGGGCAGAGCCCAAATTTCTAGATAACACGTTGACGAGCCTTCGTTTGTTCTCTTCATATCTATAGATATAATAAAATTGTAACCGAGTCAATTCTGTACATAGAAAATATTTTAAAGAGTTATTGATTTGGTGTATAAAATAATAATAGAATTTCCGTCTTCTATTATTATCTTCTTTTATTACCTTTCTTTAAAATTTTTGTCTGTCTGTATGGTGTTTTGTACGTTAATCACGTAAAATCTATCTTTCCTTTTATTTCCGGCTTCTATTATTATTTCCTTTTATTTTCTATTATTACCTTTCTTTAACATTTTTGTCTGTCTGTATGATATTTTGTACGTTAATCACGTAAAATCTATCTATCCTTTTATTTCCGGCTCCTATTATTATTTCCATTTATTTTCTATTATTACCTTTCTTTAAAATTGTTGTCTGTCTGTATGGTATGTTGTACGTTAATCACGTAAAATCTATCTTTCCTTTTATTTCCAGCTTCTATTATTATTTCCTTTTATTTCCTATTATTACCTTTCTTTAAAATAGTTGTCTGTCTGTATGGTATTTTGTACGTTAATCACGTAAAATCTATCTTTCCTTTTATTTCCAGCTTCTATTATTATTTCCTTTTATTTCCTATTATTACCTTTCTTTAAAATGTTTATTTGTCTGTATGGTATTTTGTACGTTAATCACGTAAAATCTATCTTTCCTTTTATTTCCGGCTTCTATTATTATTTCCTTTTATTTTCTATTATTACCTTTCTTTAAAATAGTTGTCTGTCTGTATGGTATTTTGTACGTTAATCACGTAAAATCTATCTTTCCTTTTATTTCCAGCTTCTATTATTATTTCCTTTTATTTCCTATTATTACCTTTCTTTAAAATGTTTATTTGTCTGTATGGTATTTTGTACGTTAATCACGTAAAATCTATCTATCCTTTTATTTCCGGCTTCTATTATTATTTCCTTTTATTTTCTATTATTACCTTTCTTTAAAATGTTTATTTGTCTGTATGGTATTTTGTACGTTAATCACGTAAAATCTATCTTTCCTTTTATTTCCGGCTTCTATTATTATTTCCTTTTATTTCCTATTATTATCTTTCTTTAAAATGTTTGTCTGTCTGTGTGGTATTTTGTACGTTAATCACGTAAAAGCTCCCGTAAAAACTCGCCGGATTTTTATGAAATTTATTATGGTAATAATTTCTAACGAAAAGCAACATACAAGAGAATTTTTTTTTCTTATTTCCAATTTCACACGAGTGAAACAATTGGACTTAGTATTCAAATAGGTATTTCGTTATCTGGTAGATAAATTTTGATATGCGTACAGAAAGTATGAAATATGTAGAAAAACCCAAAATGTGGTACACATTTTGGGTTTTTCTACATATTCATTTTTTCTATATATCATTTGCCTATAAAGTCAAATATGTTCTCAGACGGCCTAAAAGTCATAATTTTGCGAATTATGTTTTTTTGAAAGGAAATTCTCTTTTGAATAGTAGGGAAACTAGAATTTAGGCAAAATACATTTTGAAGGGTCCTTGATTGGGATTTTTAAGCGTAATATTTGAATTAATTTAATTCTTTCTAGTGATTAATAAGTAAGCGCGGTGTCCACCATCTTGGCTAACTGACAGTATTAGCTTTGTTCTGATTTTGCATCCTTCTTAAAGATGATGAAGATGCCAAGTGCACAGTACGGGTGGACAACTTTTGTGTTTCTATTATTTTCGAGTGAATAGATATTTTATCTGTTTTCAAAAATAAGCATAGAGTTTGATAGTTTCCCGTTTAGTGAAAACTTTATTTTAGCAAAGTAAAAGGACTTTGATCTTTTTGACTAGTTTCACAATTTCGTTACTTGTGGACTATTTTTATTAGAACTGTACTGAGAGCACCAAAATCCATGTATTCATTACTAAATTAGGCCTTGTCAAAGTGTTTGCCTCAATAAATACTAAACAAATGCTAAACTAGAGAAAGAGCATTAAATTATTCAGCATGACCATATAGGTCCCTCTGACCGGTCAAATTTAGTTCCGTTAAATTGTCGGTACGCCACGGGCGATACGGCGAATGCATAATGTTCCATCAAATGAGGATCTCACTAATAAAGGGCGTGAAACAAGTATAAAGAGGACTCCATCGTGAGCCTTTCGCAACGCGATCCACGCAGACCAAGTTGTTAGTTTATACGAGAATGGTCAAGTGACCTTTTAATATACTCGTAACGCACCCAGTTCGAGGGTCGACGTCACGGTGTCGTTAAGTTTAGTAGGAAGCCGTACGACGGCGGTCTAGTCTGTATGGTCACATTACGCTTGCGTTAATGAAGGTGATGCTAGTAAATGGTACGAGGTACTTTATACTAGTTTCTATATTGAACGCAATTTGCAAGTTCAGATGTTCAAGGGCAGTTGGCGAATATTAAGAAAATAGTTTATTGTGTTACTTGATTCCTTCGCATAGGTTTTTTTTTATTAATGCGGTAGCCTTCTTCTCCAGGAGTAATGTTCGCAAGAGTAGCCTTGATCGGAATGAAATTAATTTATGTCTCTGCTGGAACTTTAACTGAATTACTGTGACAGTTTTGACAATTTGTATTTGTCAGCTGTTGAGTTCGCACACATTGAATTTTAAAAATCTTACAGAATATTCGATAGAGACAGACGGTAGCTTAGATTGTAATCGAAACTTCAAGTTATCCCATTGATAGTTTTATTTTAATTCCATTTAAAAGTTTTTGCGTGACTCTCTAACAAGCAGACAAGAAGACAAAAAGTTAGTCTTTTTGTACCAATCGGAAGCATTGGTAATATGATCTTGCAAGGAATAGCTATGTAACGAATTAAAAGTACATATCTATCCATTGCGGTCATCTAGCGACGTATTTCATGGCACTCAAGTGTGCTGAATGAAATATAATTTTTTTAACTTTTTGGTAAATAATTGGAGGAGTAAATGTCAACGTGATAACTTATAATGACGATTCAAATTTGTTTAAATATACATATAATAAAACTGTAATAGACTGCATTCTGTACATGGATATTTTTTTAAAAAGTGTGATTTATTTAGCGTATAGAATAATAATAGGAGCCAGAAAAGCTGTTTTTATAATTTTTGTCTGTTTGTCTATCTGGTAATTTGTTCTTCAATCGTGCGAAATCTGCTCGACGGATTATGATAAAATTTGGTATGGTAATAGTTTATACTGTCGAGCAACATATATGATACTTTTCATCTGGATTTTACAGATTAAAAAAAACTTGGTAAAAATTACGATATTTATACTACCAACGTCATCTATTAGCGTTTTTAGTAGACTTTATGCTCATAAATACATATATTATGATATGGTATTGCCAGCACCATCTTTTAGCGTTTTTAGAAAATTTTGTGCTAATAAAGTTCTGAGAAAAAAAAATAAAAATCCAAAAAAATTTCTAATAACTTTTCTTATTCCGAATCCCACGTGTACGAAGTTGCGAGCACAGCTACTAATGAATAATAGTTGACGGGTTAGGTTTAGTCGCTAATTGTCCATTTTAAGTTATACACTTGCAATTTTCTGAATAAGAAACACGTATTCATTCAGGTATCAATTAATATTTTGTCTATATTACTAATTAATAATAGTAACTTGATGGGTCAGGTCTAGTCGCTAATTGTCCACTTTAAGCTGTATACTTGCAATTTTCTGAATAAGAAACACGTATTCATTGAGGTATTAATTAATATTTTGTCTATATTACTAATGAATAATAGTAACTTGATGGGTCAGGTCTAGTCGCTAATTGTCCACTTTAAGCTGTATACTTGCAATTTTCTGAATAAGAAACACGTATTCATTGAGGTATTAATTAATATTTTGTCTATATTACTAATGAATAATAGTAACTTGATGGGTCAGGTCTAGTCGCTAATTGTCCACTTTAAGCTGTATACTTGCAATTTTCTGAATAAGAAACACGTATTCATTGAGGTATTAATTAATATTTTGTCTATATTACTAATGAATAATAGTAACTTGATGGGTCAGGTCTAGTCGCTAATTGTCCACTTTAAGCTGTATACTTGCAATTTTCTGAATAAGAAACACGTATTCATTCAGGTATCAATTAATATTTTGTCTATATTACTAATTAATAATAGTAACTTGATGGGTCAGGTCTAGTCGCTAATTGTCCACTTTAAGCTGTATACTTGCAATTTTCTGAATAAGAAACACGTATTCATTGAGGTATTAATTAATATTTTGTCTATATTACTAATGAATAATAGTAACTTGATGGGTCAGGTCTAGTCGCTAATTGTCCACTTTAAGCTGTATACTTGCAATTTTCTGAATAAGAAACACGTATTCATTGAGGTATTAATTAATATTTTGTCTATATTACTAATGAATAATAGTAACTTGATGGGTCAGGTCTAGTCGCTAATTGTCCACTTTAAGCTGTATACTTGCAATTTTCTGAATAAGAAACACGTATTCATTGAGGTATTAATTAATATTTTGTCTATATTACTAATGAATAATAGTAACTTGATGGGTCAGGTCTAGTCGCTAATTGTCCATTTTAAGCTGTATACTTGCAATTTCCTGAATAAGAAACACGTATTCATTGAGGTATCAATTAAATTGTGTCTATATTACTAATGAATAATAGTTGACGGGTTAGGTTTAGTCGCTAATTGTCCATTTTAAGTTATACACTTGCAATTTTCTGAATAAGAAACACGTATTCATTCAGGTATCAATTAATATTTTGTCTATATTACTAATTAATAATAGTAACTTGATGGGTCAGGTCTAGTCGCTAATTGTCCACTTTAAGCTGTATACTTGCAATTTTCTGAATAAGAAACACGTATTCATTGAGGTATTAATTAATATTTTGTCTATATTACTAATGAATAATAGTAACTTGATGGGTCAGGTCTAGTCGCTAATTGTCCACTTTAAGCTGTATACTTGCAATTTTCTGAATAAGAAACACGTATTCATTGAGGTATTAATTAATATTTTGTCTATATTACTAATGAATAATAGTAACTTGATGGGTCAGGTCTAGTCG
This sequence comes from Druceiella hillmani, assembly GCA_039881145.1. Classification (NCBI taxonomy): domain Eukaryota; kingdom Metazoa; phylum Arthropoda; class Insecta; order Lepidoptera; family Hepialidae; genus Druceiella; species Druceiella hillmani. The sequence goes on from JAYKKI010000062.1 coordinate 8,138,475, forward strand.
CTAATTGTCCATTTTAAGCTGTATACTTGCAATTTCCTGAATAAGAAACACGTATTCATTGAGGTATCAATTAAATTGTGTCTATATTACTAATGAATAATAGTTGACGGGTTAGGTTTAGTCGCTAATTGTCCATTTTAAGTTATACACTTGCAATTTTCTGAATAAGAAACACGTATTCATTCAGGTATCAATTAATATTTTGTCTATATTACTAATTAATAATAGTAACTTGATGGGTCAGGTCTAGTCGCTAATTGTCCACTTTAAGCTGTATACTTGCAATTTTCTGAATAAGAAACACGTATTCATTGAGGTATCAATTGATATTTTGTCTATATTACTAATGAATAATAGTAACTTGATGGGTCAGGTCTAGTCGCTAATTGCAAATTTTAAGTTGTATAATTGCAATTTTCTGAATAAGAAACACGTATTCATTGAGGGATCATTTAATATTTTGTCTATATTACTAATGAATAATAGTAACTTGATGGGTCAGGTCTAGTCGCTAATTGTCCACTTTAAGCCGTATACTTGCAATTTTCTGAATAAGAAACACGTATTCATTCAGGTATCAATTAAATTTTGTCTATATTACTAATAAATAATAGTAACTTGATGGGTCAGGTTTAGTCGCTAATTGTCCACTTTAAGCTGTATACTTGCAATTTTCTGAATAAGAAACACGTATTCATTCAGGTATCAATTAATATTTTGTCTATATTACTAATGAATAATAGTAACTTGATGGGTCAGGTCTAGTCGCTAATTGTCCATTTTAAGCTGTATACTTGAACTTTTCTGAATAAGAAACACGTATTCATTGAGGTATCAATTAATATTTTGTCTATATTACTAATGAATAATAGTAACTTGATGGGTCAGGTCTAGTCGCTAATTGTCCATTTTAAGCTGTATACTTGAAATTTTCTGAATAAGAAACACGTATTCATTGAGGTATCAATTAATATTTTGTCTATATTACTAATGAATAATAATAACTTGATGGGTCAGGTCTAGTCGCTAATTGCAAATTTTAAGTTGTATAATTGCAATTTTCTGAATAAGAAATACAATCCGTATTTTAATTGTAAATTTTAAGTTGTATACTTGCAATTTTCAGAATAAGAAACACGTATTCATTGAGGTATAAATTAATATTTTGTCCATATTTTATTATACATATGAAAATTTTTATTTGTATAAAAACAAGTTTTAAACAAATTATTCACGGGAGAGATATTTTTGAGCATGTTACGGGCTAGAAATGTGTTTCTTTTTAAGATAACATAATTCATTATTTATAATTTTATAAATTAGTATTTAAATTTCATAAATATACTAGAAGAGAAAATTAAGGGATTCCCCAAATTTTTAGTAGTTTATAAACGGTTATAACTCCGTCACAACTTGTACGAAGGTAAAACAAATTAAAAAGGCCATCATCTGTAACTAAAATACTTATAAAGACGTCAGATAAGTTCACATTCTGTATTAAATGTCTCAAAGAGGCGTTATGCTCTCAATCCTCGTGGAGCTACGAAATGTCTATAATCTATCATCACGTCAATATTTGATTCATATTTACAGGGGACCTATCTAGAATAATTTCATTTCAAATAAAAAATAATATTGTCGCTCCGTCTCCGAGTTATGGCTGTGCATATATAAAAAATACATACGCGTAGAAATGGGGACCACTTCCTTTTTTGAAGTTGATTAAAAGTATATCTGTCTGTTTGTAATTTTTCTATTTTTATTCAATCTTGCGCTGATAACTTTCAATACTTTCGTGCAGAAAATTATCTGCCTGAAGTTTGAAATATATGTAAATAAACGTATTATCATATGTACGTAGAAATATTTAATTAAGATGACTATGCTGGTATATTTGCCAATTGCAAGTTGGCAAATATTATCCACGTTTTAACCATTATTGATTAGAACGGCTATCGAGTACCTATGTATAGAGGTACTGTTTCAGAATGTCACTAAAATAGACGATCATATTTCGAACGGCGTACAAAATGAAACAGAACACAGATTTTGTTGCAACATTGGTATGATTTAGTTTTATCTCCTCCATTTTCCCGCAATAAAAGTGCGCCAAAGCGAACGGATCATTAGCTATGTAATTTGTTCGGCAAATATTTAACTTTCTTAACGCGCGGTTAAATAAATTCCGTTCCAACAAACATTACTTTAGTTCCACAACATTGCGTGGCGTAATAAAGAGCTTAGAGTTTGTTAATTAGACGAGCGAGGGAGGCACTAACGATCAGTTTATGTTGTACTTTATGATCTTTGTGCTCCCAGAAATTTAAGTCATCTACATTGTAACGATGGAGCAGTTCCCAACGGCTATGGTTCTCCGTATTGATAGCCAGTCGCTATTAGTAATGAGTACAGAATCTGGTAACTAGGATGACTTAAGTAGTGACATAGTAACTAGCCGAAAATGAAGGGTAAGGAAGACCGGATCAAAAAGACTTATTCTAATATCAAAGTTGGTAACATAACAACGGAACAAGAATTGGTGTATTTAACCAGATTGCTCGCAGGACATAGTTAAAACTAAAAGTTATTTTGTACATAATTAAAATAACGTACAGTACAGTCATATAAAGCAAAATAAAAGGTAAACCTCGACATAAAAGGAGGAAAACTGAAGTTTTGCATAGACCTTTGTTTTAACCTTCTGAAGATGACGTGACGTCTCATAAAATATCATGTCCACTGGTGAAGATATAAAAGAAGTTTTTGCAATTATCTTCTTTCCTGTCTGGTATGTCGTTAGAGGTTTAACAAGACTTGAAGAGCATACAGTTCTCAATAAGTTTGGTTCTATGCATTTTTTTCTATGATTAATTGTTTTCGATATATAGCGTGGAGTGTGGAAAGCGTCCATCCGTTAGGATAACGCTATTAGGATAAACTGCGGAGTCAGATTCATAAGTATAGTTATTATTATTGATAAAGTTTAAAAAATTATTTATAAAATATTATAAATCATCGAAAATTCAATTGTGTATATTGTGTAGTAAAACCTAGAATTTTTGGTTACTAATAATATATTTAAACTTTTTAATTTCAGAAATTTACAGTTTATAATTACTTTATTTAATTTCTTATTTAAAAATATTTTATTATTGAAATTGTTAATTATAAATCAAAAAATGGGAAGTAAGAAATCTTCGGAGATATTGTTGTAGCAAATGGTGATGAAAGATGGTTAATTGTATGAGTGTAGTTCGCCAAGTAACATTCTAATTATTACAAGATAAAGTTGGACTTAAGTGATATAGGCTACTGATGAATAAAATTAGCACAGTACGTGTTAAGACAGGGTTCTATAGATGCCTACATCATTGAAATTGTTGATTCAAGTTAACTGAAACATCAAGTTCATGACTGAAAAATTATTGCGGTTTGATGCATTGTACACCACGTTTAAGTTTAATATTTCATAAAGGAGGTTTAGAAATGAAAAATGGTATAATCACAACTTAATTTTGAACAACATACTCAATGATATTTTGGAGTAGATGAAGTTTTATGTATTAATTGAGAACTTCACCCGAAGCATCTGACTTGCGTAATTTTATTCGAATTGATTTAAAAGTGTAGAAACTGTGAGACGAAGAGAAAGGTTTTTTCATTACTGAACCCCAAAAGTATCCCATATTTTCCTTTATTACTAATTTGTGTTATTTGTTGTAGTTCCAACTATTATTATGTCATTTTCCCTATAGATTTTTGGTATTTATTAGGAATACCCCCAGTTTCAGCATTTTTTATTAATTGGTGTGATACTATCCTCATATAATTACTAATAAAATTGAAATTAATATTGAGGGACTGGCATTTCTGAGCCTTTTGTCTGAAGGGAATGATGATAGGTTAAATATGAAATTTTTCAACTGAATACGAAAACATTTATATTTGAAAAATCTCACATGAAATAAACACAAATCGTCTACACTACGCTAGCTAAACTGCCGAATAAGGCATCTCGGTCGTTCCTTCGTATTCGATGTCCGGAAATTATCATTGTCCCATAAACGACAAGCGTCGCGGAGACGAGGAAATCGAGCGCAGCCGGGAGGGATCTCGCGTACGTTTTCCGCGGATCGTCGTATGAATAATTTTCTCGTAAACTCCTCGGCCGAATGTGTAACTTTCGGGAGATTGACGAATTTTCGTTTGTGTCGTGTCAGCGTTGCCAGCTTTCGACCTTGACTGGCCTTGGAGGAAACGTTTGGAGCGTTGTGGGAGGTCTATGTGTAGCTGTTGGAGAAGTTGCTGGAGTTTGCTGTTTTAGTTTATTTTTCAAAGTAGAAAGAGTTTCAAAGAGTGCAGGGAAGGCAAGAAAAAGGAAAAATGTTTAATGCTAAATCAGCAGCATAGTGATTCAGAAAATGTATCTACCTTGCCAGAGAAGATTTAAAAATAGTTACCTTATCATGCTTGATAAATATTAGTTAGGAAAATATAGTAAGGGATATTTAATGTATGTCTTTTGACATTGTCAAATAATTGGTCCAATTTTGTATCTGTATATTAGGGATATAGCAATGTTAAGACTTTCGCATTACAAATATAATTAGAACTTTTTAAACTCCGTTGTTGCGTCACTTTGAAAACCATAACGGGACTGGACTAGGCTTATAGGGACCTTAGTTGTAATGAAGATTGGCCAATCTCCATATGGGTACATTATTGCACGAGTATGTCATATGACATATGGCGTGAAGAATTTATATGTAAATACGCAGAGGTTTTACTGGCAACTACTCTATTGTTAAAGCGAAGTCACATGTTGCATTTTCTGCGTCATGTAGGTTATGCCATGTCTACACATTGCCTTATTACGTAGTGTTGTGTGACTCTGGCCAGTAACTCCTGCGCACAAACGCTCGGCCGTTAGTTTTGAGCTAAACGACGGCAATGTAGTTTTAACTAAGTAGGTCGTTGTAATCACGTCATGGCGGCGAACGCGTTTAGGTCTTATCGAAGAAGGTCAATTGTGAAAATATTTAAAAGGATGCCGGAGAAACATTATTTGTGCCGATTGTGGACTGTGCGGTTTCGCTGACCCCGGTTTTGTTTTAGGGTTAACATTTTAGGTTAAATCTAAATTTGGAGTTTAAATTACCATTAAGTAAAGTTATTTATGATGGTTTTTTATTGCCTTTGGTTTGAGTTAATTGTTTATTCCTTTTTTTATATTTACACAAATGCTACATGAAATACAGAAATATCTTTTGTGTTTTTAAAGCTACTGTTGAATTTTGCTGGTGAAATAATATACAAGTTATATCGAATAATATAGAAGTATATGAATATATGATATATATATATATATATATATATATATATATATATATATATATATATATATATCATATATTGAAGTATATGAATATTGAATAATGTGAATATATTAGATTAGATTGTGAGCAAACAGAAGTTCTGAGTGTGTAAATTTTAGCGTACTCTTTGTTAATCTTTTATTCTCGTTATTTCTATGGAAAAAAATAATTTGCATGAAAAGGTTAAAATTTTAGTGCCATAAAATTCTCATGTCCATATTCTACTTCTGTTTACTTATAATTTTAACTGTATAATAAATTAGCTGGTCGGCAAAGGTTGTTCTGCCCTTTGAAACACAGCGCCAACTATCGGATCCAGATTTTGTGATTTTCGTTTTTGGCACTAAATCAACATATATTGTGGATATGAGTCATTTTAGTCCATAAATAAAGATTTTTTTGATAACTTGACTACAGCGACCCCTATAGAATTCTAGCCGTGAATCATCGTCTTGATAAAATATATATTGTGTGAATATGACCCCAAAAGGTCAAGGCGTTTAGAAGTTACACGATCACTAACAGACGTACCAACGATATAATCGTTATATCATCATCATCATCATCATCATATATATTAATATGCTAAGGTTAAGATGTTACACTCCCTTTTTAGAAAAAACCTCACAACTAATCCACATAAATTATATATCATTTTATAGATAATTGCTTGCTCTACCGGCATCCACAACTAAAAAATTTATTATTGCTATTGTTTTTGCAAATTAATTAATTATTAAAATTATATACACAAAACAGCAATGGTGCCATCTAACGGCTCAACGTCAATATGATTGACGGTCGGTAAAATTTTTGTTTAATTTCAAATCCACTCACGTATAAATAAAAGCTTTAGCTCAATGCTTTTGATACTTGCGCCTCTATATGTCAATTTTAGTAAAATATTTGTTTGATCTGTCATCTGAGCTTCATAATGGAATAAATAATGCGAAGACTTCGCACGGGTCACGCTAGTAAATATTTAATATACTTAATGGGCATACCTACTTAAAATAGGAATGATAATTATTGAAATTTAATACAAAAAAGTGATGAAGTAGAGCCAGTCAGAATGTTGCTAGTATTCTGCACCTGAATATTTGTTTTCATATATCCAATTTTTTGTTTCCAATTTTTTTCATAAGTTTATGAAAAAAATTGGTCTTTGTATCGGAACCACTGTATTTATTTGCGATGAAATATTTCCGACTTTCTCGAATGTTTACAATTTTTATTTCAAAATGTGCGAAAAAATCTATGAAACATTGCGGTTTTAATATCGTCGATATTTTACCTAAGATTTGAAAAAAGTTATTAAAAATTAATGTAGTTTATTAAAATGATAAATATTAAACCAATACCTATATAGCGTTGTGGATTTTAAATTAATTTATTTGTAGTAACTTAATACTGTAATAGAAAAATGTAAAACATGTTTTAAATAAGATCTGTCAAGCATAAGTGATATAAAAGGGTTCCGTACACATTTAGGTCTTAATAAACATTTAACGGTACATAATATTCCCATTACACTATTTATAAATCTTAATTTTTTAGAATGAAAATATATTGCCTACAATATCTTTCGCAGGCGTATATTTAAAAAATATTTTTTTGTGTGATGTCACTACAAATTAACAATTTTCGGATTGCGATGAAACTTGCTTCTTGTCAAATTTCTAGGTATACGGGAAGTGCCCTATGGGTTTTGATTTATTTATGAGTGTCGAAATATGTGACATAAAAGGCCGTTTTGTTCATTGCGTTTACTCAGAAGCTTGATTTGATCTAATTATTTGATGTTAATTTCAACTTGATACCTCTACGTGCTCATAAGAAAAAGTATCTTGACCGACAGACAGACAACGAAGTGATCCTATAAGGGTTTTTTTCCTTTTGAGATACGGGACCCTAAAAAAGGAATTTTGTTCGTTTTATTAGTTTATTCGCACTGCAAAGGGATGTAATTGTAATGGAACTGACGGACGTTCGTACTCTAACGTAAAACACAAAATTGAATAAAAAATTCAGTGAATCAACTCTCAGATCTAATTGAATTAAATGCAAGCGAAACTAAACAATTATTTAGATCAACATATTCCATGATCTAGGAGTTCTACGTTCGTACTCTAACGTAAAAGAAAAATTTTAATAAAAAATTCATTGAATCAATTCTCAGATCTAATTAAATTAATTGCAAGCGAAACTAAGCAATTATTTATATCAACATATTCCATGATCTAGGAGTTCTACGTTCGTACTCTAACGTAAAAGACAAGATTTAATAAAAAATTCAGTGAATCAACTCTCAGATCTAATTTAATTAATTACAAGCGAAACTAAGCAATTATTTGGATCTACATATTCCTTGATCTAGGAGTTCTACGTTCGTACTCTAACGTAAAAGACAAGATTTAATAAAAAGTTCAATTCAGTGAATCAACTCTCAGATCTAATTGAATTAATAGCAAGCGAAACTAAGCAATTATTTAGATCAACATATTCCATGATTTAGGAGCTCTACGTTCGTACTCTAACGTAAAAGAAAAATTTTAATAAAAAATTCATTGAATCAATTCTCAGATCTAATTAAATTAATTGCAAGCGAAACTAAGCAATTATTTATATCAACATATTCCATTATCTAGGAGTTCTACGTTCGTACTCTAACATAAAAGACAAGATTTAATAAAAAATTCAGTGAATCAACTCTCAGATCTAATTTAATTAATTACAAGCGAAACTAAGCAATTATTTGGATCTACATATTCCATGATCTAGGAGTTCTACGTTCGTACTCTAACGTAAAAGACAAGATTTAATAAAAAAATCAGTGAATAAACTCTCAGATCTAATTGAATTAATTGCAAGCGAAACTAAGCAATTATTTAGATCAACATATTCCATGATTTAGGAGCTCTACGTTCGTACTCTAACGTAAAAGAAAAATTTTAATAAAATATTCAGTGGATCAACTCTCAGATCTAATTGAATTAATTGCAAGCGAAACTAAACAATTATTTATATCAACATATTCCATGATCTAGGAGTTCTACGTTCGTACTCTAACTTAAAAGACAAAATTTAATAAAAAATTTAGTGAATCAACTCTCAGATTTAATTGAATTAATTGCAAGCGAAACTAAGCAATTATTTATATCAATATATTCCATGATCTAGGAGTTCTACGTTCGTACTCTAACGTAAAAGACAAGATTTAATAAAAAAATCAGTGAATAAACTCTCAGATCTAATTGAATTAATTGCAAGCGAAACTAAGCAATTATTTGGATCAACATATTCCATGATCTAGGAGTTCTACGTTCGTACTCTAACGTAAAAGACAAGATTTAATAAAAAAATCAATGAATCAACTCTCAGATCTAATTGAATTAATAGCAAGCGAAACTAAGCAATTATTTAGATCAACATATTCCATAATCTAGTAGTTCTACATTCGTACTCTAACGTAAAAGAAAAATTTTAATAAAAAATTCAGTGAATCAACTCTCAGATCTAATTGAATTAATTGCAAGCGAAACTAAGCAATTATTTATATCAACATGGTCCATGATCTAGGAGTTCTACGTTCGTACTCTAACTCAAAAGACAAAATTTAATAAAAAATTCAGTGAATCAACTCTCAGATCTATTTGAATTAATTGCAAGCGAAACTAAGCAATTATTTATATCAACATATTCCATGATCTAGAAGTTCTACATTCGTAGTCTAACGTAAAAGACAAAATTTAATAAAAAATTCAGTGAATCAACTCTCAGATCTAATTGAATTAATAGCAAGCGAAACTAAGCAATTATTTGGATCAATATATTCCATGATCTAGGAACTCAGTAGCGTTTCCACCTGTCAAGTCGTCCGCAGCCCGCCTCCCCATATTTGTACTCCTTGAATCCGTTCGTGTATTGCATTTATTTTATATTGCTCGGAGGTACGGAAACTATCCGGAAAGTGCATCGTTGTCGTGTATCAGTCTAGAACGGAAACGGATATTCCTTTCCATCTCATCTTTATCCATTGCGAGCGGCGTTCGGGGAGCACTTAGTGTCTCGAGAGGACTCATTTACTGTTGAGTGAAACATCTTTATGTCCTCGAGGAGAGGTAAAAGGTTTTGCTGTATGTCCTCTATATGACATGTCTTTTATACGGCGGGACAGTCTTTTATATAACATGGTTTCATGCAGACGATTGGACGTGACGTGACGTGAGTTTATAAAGGATTATTTATTTATTTATACATTTATTTATTTATTTACTTATTTATTTATCATCTGTTATGTATAGTACATATGGCAAATTTATTGCTACATGAGCAATCTCTTCCAGTCAACCATAACAATTGGTGTTGACATTTAGTCGGTAAAGTTTAAGAGATTTTACAACGAAAATTCTTTCTAAAAAATACAAAAGTATAAGTAATACAAACTTTGACAAGGTTTGGGATGGGAAAGACAGGAAAGGATAAGGGCACAAAGGAAAAGGTTTCAGGAGAGGCAGGACCGTCTCACTCGATCTTTGAATCTGTTTAGGAACGTGGTTTTCCTGATGTCAGCATCCAGGTGATTCATTTGCTGCTTGGACAGTGTAGAGTCTGGCCAAAAAGTGGCCAAAATAATTGATATAAATACATATACTAAGGTAATGCGAACAACATGCTTGTAAGGAGGGTGATAATAAAGAAGTCGTATAAAAACATTGTCAAAAGACACGAGTTTATATTCTAATAGAATATGATATTACACTCCTAAGAAATGGTTTTATTCGTGGTTCAAATGCTGGCAAAAAAGTGGCCAAAATAATTGATATAAGTACATATACTAAGGTAATGCGAACAACATGCTTGTAAGGAGGGTGATAATAAAGAAGTCGTATAAAAACATTGTCAAAAGACACGAGTTTATATTCTAATAGAATATGATATTACACTCCTAAGAAATGGTTTTATTCGTGGTTCAAATGCTGGCAAAAAAGTGGCCAAAATAATTGATATAAGTACATATACTAAGGAAATGCGAACAACATGCTTGTAACGAAAGTGATAATAAAGAAGTCGTATAAAAACATTGTCAAAAGACATGAGTTTTTATTTTAATAGAATATGATGTTACAATCTTAAGAAATGGTTTTATTCGTGGCTCAAATACCGTGGCACACCAAACTAATTGATGTAACTACATGTACTAACAAATTGCGAACAACATGGTTGTAACGAAAGTGATAATAAAGAAATCGTATAAAAACATTGTCAAAAAACATGAGTTTATATTCTAATAGAATATGATATTACACTCCTAAGAAATGGTTTTATTCGTGACTCAAATACCGTGGCACACCAAAATAATTGATGTAACTACATGTACTAACAAATTGCGAACAACATGGTTGTAACGAAAGTGATAATAAAGAAATCGTATAAAAACATTGTCAAAAAACATGAGTTTATATTCTAATAGAATATGATATTACACTCCTAAGAAATGGTTTTATTCGTGACTCAAATACCGTGGCACACCAAAATAATTGATGTAACTACATGTACTAACAAATTGCGAACAACATGGTTGTAACGAAAGTGATAATAAAGAAATCGTATAAAAACATTGTCAAAAAACATGAGTTTATATTCTAATAGAATATGATATTACACTCCTAAGAAATGGTTTTATTCGTGGCTCAAATACCGTGTCACACCAAAATAATTGATGTAACTACATGTACTAACAAATTGCGAACAACATGGTTGTAACGAAAGTGATAATAAAGAAATCGTATAAAAACATTGTCAAAAAACATGAGTTTATATTCTAATAGAATATGATATTACACTCCTAAGAAATGGTTTTATTCGTGACTCAAATACCGTGGCACACCAAAATAATTGTTGTAACTACATGTACTAACAAATTGCGAACAACATGCTTGTAACGAAAGTGATAATAAAGAAATCGTATAAAAACATTGTCAAAAAACATGAGTTTACATTCTAATAGAATGTGATATTACACTCCTAAGAAATGGTTTTATTCGTGGCTCAAATACCGTGGCACACCAAACTAATTGATGTAACTACATGTACTAACAAATTGCGAACAACATGCTTGTAACGAAAGTGATAATAAAGAAATCGTATAAAAACATTGTCAAAAGACATGAGTTTATATTCTAATAGAATATGATATTACACTCCTAAGAAATTGTTTTATTCGTGGCTCAAATACCGTGTCACACCAAAATAATTGATGTAACTACATGTACTAACAAATTGCGAACAACATGGTTGTAACGAAAGTGATAATAAAGAAATCGTATAAAAACATTGTCAAAAAACATGAGTTTATATTCTAATAGAATATGATATTACACTCCTAAGAAATGGTTTTATTCGTGACTCAAATACCGTGGCACACCAAAATAATTGTTGTAACTACATGTACTAACAAATTGCGAACAACATGGTTGTAACGAAAGTGATAATAAAGAAATCGTATAAAAACATTGTCAAAAAACATGAGTTTATATTCTAATAGAATATGATATTACACTCCTAAGAAATGGTTTTATTCGTGACTCAAATACCGTGGCACACCAAAATAATTGTTGTAACTACATGTACTAACAAATTGCGAACAACATGCTTGTAACGAAAGTGATAATAAAGAAATCGTATAAAAACATTGTCAAAAAACATGAGTTTACATTCTAATAGAATGTGATATTACACTCCTAAGAAATGGTTTTATTCGTGACTCAAATACCGTGGCACACCAAACTAATTGATGTAACTACATGTACTAACAAATTGCGAACAACATGCTTGTAACGAAAGTGATAATAAAGAAATCGTATAAAAACATTGTCAAAAGACATGAGTTTATATTCTAATAGAATATGATATTACACTCCTAAGAAATTGTTTTATTCGTGGCTCAAATACCGTGGCACACCAAAATAATTGGTATAAGTACATATACTAAGGAAATGCGAACAACATGCTTGTAACGAAAGTGATAATAAAGAAATCGGACATTTTTTCTGTTGAATGATGAAATTGACGTCTGTTGTTGTAACTCGATAGACGTCGATGGTACTCAGAACGGAAGTAACAAATCGACGCAGAAAACACTATCAATCTTACCAAATTGCCAACCTAAAGATGTTATCATGCAACGTAACCTTAAGAATTTAAATAAAGTTGAAATAATACATCACATAGTTTCATTTAGTTGTGAATAAAAATTAAGTGATAATCAATTTCTACAACATTAACGCCAAATATATTCAATATTAGAAAAAAAAACTACTTAATATAATGCCAGATGTTTATGCCAGCGGAACCGCGGTCGCAGCTAGTTTTATAATATATAAAATGGACATAAAATAATACTTGTTTACTAATTTTACCGCTTAATTAAACGCGACGTGCGGGCGAGCCGCGTGTAATAAACTGTTACGTAAATTCGAAATAAGCCACCTACGAGATAATCGACAAAGCTATTTAATTAAATTATTAAACTAAACGTTCAACCGGGAACACTTCCTATCGGTGTTTAAGGGTATTGTGGCCGTCTAAGGTTAACCAAATAATAAGCAGAAGGGAGTACATAAGTAGTAAGAACAATTAGACATGCATACGTTCTCAAACCTGCAGGCTTCTCAAGGTTAATTGTAAGTATATACCAGAGAGTATTGATCAATGATGAAGCTTTAAATTATTATAGTTAGTCAACAAAAAATAGTGAAATGCGTATGGCGGATGCGCAGGTTCCGCAAATAGAGAAACGTAAAATATTTTAATTGCATTTAAAAATACCTTTCTTAAAAAAAGGTTGAGAAAATTTTTTTAGAATTATGAAATTTAATTCCTAAAGGCATAATGTCAATGAGAAACTAGCCTGGTGAAAGGGAAAAACGATATTAAATAATTATATTCAAAGCCAAAAGTTTGCCTATCACTTCTCTTTTTTCGAGTAATTTTTAAAATTTTAATTACAAGTATCATTCAGTCCTTCTAAAATACTAATTTTGGTATGCTCTATAATATTTTATAACACTATACTATTTTAATAACACCAAAAAAGATGATCATATTTCCGAGTTTATATCATGGCTTAAATTGGGACAATACGTGATCAAGGCTATTTTCACGTTCTTTCACAACTTTGCAACAATATAAACAATTCACGCAAATCACGTAATCTCGGTGACACATTCATGGCCTGGGGTTACGTTCAGGAATCCTACGCCTAATTTCCTATTCGTAAATATCATTTGTTCTTTTATGAATAATCCTGACTCGTGCATGATAAACGCATCGTCTATATATGCTTTCAAAGCACATTTAGAAAAAAATCGCACGTGATTTTTCCTTCGGCTCACATCCTGTTTTTCATTGTACTTCGTGAAGGGAAACAGAACGGGAAACGTTTTCATTTTTCTCGCAACTTATCCAATATATAATTGGCGTTTTCATGAATAATTATTATCATACACAAGGTCTTTTTCTAGTTGTTATTTGATAAAATTGTTTTCAATGTTATAGTAATTACATTTTATCAGATCACCTCGAAACTAACTGTCCACGTTCTATAGACTTAGTTGACTGGAAGATTGCCCTTCTAGCATTAAATCTGTAATGTGTCCATTTATGTTGCATTAAAGATGACATTTATGTAGCATTGAGGACTATGCGATCATTTATAATTTATAATGCATTAAAAATTTCCTGTTCCATTTATCTTGCAATAAAGATCGTATGTTCATTAATTCTGCATTAATGATGGCATGTTGCATTAAAAATGGCAAGTGCATTTATTTTGCTTGAAAGATGGCACGTCCATTTATGCTGCATAAAGATGGCATATTCATTTATGTTTCATTAAAATGGCAAGTGCATTTATGTTACAGGAAATATTAACTTTAATTTACTGTTCTAATAAAGATGACATGTATATTTATGTAGCATTGAAGGTCAAATGTAAATTTATGGGGTATTAAAAATGGCATATACGTTTATCTTGAAATAAAGATCGTATGTAAATTTATGTTGCATAAAAGATAGCACGTTCATTTATGTTGCGTTAAAAATGGTGAGTACATTTATGTTGCATGAAATATGGCACGTACATTAATGTTGCATTAAATGTGGCAATTACATTTATTTTGCATTTGAGATGGCATATTTATGTTACATTACAGATGTATATTAAAGTTGCATTAAATATGGCACGTACATTCATGCTGCGTTTAGGACGAAAGAAACAAGTACTCAGTAGTGTTATATATATATATATATGTTTCTTGCCAAAAAAAGACAAATTACATTTTGTGAATGATTTTAAGCTAACGTTATTTAAACACAAAAATAAATCTTACGTGACTATTGCAAAGGCGTAGGAATTTGATAGTTATACCTCAAATATTCTGTGGTACAATCAAAGATAAAGATACCACAAATAGAGCGATGAAAAAGACGGATAATTCCTTCGCTGGTAGAATGTTGAAATGGAATATTTTTACTTGAGGAAATCTTAATAAAAAAAACCATTTATTATTTGTATTAGTAAACTAAGCAGATTGGTGATTCCAAAAACGGAAATAATTCTCATGAATGCGGTAACGACTCGTATTACTATTTACAATTAAACATGTGACCGTTTAAGATATATTATTATAGAAATATTTGATAACATTACACTTAAACTGTGTTTTGCTATACTGTGTTAAACCATATACTGTGTTTTTTTTAGTTTTCTTAAAAATAATATTAAGCAAAAAATTGTTGGAAAAAATTTAAGAAAGTTACATTTTACCACAGGCGTTCGATTAAAATTTAGAGATAATTTTTTTCGCCACGGTTTGTTGATATATGTTGATGATAGCTAACCCATAAGATAAATTAAATTTTCGCTATAGCAGAAAAGAGTCGGGTAATATATTCACACATTTTTATTAAAAATAATACTATTTCCTGTCCCATCGGATAGTCGGAAGTGAGAAGGTGTGGTGTTGGAAAATAAACAGTTAATCAACCTGTGCAATTGCCGCCAAACCTTCATTAACTTTATTGAATTATACGTATAAGTAGTTCGTATCCAATTGAAAAGGGACTCGGTAATTATACATTTTCATCCATTTCCCAAAATTTCCACGAACCCAATCTTCCGTCCCCGGAGTAATACATAAAGGTTAATGAATTTTACGTAACAAAGTTATCACGCATTCAATTAGGTCGTCACTTTTCGTTTCACCTTACTAATGGATGGCGTACCTTTGGTGGCAATAACTGAATTTTAGTTTCCCAGAGCGACCTTTTTGAAATGATTTTTTTTATAAGTAAGAGGATCGAGTGTCGAATGGAACGAATGGAAGTTGCTAAGGTGTCGTTTTTTAGTATATACTATTTTTGTTATATCTATATTATTAGGTTTTAGAAAAAAAAATTTGAGAAACCTAGGTACGTTTGCCGATTCCGCGAAGCAAGATATAATATATTGAAGCTTGGAGCGATAAAGCAGAGGCACCTTAAAGAAACTTTCCTTTCGGTTATATGTATTTAGCAAAGTTTTCATATTGAGTTTATGTTATCTTTTAGTTGAAATTTAATTTTATAATGTTCAGTCATTTTCAGATTCATTATGCTAATTATTATCTGCTTGAGAAGAGAGCTTACCTCTAATGGATGATGCTCAGATGACGTATAAACTTTTTAGCCGATTGATGTCTCGTGCAAATAACATTTGTAATAATTTAATTAAATTGTCACAGTACTCGTGGGCTATATAGTAGAACATCGTGGATTTACGTAAATCTGATGTAAAGGGCCACGATTGCCATTAAAGAAACTGGCAAAAGTTCATATAATGATGGGTACAAATGTTGCAAGTATAAAAATTTCTTTTTTAATAAAGAAAATGAAACGATAAGTTCCTTAAAAGTTTTATTTAAATCGTTTGTTAGGCGAATATATAATCTGGTATTTTTTAAGAGAAGTCAGGTTATATTTTATTACAGCTTGTGAATTCTGTTTCAAAATGTAAACAAGAGCAAATTGTGTTTGTATCCTTCATACACAGATGTAACATACAAATGTAGCACGAAAAAAGCTACGTGCAACTCGAAAATTGAATTTTGACAACAGAACGAATGTTAATGGCCGTTAAGAGTTTACTGTTTACCCGACTGCGGCGCAGCAAAGAAACCGTAATAAATGTAACAATCTATGTATATATAATCTATGTATATATGGATATTCGATCGTTGTCCAAAAACTTTTGAACTTATTTTAGCAAAGGACAGTACGAATATTAACGTCAGTTATGAGTTTATTTTTTATCAGACTGCGGCGCAGCTAAGGAAGGGTATTGAATTTAATAGACTATGTTTTTATCTATATATGGATGTTTACTCATAACCCAAAAACTTCTGAACCGATTTTAGCAAATGACAGAATGGATGTTAATGTCAGTTATGAGTTTATTTTTTACTCGACTGCGGCGCAGCTAAGGAAGAGTGATGAATTTAATAGACTATGTTTGTATCTATATATGAATGTACGATCATAGCCCAAAACTTCTGGACCGATTTTAGAAAATGATAGAACGAATGTTAAGGTCAGTTATGAGTTTATTTTTTACCCGACTGCGGCGTAGCTAAGGAAGGCTAATGAATTTGATACACTATGTTTGGATCTTTATATGGATGTTCGATCACAGCCCAAAAACTTCGGAACCGATTTTAACAAATGACAGAACGAATGTTAATGTCAGTTATGAGTTTATTTTTTAGCCGACTGCGGCGCAGCAAAGGAAGGGTATTGAATTTAACAACCTATGTATGTGTATCTATACATGGATGTTCGATGATAGCCCAAAAACTTCTGAACCGATTTTAGCAAATGACAGTACGAATGTTAACGTCAGTTATGAGTTTATTTTTTATCAGACTGCGGCGTAGCTAAGGAAGGGTATTGAATTTAATAGACTATGTTTTTATCTATATATGGATGTTTGATCATAACCCAAAAACTTCTGAACCGATTTTAGCAAATGACAGAATGGATGTTAATGTCAGTTATGAGTTTATTTTTTACTCGACTGCGGCGCAGCTAAGGAAGGGTGATGAATTTAACAGACTACGTTTGTATCTATCTATATATGGATGTTCGATCATAGCCCAAAAACTTCTGAACCGATTTTAGCAAATGACAGAATGGATGTTAATGTCAGTTATGAGTTTATTTTTTACTCGACAAAACTAAAGGAAGGGTAATGAATTTAAGACTATATTTGTATCTGTATATGGATGTTCGATCGTAGCCCGAAAACTTCTGAACCGATTTTAGCAAATAACAGAACGAATGTTAACATCAGTTGAGTTTATTTTTTACTCGACTTCGGCGCAGCAAAGGAAGGGTAATGAATTTAAGACTATGTTTGTATCTATCTATATATGAATGTTCGATCATAGCCCAAAAACTTCTGAACCGATTTTAGCAAATGACAGAACGAATGTTAACGTCAGTTATGAGTAGTATATTTTTTACTCGACTGCGGCGCAGCAAAGGAAGAGTAATGAATTTAACAGACTATGTTTGACTATGTTTTATTTTGTTTGATCATAGCCCAAAAACTTCTGAATCGGTTTTAGTTAATGAGGTATCAATCGGTTTGTATTTAATGTAAGAGTGTTACACGCTAGGTTGTTAGAGGCAAAAACATTTTGGCGGAACTCGCACAGCCGTGTTTTTAGTTTTTTAGTCATTTGTTTTTTTTATTATTAATTATTTTTAATTTAATAATAAGTAATTATATTTACATGTTATTAAATGCAGTATCATCATTCAAAAAATGATACATTTATATTTTTGTGTTTTAGGCTAGAACTGATATATTCAATCTGGAAATGTGTAAAATGGGTAAAGAGCCAGTAGAACTGTAAATTGTTTAAAAGTTTCAATTTGTCATTTTGATCATTTTTACTTTTGCAGTTGTTGATTTTATTTATTTATTTATGAAACTTTACTGCTTATGTAGTAATTAAAAAAATGGGTGAAGAACGAGTAGAACTTTAAATTTTTTAAAAGTTTCAATTTGTCATTTTATTTTTGTTGATTTTATTTATTTATTTATGAAACTTTACTCCTTATTTAGTAATTGTAGTATACATCTGGGATACTTATTACTGAAAGCGCAACTTTTGTCACACGACCACTTCAGATAAATGTGAAATTGAATACTGAGTTAAATGACTGATACGAGCTAGTTAACAAAACATCATTTAACGATTATTAGCGTAACAAAACAGTATTTAACGGTTATTAGCATAGAAATAATTTTTAATGTTAGTGCAAGGTTAGATTTTTTTGAGAGTATATTTTAGGAATATAAACAAAGAAATAATATTTAAAATCATTACTGGGAGAGATTTCCTCCAAAGTATTTTGAAGATTTTTAGCATAGAAATAGTTTTTAATATCAATGCAAGGAGGGATATTGTTAAGAGTATATTTGAAGATTATTAGCGTTGGAATAATCTTTAGTATCAATGCTGGGAGAGATTTCGTCGAGAGTATATTTGAAGATTATTTTTTGAGAATAGGAGAATTTTTTGGTGCGAATTGTGGTGCGCAACTATAAAAGTATAATACATTGGTTGCTATGCCGTATACTTATACATGATTTCTGAGAATTAATTGTTTGTTAATTCAGTACATTGTTTGTTAATTCGACGACGGCACTGTATCTTTACATGCTGTAGCGATTGATTCGAGACTTCAGGTATGCTGTCATCGGGTATTCAATAATATGCAGTTTATTAGTGTTTGAAGTGTATATTTTCCCGTGGGGTCCACAATTTGTATTTTATTTTTTATTTTTTGGTGC
Organism: Druceiella hillmani; assembly: GCA_039881145.1. NCBI lineage: Eukaryota > Metazoa > Arthropoda > Insecta > Lepidoptera > Hepialidae > Druceiella > Druceiella hillmani. The sequence goes on from JAYKKI010000062.1 coordinate 8,157,750, forward strand.
GAATTGTGGTGCGCAACTGTAAAAGTATAATACATTGGTTGTTATGCCGTATACTTATACATGATTTCTGAGAATTCATTGTTTGTTAATTCAGTACATTGTTTGTTAATTCGACGGCACTGTATTTTTACATGCTGTAGCGATTGAATTGAGACTTCAGTTATGCTGTCATCGGGTATTCAATAATATACAGTTTATTAGTGTTTGAAGTGTATATTTTCCCGTGGGGTCCACTATTTGTATTTTATTTTTGTTCATTTTTTTAGTGCGAATTGTGATGTGCAACTATAAAAGTATAATACATTGGTTGTTATGTCGTATACTTATGCATGATTTCTGAGAAATCATTGTTTATTTAGTACATTGTTTGTTAATTCGACGACGGCAATGTATCTTTACATGCTGTAGCGATTGATTCGAGACTTCAGGTATGCTGTCATCGGGTATTCAATAATATGCAGTTTATTAGTGTTTGAAGTGTATATTTTCCCGTGGGGTCCACTATTTGTATTTTATTTTTGTTCATTTTTTTAGTGCGAATTGTGATGTGCAACTATAAAAGTATAATACATTGGTTGTTATGTCGTATACTTATGCATGATTTCTGAGAAATCATTGTTTATTTATTACATTGTTTGTTAATTCGACGACGGCAATGTATCTTTACATGCTGTAGCGATTGATTCGAGACTTCAGGTATGCTGTCATCGAGTATTCTATAATATGCAGTTACTAGTGTTTGAAGTGTATATTTTTCCCGTGGAGTCTACAATTTGTATTTTATTTTTGGTGCGAATTGTGATGCGCAACTATAAAAGTATAATACATATAATCATTACAATACAAGTATAATACATATAATAATACAATAAATCATTGTTTATTCAGTACATTGTTTGTTAATTCGACGATGGCACTGTATCTTTACATGCTGTAGCGATTGATTCGAGACTTCAGCTATGCTGTCATCGGGTATTCCCCGTGACAGTGACATTTTTGTCTTCTAAAGAAGTGTATATTTTTCCCGCGAAGTCTACAATTTGTATTCTATTTGTGTTTATTTTGAAAGCCAGGTCAATATATATACGAGTATTAGTCTAGCATATCTGTCTGTTTGTCTGTTCCAAAAATCATTTGAATAGTTAAAATCGCAGCTTCAAAATTTGGTCGTATTTTAACACACGATTATAGAATTATTTTAAGAGACAATGTCTTATTCTACAAGTATTGTATTCCGATGTCGTTCCATATATTTTTCGCAGTTGGTAATTATAGCGATATATTTTATTATGATACTTAAATTTTTTTAATTTTAGTAATTGATTTTTAATAAATTTATATATATATATATATATATATATATATATATATATATATATATATATATATATATATATAGACCGGTTTTTGTAGCTTTACGTGTTATATTAATGTGAAAACGATTCCGCCCGCTCGCCTCTTCACGCTGAAAAGCTTGTGCAAATACTTCCACTCCTATATCTTAGACTGAAGAGTCTTTTACCCTCGGGGTTACGCTTAGACGAATATCCGGGAGTCTGACAGAACATACTGCAGTTGCTAATATTTAAATTTAAATGAATTACAGAACTAAAAATATTTATTGAAAATAAAATAAATATTGTCATCTAGCGGAGAATTATAAAACTACATTTTAATGTACTGAGATCATGGCGGTTGTTTATAAAAGAAACAGATGGCGCTATCACTTAGTGACCTCTTAATTACTTAAGTATTCTAAGTATTGTCATTTTTATCTGCCAAATAATGACAATAGTACAATGAAATGAGATTAATTTTTTTGGGCTCGATATGCATAACAGTATGAAAATATTTTCATACCTTTTGATTTTTGAAGATTTTTGGAGTTTACTCCTTAAGAATCGATTTTCATATATAGCGCCCGGTATGAAGTTTTATGAGGAGTCAAATCAGAAGTTCATAGCGTTAAAAAAAATGTAACCGTTAGGTGGCCTCTCCGCGCAACTTTAGAGTGAGATATTAATATGATTGTGATAGTGAGATTTAGCATTTTCTTATGGCGTCATCGCAAGGACGGAGTGGGAAACATAGTTTACTATCGTTCGCTTATATCAAGATGTAATCATTAAAGGTAATTATGTGTAAATATTCGGTGTTTTCTGTCCTACAAGAATAAAAAGGGTCTTTTAAATTTAACTTCTTAATCTGACGTTACTAAATATTTTTAATTTTGTTGTATAAATTTGGTTTTGTTCCTTTGTGTTTTGCTTGAAAATAATTATATTTATTATATTTTTTTTTATTAAAGAATTTTACATTTAAGGATATTGATATTTATATTCATATACTGTGTTACCTATTTTATACATTCCAAGACAATCAAATAATATATTATAATTATATTGCCAGCATTCTTTTATTAAAGAATATTGATATTTATATTCATATACTGTGTTACCTATTTTATACATTCCAAGACAATCAAATAATATATTATAATTATATTGCCAGCATTCTTTTATTAAAGAATATTGATATTTATATTCATATACTGTGTTACCTATTTTATACAATCGTACTTAAGGAGTAAACTCCAGTCGTGCGTCAGAGCTGACACGCACAATTTTTTTCTGTCTAGTCCCTAGATGACATAGCATAATAAATTGATAGATATTGACCTAAGGTAAACCATATATGCACTGAATTTGATTAATATCTGTTTAGTAGTTTTTTCTGTATCATGCGTTCAGACAAAAAAAAATTAATCGTTTTTCTGTAATATGCGTTCAGAAACACGTTTTAAAAACTATTTATTTTTGCTAGTCCCAACTAATATACTTCAATTATTTACTTAAATTCGATGAATGGTGATGAATCATCTGGCATACTTATTGCTACATGAGCAATCTCTTACAGTAAACCAGAATCAGAAAGCAAAGGAAAAACACAAAAATAATCTAATTTAATACGTCGAGTGGGGTTTACGGACCACTTTTATTATATACCTATATTCAAAACAGGTTAATTTTGGCAAAAATGGTAGAAATTGGAAGATAATATATAAATAGTCTCGAATAGGATGTAGATTGCTAGCTTAAGCACTTACTCAACGAGAACAAGGTTTACCTTGACATTTAGCTAGGTAATGGATTCGAAATGAGACCAGACTGTTTTTTTTAAGTCGTTAATAATAAAAAAAATCAATATGACATTAATATACCCATGACAAATAGAATATCTCTCATATGTCACACAATTGCGTCACAGAATTTGACATTTGTCGAAACGAAGTAATCTATGACATTATTAAATAAATGATAGAATGCTCAAATTAGTCATTGCTTTTATGTAATTTTTTATCTGTAAAAAGAAAAAAAAATCCAGATGGCCTTAGACAGTCTGTTCATATATCCTTTTTATAAATAATAATGTAACTAGCCTAAGAAGTTTGTATTTATTCATGATCTAAGTATTGAATATATTTGGCGTTAATTTTGTAGAAATTCATTATTCACAATTAAATGAAACTACGTGATGTAGTATTATTCTTACTTTCTTTAAGTTCTTTACCATGACCTAGGTTTCGCAACATCTTCAGGTGGGTTATTAGCAAAGATCTTTGCTAATAGCCCACCTGAAGATGTTGTAATATAACGAAATCTAGTCCGTGGTAAAGAACTTAAAGAAAGTAGAAATAATACTACATCACGTAGTTAAAGAACTTAAAGAAAGTAGAAATAATACAACATCACGTAGTTTCATTTAATTGGGGATATTGAATTTCTACAAAATTAACGCCAAATATATACAATATCTTCTCACGTTGTAATTTCAATTCAATTCCTTACAATTTCAAGTTAGCAGCCGTTAAGTTTTAGTACAACGACAATCCAGTTCTTAGTTACTGTATCGGCCTCTGAGATACTTCGTTTGTAGGTCGTTCGCTCGTTAACAGAATGGAAGTCGGTTAATAGGGATACGTAATTTTATTAACTCGCATGTTTGGTTGTGGAACATATATTTAAAATGTTTAGGTACAGTCATTGTATATGGTCTTGAAATATTATTATTACCTATTAAGTGAAACTCGTACTATGAGGGATTAACACGCATGCTTGTTTGTGGAACATAAAGTTTATGTGCAGGCATTGTATATGGTCTTGTAATATTATTATTACCTATTAAGTGGAACTCGTACTATGAGGGATTAACACGCATGCTTGTTTGTGGAACATAAAGTTTATGTGCTGGCATTGTATATGGTCTTGTAATATTATTATTACCTATTAAGTGGAACTCGTACTATGAGGGATTAACACGAATGCTTGTTTGTGGAACATAAAGTTTATGTGCTGGCATTGTATATGGTCTTGTAATGTTATTATTACCTATTAAGTCGAACTATCCTACCTATTTAATGGAACTCGCACTGAGAGGGATTACCACGCATGTTTAGTTGCTAAACATATATTTAAAACATTTATTTCCGGTTATCGTGAAGGAATACTTGAAAAACCTGTTAAGTAAAATTGAAGGAATTCTTAAAAAATCTATTAAGTAAAAGTGAAGGAATAATTGAATAACCTATTAAGTAAAATGAAGGAATACTTGAAAACCCTATTAAGTAAAAGTGAGGGACTACTGGAAAAACCTATTACGTAAAAGTGAAGGAATACTTGAAAAACCTATTAAGTAAAAGTGAAGGAATATTTGAAAAACCTATTAAGTAAAAGTGATGGAATACTTGAAAAACCTATTACGTAAAAGTGAAGAAATACTTGAAATGCCTATAAAGTAAAAGTGAAAGAATTCTTGAAAAGTCTATTAAGTAAAAGTGAAGGAATACTTGAAAAATCTATTAACTAAAAGTGAAGGAATACTTGAAAAACCTAGTAAGTAAAAGTGAAGGAATACTTGAAAAACGTATTAAGTAAAAGTGAAGGAATTCTTGAAAAAATTATTAACTAACAGTGAAGGAATACCTTAAAAATCTATTAAGTGGAACTCGCACTATGAGGGTTTCTTATATACTTAAGCATTTATAAATATTTAAGGGTACATGGAATTGTTATTACACTACTATTTATAAATATATATATAAATACTGAACTATTTATAAATATTTTAATTATTATAAAATATTATTATAAATCATATTTATATTAATTGTTTATAAATATAAATTTTTCACAACGTTGATATATTGCCTAATACATTTTTTACAGGTGTCAATCAAACACGGGGCATATTTAAATAATGTTATTGCTCATGTAAATACATTAATATACTGCCTTTTACGTCTTTCACAGACACAACAGTTATACATTTTAAAACATAACGTTATTTGGCAGTTGATTTAATTCACTTATATTGAGTTTTCTGCACTCTTTGCAGACCCATATTAAATGTCATAACTTGGCCGACTATTAGTCTTAAGCTAGTAAAGTCTACCTAGCTGTGATAACTCTCTTTTTAAGTTAGTTATCTATTCCAAATATTCACAATTAAATGAAACTACGTGATGTAGTATTATTTCTACTTTCTTTAAGTTCTTTACCACCACCTAGGTGTATTGCAACATCTTCAAACGGGCAAAGATAAAGAACTTAAATAAAGTAGAAATAATACTATATCACGTAGTTTCATTAAATTGTGAATATTCATTATTCACAAAATTAACGCCAAATGTATTCAATATTCCGAATATTTTTAGACATTCAAATATAGTGGTTTGGCTTGTAGGGTGTAGGGACATATAATTCTTGTAACTCTAGCCAATTATATATATAGCTAGCTGTGATAACTTCCTTTTTAAGTTAGTGTATATATTCTACTATTCCGAATATTCATAATTAAGTTAAACTACGCGATTTAGTATTATTTCCACTTTCTTTAAATTCTTTACCACGACCTAGGTTTCATTGTATTACAACATCTTAAGTTATTAGCAAAGATAAATAATTTAAATAAAGTAGAAATAATACTACTTCACCTAGTTTCATTTAATTGTGGATAATTAATTTTTACAAAATTAACCCCAAATATATTTAATATTTCGAATATAGTGGTTTGGCTTGTAGGATGTAGGGACATGTAACTTTTGTAATTCTAGTAAAAATTATAATTTTAAAGCCTAATATTTCACAATTAAATGAAACTACGTAATGTAGTATTATTTCTACTTTCTTTAATTTCTTTACCACGACCTAGGTTTCGTTGTATTACAACATCTTCAGGTGGGATATTAGCAAAGATCCTAGGTCGTGGTAAAGAACTTAAAGAAAGTAGAAATAATACTACATCACGTAGTTTCATTTAATTGTGTATAATGAATTTCTACAAAATTAACGCCAAATATATTCAATGCCTAATATTTCGTAAACGAATCTTTATATCGAAAAAGTTTTCATAATATATCCAAAATATTTTTGGAAGACCTACTTAATGATATCCTGTACAATGCGAAGAATCCATCCGACTTGAAATCTAGGGAAGGTACCCTAAGAACTTTTTTTAAAGTACTTGGAGTACCGTTCAATTTCAATGGGAGTATTTTTCAGTGAGTTATTTTCAACTTTATGGCGCTAATAGCCTGCGTTTAAAACGGTTGTGCCATAAAGACGGACTAGACGGGCATAGCGTACCTGTAAGGGTTCCTAGATTTTTCCACGGAATCCTAGAAAAGGCGCCTTATAGAGTTGCCTCTGATGTGGGTATATAGAGTTATTCCATAACAGGAAAAACATTTAAGGTATATATTTAGATGTGCCTTAATATTTAGACGTGCCTCTGATATGGGTATACAGAGTTATTCCATAACAGGATAAATATTTAAGGTGTATATTTAGATGTGCCTTAATATTTAGACGTGCCTCTGATATGGGTATACAGAGTTATTCCATAACAGGATAAATATTTAAGGTGTATATTTAGATGTGCCTTAATATTTAGACGTGCCTCTGATATGGGTATACAGAGTTATTCCATAACAGGATAAATATTTAAGGTGTATATTTAGATGTGCCTTAATATTTAGACGTGCCTCTGATATGGGTATACAGAGTTATTCCATAACAGGATAAATATTTAAGGTGTATATTTAGATGTGCCTTAATATTTAGACGTGCCTCTGATATGGGTATACAGAGTTATTCCATAACAGGATAAATATTTAAGGTGTATATTTAGATGTGCCTTAATATTTAGACGTGCCTCTGATATGGGTATACAGAGTTATTCCATAACAGGATAAATATTTAAGGTGTATATTTAGATGTGCCTCAATATTTAGACGTGCCTCTGATGTGGGTAGCTTTAAAATATTTATTACCAGCTTTTTGATCGTGACATCGTTCGCTTGGATTTTCGACGAAGACAACAGGATTTGTCTCTAACCCAAGAACACGATAGCAACATCAAATCTACAACGTTGAATTTTCTATATAGGCTAGGTGTGCCATCTATCTGTAATATTAAATTCTTGATACAGAAAAGGTGAGCTATCTATTGACATGTGTTATTGAGTGAAAATACCGAGTTTCATCCTAAAAGTATTATGTTATTTCCTGGGTTAAAAGTTGTCATTATGTTAATACGAATCTCGAACTGTATTTATTTATTTATTATTTATGCAAGCTTAGAAAATAAGTATAAAGTGGCAGACTTATTGCTACAAGAGCAATCTCTTACAGCCAACCACAATGAATTAGATGAGTACATTAAGTGCTGCGGCAGACTGTAAGTGGTTTTTAAACATTAATGAATTCTATTTAAAATATAAAATATATAATATAGTGTGGTAATAAAATAATATTAATTAAAAACCAAAGCAGAACGACACTTTAGGAGTGGGTTATAATGTGGAAGGGATTAGGATCTGCCAAATATAATAGATAATATGGTTTCTGACGACTTTTGAAATAGATAATATGTTTTCTGCCAAGTTTTATGAAAATCTGCTGTTGCTAATCTGACATTTAAAATATTTTTCGTGGCATTAAATTTCCACATCGAAGTACACGTACATACATCTTTGGCAGTGATTCGTAATTTGGTTGTCGAGTTATTACCAACATCCAACCTTTCGCAATCGCATTTCATCACATCAGGGGTATCCCCGAAATATAAAATAAGTCCAAAGATGTTTTTACGGTTATCAAATTTTTATAAGTAATTCATTGTGATGATGAATATGTGTTTTTAGTGCAGTCTGCATATATTTATGTTTATTGTGTCGGTTGCACAATGTCTTATATTGTAGACAAATATTACGTGATATTTTTTTAAGAAAATAAATATAAAATATTGATATAAAAAATTTCCATTTCACAATTAAATGGAACTACGTAATGTAGTATTATTTCTACTTTCTTTAATTTCTTTACCACGACCTAGGTTTCGTTGTATTACATCTTCAGGTGGGATATTAGCAAAGATCTTTGCTAATATCCCACCTGAAGATGTTGTAATACAACGAAACCTAGGTCGTGGTAAAGAAATTAGACAAAGTAGAAATACTACTACATCGCGTAGTTTCATTTAATTGTGAATAATGCATTTCTACAAAATTAACGCCAAATATATTCAAAATTCCCATATATTAAATGTGTCAAAAAGATGAATCTAGCAACTGATTAATTTGTAAACAAATACCAACTGTTTAAAAATTTGCGAACATTCACCAAGTTAAAAAATACACGAAGAAAATATGACGGTAAACAAAAATAAAAATTGTTCAAAGTAGCCCCTATTGCCCCATCCGACTCACTCCTCTCGCCTTGGGCCCATTTTGCGCGGTGTCGCGTGACATATTCGCTCGCAACCAACGGCGACGCAAGGCTCCGCGGTGCAGCGGAATGCATGTGGATGAGTGCAGCCGGTGCAATTTAATATTGAATACATTGCAATTTGTAGTAGAGGAGAAGTACTCGAGCTCTTTGCTTGCATTTAATACGTTTACGCTGAACTAGTCGTGCATGTCTAGGTGATTAGAGTTGGCTGACACGGGTAGGTTGCGGCAGATAATTGCGACGCGTGCAGTTTAGTGGTCGTGTCGTTGAAGCGTCGGTTAGGTTAGGTTAGATAAGTTTAAATTACTTATCTGCTGTTATGCTAAAGATACAGAGTACCGTTTATTCACAGAGTGTTACGCTAAAGATATTACTTTTATGCAGATAGATTCTCTTTTATTTAGATATCACGTATCTATAAAGTCTTATGCTAAAAAGTTACTACATCTAGTGTTATACTCTGTATAAAAAGTAGTAAGCTACTTTCATACAGAGCATAACACTAGATATCACTTATCAATAAAGTGTTATGCTAAAAAGTTACATCTCGTGTGATGCTCTGTACAAAAAGTAGTAAGCTACTTTTATACAGAGCATAACACTAGATATCACTTATCAATAAAGTGTTATGCTAAAAAGTTACGACATCTAGTGTTATGATCTGTGTACAAAGTAGTAAGTTACTTTTATACAGAGCATAAGGCTAGATACCACTTATCAATAAAGTGTTATGCTAAAAAGTTACGACATCTAGTGTTATGCTCTGTATAAAAAGTAGTAAGTTACTTTTATACAGAGTATAACGCTAGATACCACTTATCTATAAAGGGTTATGCAAAAAAGTTCCATCTAGTGTTATGCTCTGTATAAAAAGTAGTAAGCTACTTTTATACAGAGCATATCACTTGTCTATAAAGTGTTATGCTAAAAAGTAACGTACAAATACGATGACTTGACGTCTTGGGATGGCGGTTATTTGTTATTTTTTTGTTTTTAAATAAATGAAGCGAGAGATATATTTTAATATAAACGCAATTTCACAATCTCTAATCTATCAGATCAAGGTGTTTCAATGTTTTCATTTTATCTATAGCACAATATACCTTTGGCCTAATTTCAAATTGATGTATGTTTTAAAAATTAATAAAAATCGACAAAAGTTTTCATTTTTGACTTATTAGGTGCAGAATCGAAAAAAATACTATTTTATCTGCAAATATGTAAATAATTATTTATAAATCACTTCAGATATGCGTCATGTTACTGCATTAATGATTATAGCCTTCCCATGTTTAGAATAGGGATGTTTTTATTTTTTTTATGTTTTTAGGGTTCCAAAAAACACTCTAATAAACAGATGAAAGGAAAAAAAAACACCTTATAGGGTCACCTTGTTGTCCGGCTGTCTATTTATATGTCTGTCAAGGCCCTTTTTTCAGGAACGAGTGGAGGTATCAAATTGAAATTAATATCAAATACTTAGGTCTGCGGTCCCTTGGAGCTTGTAAAAAATCAAGCTTCTAAGTCAACGCAATTGACACAAATAAATCAAATTTATAGGGTACTTTCCGTTGACCTAGAATCATGAAATTTGACAATAACCTAGGTTTCACAGCACAAGTAAACGAAGAAATCCGAAATTCTTTAATATAATAACGTAAGAAATATTTTCTTTTGAACATGCGCTTGTGAAAGATATTGTAGGCAATATATTTTCAATTCAAATAATTTTAATTTTGTAAATAATTTAATACGAATATTATGTACCATTAAATGTCTACAAATGCCTAAATGTGTACGGAACCCTAGCAGTGTGAGTTCCACTCGTGCTTGACAGGTTTTTAATTTTAAGTAGAAAATAGCTAGCAGGGAAAACACAATTAAAATATGTCTCTAGCTTTAAACTAGCGTAAATAAACACCTTGTTAAATAAAATTACGTTTATGAGCTATTTTAGAACAAAATGTGGAACAAAACGTAATATTACTATTTAGTCTTCATAGACAGTAAGTATTTCGCCAATTCATGGTGACTAAAATGTCTAAGACTATTTTAGTCATCATAGAGTGTCGAATTACTTTATTTGTATATTTAAATTTCACGGTTCCTTTACGATTGTATTAAAGTTTGAGAAGTAAAATTCGACTTTCACGGTGACTAAATTGTCAATATGAGGTATCAGCGGTAAACAAGGAAAATGTAAAGAATGGAAATATACTCTCATGGTCACCTCTGTTAATTAACTACGCAAAAGTTTGACAAACGCGTAAGTTTGTCTATAGCAGTCTTTAATTTGCATACAGAGTGATTCATTCATGGGCAACAATAGAAAATATTCTATTGAAAATGCATTAATATAATATATATATTCAAAGAAATATTATATAATTCATTCCAACGCCATATCATAAAATAAGTAGAACAAAGTGAAAGGGAATACTAATCGTATTAAAACATTACGTTGGTGCAGCCTGCGTCATTGTGGTCACATTTACTATTCAAATATCGCGTTATGGACGTGAATAGGAGACGATATCAAGGTACTGACCATGAAATGTGTCTGTTACGTCGTAGGATGGACTCTCACAAAGATGGTCTGCTGAAAATGTTTAAGCCAGTACTGACCATGACACTCGTATTTGTCTATTACATTGTTGGATGGACTCTCACAAAAATGTTCTGATCAGAAAGTTTAGGCCAGTACTGACCATGATATTTGTCTATTACGTTGTTGGATGGACTCTCACAAAGATGGTCTGATGAGAAAGTTTAGGCCAGTACTGACCATGATATTTGTCTATTATGTTGTTGGATGGACTCTCACAAAGATGGTCTGATGAGAAAGTTCAAGCTAGTACTGACCATGGTATTTGCCTATTGCGTTGTTGGATGGATTCTCACAAAGATGTTCTGATGAGAAAATTTAAGCCAGTACTGACCATGATATTTGTCTATTACGTTGTTGTATGGAGTCTCACAAAGATGGTCTGATTGAGTAAGTTTATAGTCCATAAGGAGTCACATATGAACGTATCAGTTTGTGTTGTCGGCGGAGAGTTACCTCCCATAACTTATAGCTTATATGTAAGTGATATGACGCAAATATGAGACTAGAGATCGATAATTGCTGGAATGTTGTAGTAAGTTGAATAGGTATTTGTTAATGTTTTAGCTTAAGTGGATAATAAAAGAAAACCTGTTAAAGTTTCATGTTTGTTCGGGTTACGATTTAAGTGTTTAGAATTGTCTGAGGCCTTGGTGAGTTCCTTTTTTTCTGGAACTGAGCACTTGTTAGTGTTTTAATTAACGTTGAATAACTTAAATTTCAGTTTAATAATAAATCTGGTGTTATTTTTGTGTAATTATAATGTCGAAATTACAACGTACAACGCCGTTCTAGCGATTTGTAGGTACTATAGTAATGAAATGGGGCTCTTATCAATTAAAAAGAGATTAAAATGTCGTTAATATTTTTCTTCAAGACCGTTAGAGGGTCATTCTATGTTAGGCTATATGCAGAGTTTTATTTCAACATTTTAGAGTTTATTTAAACGTCGCCTGACTGTTTAATTTCTAGATATAATAGTATATATAATACGTAGTATGATAGTAACAAATTATGATAATACGCTGTAATACTATTTTAGTAAGTATAAAAACATATAATATTATATTTATAAATAAAACAGTGCATTAATTTTAACTACCAATTTTGTTGTGACGTTACGCTTATGTTTAGGAACGTTACAAAAATAGGTGGCCTTATTAAATTAATGTTACTTACTTAAATTTTATAAAATTGAGGTGAAATAATAAAACACACTTTTGGGCTTTATACATTTTGCCAAAAATCCAAGTTTCAAAATCTCTCGTTAAATCATTAACGACAGGTTTTGAAATAATGTGATTGATATAGAAAATGTGGCCAAATGCGTGTCGGAACACGCATCGTCTGTGTCTCTTGATATTGCCTGTGTCTCTTGATATTGTTGTTGCAATTTAATAGAAATAAGAAAGATGTAATCAAATGCTATTATTTAGAATTTTTCGAGATTTTTCAAACTTATAGCTACAAGACGGTGACATATTGCACATCATTTTGACGCCTAATGAAATAAAAACCTGTCAAGTACGTGTGGAATTCCCACTACGAGTGTCATTCGCACTACGTATAAATTTAGGCATTTATAAACATTTAATAGTTCATAATAGTCCTATTAAACTGTTTGCGAAATTTTAATTTTTAGAACGAAAATATATTGCCTGCTATAACGTTCACAGATGTTTAAAAAATATTTTATTTATGTGGTATAACTAAAAAATTAACGATTTTCGGATTTTTGTATTTATTTATACTATGAGATCTAGATTCTTGCCAAATTTTATGATTCAAGATCAATGGGAAGTACCCTATAGATTTTGATTTATTTGCGAGTGTCAAAATACGTGGCGTGATTGGCCATATTTTTAGGGTTCCTATTGTTTGCATTGACTTAGAAGCTTGATTTTTTTTAAATCCCTAAGAGACTGGAGACCTAAGTATATGATAATTTCACGCGATTTCACGCGTTCCTGAGAAAAAGAACCTTGACAAACAGACAGACGGACAACGAAATAATCCTATAAGGGTTCCTTTTTCCTTTTGAGGTACGGAACCCTAACAAAGGTCGCAGGTAATGATAACGGTAACAGTATTGGTAATGGTAACGGAAACGATTTTTCGCTCCTTTTTTACGATACATTATTTTTTTTTTAATATTTTGCTACAAGCGAGATTTTCATATTGCAAGTAATTGTATTTGCAATTTCACATACGTAGGTATAAAACCTTAGAAAATGTGAGACTATGACACAAGGGTAGATGGATGAACGGGCATGGTGAAATTATAAGGGTTGCATAATGAAATAGGGATGAGTCAAGTTTTAGTGTGTTCATAAGCCGGAATCTCGCTAATTATAGTTTATTTTATGGCGTAGGTATGTACACCATCTAAACAAGATAAGTATATAACGTGGTATAACAAAACCAACCCCTTATCAAATTTATGCTGAAGTCAATTAGACAAAAATTATCAAAATACCCTTTCACCAAAATTTTCTTCGCAGATTATTTCGCGACATTCAACGCTATTCAAATAATATTTTTGGGGTAAATTAAATGCAAAATACATTTCCCTCGTATTCTTTCTCGCATTACTATGTTTGCTTTAAAATATAAACTTGTTAATCAAAAATTCTTCAAAATTCACATTAACGGTTAGCGCTATTTAATTATAATGCGCGGTGGCACTACAGGAATATGCTTCATAGATCTATTGGTTATAGGTCGACCAGTATAAAACATCAGAGTTGGTTTGGTACAGAATAAATGTCAGAAAGTAACCTTTGTACCTAGAAGTGTAAAATGTTTTGTGACTTTAAAAAAAACTTCGTCCTAGAATCATTCGAATACTTCGCACTTCCCATGACCCAAATCCTTGAACCGATACTAGTCTCAAAATAAACACACATTAACAATTAGTCATCTTCTGTCAGCTTAACTGTGAAGGCCTCGTAAGCAAAATAAACAAAACGGGCATGTTTGAAAAATGACATGGGTAAAGTATTGGATGTTCTTACACGAGATCTATACGTATAATAATAAAATGAAACCAAAAAAAATGTAAATAGAAAATATTTAAAAAAAAGTGTTCGAAAAATTATAAGTACAATATAGAGTACACAATAGATTAGAGAGAAAGGAATGTATTGATTTTGTAAGTCTATACGCCAAAACTGGCGTATAGAGATAGTTTATTTGTACAAGCATCACACAGAAGCTATATAATGTATTTTGATGAAATTTTTAACATTCTAGAGCTTAAGGGTCTTTGAAGTAAAAAGTTTTATTTCGGTATGATGTGAAAGTGAAAAAAATATTTATTTTTCTGTCCTATAAATTATGAAGCCAATTAAAAAACAATTGGGTTATTTAGGGTCTAGAAAAGAAAAGTGGAGCATGTTTTATATATTAGGTATTAACACGACATTAAAATGTGATAAAAAGACAAAATATTACTCTATTGGTTACAATGGGTAGATACGCCATCTAAACTAGATACCTAAGTATGCTTAACAAGTGGAAACTGTTGTTAACATGTAGGTAAACAAAGAAGGTCATGTGAATTAGGGTAAAAATTAGTAAAAAGGGTAAGAAAACTCTAGAAAACGATGAAAGTAAAACTCTAGAAAACGATGAAAGTAAAACTCTAGAAAACGATGAAAGTAAAACTCTAGAAACGATGAAAGAAAAACTACTTACAATATGAATTCGTTGAAAGCTATATGTTCATATCCTAAGTAGCAATTTCTTGTTCAAACAAAATCGTCTTTCTATGTTTCTATGTCTATTACTGCATTGATGAAACACCCATCTTAATGCGTTCCTTTCGCTTCAGTTATGCTGTTTTCATGACATCTTACATTGCTATTAGTTTAATTCGCTCATGAATTTTTAAGAAGTTTGTTTTTCCCATTCGCTTCTTCCATATATATATATATATATATATATATATATATATATATATATATATATATATATATATATATATATATTATTTATATATTTATATATATATATATATATATAGGTTTTGGCACTCTTTCTTTGTTCATATATCCCACATGGGCAGACAATTAACATTCTTTCTTTATCGTTTGGATATTCGCAGATTTTTAATCAACATTCTTTCTTTACAACAAATAATCTAAACATCTTTTTTTACCATGTGGATGATAAAAAAATTGGACCAAGTTACATATTCCACTCCACTGTCCCCTAACATGTTAATTGAAAAAGTGCAGAAAATTGTTACAAGATTCTAGTAAAGTTAACTTCTTAATATAACTATAAACGACTCTCTAAACTTTACCATATGTTTTATAAACAAGGTAATTATTTAAATGAAAATTTCAAAAAAAGCATTTAAAATAGCGAAAGATAAAGATAATTTTTATAAATTTCTGTTATTAAAGTGCGTAAAATGTACGAGTTTTTTATAATTTATTTTAAATATAAATTAAAAGAGAATTAATGAAATGAAATGTAAAATAGCAGTGATTTAATGATCCCATTTCACTCTTGAAATTAGTTTCATACTTTTTACTTTATTTAAGAGTCACGCTTTTTTCATATTATATTTTTTATTCAATATTTTTTTAAAATTAATATTCACCGTATGTAAACGTCGTTTACGTCCGATGTTACTTTATGTAATGCGCGATTCAGTATTTATTCCTCAATTCTGTCCCCTTAAAGAGTCAAGGTCGTCCCGGATCTTTGCCTTGGTGATTGAATTTTTACATCACTTTTCGTGTCAATTCTACTTTTGCCAATGTTTTTCAATTCAGCCAGTACAGTGTTTCGCCAGGTCTGTTTCCAACGTGTCCTTGAGAAGTCAATCTGAAACCTGTTTAAGAATACGTATGAATTCTCTTAGGATAGTATTGCTAATCCGGTAATGATTTCTGTATACGTATTCCAGTTGCTGCTTAGTGGCATTTAAATTTTTCGGAAAAAAATTGTACACTTGTGAAAACGTAAATATTCTTTTTTTAGAGTTCCGTAGCTAAATGGCAAAAACGGAGCCTTTATCCTCCTGTCCGTCTGTCTGTTCGTAAGACACGGCCGTTTTATTCGGAGGTTATTGGCACTATATAGATGAAATTTGGATGGTAGGTGTTTCCATGAACCGCTATGACATAGGTATGTGGTTAGATAGGTCTTAAAAAATGATATAGAGGTTTCAAAATTACTTTTTTATTTAAGTCAATAGTTGGTGAGTCATGCGCTTCTAAAGTCTTAAAAAGTGTAAACGAGGGCTGGAGTTACGACGAGGTACTTCCCTACTTTCTCAAGTCAGACGACAACCGTGGAGTGCGTTGACCCCGACCAAATGGAGTCCGTTGACCCGAGCTACCACAGTACCGGAGGGTTTTTCCTAACGTGCATAAAATTTTAACTAAAGCCCTAACTTTTCAAGTAACTTTTCAACTAACGTGCATAAAATTCTGAAAAAAATTAAGGTAATAGAATTTAAAATGAACTTTCAACCAAAATTGATTTGAATAAGATACGTTGTGTAGTTTTTTGATATTGGATATTTTTCGTATCGACTACTTTGCTTTTCACAGTGTCTTTGAGAAATACAAACTTATAAGTTTAATATTGTTTAATGCCAAGGAAACTTTCGTGAGCGAGTCTGACTCGTAATTGACCTATTTTTCTTGTACGTTTAGTGAATGTATGAGGTTATTATTATTTTATCCTAAAGTATTATTTTTGTATCTTTCTTCCGTTGGACGTTTAGTATGTAGTACTCTCAATATATCTCTGTAATGTATTTTATTTAAAAAAATGTAACTAACTTGCTTATTCGAAGAATTCATCATCTTCCTTATCCCTAAACATGACTTTATTATCTACTAAAATACATCTGTAATTAATGCTGCTAAGTTTTGAAATATAGTCAATAATTACGTAGGAAATATTCAGTTATGCATCGTCCATAGTTTAAAAAGTTGTTTAAAACTTCTTACTACAATATATTTAACTTCATTTTTCTCGTTATATATTAATATGAAAATTCTGTGTAGATTTTATATAATTATGGATATTAAACTCGAATGTATCCGTTTTCAATTTGGATGTCTTTATCATGATGATGGTGGTAAACGTCAGCTTAAAGACGTTCACTGACTGGTCCTGGTCCTGGACCTGTCCAAGACTGATCCTGTGTTATCTGCATCCAACGACTTTCATCGTCAACCCATCGTTGCTGAGGTTGTTGCCGTTTTTGTCTCAGACTTTAATTTGCGAAGATGCCCATGACTTCGTATACAGCGTGTACTTACCAATACTGGATTACAATCCCCGATAGCTACGAGTTGAATCAGATTCTTCTTATGTTTGAGTATTTGAGGCATTGGTTCATTTCATCTTGTTTTGTTGGATTCTTGTTAGATCCACGACTTAGAAATATAAGATATTTGAATGGTTCACGGTTCGTTCACTATTTTAAATGATGTTTACAGTTGTGTTTGTTTTCGGTCACTGTTTCTCTTTATAATCTCTTATCCTAAATATTTGTTGTTTCATACTAACTTACTGAACGAATGGACAATAGACTGTAAGCTGATCAAATATTTTATTGAGAGAAGGAAATATAATGAATAGATAAATGTCCCAATCTTAACTGATATTATAAAAATGAGTGTTCCATACTGTTTATTACCTAATAGATTTTTAATAAACAAAGTATACTTCTGAAATTATACATACTTAACTAAAACATATGACGGATTAATATATATCATAGTTTTACTTCCGGAAAAAACATCAGTTCCTTATGGAGAAACAACGAAGTGTAGTATGATGTTTGATAATCAACATTTTCATAAAAACATTTTTTATTTACTACCTGTGACCGCGATTTTGAAAAAAATCGATGACGTTTTCTACAAGTGCATTTCCACCTTTCATTTCGGTCTCGCCCAATTCGCCAATACATCTTCAGGTGCAAAATTTCATTGCGCGATTTAAAATACATGTAACGCCATCTATGATGCAATGTATAGTGAATATAGGTACACTATACATTTTCTAATTACTACGTGCCTAGCAGGTAGGCACATCTTTGTTTTGTTGTTCTAATACAATGTCAATGAATTTTTGAAAACGATGGTGAGCCAATTGCGATAAAATAAAAGTTTATGTTCATTCCTATATTTTTCGTAAAGCTCCATCCGAATTGGGCCAGTAGCTTAGACGTGATGCGTGGACAGACACACAAATATTCCTAAAGTGATCTTTATATGTTCTGTCCCTTATCCTTCATTATCCCAATTATTTTTTGCCAATATTTTAAATGTACAAGCACGTAAAGTAAGTTTATTTACTGTAAGTTTTAATCATTGTAAAATAGCTCTTACTGAATTTGAAATTTAGCCATAAATAAAGTTTTACACGGACGAAGTTGCGTGTAACACTTGTTAATTATTTATATAAATTAATTGTAGCCCAATGATCGAAAATTCAACCATAATTCCTTAAATTTTTAAGTTCGGACGTTATTGAGGTTCTTTTGTCAAAGAGTATATAACCTCTATAATCATTACATATATATTTTTTGAATTTGTTCTATTACGTCAGCTGACAGTATGTACGTGTACGTAATTAGTATGTTGTTTGTATTAATTTCCGGCAATACTAATGAAATTTAAAATTTAATATTAGGAACAATTAAAAAAAACACAATTACAGCTTGTATTTGTATTTGTTTTTTGATACAATTCATGGTCAGTTTTAACTTTTTCATGTTATTATTGAATCAAATAAACGCTAATAAAAATTAGACTTGATATTCTTAGAAGTATGAGATACATTGTTTAATCGTACACTTCTCTTGATATTCTTAGAAGTATGAGATACATTGTTTAATCGTACACTTCTCTTGATATTCTTAGAAGTATGAGATACATTGTTTAATCTCACACTTCTCTTGATATTCTTAGAAGTATGAGATACATTGTTTAATCTCACACTTCTCTTGATATTCTTAGAAGTATGAGATACATTGTTTAATCTCACACTTCTCTTGATATTCTTAGAAGTATGAGATACATTGTTTAATCTCACACTTCTCTTGATATTCTTAGAAGTATGAGATACATTGTTTAATCTCACACTTCTCTTGATATTCTTAGAAGTATGAGATACATTGTTTAATCTCACACTTCTCTATTCGCGCAATATGCTTAAAAAAAGGGTGTACAATGTTTTCTATTCATGTATAAATATGAAGACATATTGTGTATAAATTTTAGCTTTCTGCACTTCTTCTCCATATATACTTTAACTAAGACAAATCTTACATTCCTATGTGCGCGCAATATGCTTAAAAAGGGGTGCAATGTTTTCTCTTCATGTATAAATATGTAGACATATTGTGTATAAATTGTAGCTTTCTGCACTCCTTTTCCATATATGCTTTAACTAAGATAAACCTTACACTCATCTGTGGACGCAATACGCTTAAAAAGGGTTACAATGTTTTCTATTTATGGATAAATATGAAGACATATTGTGTATAAATTTTAGCTTTCTGCACTCCTTCTCCAAATATAATTTAACTATGACAAATCTTACATTCCTATGTGCGCGCAATATACTTAAAAAGGTATACAATGTTTTCTCTTCACGTATAAATATGAAGACATATTGTGTATAAATTTTAGCTTTCTGCGCTCTTTCTCCATATATAATTTAACTATGAAAAATCTTAGACTCCTCTGTGCGCGCAACATGCTTAAAAAGCGGTACAATGTTTTCTCTTCATGTATAAATATGAAGACATATTGTGTAAAAATTTTAGCTTTCTGCACTCCTTCTCCATATATAATTTAACTATGACAAATCTTACACTCCTCTGTGCGCGCAATATTCTTAAAAAGGGGTACAATGTTTTCTCTTCATGTATAAATATGTAGACATATTGTGTATAAATTGTAGCTTTCTGCACTTCTTCTCCATATATACTTTAATTAAGACAAATCTTGCACTCATCCGTGCGGGCAATACGCTTAAAAAGATGTAAAAAAAATTCTCTTCACTTATTAATATATAGACTATGCATCTAAAATGGCGCAATTTTGGATATTAAGTGACCACTCTATGCTTATTTAGTAACATGTACACTACTCTTCAATGAACCCATAAAAAGGTGCACTTCGGGTGTTATGGGTACATATGTACCTATTTATATTTTTGTTTTTCCATGCCGAGCGATCCATACCTATACGGCGCAACGATGTCGTCACAAAATGTTGTTGAAAGTAAAGTTTTTAGCCCATTTCCTCGTGCCGACCTCGCCCCGCCTTGTTTGCCCGAGATACATATTCTTGATAATCTCGTTAGGCAAACACGGTAAAGAGCTTATCACATTTTACTGTGTAAGTATATTATCCCGATGTTTTGTTGGTCAAACTGTTGCGTTGGGCGTGTTGTTGTTGGCACGGAACAATTGGCTGTCTGTGGACGTGGCATTTTATAAATGGTCGAATTTTTTATGATATTTTATCAATTGTAATAATGGCTGAATGAAGACATTGTTGGTTATGTACGTATATCAGTTAAGTTTGTTTAAATTTTGCGTATATTTTTTGGAATTGCTTTTTGTAGGCAAGAAAGTATAGAAGTATAAGCAGGAAAGAATGTAGTACAATTTATTTACATCAATATATTAAGAGGATACAACATTTATCAGTACATATACTATTTTTACCATCATCGTATTGTTATGCGGCTAAAGGAATGATGCAGTCATAAATAATGCGTTAAATTGTGTAAAAAATGTTGAGAACTGCTTTTTGTTATAATAGGGATCTAATTAAAAAATAAAACTTTCGTCATATTAATTTAATTTTTTAAGTTTCAAAAGATGTAGTTGCTTCTTAACTATCATAAAGAAGAATGGATAAAAATCGGGTCTCAAATATTGACATTAATAGGAAATGTGTATAAAATCTGTGATGATCCCGTATGGCGTTTTAAAGGGTTCTCGTGTAAGGCTGATTTACTCACAGTGGCAGTTGGTTCAAGTCGCGAGTTGGTTCAAGTGCGAAAAGCAACCCCTCTAACTTATTTTTCGACAGAAAATTATCGTCAACTCTCTCCTACTTAGAGAAGTGTAGCCGAGTATGCTGAAGTGTATACCATTTTCGAATCGGACTCTCCAGCCACGAGGGAAGATGATAAGTTGTCAGTGCGTCTATAGCATAAGAAAATGCTTCTAATGATAAAAATGTGTAATCGTAAATAAAATTACCTCATAAAAGTTCGTTGGCTTGGTACTTCAGATTCTCTACTATAACTAGCACTCTTGAAATATATGAATATTGTGCATGTTTCCTGTCAAGCTCAATTTTAGGATAAACTAAGGGTATTTTTGGCAAAACAAGTTTTTTTTTTCAAAAATGGTTAAAATTAAGCGATTTAGACTAAGGTAGTCTAATTTATACTACTGCACTGTACTGTACTATACTGGCATGTTTTTGGACAAATTGATATTGTTTAGTTTGATCTGATCGTGACTTTTGGGACGTTTAAGTATTTTTTAATTAATGAAATAAAATACTATGTAATTTAAGACCAGTTAACTAAAAAAAAGTTAAAAGGTTTCTAGATTAGGTCATGTTACGTTAAAATAGATATGGGTTGGTTTAATTGAATATAATATTATTTATTGGGTACGTGCGTTTTCATGGTAGAATAAACTAACCTGATCTTGTTAATACTTGTAAAAGTGGTTTTCTCTAGGAAAATCTAGTCTATCCTAAAATCGGTTTTGGCTGATACACATATTGAAATCTAAAATATTTACTTAACACATTTAATATAACGAGAAAGGAAAGATAACCTTTTAAAGTCTATTTTAGCCTAGCTATCTCTGGTTGGTACTTTTATCAGTGTTTCGTAGTTTTTTATAATATATTTTTTAGTAAAATAACCTAGGTTACTTTGGATTTATATTGATCGTTTCAAAAAAAGGTTTACACGGGGGAAATGATCTGGGAAAGAGATGAATGCGGAATAAGTTCAAAGGATATGAAATCGTTAAAAAATATCGAGACATTTTGGTAAATAGAGTGAAAAAAGCGACTGACAATAACATTCTGCGTCGCATGTAGATAGTCTTTCATTCTCAATGTTTGAAGAGTGTTTGACAATTAGAAAAATTACAAAAGACATTAAGATCTATAGACAATACATTGGATCAAATACATACCTCTATTTTTAAGACTATTTATATTCTAGAAGGACACAAAAAAAAAGACTTTGAGTCCCTCTAGGACACAAAAAGTCTCAAGATCAGAGGTATGTATGTGAAATATGTATGTCACTTAGGGTTACCAGGTATCCGGGATTGTCTCGGAATTTGTGATGTTGTCCCGTGTCCAGGAATGTAATAACATTGTTCTGGAAATGTAAAAAATTGCAGTAATTCTTAAAAATTGTCTTATTGACATTTTCCGCCAACCTATGTATGCTAAGATCGCATTACAGTTTCTCCAGCTTGTTCAATGGAAAAACCAGAATCAGGTTAAGGGTTTAATCAAGGCATAATTTAAAATTCGAATAAATTGCGAAGAGTTTTGCTTCAGGGTTTAACAGTCACTATTAAATAATCCTGTTGGCAACAAACTGATTAAAATAACTAAATTAAAACATGAACATAAACTAAATATTGTCACTGTCAAACTACGAAAGTTAAATTCCTAACAGCATTTAGATAAGATCGAATATAGTAGATAAGATCGATAATCGAAAGAGAAGCAAAGCTTTTTTCAAGTCGTATTAGCTTTTAATAATGATAGATATGATTAATTTAACGGCTACTTTTGTGTTAAATTATCGTTATTTAATGAGTTAATAACTCCTTTTAAAAATTTTATTTGGTAGTGGAAGACAATTTTTATTGATTTATATTGATTTGTAGGTTTTGCCGTGTTCAAAAAGCCTTTTGTTGGGTCAAACTAATTTTTTTTCTTAAACCGCTAGTAGTTATAGTAAGTTGATTTTTACAGTACAGTCTAAACAAAAAGGAATAAATAATGTTTTCTTTTTAGCTTTACCTTAAATTCCACGTCTGCGCTTTGTAGTAGAAATACCCCAAAAAAAAACGACTCACATATACTCGTAGTCACAATCGTAATGTCATTGCGGAAATAGTAAAGTATAATATATCGAGTAACAAAATATGCTTTTCAGTCTGATGATGGATCGAGGGTTGCATCCCTTTTAATCTGTTTTGTGAATCGAATTATCATTTCAGAATTCGAGAATCGGGTGTATCTCTGTAGTTTACAAACCGCTATAAATTTATAAGTCAGTAACTTTTTAGCAATCTGCAAGTTCAAACTGAAGTTTTTACTAACTGTGAAAAGAGATTGTAGCGGGAGGTAGTTTAGTTTAATAATAAGGATTATAGTTTAGTGGTTTAGTCTTTAATTTACAATTTTTCCTGATGTCCCTTCTCTCTTTTTTGTAAAAGTGCCTTTATCGAAAGTTAGTATGACACCAAAGTGGTTTGTCATACTTAGTAAGATATAGCCTGATACAGATAGATACCTAGTTCTAGTTTGTGCTGGGTTAGTTTTCTGATGTCCCTTCTCTCTTTGTTGTAAAAGTGCCTTTATCCAAAGGTTGACTCCAAAGTGATATGTCATACTTAGTAAGATATAGCTTGATACAGAGACACTTAGTTCTAGTTTATGCTCGGTTAGTTTCCTGATGTCCCTTCTCTCTTTCTTGTAAAAGTGCCTTTATACAAAGTTTGACTTCAAAGTGCTATATCGTACTTAGTAAGATATAGCCTGATACAGAGAGACACCTAGTTCTAGTTTATGCTCGGTTAGTTTCCTGATGTCCCTTCTCTCTTTCTCGTAAAAGTGCCTTTATCCAAAAATTGACTCCAAAGGGGTTTGTTATACTTAGTTAGATATAGCCTGATACAGAGACATACCTCGTCCTAGTTGTGTGCTCGCTTTGTTTCCTCATGTCCATTCTCTCTTTCTTGTAAAGGAGCCTTTATTAAAGGTAGACTCGAAAGTGTTATATCATACTCAGTAAGATATACCCTGATACAGAGAGATGCTTAGTTCTAGTTGTGTGCTCGGTTTGTTTCCTCATATCCCTTCTCTCTTTTTTCCTCATGTCCTTTCTTCTTTCGATAAAGGCTCTATAAAAGAGCCTTTATCGAAAGGTTGACTCCAGTGCTATGCTATACTTAGTAAGAAATAGCCTGATACAGAGAGATACCTTGTTCTAGTTTTGTGCTCGGTTAGTATTAAGATAGTGTTTCTTGTGCTAAATTTAACTGAGTCCGTGTTCTCTGCAAAGGCGAGCGCACGTAGCGGCTGATGCGCCTTTATTGCGTAATTCATATTATTGTTACTCGCCTTGCATACGTTCACCAGCTGCGGTTTCGAAATTAGACGATGGAAACTTTGCAGTGTACGCGGGCGAAATTTGGTAACTTTGTTTTGGAGTTCGTCGCTGGCTTGCCGCGCAATCTTCTTCGTTGTTGCAAGTAGACATTGGTTTATTTTTATTTCTACATTAATTCGCGTAGAGTAACTTAAGTCGCTTTTTAGGGTTCCGTACTTAAAAAGGAATTAAAAGGAACCCTTATAGGATCACTTTGTTGTCCGTCTGTCAGTATGTCTGTCAAGACCCTTTTTCTCAGAAACGCGTGGAGGTGTCAAGTTGAAATTAATATCAAATACTTAGGTCCCTGCAAATCAATCATTTTTTTTGAACGAAAATTGAATGTGTAAATCAAATAAAAAATCAAGCTTATAATGCAATGCAATCAAGAAGGACCCTAAAAATACGGTTATTTATGTCGCATATTTGACACTCGCAAAATAAATCACAATCTATAGGGTACTTCGCGTTGACCTAGAATCACGAAATTTGTCAAGAAGCAAGTAAATCACATCGTTAATTTGTACTTATATAATATCAAAAATCGTTAATTTGAAGTTATATTATATTTTGAACAATTATTTTTTTTAAATATGCGGCAATGAAAGATATAGTAGGCAATTGAAATTGTTCTAAAAAATTACAATTTTTTCAATAGTTTAATAAGAATATTATGTACGATTAAATGTTTATAAATGCCTAAATTTGGTCGGAACCCTCGTACGAGTTCCCCGTTGCTTGACAGTTTTTCTTAGTATTATATACCTAATTTGATTCTGGCTCAGTATAGGAGTACGTATATCACTCAACAATATAACGTCTACCTCTGAATTAGGTTACTGTGATCAGCTATACAAGATCTAGTAGTGCAACTGTTCAGTTTCAGAAATAATATACTAGAATATCCTTCCAGAAATATCCTTCGTTTTGATTTTCTGTAAAAAACCTTTTTTTGCAAAAACAAGCAAAAAATTAATCGAATATATGTGTATATAAGATGAATGAAGTAAACCAGCTTAATTATGCATTAGTTACAAGTCTAGAAGTAAATTCGTCGACTTTCTGAATCGTGCGACGTACATCACTAAGATGGTAGGTAGCGGATGAATACGAGGAACTACTAACAAAAGCAAGAAAGAGGGAGAGCTCTTGTAAGAGCTTTTGCGGGCTTAATAGAATCAATTGCATTTTCTTGGCGGCTTTTCAATTTGAAATTGAATCTTATCTAGAAGTTACGTATACTTTCCATTTATTAATTTATCTATTAATCGGAGCACTATAACGCAAGTACAAGTAAGCCATTGTGGGCGTAATAGAATACATTTAATTTTCTTGGCGGTTTTTCAACTTGTATTGAATCTTATTTAGAAGTTACGTATACTTTCCATTTATTAATTTATCTATTTATTAATCGGAGCACTATAACGCAAGTACAAGTAAGCCATTGTGGGCGTAATAGAATACATTGAATTTTCTTGGCGGCTTTTCAACTTGAAATTGAATCTTATTTAGAAGTTACGTATACTTTCCATTTATTAATTTATCTATTTATTAATCGGAGCACTATAACGCAAGTACAAGTAAGCCCTTGCCTGCGTAATAGAATACATTGAATTTTCTTGGCGGCTTTTCAACTTGTAATTGAATTTTATCTAGAAGTTACGTATACTTTCCATTAATTAATTTATCTATTTATTAATCGGAGCACTATAACGCAAGTACAAATAATCCATTGCGGGCGTAATAGAATAAATTGAATTTTCTTGGCGGCTTTTCAACTTGAAATTGAATCTTATTTAGAAGTTACGTATACTTTCCATTTATTAATTTATCTATTTATTAATCGGAGCACTATAACGCAAGTACAAGTAAGCCCTTGCCTGCGTAATAGAATACATTGAATTTTCTTGGCGGCTTTTCAACTTGTAATTGAATTTTATCTAGAAGTTACGTATACTTTCCATTAATTAATTTATCTATTTATTAATCGGAGCACTATAACGCAAGTACAAATAATCCATTGCGGGCGTAATAGAATAAATTGAATTTTCTAGGCGGCTTTTCAACTTGTAATTGAATCTTATTTAGAAGTTACGTATACTTTCCATTAATTAATTTATCTATTTATTAATCGGAGCACTATAACGTAAGTACAAATAATCCATTGCGGGCGTAATAGAATACATTGAATTTTCTTGGCGGCTTTTCAACTTGAAATTGAATCTTATTTAGAAGTTACGTATACTTTCCATTTATTAATTTATCTATTTATTAATCGGAGCACTATAACGTAAGTACAAATAATCCATTGCGGGCGTAATAGAATAAATTGAATTTTCTTGGCGGTTTTTCAACTTGTAATTGAATATTATCTAGAAGTTACGTATACTTTCCACTTATTAATGTATCTGTTAATCGGATCACTATAACGCAAGTACAAGTAAGCCATTGCGGGCGTAATAGAATATATTGAATTTTCTAGGCGGCTTTTCAACTTGAAATTGAATCTTATTTAGAAGTTACGTATACTTTCCATTTATTAATTTATCTATTTAATATAATAAAAAAGTCAATTATATAAAATTATTATGAAAGAAAAAACTTGTTCAAAACAGTGTGTTAATTGTTTTATGTATCAGAGTGCAATGTTTAGTTTAACAGAATGTAAAATTTATGAGTATCGAGGACAAAAGGATCATAAAGGACGTAGGATATAGGACATAGCATGGAGGACATATTAAGGAATATTTATAGATAATTAAAATACAAGAATATTGAGGTTTTTATTACAAATGTAATGAAATTAAAGTAATGATGACAGAAATAACTTTGCGGAAAAAAATCGTTACAATTTGAACACCATCTTTATTAGCATTACCCAAGCGTAACACCAGGAGTTTGTTATTTAGGCTTCAAAGAAGTATTTTTCTCAACATCTCATAATTATATAATTTCTCAGTATCATTGCCACTATAGTTTCATTAATTTTATGATTAAAAAACAGAATATTGTAAATTTAATAAACGCCATATTACAAGTTCATCAAGGTTTTAAAAAAACTGAGCTTGTTGTTTAATTTCGTTTATGCATTATCGCACCTTTGGCATTACCCAAAGCGTAACACCAGGAGTTTGTTGTTTTAGGCTTCAAAGAAATGTTTTTCTCAATATTATTGCCACTGTAGTTTCATTAATTTTATGACTAAAAAACCGCATGTTATAAATTTAATAAACGCCATAATACATGTTTCTCAACGTTAAAAAAACTAATCTCATTGTTTAATTTTTTTTATTCATTATCGCACATTTGGCATTACCCAAAGCGTAATACCAGGAGTTTGTTGTTTTAGGTTTCAAAGAAATGTTTTTCTCAATATCATTACCACAGTAGTTTAATTAATTTTATGATTTAAAAAATAGAATATTGTAAATTTCGTAAACGTCATATTACATGTTCATCAAGGTTTTAAAAAAACTGAGCTCATTGTTTAATTTCGTTTATGCATTATCGCACCTTTGGCATTACCCAAAGCGTAACACCAGGAGTTTGTTGTTTTAGGCTTCAAAGAAATGTTTTTCTCAATATTATTGCCACTGTAGTTTCATTAATTTTATGACTAAAAAACCGCATGTTATAAATTTAATAAACGCCATAATACATGTTTCTCAACGTTAAAAAAACTAATCTCATTGTTTAATTTTGTTTATGCATTATCGCACATTTGGCATTACCCAAAGCGTAATACCAGGAGTTTGTTGTTTTAGGTTTCAAAGAAATGTTTTTCTCAATATCATTACCACAGTAGTTTAATTAATTTTATGATTTAAAAAATAGAATATTGTAAATTTAGTAAACGTCATATTACATGTTCATCAAGGTTTTAAAAAAACTGAGCTCATTGTTTAATTTCGTTTATGCATTATCGCACCTTTGGCATTACCCAAAGCGTAACACCAGGAGTTTGTTGTTTTAGGCTTCAAAGAAATGTTTTTCTCAATATCATTACCACAGTAGTTTAATTAATGTTATGATTTAAAAAATAGAATATTGTAAATTTAGTAAACGTCATATTACATGTTCATCAAGGTTTTAAAAAAACTGAGCTCATTGTTTAATTTCGTTTATGCATTATCGCACCTTTGGCATTACCCAAAGCGTAACACCAGGAGTTTGTTGTTTTAGGTTTCAAAGAAATGTTTTTCTCAATATCATTACCACAGTAGTTTAATTAATTTTATGATTTAAAAAATAGAATATTGTAAATTTAGTAAACGTCATATTACATGTTCATCAAGGTTTTAAAAAACCTGAGCTCATTGTTTAATTTCGTTTATGCATTATCGCACCTTTGGCATTACCCAAAGCGTAACACCAGGAGTTTGTTGTTTTAGGCTTCAAAGAAATGTTTTTCTCAATATCATTACCACTGTAGTTTCATTAATTTTGTGATTAAAAACAATATTATAAATTTAATAAACGCCATAATACATGTTTCTCAATGTTAAAAAACTAATTTCATTGTTTAATTTCGTTTATGCATTATCGCACATTTGGCATTACCCAAAGCGTAACATCAGGAGTTTGTTGTTTTAGGTTTCAAAGAAATGTTTTTCTCAATATAATTACCATAGTAGTTTAATTAATGTTATGATTTAAAAAATAGAATATTGTAAATTTAATAAACGTCATATTACATGTTCATCAAGGTTTTAAAAAAACTGAGCTCATTGTTTAATTTCGTTTATGCATTATCGCACCTTTGGCATTACCCAAAGTGTAACACCAGGAGTTTGTTGTTTTAGGCTTCAAAGAAATGTTTTTCTCAATATCATTGCCACTGTAGTTTCATTAATTTTATGACTAAAAAACCAAATATTATAAATTTAATAAACGCCATAATACATGTTTCTCAACGTTAAAAAAACTAATCTCATTGTTTAATTTCGTTTATGCATTATCGCACATTTGGCATTACCCAAAGTGTAATACCAGGAGTTTTTTTTTTAGGCTTAAAAGAAATATTTTTCTCAATATCTCATGATTATATAATTTCTCAGTATCATTGCCACTGTAGTTACATTAATTTCATGATTAAAAAAACAGAATATTATAAATTTAATAAAGGCCATATTACATGTTTCCCAGTGTTTTAAAGAACTGAGCTCATTGTTTAATTTCGTTTATGTATTATCGCACTTTTGGCATTACCCAAAGCGTGACACCAGGAGTTTGTTGTTTAGGCTTCAAAGAAATGTTTTTCTCAATATCATTACCACTGTAGTTTCATTAATTTTGTGATTAAAAAACAGAATATTATAAATTTAATAAACGCCATAATACATGTTTCTCAATGTTTTAAAAAAATGAGCTTATTTAATTTTGTTTATACATTATCGCACCTTTGACTATGCAAGACAAGTGGACTAAAAATCTGAGTTATCAGCCGTTTTGCACGATAATTGAGGATACTTTTAAGTTAAAAAAACCGTGGAACTTTGTTAATTGTACAATTTTTTAAAACATGGCGCATTATTGCATTTTAACTAAACTACACAATATATCCCATTCAAACCAATTTTCTTGTAAGTTTATTTTAATTTTTTTCAGAATTTTATACACGTTAGTCGAGTTTAATTTTGAGGGGGGGAGGGGGTGTAACCACTGTGTGAGACTTTAGAAGAACATATCTCACCAACCATTGACTTGAATAAAAAAAGTTATTTTGGAACCTCATTTAATATTTTCAGTATCATTTTCTAAGACTCATTTTTATTTTTTTTTAAAGAAATTTCTTCTGGGATTCTTTTTTATTTAACATTTCGATCTGTACCTCTATAGGAGTAGTTGAAAATAACATTTAAAAAAACAATTCATTAAAATGTAGAAAGTTCCAACGTTCAAATGGCATTTATTTACTTTTAATCGAACCATTTCTCGCGAAATGCAGTTGGTTAAAAATTACTCAACCATATTTAAAAATGTTTGGTAATCTTTTAATTTTGCTGATTAGTTTATAAAAAAAAATTAAGTTGTGCGGAGGAATGGTTTCAGAGATGTGATACGTATATATAAAATCTCATTAAAAGGTATCGTTATAATTCAATAAAAAATATTGGCGCCAAAAATGCACGAAAAAGTCTTTCTTTTTATAGTCACTTTTTGCCCTCAGAGAAGCATATTTATTGCGAGTAAACGCTAGAACAATCTCTGAGTTCGTTTGGCTGTCCAATATCCAATCCAACGCAGAGATTGTAGCCAATTTTTATTTACCGGTAATTAAAGCTGTGCTTAAGAAAGGCTACGAAAAATGTTTTTACATTAAGTATCGCTTGGTTACGTGTATTGATAATGTTGAATACACACAGCATTTAGTATTTAATCTTTTGTGAAAACTGGTTTCTTTTTTGAGATTGGTTTCTTTATTTATAAACTTACTCTTGTAAGAGTCATTCCATAAATTACTGTCTGCACAAATAACAAATGTATACCTATATAATACATGATGAATTAATTTAGATGACATTAAATTAAGAAAATAACAACTTAAATATTTAGCTGAAAAAGCTGCCAAAAGAATATATGGAGATGTCTAAGAGTAAAGAATCGCCTAGTGTTTTTATTATTGGTGTTTTGATTTAAATACTGACCCCTAAATAGATTATTTTACAGCTCAGCAAAATGTTATTTGGACATCTTTTCGAAATCTAAAACCCTCTACACTACTCGCGAAGTTACCTCGACGAAGTGCTCATCGAAGTTGATCGGAATCTGAAGTACGTCTGAAGTACGCATAAAGCGAATCGAAGTACCTCTCTACACTATTCTCTTCGCCTAACTTCGATCAACTTCGCGAGTAGTGTAGTGCAGGTTATAGGCGATACTATATAGTACTTTCTTCGCCTAACTTCGATCAACTTCGGGAGTAGTGTAGTGAAAGTTTAAGACGATACGATAGTATACCTTAGTATTTGTTAATAAAGTATTTGAACAAGTTTTGTGATGAGGTGGAATAAGACGGGAAAATCTACGTAGATTACACTGATAGCTAATGGATGAGTTGTGATTTTTACCTCATCAGAAATTTCGTTTTTTGGGGGCGGAACATCTAACTTCTCATTAATACAATGAAGTATGTGCAATGAAGTATGTACAACGCACGCTAAAGGACTTGCATGATATCCATCCGTCCACCCTTTCAGCCATCCGTCTGTCTGTCACAAACTCATAGTTTCAAAAAATCTATGTATATGAAATTTTGCAAGTAGCCAATTAACATGAAGATTCTAATTACCTGTCCACACGTGTAAGCGGAGAAGCGAAAAAAACAAGTTTTGCGCATATCTTCCATGGAGCAAGTCTTTTAAAATAAAATTCCATTACCATTTTTAATTTTTAAGCTCCGTTGGTGAAATATTAAACTTAAAAGTGGCGTGTAATGTGCTATCCTCTCCGCCAATTTTTCAACTAAGTGTTTAAAAAATTCTGGTCACTAGAATTTGATTAGAACTTTCAAATAAAATTATTTCGGTGATTTGATATCAACAATTTTGAGAGATACAAATAACTAAGGAACTCTACTTCGTACAGAATTCAATACGCACTTGACTGGTTGTTAATATTGTCGAGTCGCATCGGTGTTCTTTGAATTAAGTAGCTAATCGAATTTATGACTATAAAGGAGACTCCGTATATATGGTTTTAAATTTATCGGTATAAATGACAGGTGTTAAGAAAATTCTGACAAGTGTTTGAGAAAAAAAGTTTGACATATGTTTTCTTAATCTAAATAATTAAGTATTAACAGTTCTGTTATGCTGTAATTAACATAATTACGAGTTTTTAATGTATCGCGGTTAGATGATTTTTGCAGCTGGTACTTCCGCCCGTCATACACTCGCCACGTAGAATGCATAACATATAATCCTGATATCTGTTTAATTGCATTTTTTTTTGACGGGACCTTGTAGTGTTATAATTATCTCGGACCAGATGTTTGCAATCTAGTACCGACTGATGTGCCCAATGTTACGTGGCATTTGGTCTAAAACCGCAATTCTTAGAAGCGTGTGCTTGATTTGACGGCACTGTAGTTGTAAAGAGGCGCGCCCGTTTTCGTCACATCCGGTCCGTGGTATGTATAATATCATGCAATGGTCGTGTGTGAAATATGACTTGGTGGACGTCGCAAGAA
Source organism: Druceiella hillmani (assembly GCA_039881145.1). Taxonomy (NCBI): domain Eukaryota; kingdom Metazoa; phylum Arthropoda; class Insecta; order Lepidoptera; family Hepialidae; genus Druceiella; species Druceiella hillmani. Next base: position 8,190,754 of record JAYKKI010000062.1, read on the forward strand.
GTGCTGACATATGTGATTGTTTTTTTTAAATATAATTGATTTGGCAAAACGTCGATAAGCGATCGATGTTTCATTGTCAGAAAATTTCATGTAAAGTATGTATTTCTGAAAAAGTAAATTAAGAACAATGTGTTTTACATTTACTGTAGAATATAAAAGTTTTGCTGTGTATGGAAAATAAATGACTCAGTAATATTGTTGTAACTGTTTTGGGGTTATTTTATTAGTAGATATCGAAAGGTAGGAACGTAAAATTGGTGTTTAGTTATTTTTTTTTTTATTGTGTATTTATTCATTACACAGTGTGATTACGTAACAATAAAACTTGTTCTTTAGGAGTCAAACTCGCGCTGAAAGGATTCTATACTCACGTACATATAAAAATTGGAACAACTTTATTTTTCACCAGTCGAAACATACTACCTACGGAAAATAACGATAGAGAAAAAAGCTTTTCGTTGTACAAATATTTTTGACACTTTCGCGAATATATTTCTCATTCATAATTTTTTCGGCGAGTTGCGAGCAGTTAAAATCGAAGATGAGTTTTTTTCTTGAGTGCGAATAACTCCATCGCAAATAATTGTAGAATGATTAGCGAAAGAAAGTTCAAGAGAATCTCTTGCACTTTAAGACGCAATCAATGAATGCTATGAAAAGAAACTTATTTTATATGCTTTGAAATGCTTTATAGGCTTATTTTATATGCCTTGAAATACTTTATAGGCTTATTTTATATGCTTTGATATGCTCTATATGTTTATTTTATATGCTTTGAAATGCTTTATAGGCTTATTTTATATGCTTGAAATGCTTTATGTGTTTATTTTATATGCTTTGAAATGCTTTATATGCTTATTTTATATTGCTTTGAAATTGAAAAAATAATTCCGGGATTCTTTTTTATTTAAGCGGGAGTAGTAAATATTGAATATATTTGGCGTTAATTTTGTAGAAATTCATTATACACAATTAAATTAAATTACGTGATGTAGTATAATTTCTACTTTCCTTAAGTTCTTTACCACGACCTAGGTTTCGTTGTATTATAACATGTTCAGGTGGGCTATTAGCAAAGATTCATCTTTGTAGTATTATTATAGTATTATTTCTACTTAAAGAAAGTAGAAATAATACTACATCACGTAGTTTCATTTAATTGGTAGTAGTAAATAAAAAATATCTTAACTTATGAAACAAACATTAATAAGTTCCATTAGTATAGGGATTTCGTTTTGAAGGGCCCGGGAGTAAGGGATGAGGGAAAATATATAACATGAACTGAAAAGAATAAAACTTAACTACCTTCTCATTTGTACATATAATAAAACTGTAAACTTGGCGTATCTGTATATTGAAAATATGTGAAAAAACTTATTAGGGGATGTAGCATAAGTGATACAATATATTAATATAATTTCTGGAATGTTTATCTGGTCGTCTGGGTGCTTGTTTATGTACTCATAACAAACTAATATAATTTGAATGGAGATTTTAGCAAGAAATAGGCGTTAACTATAAGTAATATTTAACTTTTACTTCATCGCAATCTATTTATTCAATCAGAACACATTTAAAGACACCGAATTTAAAGTTTTTAAAACTCCTTTCCTTTCCTTTATATTGCATTAACGCATTCGACGCGTAATACTTTTATAAATGTATAGTACATCATTAGATGGCGCTACGTATGTTTTAAATCGCGCAACGAAGTTTTCGCTTGGTCGAAGTGGGGGGTGGCTAGAGGTAAAGTGTGGAACTGATAAAAATGGATAATTATAAAAAAAAGGCAACGGTACTTTTTTCAGTGGTCTATATGTATGAAGTCGCGAGTGTAATTAGTATGACGATAAAATTTGTGTAGAGTACTTTCGTCAGGAGAAAATTTACTAAATTCATACCATACCACGTTAGGGTGAATCATACCAATTACAGGCCATTTCTGGATGTAGGTTCGGATACAATGTGTGTTTATGAGCTTTCATAAATATCTTATTTTTTTACATACAATCTGTAGAAAGTCAAGGAATTGGTAGTTTAAAATATTTTTTTTACCTAAACTATTTAAAATTTTGTAGTAGCATTGAAAAAAATTCATTTGTAAACAAAATCACGCTATGTCATTGTGTACTATGACATTGTTTAAACTTTCTTAAAAGGAAATTTTTTCTTAATCTTTGAAATAAAAGTTTGCCTGCCCTGGCATTGTCTGAACCGAAACGATCCCTTGAAGTTTTAGTCGCTTTGTGCTCAGTCCTCCAAATATGCTCCACATTAGAAGCATATTTAGATATATCGGAGAAATAAATGGGGTTTTATATTTTATAGTAGGTTATTGAGTCTATTTGAGTGTGAATAGAAAAATGCAATATCTTGAAAAAGAAATGTTTATAAACTCTCTTTAAATAATTGAACTATTACACCACAATCTCTTCACAATATATATACAATTTTGTATAATATATACTGTCATTTGTTAACTCTAGCGGTAAATATTTAAGAAAAACAGTCAAATAGTAGTCATTAATCACGGTAAATTAGCGTAGCGTTAATTAAATCTTGATGTATGATCCTTATGTTCCATTATAAATACTGACATCATAGATGATGCTATGCGAAAAAAGTGGAAACGGTTTTTTTTATCAAACGGGTAACGTCAGATAATAAATTGAAAAATAAATGGAGAATACTTTTGAGAAATATCGTAAACTAGCTGCCTGCACCGGCTTTGTTCGGGCAAAAAGCGTATTATTTTATTTCTTAGCATGTTGTTTTAATATTTTTAGCTAAACTAGGAACTCTTATAGTTTCCATATGTACGTCTGTATGTCACAGCCGTTTTACTTGCTGACTATTATTGCTACAAAGCTAAAATTTGGCTTGCGTGTACATATTTGTAACGACTACAAAGGTATAATAAAATATTTAAAAAATTGTTAGGGGGTGAATTTTTTTTCACATGCCCCTACTGTAAAGTATCGTCATGGGTTTTTAAAAATATTAGAGGTATATCATGAACACTTGTCGATGCAGGGATGTGTTTACGAAATATTATGTTATAAACTGGTCGTTTTTATGATCTCGCCCCTCAAAATAAAAAAAAAACGGAACTCATACTACTTGGTTATAGCCCATTGGTTCGCCATCAAAGCCCTTTTGCGCAGAAGCGGCTTATGACGTCAAGTTGAAATTAATATTATGTATTGAATTTTATAGCCTTACGTTGCTGTAAAAATTTTAAGTTTTTTTTTGCATGCAACTTGGCACTTTAAAACGTATTTTTTTATTCGTACAATTGCCTTATTCGCTGATCATCAAAACCTATCTTCCGGTCCGGTACTTCCGGTTGACATACAGTTTTGAAATTCGCCATAATAGAGGTTAAATTTAAAAATCAATAATTTCTAACACCGAAGATCCGTGATCGATGCCAACTTCACATACTTACAATTCTTTCTGATATATTAAAAGATCCTCAGAGCCCTAATTGTCTTACTGGCAAATTTAAAGATTTGTCTGCTCACCATCTTGGGCTACGATATGAAAGTTCACTCACCCTACTTATTCTTAAACATACCTCTACTTCTTACGAAAAATCCTTCACTGTCCAAGTAGCAAAAATTTGGAATCACGTCGCTAATATTTTAAAAGATCGAGTGAAAAAGTCCTACCTCTCCTGAATCCTTTTCCTTTGTGCCCTTGTCCTTTCCAGTTTTCCCTTCCCAAATTATATCAATAGTTTGTATTAATTATATTTCTGTGTTTTTAATTTTTTTTTTCTAATGTACTATATATAATTTTCATTACAAAATCTCCAACTAAAGTTCAATAGCAATTGTTATGGTTGACTGGAAGAGATAGTTCATATAATAAGTCCGCCATATGTACTATGCATGAAAGTTGACAGACAAATGTGTTGTTTATCTTAATTCTTCGCAATACCTATGAAATTTAATATTAGTAACACATATATCTAATAAAAAATTATAAAATAAATCTACACTCCACAGACTATAAAAAAAGGAACATTTGAAATCACACAAAATTCACAGCTCGAAACTCATTCAGTCAGTCTGACATAAAATTCTTAGGCTACAATGTACTCTGTGCGATTGTTTGACCACAGACTATTATGTGTTAGACATTAACGGCATGAACGTAAACCATGTATCTTTTAATATATCTGTAATATATAATTTAACGTATTTGTAACATATATTTAATGTATTTGTAACGCTTTCTGCACTTTTTCTCCATGTGAGATTTGGCATAGTTCACTATGCCAAATCTCACATTCCTCCGTACGCGCAATATGCTTAAAAAGGGGTACAGAATGTTCTCTTCGCATATTAATATATAATATCCTTTTCGAAAAACCCCTTTCGAAAGATATAGTAGACAATATATTGGAAGAAAATATTATTTGTAAATAATTTAACGTACCTTTAAACGATGTACCTTAAACACAATGTACTCTTAAAAGCGATGTAAACACGATGTACCATTAAATGTTTATATGTGCCTAAAATTATAATGTTTATAAATGCCTAAACATGCACGATATCCTCATAGTGAGATTTCCACTCGTGCTTGATATATCTTTGTTTTATATTATTGACGGTATTTTGAACAGTATAGTTATTTATTTTGTGCTTAAATCGAGTAAATGTACGGTCAAATCTATTAACATTAAAATGCTAATAAAATAATCTAAAGTAATTAATCATACAAACATATACACACTTTGTTAAAGACTAATAATGAAAGATATATGTTTACTTTAATAAAAGACTAATAAAAATATATACTCACTTTAATAAAAGACGGTGGCGCTAAATCTCATCAGATTAATTAATACGGGACACCTTGGAACACGTCTTACGGATAGTTGGGTAGCAATATTCAACGAATCGCTGTCAACCTGTTTGCAGTCTCATTTAATCGTTGAAAAGATTTGTTAATTGGATTTCTCAGTAAAAAAAATGTAAAAATATCGTGCAACTTTTTTCTAAATTTTTATATTGACTACAATATCCTCATATATCGTTTTAACTTAGCCATAATGGTTTAAAACTTTAATTAAAAAATGCATCCGTTGCACTCCGACTACCTTCTAAGAATTTATTTAATACGCTATTTCCATATGGATATTATAAGCTGCGTGATAGAGATTGCTTTGTGCCAATCGGAGAAGCCGTTTTTTGTGCCAACCATAATTTTTTTTTAAATTAAGCGATTAAGAGTAGCCATTATAATTTTAGTAGTTTCATTTGGAAAGGTAATTGAGCAGCTAGTTATAATTAGTACACATTCAACTCGTCATAAAAAGTGTAGTAATAAATACACTATCCAACTCGTCATAAAAAATTTCTAAAGTAGAATTTTCTAGCCTCATGTTTTGTTACGGAGAAACATTAAGTTTTCCAAATTTTTATTACGAAAAATAGTTTTATTTGAAAAGTTGGCACCGTGAAAATAAGACATGCTATCTCGAAGTTGTCGGAAAGTTTTGAATACATTACAACTTTTGGAAATAGGAGCGCGTGTTACAAATATTTCCTCAGAAAATACTATGACATTTACAACTATAATACGTAGTTTACGACTAAAGTAGATGTGAATTCTTGACCTATACAATATACATTTTAATTTATATCTTTTCAATATATTGGAAAAGTATTGACAAACGTATTTTGACAATTTATTTTAACTTTGTTTCTCAGACTCGGGCGGTGAAATAATCATAGAAAATAAACTTAAGTAATTTTTGTTTAAAGTATTTTCATCACAGATTCCATTGTATTAAAAATGTCCCTGTTTTCATAATTACAGAAAAAACAAAAATTGTTTTTTCATTTGCTGGTTCGATCACAGACTATATAACTATTTTTTTATATAGTCTGGGGGTCCGACCATAGTGCTTTTAAGATTCTGTAAAAAAAATAAGAAGAAATCCTTATAATTTTGTCATATCCGTCCATCCGTCTGTTCGCCCATCGTTTCATCTGTCACACACAGCCTTATAGTTTCAATAGTTTTAGATTTCTGTACATGCAATTTAGCAAAGAGTTATTTCTGCCAAGGATATAAATTAATAGGTAGCAAAATAACTTCATCCTGCCGATTTTTGTGGCATCTTGCGAGCGCATCATGACCAACTTCATACTGTTGATTCTGATTGTATCTTGCGCGCGCATCGCGACCAACTTCATCCTCTCGATTTTTGTTGCATCGTGCGTGCTCATGCGCGCATCGTAAAATTTCACTCTTATCATTTTTTCATAACGCATCTGTAGAAATATGACTTCAAAAAATAACCTATATCTCCATGCATGTAATGTTGGAGCGACATTTTTTTCTTTTCGCACGCCAGTGGGACGTTCAGTGTAATGTAATGAAGTTTCCACTTTCAGTGTAATGAAGTTTCCACTTTCAGTCTAATGAAGTTTCCATTTTCAGTGTAATGAAGTTTCCACTTTCAGTGTAATGAAGTTTCCACTTTTAGTGTAATGAAGTTTCCACTTACTATTTTTAATTTTCTATTTCCGTTTGCTAAATTTTAGCTTCAAAAAGACGCGCGATATGCTTCTCCCTTGCCCCTTAATTCTTCTATCTTGAGTTTGATAAAACTTAAAACTAGCAATTGATTAAATTTTTCAGTTAAAATATTTCGGTTAATTTGCGATTACCGTAAATATAGACAATTATAAAACCCAGTTCCAATACGTATTTAGACGATTTTGTTATGCGGTAATAGCAAAATCATTTCTAAGCTCAATGTCCTGAAGACTGTTGTGTATTATTTTTACAATTTTTATTTAAACTGATGCCCCATATTTTGACTAAGTTTGACAAGACTTAAAAATAGCAATTGATTACATTTTTCAGTTAAAACATTTCGGTTAATTTGCGATTACCGTAAATATAGACAATTATAAAATTCTGTTCCAATACGTATTTAGACGATTTTGTTATGCGGTAATAGCAAAATAGCTCAATTTCCTGAAGCCTGTTGTGTATTTTTTACCATTTTTATTTAAACCGATGTCCCATATTTTGACTAAGTCAGTTCAATAATTATGTAGTTGTTCTACGGAGAGGAGAAGCTAGTTTGATCTGATTATATTTAGTGGAGATTCTGTTTAACGATCCTTAAAAGTTTAATGTAAAATTACACACGGATTATAGAAATTACATAATACCGCTAATGAATATCGTAATAATTATTCAATATATTTTAAAGACAATAGGGAAAGTAAATTCATTTGATACTATTATTCAAATTATTGAAGATGTTTTGGGAACGGTTGATGATACAGTTTTTACCAAGATGTTTTTGAAAACGAAAGAACGAGATGACTAAATTAGTTCAATAATTTTATAGTTGTTCTACGGAGAGGAGAAGCTAGTTTGATTTGAGTATATTTAGTAGAGATTCTGTTTAACGATCCTTAAAAGTTTAATGTAAAATTACACACGTATTATAGAAATTATATAATACCGCTAATGAATGTCGTAATAATTATTCAATATATTTTAAAGACAATAGGGAAAGTAAATTCATTTGATATTATTATTCAAATTATTAAAGCTATTTTGGGAACTGTTGATGATACAATTTGTACCAATATGTTTTTGAAAACGAAAGAACGAGATGACTAAGTCAGTTCAATAATTTTGTAGTTGTTCTACGGAGAGAAAAAGATAGTTTGATCTGAGTATATTCAGTACAGATTCTGTTTAACGATCCTTAAAAGTTTAATGTAAAATTACACACGGATTATAGAATTATATAATACCGCTAATGAATATCGTAATAATTATTCAAATTATTGAAGATGTTTTGGGAACTGTTGATGATACAATTTGTACCAAGATGTTTTTGAGAACGAAGGAACCCGCAATTGGGTGACATCTCTCCCTACAAAATGTCGACATGAGTGGTGAGTTGGGTTGATCACAAGGCATACGGCTTTTGACTGCGAGACGCACCGTGGGGACCCGGGTTCGATTCCCGGCCGCTTGTCGAGCGGGACTGGACTGGTGTTTTGGTTGGCTGTAAGAGATTGCTCTTATAGCAATAAGTACGCCATATGTGTTAATTAGATACATTATAGTGCAAAAATAGATAAATAAATAAAAACATTGCTTGACCTTTTTGTGAAAAGATAATAAGTTCGCTTTTAAATAAAATTGTAAAGTAGTAAAAAACACGTCTTAGGTAACATTATTCATAAGGTTACTTTGTCTACTTGCTTACTACGGACGCTTAGGCAGATATAATTTGAACAGTAAGCCGTCGCTGAACGTCGACTTACAAATATTATCTTATTAACATCGAGGCTCATTGCGGCGGAAATTGACTTAAGGCGTACTTCTTAGATACGTATTTAAGCAATAGCTGCGTCCCACGAAGATAAGACTGGAGAACAGTATTAATAGAGATAAACCTGTATATTATTGTTACAATAATAAAATGAATAAAAGCATTGTTATTATAAAAAAACCTGTTAATTCCGAGTGTTATTCACAAAACGAGAATTCTGTAAACATCAGAAAAGTTTAGTCATTTAGTCAAATAATAACTTATTTTTTTCACATGTCAGTATGCATATTGCCTAGTATCTCTTTAATAGGCGTAAACATGTCGAGAATTTTTTAAAAACTAGAAATCTTTAGTAATATCTCGAGAGCTAACTGACATAACATAGTGAAAAATTGTTTTGAAATCCATTTATCTCTTGTCAATTGATGTCGCACAGAATATTCAGACTTTATTTTCGAAGTAAAATGTTTCCAGACAAACATTCGTTAATATTTAAATAAAATAAATTATGCGAGCCAGTAAGGTATTTCCTATTTCAAATTTTAATTTCTACGTCAGACGACTAACACACGGACAAGCGGACGTGTAAGTTTTTTTTAAAGTAGGGAAGTTTCTTATGAATTCTTTTTAAAGGATATATTAAAATTCACACGCAAATCTTTTGGGTGGTTTTAAAAATGAGAAACAATAGACGAATTATTTTCGATATTTTTTTCTGAACCTCAAATTTTGTTAATCAGCTTCAAGATGGGCTGAAAATTGAAACAAGAAATCATTTGGTTGTGAAAATCGTTTCCATAATTCGTGTCTTGGGAAAATTAATGTTGTGTAAAATAAAACAAATTGAAATCGGATATTTTTTAAAATATTTAAACATACAAATTGAAATTACATTAATAATTTTTTGAAATTATATTAATAGTTGAGAAATGCATTGAAATTAATCTTTTATTTTTTTTTTGATAAAATTAAATTTGGTTAACAATTTTATACGCAGTTTTATTTCACTTCATCTCTGCATAGTTTAGAGACGATAATTATGGAAGAATTCAGATGGCAGCAAAATGTGTGAGTCGATTCTAAGTCTGTCTTTTAGTTTATAACTCTTAATCTTGCTTTCCAAATATAATTTAAATAGAAGCCAAATATTGTGTATGTATGCCTTTCATTTAATTTTGTACAAGAAAAAATAGCAAGGAAATTATTTGATTTCTCCTTTTCTTTCTCTAGTGGTTAAATTTAGAAGTGACTGCTGGGAAATCTACGAAGGATTTATAATAAATAACTAAGGTTATAAACTACTTAAAATTTCATTTCCCGCTTGATAATGCAAACATTCACTTTTCTTGTACAAGAAAAAATAGCAAGGAAATTATTTGATTTCTCCTTTTTTTCGCTAGTGGTTAAATTTTAAAGTGACTGCTAGGAAATCTGCGAAGGATTTATAATAAATAACTAAGGTTATAAACTACTTAAAATTTCATTTCCCGCTTGATAATGCAAACATTCACTTTTCTTGTAGAAGAAAAAATAGCAAGGAAATTATTTTATTTCTCCTTTTCTTTCGCTAGTGGTTAAATTTTGAAGTGACTGCTGGGAAATCTACCAAGGATTTATAATAAATATATAAGGTTATAAACTAAACAAAATTTCATTTCCCGCTTGATAATGCAAACATTCACTTTTCTTGTACAAGAAAAAATAGCAAGGAAATTATTTGATTTCTCCTTTTCTTCCGCTAGTGGTTAAATTTTGAAGTGACTGCTGGGAAATCTACCTAGGATTTATAATAAATATATAAGGTTATAAACTAAATAAAATTTCATTTCCCGCTTAATAATACATGGATATAGATACTTTTCGTTCAGTTATTCAGCAAATGCATTTTACAGACAAGAAGCAGAGTAGGAGCTCTATATTCTCTCTAAAACAGCTCACGACTCTTTCATAATTTCAGTCTGACGTACAGCCCGCGTTGTAAGTCAGTTTTATGGTGTATAAAATTGAAGTTATGTACTTCCGTGCAGTCGTGACTCTCCGAACGTAGCCTGGGGGCCTAGAAACGCCGGTCTGCAGAAAGAAAATTGCGCATTAAAACGTCGTTGAAATATTTCATGTAGTGTGCTATTGGGTAAGATTACGGAAACGAACGTCTGACGTGATTGACAAGTTTAATTCGCAAACTGCAATTCAATTAACATTTGCGCGCGTGATGCAATTTTCGCAATTTTTTCGCAAGAGACACATTCGCAACTTTCACCTTTGTCAAAACTGACATTGCGGATAGGAAGTCTCAAGCTTAATTGATGATGATTCTGCAATCTCATGATGTTATCCGATTGTGTCGGTAATTATCCGTCTGTACCGCGGATTGTCGGAATACCAGTCAGCATTAGTTATTTTTAAGCAACGGCGACCTTTCTGTAATGATAATGGTCTGCGTGACTCGGCGGACTGGCGCCTCTTCTGTTTTGAAATTTTGCTACTAGAGTTGCTATTAGAGGAAGTATTACGGAGTTACGTAATGGACGGTTATGATTGTGACTAATCAGTATGGCATAAACGAGTAAGGCGCCAAGAGTTGTTTTTTTGTAGACAGTATTATCTTTTTGGTTTAGAATGCGCGTTGTTCATTATTTCTTGTCATGTAAAGAGCGAATGCATCAATGGTGCAAATACCGCTTACATACTGCAATATCTGCATAGCGTTTTCTGACAGTCAATATTTTGAGTTAATGAACGAACTGGAATTTTGGAGCGATTTTCTTTCAAAGCAAATATTAAATTGTCATTTTTGCAAATTAAAAACATGAAATGTGTGAAATAACCGTTTCTTTAACTGAATTCTCTGCCGAACTTAATTTGACGCCGTATATAAGCTATATTGGAAAATTATTTTTACAATTGTTGATATGGGTCTAGACATATGTATGCGGAAGCAAGCTTTTCCGTACTGCAACCTGTAAAGGTTACATAAACCTGAAGAACGTATTAAGCTGTTTGGTTTAAGTTATACGCGTCGCTTAATACGATAAATTTAATATAAAATAAATATAAACAAATTTAACATAAAATAATAATTTCGAATCTGATTTTGTGAAAGAGTCCTTCATTTTCCATAACATCTTCAGGAGTACTTTATTTTCCATTCTGCTGTATTTATGACAAGAACATCATACGTCTTTTCGGTGATCGTATTCACGAGATGAAAGAAGATAACTGTGTTCGCTTTATTATGAGCGTAAAAGTTAAAATCAGTTACTAATATCTAAGCAAATTAATTGTATTTTAATATACAGAATATTCAAAACTAATGATACTAGTAAAGATACTTGTGATTATACTTACCTAACGTATGTCATTATATAATATTTCGCTATTTGGATAGTGAAAACTAAGTGTTTTATAATTGCACTTTTTCACTTTCTTTTTTCGCTGATTTGTGTTGAATTGTTAAAAACATGCTATTGTTATTAATTCTTAGCGAGTCTTGAGTATGACGTTATTTTGTCGATCATTCATAATAAATTCTTTTACAGATCTCTTAATCATTACATTCACAATTAATTATTACATTCACAATTTCTTTCAGGGCTAATAATTTATTTTATGTTCTGTCAAATATTTGTAAGATAAATTCGCATTCATAATTTTTTCGCGATATTTAGAAACATTGGGGCACAAAAGGTTTTAGTTCGTTTACAAATGTCAGATTACGATTACCCCAAAATAACAATGTACGACATGATTTTTTCAACAATATTTTCGTTTTTTTTTCTTTAGATTTGTATATATCACATATTGGATGGAAATATGAAAACTATGATAGTTGAGAAAAATGTTCCTGGAAATTGTTCAGTAATTGATACTTTTGATTTTTGAATCATTTTAAGTGTATTTTCTTTTGTGAATTTTAAATTTTGATTACATAATTAGACCCAGCACTTTGACATTCATTATTATAGTAAATACATATGCCTTTGAAATTCAAACGATCTTGCTAAATACAGCCTTTTAATCATAAAACTTTGAAAGGCAAATTTACTCTTTCGTATATCATCAGTCTTCGTATGTATCGTTGTGTAAAGATGGCACAGACATGGGTATATTATTTTCTCTTTTATACGTTATTGTCGACGATGTCAGTTCTCGATGTCAGCTTTTGTTTTGTTTTTTGTTTAAAGGCTGGTAAAATTGGGAAATCTAAATAATTTCCTGGAAAGTCTAGACTATAAACTGTAAAAATAAATGTCTCATTCCCCCTTTAGAGAAATATCAAGAAAATCCAAAAAATAGGGTGTACAATTAAGTGCGACAAGTAACCTTGCCCGAATTCATCATAATTTTTTCCGTAATCAACAATTGGAAAATGCGTTTACAGCATAATTATTGCCAATCTACGGAAAGGTAAACTGTTTTCAGCAGTATCACCTTATTTTCGGTGAGATTTCGGAAAGGCAGTCATAAAAAACAAACAGTATTCAACGCGCGATTCGGCCAATACGCGGAGCTTCCGAAACCCAGCGCTGCCCAAACTTTCGCGGTACTCGCTCACCTGCGGTTATAAATATTAACACAACAGCGGCATGTTCGTCAGTGGCCAGCTGTCAGGACGCATGATGGACGACGGACAGCGCTGGATTGGCGTCGCGTGACTCGGCGCCATTGTAAACACACTTAATTATATTGCGAATGTAATTAGAAAACGGCTATGTACTCTGTGCGTTTAGTGTAAGCTATATATTGGTGGGCATTTATTCTATGTAATTTGGATGCTGTCACTAAATTAATTACGAAAAAAAATTAATGGCAGTCTTTGTGGCAGGGTAGACAGCTCGTAAGTTCAGAATTATTTGTTATCAGTACTTGTTCTAGCAAACTCAATGACCTACTGATAGGCGAACCTATTTATATCAAGTGTAAAGTGTGAAACTTCAAAGCCAACAAAAAGTTCTGCTGAAATGTTCTGAAATAAAAGCCAAAAGCACTTGATTAATCCCTTGATCAAAACCTCTTGAGATTGACATTAAAAAAAGTAAACAAATTTATCGTATCTTAATTTAAAAAAAAACAGGAAGTATCCTGAAAGCTTTGGAACCGCTGTAAAAAGAGACTACCACTAGTTTTCCTCATTTCTTTCGAGACTCTTAATCCACATAAAAAGCTTACATTAAGAATCTACATCAAAAGGTATTATATCTATTGCAATCGAAGTTAGTCGAAATAAATCATGAGGCAGACTACTTGTCTTTATCTACAATTTTCAAGTATCGAAATCCGTCACTAATTTTCTCTGTTTAAATCTAAATAAAGAATTTACGTCAAGAATTTACATCAAGATTTAATCTATCACAGTCGAACTTGAATCAAATAAATCAAGAAGTTAAAGTGGACAGCTCTATCTTTTAGTTAGTTTAAAGAATCGAAACCCATTATTAATTTCTCCAAAGGCTAATTTCCTCTAAGTGTAAAGAATTACGCTAAGAATCGATATCAAGAATTATACCGAGACTTAACCTAGACTAATGGGAATTTAATCGAATAAATTAAGTGGACGGCCTTATCGATAACTCCCAGTATAACCGTCAATAGTTTCCTCTACAAAATGCGTTTCGATAAATTAATTAAGGATAACAAATTTGTATTGGAAAAATGCTAAAAACAAAGTGTTAATTTGCGACTTATAAAGTTGGTATTTATAAAAAAAATGGGTGCGTGTACTTATGTACGCGCGTGAGAAGTTATACTTCTTTGGCATCATTAAATAATACATACGGATAGATAACCTCAATTATATTGGAGCACTTGAAAAAGTCTATAAACACAATTTTTTCACTAATATTTACGAATAATAAATATATTAATCGAAATATTGAATTTAAATCACTACTGAATATAATTTATCAGCACATATATAAATCGCACTTATATTTTTTTATCCAATAAATTCAAATGAAAAAACGGCTCACTGCGTCAATATAACTTGAAGTATTTTTGTTACGTGAAATTAATAAACATATCTATCAAAAGATGGCGCTGCGCTGATGTAAGGAAATTATAAACTAATTGATATTTTAATTCTGTATGAAAAGTGAATACAAAATAAAGATAAAAACAATATTACCATAAAGCTAAATGCCTTATGGTAATATTGTTTTTATCTATTATCTGCATAAATTAAAATCATCATCTAGTAAATCTGTATCAAATGGTAATATTGTTTTTAAATATCATCTCTCCTCTCTGTATAAGTATTTATCTGTGAAACTTGGATATTAGATTTATTAGTAATATAAATAAAGAATCACAATTAATGACATCAAACATTTTTAAATTATTCGAAAGACAAATAAAATGCAGAATCTAAAAATAAAAAACCTGTCTTGGAGGCGCTGGGTATCGATCTCGGTACCTCTCACATGCTAAGCGAGCGCTCTACCATCTGAGCTACGCCACGAGAAAACCCACGACGGATGTAGTTGTAATTAAAGAACGATAACAAATTGTTTTTGAAGACCCCCGCGACTAAAAGATGGTAAGAACCTCTTAATATAATTACAAATCCAAAAAAATCCGTCTGGGCTGCCAAGCCCTGCCTTTGCTTAAAATTTTGCAGTTTTATCAGTTCGTGACTAATTGAAATTCTCTTAGGTTCGCTAAAAGTATTTTTTCTATGCTGCTACCATATAATTGATATTGGGAACTTTGTTACTTTGTTAACGTTATTCTTAGCAGTTTAGTTATTTGGCTCTCTACTTCAGTCTAGTACATGATGGCTCGGTGCAAGCTTGTAGTATAGAAACGTATAACAACAAACGTATTATAACAGTCTACTTTAATTAGGTATATTTATACTGGAAATTTTGAAATATTATTTTAATACATCCATAACTCTTGAGTTTTTTTAAGTTAAAAACACTACTGTGACAGTAAGTCGTTATTGCTCATTGCCTACACTTCCTAAAATATTATATATCTTATATCATCAGGACGCTATAAGCTATGTGACGTTGTCATTCAGCTAATACGTTTTTGTGCCAAATACGAAAGACCAGTGAACCAAACTTTTTTGTTTTTAAAGTTATTACGATAATCAAGCCAGTATTGGTCATCTGAGTTGTTCGAGTAATACTTATTGGTCCATAATATAATGTTTTCACTAAGACTGTTTTTTTAGCAGACGTTGCTTAATTCACACATGACTGGCTAAATTATTAAGTAAAAACTTAAGTAGTTTATGAATCGTGCTTTCTACGCTAATCACTAGGTAGAGATGGCTTTATTATGAATAATTTCATAGCAATTGCCGAGTCTGCTATTTCATTCGATGGAAAGTGATTTTTTTGCTGTTTACAATAACCGTTCACGGTTTACGGAATGTAATAAGAAAAATAATTTAACATGAATGGCCAATAGAAATGCTGTTAACTAGAGTCGTGTTCTCTACTTAATTGGAATTAAAAACATGACGTATGACAACAAGAAAATAATATCCCGTTAAAAACATTTCATGTAAAATGTTGCTAAGATTCAGTGTCCTTTAAGTGTTAAAACGTTATGAGATCTTATGTAGAGCCAAGTCCCAACTAAGTCTACATTTTGATCAAATAAAGTTATAGGGCTTAGCTGTGCAGAAGAAATTAGTAAAATGTCAACGGTTAATTTCCTTACAGCTCATTTTATAGGTGATAGAAGATTGTTGTGCATCATGCTGCTGATGGTTTGAGTATTTGCAGTAATACAAAAGTTAATAGCTTAATAGTTCTGCGACATGGCCAAGTCTCGTAGCTTTCTTTGACCAAGATGTAGACTTAGTTGGAGCTTGGCTCTACGATAAGATCTCATAACTTTTGAACACTTAAGGGATATTGAGTCGTGGCAACATTTTTACGTGACATGTTTCTTACGGGATATGGATTTTTCTTGTAAGTTTCTTTTGCTTTTTTATTATTATGTTAAGGCTTGCAAGCCTTCCGGCAGCGAGGTTGCACATCGATGTCATCTTGTTTACTTATTGTTTACAAGTATTAAATTGTTTACATATTTTATATGCAAATGTAAGCTTATATACCAAATTTAAATTTGTAGACCTTCGGGAATTTAATCTACGTACAGTCTAAGACTTTCGTGCGTACAGAATTTCACCCCCCATTGTGTTGGGTGGAAGGGCGGAAAAAGATTTTTTTAAATTTTCTCGTTATTTGTACGTTAACTTCAGCCGGCATATTTCAGCTTTCTAGGATATCTGCAATTAACCAACAACATAAGCGAGTGATGACTGAGTAACGAAATCATTGCATTTTGCTTAGTAATAAAACCTAAACTAGTTGCGTCCAAAAAATGAAAAATTTGAATGTTTAATTAGTCTGGTAACTAAATTTGGGCTTTTAAATATTGTCCAGGCTGAAATTATGAGGGTCCAAAAACACGGCTCAAAAATTCAAAAGGTGCAAAGGGTTCAAAAATTGCTTTTAGAAAAAGTACTGCAGTGCTCTACTCGTCTTGGCTCGTCTTGGCGGAGATACTGCCGCTTCTACATGGTAATTAATCTATTAAAGATAATTCACTCATGAGTATTTTTCTTTTATTCGCTTTAATATTCGAAATGATTTTAGTATGATGGAACTCTATAATATTATTGTATAGAAAATTAGCTGGCCCGTATGATTAATTCGAAAGTTACATAACATGAATAATTTAATTAATAAATTTTAAAAAATATTTTTTTGTTTTCCTTCATTAGCACTGAAGACGACTTCTGATCCGCGGTTTCCATTGCAAAATCTTCCTGGTTCATCTGGAGTCAATTTTGCGACTTGGATGACAAGCTCAACACTAGTATCTTTGTGTAATGATGCGCGCCACATCGGGTAATTTGTTACTAAATTCGATATTCCGTATTCTGTCGCGAAAAGCAATCCTTACCAAGGCACGATCCATAGTCATTTGGGTGACTTGCGGCTGGTCATTGAATCGATGTGTTACCTATTTCAATAATTTTTTTAGTAAGTAAATTTTACTTCATTAACATTGATAAATTTCAAGTTGTGTATACATAAGTTTATGCATTAGAAATCATTTCTTCATGACGATTTGAAATCATATTTCATAAATGAACGCGCTAAAAAATTCAAGTTCAAAATCGTTTTTCATCTTCTTCCTTCATCATTTCTCGTTTGATAAACAAAGTGTAAAAGTACATGTATCTTATTATGTGATAATCTATAGAAACTATATTAGTATAAATCTCAACCACTCTGCTCACCCGTTGTAATGAATCAGCATATGACATACAACGAGATGCCTAGTTGCGGACGGAGATCCAACATCTTTCACTGCTCAGAAAGGGAAAGCACAACGTTCGTTTATTTCTTACGTCGATACGTAGTGTCACGTGACGTAACGTTACGATACGCGTTGTTATGTGTACGGCAACTCGGCTTCGACAGAGATGACTTAAGTGGTCGTTATTTATCGATGAGTGTTGATTGTATGAGGTCGTGATAGAACGACTGGCATTTTATTTGTTTATTTATTCGTAAAAGCTTTTTGTGGTGTAGTGGTGTGATGATTAAGGTGATGAAGCAAGTCATGTAGAAAAGATGGTTGTGATTTAACATTTGTAGAAGTAAAAGTATTATAAATATCAACCGGTAGTTAAATAGCGTTGTTTTTTATTGGAAATGAAAATTGCAGCGCGTAAAACCAGAGTGCGTTAAGGTAGATTAATTTTACAGAAAGTTATATCTAGAAGAGGCTCAAGGTGATTGAGTAGGCGCGTTCATGGTTAAAAGAAAATTTAATTCAACGTTTGTCATTATATGGGAGTTGCTTCGAGAGTGCTGTGCACGAGAATACGTCAGATACTGAGCGTTTAAGTTTCTGGAAGAGCATAGATCAATACAAATCAGTTATTGAGTTGATTGTATACTCTTATTTTTAACAAAAACATTCTAAGTAGCATTACAAAATTTAAATTTCATCCAATTTTGTATGATATGTTCTCTTATAAAAGAAATAATTTGACAATCATAAGAAATTAACGCCATCTATCCGACTTTGTTAGTACTATGTTGTAAGAAGGATACACGAATATAGGAATTTAACGCCATCTGTTCTAAATTTGGTTAACTATTTATACGAGATGCAGTAGTGGCGTAGTTTTACTTCGAAAGTTATGCATAATCGCTACTATGACCCTTTTGAATTTTTTCTGAGCGAAGAAAAAATATATAAAAACAAAAGAAAAACTTGTTCACGTGTTAAACTTGATTTTATTTCAAAATTAAAATAATTATTATATTTTTTCTAAGCAAATACTTTAATGTAAATATATTTTTAGGTCAAACGCAGAATCGTCTTCCTTTGTAAAAATTTTAATTTTTATATTTTGCTTTTTAATAAGGAAAATTGGGACGGAATTATTTAAAAGCGACGTTGAAATTATTTCATTTTCCCTGGCGTTAAGTACCGTCTCGTTCGCCTGTAACTCTAGTGCTTATTTCATTATTTGACTACAGCTGTGTGGGACTAGGCACACTATATTTTCTATCGTCCTGTCAGTGGTTCAACTTGCAAATGCAGCCTGCAATTGGAATACCGCTTTGTAACGGCGAACGCAGAATTTTTATCAACTTCAAACGGTAATAAATATTAGCCTATCGATAGCTAGATAACAGCTTTCAATTCAGTGTTATATCGCAATTAAAAATGATTTTAATACAGAACTAATTTTTTGGTTTGATTAGGGTTTAAACCCTTACACTTCTGGTCTTCGAAGTTTTTTTTACTCTATTGGGCTAATTATTTAAGCAGTATTTTGGTATTTCTTTGTCTTACGCGACGACATATTTTTATGAAACAAACTTATTATATATTGGGTTAAATAATATTTTCGAATACGTTTTGTTTCATGATGTAATCTGTCGATTGCCTGGTCTAAAAGCGATCATTAATAGGGAATATGCTTGTAAATTTTTTATAATTTTAATCCATTGTTTACATCGTTATAGCGGAGTAAAAATATAAATACTGTAGGAAATGTTTCAATTTAAAAAAAAAATATTCACTGTTTTAAGTCAATAAATTTAAGCTGTTTAAACGACGCCATTTTCGCGCCTCGGATGACGTCACAAGCTACGCCCAGTGTATGTTTACTGTAGGAGTTCTCATTACTTTAAACATATTTTCATTATGATAGCCGTTTAAACCACGCAGAAAGCTCGAAAGCTAGTTTATAAATATTGTATTGTGCCTAAGTGCAAAAATACTCTTAGAAGTACACCTATGTGATTTTTTAATGTTCCGAAAGATACAGAAATACGAAAACAATGGTGAAAAATTATGAGAACCTCCAACAAGTTGTTTGCATAGTTATTAAGATCAATATTTGGATAGCTAATATGATTTCAGTTAATCATAAGTAGTTTCGTATTGAATATCAATCACATAAGTAGTAGATAAATGTGTACAAAAACTAGTTTACAAAAGTTTTATACGACTTTCGTTTTTTGTTTTTTTACGTTAAGAAAAATCTACGTAACATTGGCCAAATTACATAAAACGTGACTTGACTTAAACGGAATAAACTTGGCTGAACGTAAATAGCTTTAAATATAAATTAATAAATTATGGGCGGTACGCAGTCACGTTTTTGAAAGATTATAGGTTACGTTTACCGCTTTCTACTTATAAACGTATTTATGCTTAAAAACGTACATAATGCATGTTTATAAATTATGTATTAAAATAATCACCTCACAGCTTTCACTTCTTTGACCTCAGCGGACGTAAAATGTAGATTTGGAGCAAAATATGATGTCATCATGAATGCATCTATTATCTGCAGATTATCCGACTGCCTTTTCACAAAACCACTTTTAGTCATCGTTCTGGACGATTCTCAATCTCAGTATTATATTAAAAATGCGCGCATGTAAAATAGTGCAAGAACACTATTTTCGTTATTAAGTGCAGCAAATACCACAAGAATGTCAACAGTCGAGCTTGCTTACATAGTATCTGACGTCACGTTTAATTGTAACCAATATTTCTGCACTTCGATAATATGAATTTCCGTGGAAATTAAAAAGGAAGGAAAAACAATAGTTTAGATATAATATCCGGCTGATAATGCAATTATAGTTGAGGAAAAAATATTTGAACCAAATTTAAATTACAGGAACATTCCCTATAGTCTAGGAAAATTGTAAGGATTTTTTTCAATTTTTATATTGACTTACAATTAATATTTCAAAGTGGCAATAAATTGTATGAAATTCATTTTAATTATCGAGAGTTATTTTATTTGAAATATTTTATGTAAAGTAGAGATTGCGTATAAGGATTGAATACTTCAAAAACGCTTTAAACAATGATGTTGAAATTGATTCGGAATCAATTTTTATTTCGAATACGATTTTAGAATTATTCTGGTTAAACATTGAGGCAAAGAATTATTTTCTATATTTTTTGAGACCCTTTGAAAGTAAGGGATTAGTGTACATTTAATTTTTTACAAAAGAAATAGGCTATTTGACAACATCGAAAATAAACCACAATTCGGGGTCATCCTATTAGATTATAACGTAAATAAGCGTATTGCTTTCATTTCCGAGAAAATAAGTTTATATTTTGTAAAAAAAAGCGTAAACACATCACAATTTTTTTAATGCAATCAGCGTCGCAAACGCTGTTATAGGTTAAAGTCAGATGACGTCACAGGCGAGTAGAACGTATTCATAACAAAATTTAATGTTCTTATTCTTTTGCTTTATAGACAATAGTGATATCGATAATAATATTTAAAACACAAATATTACTTACATCGAAATGATCTTCATATATAAAAACATTTGTGTGACTTATAATGCTGTTTGGATCTCTTCGGGCTAATTGCAGCCATTTTTTTTTCGTTTTTAAGATTCGTTAACACTCAAACGAACACATTGTGTGGAATTTTTATAGACGTATTTGTACATTGTGGCACTACATACCATTTATACACTATTTTAAAATGAAAATAAATAATAATCCCGTTCAGTGGGCAGGACTGTCTATGTTTACATTGTGTGTTACGTCACGCTAGCCGCCATTACAGAAATTGCGTTTTTAGCGCGAGTTCTCCAAATTCAAACTTTAAAAGTAATTTATATGAAAGTACGGCGTATATCCTGAAATATAAATGTAGTATGCTTATAATGCAAAATAGAACAATTTAAAAAATTAAGTCTATTGTTGCGTTTTAGGTTAAAATATATATTCGTTGATATCGATAGCAACCTGTATAGAATGACTCAGAAAATAAGCTCACTTGTGTGCATCCGAATATGATCAAAGGCGATGGCTTCTCGAATTTAATTGCGCAGTTTAATTTTCGCAATTAAATTCGACAAGCCGATCGCTTTTTTGCCTCCGAAGATGAAAGCGGAGCGGGTGCTTAACACAGGGTAGAGGGTAGCGGGCCATGCGAACGTATGCTTAAGGAAAGTGCAAGCGAGGGAAGGGTGGTGGAGCATTTTGTAATTACGTTAACAGGCTCAGCAGCGAGTTGGAGCTTTGAGACGGTGTTGGGAATTGGGAATACGTTACATGCGTTTTAACTAGTACCAGTAAATTATGCCTGTAGATGATAAGTCGAAATATACGTTGAAAGTAATGAATTAATTTACTAAGGTTCTGTAAGGTAATTCGCCCTCCAACATTACGGTTTAAACAGTTTTTAACAAGTACGCAAGTTTTCTTATTGCATTAGTGTAGTGCACTTATCGTATCGATAATAACATTTTGCTACGTTAAATGAAATGGACTTCTGCGAAAATGGGTTCGGTATTATAAGCAGTTTTTATAAAAAAAACTGTTTTTTTTAATTAATTTAAAAAAAGCAAACAATTCAACGATTTACATTCATGAAAAGAAAAAATTAAATACAATTTATAACCTTAATACAAAACAAAGGTATATTGAGAAACATGCATATACTATATTTTTAATATATTAAGAATTTTTAATGAGAAATAAAAATGTAATGAAGCCAATAATATTTTTTTAAAAATTATTACTAAAAATAAGCGGATTGTTTTTATGGTTTTGTACCTCAAAAGGAAAAAAAGGAACCTTTATAGTATAACTTCGTTTCCCCTCTGTCTGTCAAGACCCTTTTTCTCAGGAACGCGTAGAGGTTAATATCAGATATTTACGTCTACGATCCCTTGGAGCTAGAGAGGGAAAAAATCAAGCTTCTATGTTTACGCAATAAAAAAACCTTAAAAATATGGCTATTTATTACGTATTATTTGACACTCGTAAATAAAATAGAATAGTATTTGCCGTTGACCTAGAATCATGAAATTTGACAAGAAGTAAGGTTTCACAGCATAAGCAAAGGAAAAATATTCCAAAAATTTTTAATTTTTAGTTATATCACAGAACAAAAATATTTTTTAAATATGCGCCTGTGAGATATAAGTAGGCAATATATTATCGTTCTGAAAATTTTAATTTTGTGAATAATTTAATAGGAATATTATGTACCATTAAATGTTTATAGATAACTAAATGTGTACGGAACTTTCGTAGTGCGAGTCCCACTCGTACTTGACAAGTTTTTTGTAAATCTGTGGGCTTTGACATTGACATTCAATCTGTTGTCAAAATGAATGCCTTTTTCGATCATGGATGTCAAAATGAATGTCTTTTTCGATCAAAATGAATGTCTTTGTCATCTATTAGAGATTTATGTCGTTTTTTTCGACGATGCCGCCGGGTCTGCGAGTATCATGGACTTATTCATTACATCTGTGTATAGAGGACATAACCGAGTCAGTTTATTCATTACATCTGTGTATAGAGGACACAACCGAGTAAGTTTATTCATTAGATCTGTGTATGGAGGACACAACCGAGTCAGTTTATTCATTGCATCTGTGTATAGAGGACACAACCGAGTAAGTTTATTCATTAGATCTGTGTATGGAGGACACAACCGAGTCAGTTTATTCATTGCATCTGTGTATAGAGGACACAACCGAGTCAATTTATTCATTACATCTGTGTATAGAAGACACAACCGAGTAAGTTTATTCATTACATCTGTGTATAGAGGACACAACCGAGTAAGTTTATTCATTAGATCTGTGTATGGAGGACACAACCGAGTCAGTTTATTCATTGCATCTGTGTATAGAGGACACAACCGAGTCAATTTATTCATTACATCTGTGTATAGAAGACACAACCGAGTCAGTTTATTCATTACATCTGTGTATAGAGGACACAACCGAGACAGTTTATTCATTAGATCTGTGTATGGAGGACACAACCGAGTCAGTTTATTCATTGCATCTGTGTATAGAGGACACAACCGAGTCAATTTATTCATTACATCTGTGTATAGAAGACACAACCGAGTCAGTTTATTCATTACATCTGTGTATAGAGGACACAACCGAGACAGTTTATTCATTACATCTGTGTACAGAGAACACAGCCGAGTCAGTTTATTCATTACATCTGTGTATAGAGGGCACAACCGAGTCACAAACTGCGTTTTGTTTCAGCTTGCTTGTTCAAAGAGTCCCGTAGAAATAGCATTCATAAACTGTGATGAAAAATGGTCTGAACTTTCATAAATTAGTACAAGATTTCTCATTTGCTTGATAGACGATTTAAATAAAACTTTTAAGGAGGTAATTTTTTTTTATTGTGTCTATGTAAAACTCGTACTTTTGTTCTCGTAACGTTTGGCTTCATTATTATTTGGACTTTTACCGATTTCCTATGGATATGCTAATCAACATTTTAATCCAGTTTAATATTAAGAGTTTCGTACGCGATGTTTTTGTGACTCAAACATTTCTCTTTTCACACTGCTCTCACTCGTTTATCCGTCTGAAAATATATATTGGTTGATATCGATGGCGACCTGTATAGAATGACGCGGAAAATAAACTCACTTGTGCGCATCCGAATATGTTCAAAGACAATGGCGTCTCGAATTTAATTGCGCAATTTAATTTTAAGCGTCGTTCGCTTTTTTCCCTCCGAAGATGAAAGCGGAGCGGGTGCTTAACACAGGGTAGGGGGTAGCGGGCCACGCGAACGAACTTAAGGAAAGTGCAAGCGGGGGAAGGGCGGTGGAGCACTTTGTAATTACGTTAACAGGCACAGCAGCGAGTTGGAGCTTTGAGACGGTGTTGGGAATTGGCAATGCGTTACATGCGTTTTAACTAGTATGAGTAAATTATAGTACGAGTAGATGATAAGTCGAAATACACGTTGAAACTAATGAATGAATTTAATGAGGTTCTATTTGATAATTTGATTACTAAAAATAATCAATGTAGATCGCTTTTTTAATCTATAGCTATTGTCTAAAGTAATTAAAAATAAATTGTTTTGACACTGAAATTCAATCTGTTATTGTCAAAATGAATGCCTTTTTCGATCGTTTAAAGATTTATGTCATTTTTTCGGCGATGTTACCGGGACTGCGAGTTTCATGGATTTGTATTTTACATCTGTGTATAAAGGTTACAACGGAACACAATCTGCACTTTGTTACATCGTGTTAGTTTGAGGAGTTCCTCAAAAATAACATTTACAAACTGTTATGAAAAATAATCTGATCTTTTATAAAGAAGTACAAGGTTTCTCATTTACCTTATTGACGTTTTAAATAAAACTTTTAAGGATGTTAATTTTTTTTCATCGTCTCTATTTAAGAGTCTTATTTTTATTCTCTTAACGTTGAGGCCAAACACTATTTGGACATTCGACAGAGTCCACATTCAAATCCAGTTTAATATTGAGAGTGCCATACGCGAAGTTTCTGAATGGCACTGCTTTCGCTTGCTTATCCATCCGTTTGTCATTGATGATTCCGTCGGACCGATATCCACACCAAAAGGTTACTTTTCTGGGATGAAGAGGATATTATTCATACTCGGTTGGGTGCTCATTACTTTTGTTTTTTAAAGAAGCATATATATTATTCTGTCGATGGAACAATTATGAAGACTGTAAATTACACATAACGCATTAAGCTTTAAGTGAACATTGCACCAATTTTGATGATAAACCTAACAATTTCTACACCTTGTGGAATCGTAAGTTTTTTTGCTGCCAATCGTCAAGAATAATTAAAAATTCAAATAAATATTTAATTATCCAACAAGACTCAAAGTCAGAGTAATATAATTATAAACAAAATAATTATAATATATAACATTTATAATAAAATAAATAAATCTGCTGTAATCATTTACAATAAAATGCTCTGAAATATCGTAAATTATATGCAAACTCGTTATTTCATTTTTGTCAATTATATCGTCTTGCCATTTAATCAGTATATTTATTAATTATAAAAATACTGATAACTAAATAAAATATTTTGCAAGAAATTAAGAAAAATTAAACTAATTTTGTCCAAACTTCATTTATATATCCTTTTATTATCTATTAAAGGTATTATTAAATATTGTAATTTTGTTATAATTATATTATAATTTTGTCCAAACTTCATTTATATATCCTTTTATTATCTATTAAAGGTATTATTAAATATTAAAATTTTGTTATAATTATATTATAATTTTGTCCAAACATCATTTATATATCCTTTTATTATCTATTAAAGGTATTTATTCTTAAGGTAGATAATAAATAATGACCCTGAAGGTAGTCCAAGATCTGTTTTGAAAATAAAACACAATTTCTCAGTATCCCTGACTAATCATAAATAAAATTATCATTTTTGTGGTCTTAGAATATAAACATAATTTTAATATAGATGTTCTTCTATAAGGATAATATAGAAATCGTGTAGGTGATATGACCATTAATAATATTCATTAAGATTTTTTAATTATTTTCTCTCTATAACATTGTATTGAAATTTCATTAGCGTGCCCATGAAAAATCGATTTTCTTTACACTATCATTTTACAAATATATCACAAAATTTTATATATTTAGTGATATATTTAGTAGCTCGCAACTATCCAAACTATCAAAAATATGACATCTTCATTCTTTGATTTTTCCTTATAGTTTTGCAACTATGCAAGCTATAAACTGTCAAAAATATGACATCTTCAATAAAATGTAAGCTGTCAAAAATATGACATCTTCAATAAAATATAAGCAGTCAAATATGTGACATCTTCATTCTTTGATATTTCCTTATAGTTTTGCAACTATGCAAGTTATAAGCTGTCAAAAATATGACATAATAATTAAAAAAACCCTTTATTTGACATTTCCTTAAATTATGAAATTGAAGCAAAAGTTTCCTTAAATTATGAATTTGAAGCAAAAGTAAATAAATTTGAAACTAAAGCTTTTGCGGTTAAAAAATAAAGTTTAATTTTGATAGATTTTGATAAAATGACGTAGCCAGTCGGTTTTTGTATTTAAGAAGTAAATAGTAGTTAAAAAATACCACTTTTGAATCGTATATTGAAATGTAGTATTTTTTAAATCATTAAGTAAAGATTCATACCTTTTACAAAAATATTACAAAAATACCTTTAGCAATGTGATTTAGCCTTACAAATTTAAAAAAAAAGTGTCTTATGTCTATTTCCTAATTTTTTATAATCAAAGTCATTAAAGACGAATCTGTTAGAGTTGATATTAACCTGAATGTTTAATTGACATTACGAGCGAGTTAAAAATTTAAATGGTTATTAAAGCGCGAAGTTAAACTTTATTTGAATTTCACGCCTGGCTCCTTGGCCTTTATTTCGACCATTTACTTGCCTTGATTTTAATTATTACTTTAAAACAAGACACTGATTATGACCTCAGTTCTGTTTCCGGCTGATTTTAGTAAAGCAAAAATTAAGTCTTGCAACATTTTAAGAGTGTCGTCTTTAATGCTTTACATAACTTAGGTTTAATGTTTTGAAGTTAAGATCACTTTAAAAGAGCCGAATTGAATATTGTCTGATGTATTCCGTTAAGTGATTTTTATTATTTTCGCAGTGTTATAGTTAAGCGATATAAGCGGATTTAATTTACAAGGTTTTACAGATACCTGCGAAATAAAACTATAAATAATGCAATTACCTAAAGTTGAGTTTTGATTATTTTACGACGCAAATATGAAATAATTGTATGCTGAAAACAGTGTAATTGATGCTAAGCCGTAAATATTGCTAATGTTAATAACGAAGACGTATTTCATTTTTGTATCATAGCTGAAGAGCTAAGTAAAAAAAACTTGATTCTGAAATGGTAAGTTTGTACATATTTCCTAGTGCTTCAAGCTATCGCAATAAAAATCTCATGCGGTTATGCATCATATTTCGTCAATCGGAACACCTGTGGTGTCAAGTGAAAAAACCGGTCAAGTGCGAATCTGTTTCACGTAACCTTGTTTGAACAGAAATGATTTTATTTATCAAAAGTCATCACTAATATGGACTTCCAGCGCAATAGATATTTAAGAATACCAAATATAATTAAGTAGGGATAGTGGGGACATATGTATTATAGCGAAAATATCAAATACAGGTTGTTACAAAAGTCCGTAAACATTTCATACGATGACGAAAAAAAATTAGTTATATGAAAGAAAAAATGTGGAAAGTGCACAATTTGGGATTTTATTTCTTAAAAATCACACCGTCCATATGCGAACCTTCATTTTTTTGACACTGCTGCAACCTGGAGCGGAAATTTTCAATTGACTGACAAGGGTTTCGGGAAAAGTTTTGCATTTCTTTGCGAATATGAGCCTTTAATTCCTCAAGAGTCGCTGGATTACTGTTAAGGACTTTACTGTTAAGATATCCCCAAAGGGAAAAATCCATTGGGGATAAGTCCGGGCTACGTGAGGGCCAGTTAATATCACCTGTTTTGGATATAAGTTTTTGACCGAAAATTTCGCGAACTGTACTTAAAGAGTCATTGGAAGTGTGGCATGTTGCCCCATCTTGCTGAAACCACGATCGTTGATTGAAACCATCAAAATCCTGAAGTGTTGGAGCAAAAAAGTTCTGTAGCATGACAATATACCGCTCTGTATTCACTCTAACAGCGTTTCCTCTTTGATCTTCATAAAAATATGGACCAATAATGCCTCTTGCTGATAAAACTGCCCATACCACTAACCTTGCTTTAACTGTTGAACCATTTGCTTTTTGTACGGATGCAAATGTAAATCCCTGTATAGAATGCGATTTAAAGATATATTGGATACGTTTAAGATGCTAGACCGCTTTCGAGTAGAGGCCAGGTTCTATGTTTTTGGGATCCCGTGATGTTCCAGGTCGGCTAGATCGTGGTTTATATATTGTTAAACCAGCTTCTTCAAAGTTCTGGACCCATTTTTTAATCGATTGAATCGATCGAGCTTTATTTTTATGCCGTATATTTTAAGGAGCGCAAAATTTTCGTTGCGCTAGAGTCGAAGAATCGTTGTTTCGATAGTACTCGCGTACGCAGAACGCACGTTGTTTCTCGTTGAATGACGCCATGGCGCTAAATTCCCATCGGGCACTCTAACATTCCGTACCTCGTCCGCCCCACCTGTCTCTCGCTGCTCGACGCATCTGCCGATTCAAATATTAACGGACTTTTGGACCAACGGCTATGACAGATGGACGCGTGAAGGGTTAAAGGTTTAATTTTTCCTTTTGAGGTACGGGACCTTAAAAACAATACAATATTCTAAGCCCTTTGCTTGAATTATCGTAGTAGTTTCAAATTGAAGCAATAATGTTTTATTTATCCTTCGATGTTTTTTTCCTTTTGAGGTACGGGACCTCAAAAACAATACGATATTGTAAGCTCTTTGCTTGAGTTATCGTAGTTGTTTCAAATCGAAGCAATAATGTTTTATTTATCCTTCGATGTTTTTTTTTCTTTTGAGGTATGGGACCTAAAAGCAATACAATATTCTAAGCTCTTTGCTTGAGTTACCGTAGCTGTTTCAAATCGAAGCAATAATTTTTTATTTATCCTCCGTTGGTTTTTTTTCCTTTTGAGGTACGGGACCTTAAAAACAATACAATATTCTAAGTTCTTTGCTTGAGTTATCGTAGTTGTTTCAAATCGCAGCAATAACTTTTTATTTATCTTTCGTTGGTTTTTTCCTTTTCAGGTACGGGACCTTAAAAAACAATACAATATTGTAAGATCTTTGCTTGATTTCTCTTAGTTGTTTCAAATCGAAGCAATAATGTTTTATTTATCCTTCGATGTTTTTTCCTTTTGAGGTATGGGACCTTAAAAACAATACAATAGCAAATTTATTTTGTAAATTATATACTTGTAAAAGTCGATATTAAAACTTCTAGACGTAATGAAATTTTAAACTTTATATCTCAAACCATTTCTGAGAAAATGTACCCTGACAGACAGATTACTGATCCTGTAAGGCTTCC
Organism: Druceiella hillmani; assembly: GCA_039881145.1. Classification (NCBI taxonomy): domain Eukaryota; kingdom Metazoa; phylum Arthropoda; class Insecta; order Lepidoptera; family Hepialidae; genus Druceiella; species Druceiella hillmani. The sequence continues at coordinate 8,220,472 of JAYKKI010000062.1, forward strand.
TATTTTTGTCATTTTAAGGGTGGAATCCTAAATATGCACATTTTCTATCCATTTTTATCATTTGTCGTCTTTCGCTTCTCCAGTATCTAATAGAAACTTGCGCTTTGGTGCAGTGCAGCATTTTCTTCAACGTTCATCTTAAAGGTGTCAAACAAATACTTTAATCTATAAACAAATGTTTGTCGTCATACAGCAAAAGGCTGCGTGGAATCTTACATCATTTTAATGTAACACGGCGTAATTTAGTACGCGTGGTGCTATGTATTCATTGCTACAAGAGCCCTTTAATTAGACCGCATAAGTACATCGGAAACAAAACACAGTGCAAATAGTTAGTGACGTCAAAAGACAGGCGTTGCACTTCCCTCGCGAGTGCCTGTTGTTTTTGCCTGTTGAGTTTGATGAATATCCTATTCACAATTAAATGAAACCACGTGATGTAGTATTATTTCTACCTTCTTTAAGTTCTTTACCACGACCTAGGTTTCGTTGTATTATAACATCTTCAGGTAGGCTTGTTGTAATACAACGACACCTAGGTCGTGGTAAAGAACTTAAAGAAAGTAGAAATAATACTACATTACGTAGTTTCATTTAATTTTGAATAATGAATTTCTACAAAATTAATGCCAAATATATTCAATATCTTATTCATTCTATAAAACTTACTGTTTGGTGTGCATTTCGGTCCTACGGATTCAGAAACTTCGCGAATGGAACTCTCAATATTAAACTGGATTTGAATGTGGACTCTGTCAAATGTCCAAATAGTGTTGGCCCTAACGTTAAGAGAATAAAAATAAGACTCTTAAAAAGGGAAAATGGAAAAATAATAAACATCCTTAAAAGTTTTAGTTAAATTGTCAATAAGACAAATCAGAAATCTTAAACTTCTTTGTAGAAGATCAGGTTATTTTTCATAATAGTTTGTAAATGTTATTTTTATGGAACTCCTCGAACTAATACAATAAAACAAAGGGCAGATTATGTTCCCTTGTAACCTTTATACACATATGTATTTACAAATCCATGAAACGCCCAGTCCCGGTAACATCGTCGAAAACAACGAATAACTGGTTAACTGCCAAAAAAGAATAACTGGTTAACTGCCAAATTTAAACAATTGCTAAAGACCTACATATAAAACATTCGTTTATTAAAATTTTTATGAATGAAGTGTTACAAAATTTAATATAAACAGGTAATAACATTAAAAAATAAACTTATAGCTTATTAATTAAGCCCTAATTTCTTTAAAATGATTAACCTTAAATTAATTGAAATATTATATTAAATTCTTTAATGTAGTAAAGAGGTCGCAAGGCTTTTTATTTAACTTTTTGCTTTTTTTTCGTGGGTCGCGACTTAAAAATGTTCAAGATAAAATGGCTTACACTGTTAATTGTTTTGTCAGATTAATCGCTAAATTTGTAGCTAGAACATTGTTTTTTCTAAATACATTCAGCTGTTATTTGTTACGCTAATTATAGATTAATCATTTCGTTTATTTTTCAATAAATTAATTATTTTTAAAAAAATATTATGTGGCTATAGTTAATAAGGTAGAAATAGAACATTAGAATATAATACAAAATTTTTAGGCTTTCACTGCTACGTATCTTTTTAGTAAATGTAAAGAATTGTGGCCAAAGTAAAATAAGAATAATTCAATAACCGTTTAATTTAAGGTATGATCCAAAAACCGATATATAATTATCGATTACGATATATAATTACCGTATGATCCAAAAAACCGATATATAATTATCGTATGATCCAAAAACCGATATATAATTATCAATTACGATTTTGATCAGCAAAAAATGTTTCTAGTAGCAAAGACAAAAGAAAACAAATATAAAATTCGTCTTTAAAAATTGCAACTTTATATTTTTTCTTGAAATCAACGACATACTTCCATAACTTTACGAACTAAATGTATGGAGACAGCTTCTTACAATTGTTTTATGAAAGATTTAAAGCTACATTCCGTATAGGTATTGATAACACTTATTAAAGAATTATCGTTTCTAAATCTTTACATTAAGAAAAGCGATCTACATCGATTATTTTTAGTAATCAAATTATCAAACAGACCTCAGTAAATTAATTCATTACTTACAACATATATTTCTTAAGAAAAGTAATCTACATCAGCAGATTAAGAAAAGATTAAGAAAAGCGATCTACATCGATTATTTTTAGTAATCAAATTATCAAACAGACCTCAGTAAATTAATTCATTACTTACAACGTATATTTCTTAAGAAAAGTAATCTACATCAGCAGATTAAGAAAAGTTTAAGAAAAGCGATCTACATCGATTATTTTTAGTAATCAAATTATCAAACAGACCTCAGTAAATTAATTAATTACTTACAACGTATATTTCTTAAGAAAAGTAATCTATATCAGCAGATTAAGGAAAGATTAAGAAAAGCGATCTACATCGATTATTTTTAGTAATCAAATTATCAAACAGACCTCAGTAAATTAATTCATTACTTACAACGTATATTTCTTAAGAAAAGTAATCTCCATCAGCAGATTAAGAAAAGATTAAGAAAAGCGATCTACATCGATTATTTTTAGTAATCAAATTATCAAACAGACCTCAGTAAATTAATTCATTACTTACAACGTATATTTCTTAAGAAAAGTAATCTATATCAGCAGATTAAGGAAAGATTAAGAAAAGCGATCTACATCGATTATTTTTAGTAATCAAATTATCAAACAGACCTCAGTAAATTAATTCATTACTTACAACGTATATTTCTTAAGAAAAGTAATCTATACCAGCAGATTAAGGAAAGATTAAGAAAAGCGATCTACATCGATTATTTTTAGTAATCAAATTATCAAACAGACTTCAGTAAATTAATTCATTACTTACAACGTATATTTCTTAAGAAAAGTAATCTACATCAGCAGATTAAGGAAAGATTAAGAAAAGCGATCTACATCGATTATTTTTAGTAATCAAATTATCAAACAGACCTCAGTAAATTAATTCATTACTTACAACGTATATTTTTTAAGAAAAGTAATTTACATCAGCAGATTAAGAAAAGATTAAGAAAAGCGATCTACATCGATTATTTTTAGTAATCAAATTATCAAACAGACCTCAGTAAATTAATTCATTACTTACAACGTATATTTCTTAAGAAAAGTAAACTACATCAGCAGATTAAGAAAAGATTAAGAAAAGCGATCTACATCGATTATTTTTAGTAATCAAATTATCAAACAGACCTCAGTAAATTAATTCATTACTTACAACGTATATTTCTTAAGAAAAGTAATCTACATCAGCAGATTAAGAAAAGTTTAAGAAAAGCGATCTACATCGATTATTTTTAGTAATCAAATTATCAAACAGACCTCAGTAAATTAATTCATTACTTACAACGTATATTTCTTAAGAAAAGTAAACTACATCAGCAGATTAAGAAAAGATTAAGAAAAGCGATCTACATCGATTATTTTTAGTAATCAAATTATCAAACAGACCTCAGTAAATTAATTCATTACTTACAACGTATATTTCTTAAGAAAAGTAAACTACATCAGCAGATTAAGAAAAGATTAAGAAAAGCGATCTACATCGATTAATTTTAGTAATCAAATTATCAAACAGACCTCAGTAAATTAATTCATTACTTACAACGTATATTTCTTAAGAAAAGTAATCTATATCAGCAGATTAAGGAAAGATTAAGAAAAGCGATCTAAGTCGATCAGCAGGTTAGGAAAAGCGATCTACATCGATCATTTTTAGTAATCAAATTATCAAACAGAACCTCAGTAAATTAATTCATTACTTACAACGTATATTTCTACTTATCGTCTACAGGCATAATTTACTCGCACTAGTTAAAACGCATGTAACGCATTTCCAATTCCCAACATCGTCTCAAAGCTCCAACTCGCTGCTGTGCCTGTTAACGTAATTACAAAGCGCTCCACCACCCTTCCCCCGCTTGCACTGTCCTTAAGTATACATTCGCATGGCCCGATACCCCCTACCCTGTGTTAAGCACCCGCTTCGCTTTCATCTTCCGAGGCAAAAAAGCGAACGACGCTTAAAATTAAATTGTGCAATTAAATTCGAGAAGCCATCGTCTTTGGACATATTCGGATTCGCACAAGCGAAATTATTTTCTGCGTTATTCTATATAGGTCGCCATCGATATCGACGAAGATATATTTTAACCTAAAACCCAACAATATTCTTGCGAAACTTAACGGTAAAATTTGAGAGCATATGAATACCTAAAATTTAATGGGTTTCAAAAAATGTAGAAGATAATTCTTGGCTTCAATATTTAATTCTAAAATTGTATTCGAAATAAAAATAAATTCCGAATCAATTTCAATATCATTGTTTAAAACGTTTTTGATATATATATATATATATATATATGTATATATATATATATATATATATATATATATATATATATATATATATATATATATATATATATATATATATATATATATATATATATATATATACACACACCCGCGCACACGCACGCGCACACGCACTCGCCCACGCACGCGCACACGCACGCACGCGCACACACACACACGCGCGCACACATGCGCGCACGCACGCATACACATACACACATACATATACACGTAAGCATACACGCACGCCCGCACACGGTGTGTCGGACAAAGAAACACGTTTACTGAAAAATAGTTGATTGTTAGTAGCATTTAAAAGATGACTTTTTTCAGAAAATTGGATATAATATTTCTAATTATTTGTCACGTTTTTCGTACACACGATACCTGCCCACCTTATTCAATGCCGTTTAGGGGAATAACCCGCGAACAGCTGTGAAGACTTCTATCTGTTCGGGTAAGTACCGCGCTCCAGGCAAGTATTGGGTGTGTTAAAAGAGTTATGTGTAATATTTTTGTTTACACTTAATTAGAAAAAAGACGTGTGTTACTTTTTATTTCAATGACAATTTATTCCACAGACAGCGTCTTTCTTTGTGTATATATATATGTATGTGTATATATATATATATATATATATATATATATATATATATATATATATATACATTTGTGTGCATATATATGTGATATGTTCATAGAGAACTAAACATGTGTTGATTCATACAAATTGACCGCAATCCATTTTTACAAAACTTGTTAAGATACTATCATCTTGCGTAACACTTCATTAACCCAGTGTTTGTATGGAACAACTTTAATATTGATACCATAGATCCGTTTTAACTGTTAGATAAATCTACTAAATCAATGAGATAGGATAATTCGGACTTTGTTGCGGACGTAATATGTTGATAACTATCTACATATTATGTCATATGCTTAAAAATACCAGTGATTGTACAACTGTTTTGAGACGTGTGTGTATTTTATGATTCATGATTGTTTTACTAAAAGAATAGTTCTGTGATTTGAGTTTTGGTTATAAATACAGCGCGTAGTTCCTTGTTTCAATTGCTCCTTTGGGTTCCGTAGACCAAAATGGAAACCATATATTTTCTTCATGTTCGTCTGTCAGCTTATATGTAGCTCACCACATTGTAGCTGGCTTTATAGAAATAGAATATAAGTTTAACAAAGGTAATATTTCTTATATATATATATATATATATATATATATATATATATATATATATATATATATATATATATTATAGTGTTATATTTTTAAATTATATGTATCAAGAATTGTTTAAAAGAAATAAAAATGTAACGAATAAATAAATATCGATCGCTTCGTAAATTTGTAGCTATTGCCTAAAGAAATTAAAAATAAACTTAACCGATATTGACATTCATTCTATTGCCATCAAAATTAGTCTTTTTTGCTCTTTACGAATTGTACGTGTTTTTTTTCAAATAAATTTTTCGGCTTGAGATTTTCATAAATTAATACATCTGTGTATTGAGAATATAAGAGGGAACAATGTGCACTTAGTTTCATCATACTGATTTATAGACTTCTATAGAAATAGCAGACTATTGCAAAAAATAATCTGACTTGTCATTTCTCTCATTGATTATTGAAATACAATTTTACATAAGGGTGTTACTTTTTAATTTTTTGACAACACCTGAACCCAACACTTTATAGACTTTTGTCTATTACCATTACAAAGGGACATACGTAGGCGAGCATTTAGAATTATATTTTCAAAGAATTACATACAATTTTTTATGTACCTATATTACCTTTATATATACCTACTATTTTATGTACCTTATATTACCTACTATTTTATGTACCTTTTCCATTCCTAACTATCGACAAATGGGTATATGTCGAAGTTAGGAATGAAAAGTGTTCCCATCGAGTGGGATGGTATTGAAGAAATCTTTTGGAAAGCGGTTGGTCATATTTAGTATTTTTTTTTTAAATTGCGCCTTCACGAGATATGAATCTCGAATTGCCTGACAGTGCCTGTCCTATTCCTACCTTTTTAAATACCTATGTCATATATATAAATATATAAATAATTCGAAAAAATAACAGGGTAGCGGCCTTGATAAGTATCGTGCTTCAAAATGAAGTTACTCTGGTAACAACTATTAATATATATATATATATATATATATATATATATATATATATATATATATATATATATATATATATATATATATATACATACAGATGAAGGATATAATAGGAAATATATTTAGGTAGTGCAAAATAACCTCTGAATTTATAAACAGTAGATTAAAAATAATATAAATTGTAAATGTGTCTCATTTTTGTATTCATAGGGGTTTCGTCTAAAGCATAATCTAGAAATGATTGCCTACACAATTATATATAATTGTGATCACTGTCTATACGTAATAATTATATATTCATCATCATCATCATATATATTAATACGCTAAGGTTAAGATGTTACACTCCCTTTTTAGAAAAAACCTCACAACTAATCCACATAAATTATATATCATTTTATAGATAATTGCTTGCTCTACCGGCATCCACACTAAAAAATTGATTATTGCTATTGTTTTTACAAATTAATTAATTATTAAAATTATATACACAAAACAGCAATGCTGCCGTCTAACGGCTCAACGTCAATATGATTGACGGTCGGTAAAATTTTTGTTTAATTTCAAATCCACTCACGTATAAATAAAGTGGCGCTTTAGCTCAATGCTTTTGATACTTGCGCCTCTATATGTCAATTTTAGTAAAATATTTGTTTGATCTGTCATCTGAGCTTCATAATGGAATAAATAATGCGAAGACTTCGCACGGGTCACGCTAGTATATTATTATTCTGTATTCGATAGGAATATTCGAATAAGTGATGTGCAATATTTCATGTTTTGTTTTCATATTTATTAACTAATTCATTACTATGATTTTGTATCGAAGTTAGAAAAATTTAACACATGATGTGCCACTTTAAACTGAAGGACCCTTAAAACATGAGAGTTCAATGTGGAAATATGAAATTTGAAACGAATAAATTATGTAACGGAACAAAAGGAGACGCAATAATATTTTTTTAATAGTTATTTTTAAAGAAATTTATAACCACAGTCTTTTTGTCAGAACTACTTAAACGATTTTCAGGTAATTTGTTTCATTCACAATTTTTTCGCCTGCAAAATATCAAATTGACAGATTTTTGTAAAATTCAATATAAGAAATCCACCGTAAAGTCGTGGTTTGTTATTTTGACTTCACATAAATGTTTACTGCATTAACTAATTTCCGTTTGGTCAATATCAGTGTAAAATGTTTAAAACGACAATTCATTTTTTCTCTTCAACAATAGATCAGGCGTTAAAAGTTATTCCGTATAAATATACTCGCATTAAAACTTGTATATTTTATTCCGTAAAGCAAAATACAAGTACAAAGTTAGAATTTTGTGAACCAAAGCAAATTCTTTGAAAAAAAAGGTTTTAAAATCATTATATCTATTTAAAAGATTTACATATCAATTTGATTTCTGTATCATACTTTTTTCTACAAAAATTATTTCACATTTATTGGTGATGCGTTTAAAAGATTTATCATGAAAAATTTAAACGAAATTATTTTTTGAAGCTTGTTTAATGCGAAAATTAGTTAAATAAAAACTTCACTTATTTTTTTTTTGAGAACCACTGCAATAGCTACTACTACATCTAGTCCACTGCCTAACATTACGAGTTAAGTGTAAATGAAGTTATTTACAGACGGGTTTTGGGAGAACTGGTTTTGACGTTGTGTTCTGGGTTTGCTATGTAAGTTTGCGTCGGTCGCTGTATTTACTTTCACAGTCGATAGTGTCCGGTAACGGTTTCCGTGTTGTGTCGTTATATAGTTTATTGTAAGGTGTCAGGCCTTTAGAATGAAAGCAAAGGAGGTCACTGAATCATTATGTTTAATATTCTATATCTGGCAAGTTATTCTTGCCCTTTTGCCCATCCGCTGTCTATTAGAACAATGTTATTTATAGACAAAAATTAAAAAAATATATTTTATGGGATCCTCTATTAGAACTGCCAAATGGTCAGTACTCAGCTGAGTTGTTGAGAATTTTATATAATCCTATAGATAAAAGAAGCTGAACGCCTGGTATTCACAATACTTCATTTTCATTTCGTAGATAATAAAAAATTTTGTTGAAATTGAAATATAGAAGTTACTTTATGGAATTCTCTGTTAGAATTGTCAAATGGTCAGTACTCAGCTGAGCCGTTCAGAATTTTATATAGTCTTGTAGATAAAAGAAGCTCAACGCCTGATATTTCCAATATTTACATTTTCATTTCGCAGTTAATCAAAAATTGTGTCAAAATTTAAATAGAAAATTTATTTTATGCGATTCTCTATTAGAATTGTCAAATGGTAGTATGCAGCTGAGTCGTTCAGAATTTTATATAATCTTATAGACAAAATAAGCTGAACGCTTGATATTCACAATACTTACATTTTCATTTCCCAGGTAATCAAAATTTGTGGCGAAATTGAAATAGAAAAGTGACTTCAGAAATTCTCTATTAGAACTGCCAACTGGTCAGTACGCAGCTGAATCGTTGAGAATTTTAAACAATCTTATAGACAAAATAAGCTGAACGCTTGATATTCACAATAGTAACATTTTCATTTCCCAAGCATTCAAAATTTGTGTCCAAATTGAAATAGAAAAGTGACTTTAGAAATTCTCTATTAGAACTGCCAACTGGTCAGTACGCAGCTGAATCGTTGAGAATTTTATACAATCTTATAGACAAAATAAGCTGAACTCCTGATATTCACAATGCTAACATTTTCATTTCCCAGGTAATCAAAATTTGTGTCAAAATTGAAATAGAAAAGTTATTTTATGATATTCTCTATTGGAACTGCCAAATGGTCAGTACTCAGCTGAGTCGTTCAGAATTTTATACAATCTTATAGATAAAAGAAGCTCAACGCCTGATATTCACAATATCTACAGTTCCATTTCGCAGATAATTGTTTCTTTTTCGCTCCTTTCATGTTCGCAGATAATGTATAAAAATTGTTTCGACATTGAAATAGAAAAGTTATTTTATGGGATTCTCTATTAGAGCTGCCAAATGGTCAGTATTCAACTGAGCTGTTCAGAATTTTATACAATGTTATAGATAAAAGAAGCTCAACGCCTGATATTCACAATACTTACATTTTCATTTCGCAAATAATTAAAAATTGTGTCGAAATTTAAATAGAAAAGTTATTTTATGAGATTCTCTATCGGAACTGCCAAATGGTCAGTACTCAGCTTAGTCGTTCAGAAGTTTATACAATGTTATAGATAAAAGAAACTCAACGCCTGATATTCCACAATACTTTTTACATTTTCATTTCGCAGCTAATCAAAAATTATGTCGAAATTTAAATAGAAAAGTTATTTTATGGAATTCTCTGTTAGAATTGCCAAATGGTCAGTACTAAGCTGAGTCGTTCAGAATTTTACACAATCTTATAGATAAAAGAAGCTCAACGCCTGATATTCACAATACTTACATTTTCATTTCGCAGGTAATCAAAAATTGCATCGAAATTTAAATAGAAAAGTTATTTTATGGTATTGTCAAATGGTCAATACTCAGCTGAGCCGTTCAATTGTATGCAGTCACCAAAGTTCAGATTTCAAGCAAATCGTTCCGCTAAGCAGTTTCTACAATTTCCAGATTCTGAAATTCAAGCAAATTGTTTCGGCAATTAAGCTATTATATAATTGCCCTTCCTAGAGTGTGAGGAAGGACATAGCAGCTTGTTTCATGTGTACTTTTAGATAAAAGGTATTCCTAAGTTGATTTAATCAAATCTTTGCTATAGCTACGAATTTTATATAAAAAAGAGGAGGCTAAATTTGATGAAACTTATGTGAAAAAAGTTAATTAATTTTTTAAGAAGAGAATGAACATACGATTGTAAATTGGATAAATTGAGAACACAATCGCAAATTATATTATTTACGAGTGTGTGTATATATATATATATATATATATATATATATATATATATCTTTTTTTTTTAAACAATAAAAAATGTTTGGTGTTCCTTTTCGAGGTTTATAAATTTCTTTTAATTGTAAATATTGTAGATAAATAATAAGCTTTAAGACGTATGATTATTCATGCTAATTTTTATATTATCCAGTTCAAAAACTCAGTGTGCTGATGTATTATTTGATCCCTATTTTTAGGTTGTCCTATTTGGCATCTACTCTGTACATTCAAATTGAATAGACAATTAAACATGTGTTTCTATATAATCTTAAGAGAGGCGACAAATTAAATTATTTTAAATCACTCATTATTATCTTTTTCTGATTGTAAGAAAATTGTTATTTGGATAAGGAAAAAACAATTGAAATCGTCCCCCTGGGCGATCCCTTCATTTATTGTTTTTATTTTGAAAATCGCTCAATCTTATCATAAAAAGAATTGAAAAATTCATTATGTTAGATAAAAAGAATGATTTTATTATATCAATTATTTAATGAGATATACGAGTATTTGTAAATCGATTAGTCAAAACATTATGTTTTTAAATATTTTTTAGAACTTTGTTTCAAAGAAATAAAAAAAATGTTTTAATTACGTGTACACTCATCATTGACTAACTATCATTGAATTGTGCTACTTATCATTAATCTAAAATCCCAGGAAGCTATATATATTTGAAATAACTGGTCTGATGACGGTATATAAAATTAAAGAAATTCATACCTGTGTGACTAATTACAATATTTGATTAATAATAAATACAATAATCCGTACTCTCACTCATCATTGACTATCATTGAATTGTACTACTTATCATTGATCTAAAATCCCAAGAAGCTATATATATTTAAAATAACTATTCTGATGACGGTACATAATATTAAGGAAATTCATACTCTGCATAAGTTTAATTCATATTAACATCACCCGTCACTGAAACATTGAAATAAATTTGGTATAACCATAGAAGTGAAACTTCGAATGTAAAATATAATATAAACGAATCTCGGTAAACAGGCGATATTATAAACCAAAACTGCTCTCTAATTAAATCACACTCCAAACATGAAAACGCTGTAACCACTTTACAGTTTCAGAGACAGAAATTTTCGGTTTTCATCATCGACTAATGAAATTAAGCTACGAAACTGGTGCAAGTCAAGTTTGCCGTTCCACTGTAACTGTCCGCACTTTGCAAATGCTTCTACTGCACCACAGTTCGCTTAAGTTAACTGTGGAGTGGATCTGGTGGTTAATTTAACCGGCTCGATTGAATTTTATTGCTTTATTATTCGCGATGCGAAGTTTGGATAAGGGAAGGATAATTGAGATCGTCTCCCTGGGCGATCCTTTCATTGTATTGTTTTGGAATATTATTTGATTGCTTATTGTTTTACGAGGGTTTATTTCTATTGGATACGTGTCTAGATAGATGATTGTAATCAACCCTAAAGCTGTTAAAGGTAGAAATTCTCTACGATGATTTTATTGTGAGAGAAATTAAACTAATTTTATATTTTGATGTAATAATTTTTAGAGCTTAAAAAATGTCTTAAAATAAATGTGATTCTTGAATGTGATCTGTGATTGTCCTTTTCGAACAGTAGACGCATTATTTTTCGGTAGATACAATTTTAGTGCGAATCTATTTAAATTTTCAGGCACTCGAAAAATATTTATGAAGTTTCAAAAGGCTATTTAAAAAAAAGACTACATCAACCATAATTTACTAAAGAAGGAAGTTTTGTAATTACTTGTAAATTAAATTTGCAGGCGATTACTGTTACTGTACCGTATAGTATATTTTGTTTTTTTATAAACAATTATTCAGTTTTTAAATGACATATAACACCTGTTCTACTCATTCATATCTCAATACTTTTTGACGTGCCTAAAGGAACTTGATTTTTATATTAGTAATTGTTTTTAGAGTTACATTAACATTTTATTAGCGTAAAATGTTAATATAACTAAAAGTTTAACGTAAAGTATTACTACTTTATTAGCGTATTTATATTAACATTTAATTGCATAATCGGTGATATCTACAATTTTTCACTTCAAATTATTGTGCTATCATAATTTTCTGTTACTTTTTATGCAATTTTTGTTGTATAATTTTTATATATTTTTAATCTTTCTAGAAATATGGACTAAACTTCGTCGTTAAAATATTTACTACTTATGAATAAAAAATTGATTTTTTTAAATTCAGTTTATGGATGGAGAATAGAAGAAACATAGTAATATAAGTTTTAACAAAAAAAATGAGCTGACTGGAAATAATCATGGAATACGAAGGGTACAAAAAATTATGAATAATCAAAATACGAGTTCTTAGTTGCAACTTTTGCGGTACAATATCGGTGCCAAGTGATGCTGACCTTTTCTCACATACATGCACATACAGATGATGCTACATGATACTCGGCGCCGACTTCAACAATCTACAGTAATTTTAGTATTTTACAAATTGATTTGTTTTCGGAAACGATATTGTATCGCAAAAGTTCCAACTATGTACTCATATTTTCAATATTTTATACTTTTCGGTGCACTTCTTATTACGTGGTTACTTGATTTACTTTTCACTGGTTATTTAATGACGGTTTAGGAAAGTCGAGTAAATTCGGTGAAGTCGGTTTTTTGTTAAAAAGGTTCAATTTACCACTTTTACTGCTTATATTACCTAGAATGTCACGAACTTAAAAATAATTCATAAATATCTCGTTTATTGAAATCAAAATTAATATGTTATAAAAAAAAATTAATATATTTAGTTATTGCAGGTATTTATGTATTATACATACATAAACATGATAATATAAATCAAATGTCCTCTTTTGGTTTTACCGTAGTCAGTGCTTCGTACCTATATATAACTATCTACCTGCCTGGTATTATCCTAATTGCTTTATGGCTTTGTATGCATATATACTTTCTTGTCTAGTAATATGCTAATTATTGTTTGTCTTTGTGTATACCTATGTATACTTACTTACCTACGTATCTATTTATGTTTTAGTTTCTTCATGCATTTGTTTCTAAGTGTACATATTAAGTTATCTACCTCCTTACAAAGCTCATCTTAGTTGCTTTATGCTTTTTTATGTACCTATATAAATACTCTTACATTTGTATATAAATATAAATTTACTTTGCTACTTTCTTGCTTAGGTCACGACAAGTCAAAGAAGTTCAAACTCGATTAGTTTACTCCTCATGACTGGGTGGTTCCAGTCACCATCTTTTGCCTTTTCCGTTAGGCCATGATTTTGCTAAATGGCTGGTTTATCACGTCCTTAATCGTATAAAATCTTGAAAAGTTCATTATTACATTATCAGTATATCCATATCATTCATCATGGCATCCGTGTTTAAGCATTCTATGGTGTATCTTAAAGTTCCCTAGTCAAGCTCTACCCGGGTTTTCGTGGGACCATACTAGGGGGATATACGCTTCCAAATAAAAAATGACTTATCAATTTGGTTGATTAATGCCGGATATACGTAGTTAACACACAAAAAATACATTCCAATTGGGAACCCCTTTCCTTTTTGAAATTGGCGAAAATAATTAATTATTTTTATAAAAATACAAACCTGTTTTAAAACCTGAATTTTTCTAAATTTGTCTTTTTATAGACGTTTTTCTAGCTGCTTCTATCCTTTGCTGAAACATTAAATGCAAAGTTTTAATTTTTTCTTTCGAAATTATCACAATTACAATGGCTACCGCAAAGTAGAGGGGTTTTTTGTATTGAAAATAGTTATTTATAAGCTCTCTCAATAAACATCGATCTAACCGGTAAAGGACATTTTTTATGAACTAATTATTATATATACAAAATCGTTGAATGAATTATGATGAATTATGTTGAATGAATTATGATGAACTAATTATTATATATACAAAATTACTTTAATATATTCTTTATAACATAATTTTTTCCTGACTCTTCAATTATTGACCGACTTCTAAAGAATCATGAAGAGGGGCATTTTTGGTCCATCCCAGTAGTATCCCCCTTAATTACTGTTCTAGCCTCTCCTACTGTACATCCTAATAATACTACAAAAATTGTACTAGAAAACAATAAAATTGGCCAAGAAATTCAAAAAATTGCGTCCATTTCACAGCATTTGCGATTTACACTTGAATAAACATATGAATTTTCTTAGAGCATATTCATTTTATTAGGATCATTATAATATTCTGTTGCAATTGTAGCTTTATCATTCACGCTTGTCACTATATTGCATACAGAAGTATGTGTAGATGGAAGATATTGTCAGAACGTCGGCTGCGCGTTACTCTATTGCAGCGAAATGGAAACTGGAGATTAAATTATGCTATTATTCACGTTATGTGCGCGACGTGCGGACCCAACGGTGCTAGTTTGAGAGCTTCGTTCGCCTAGTTCACTTCTGCATGATGTGGAGGTAATTTTTAATGCAATACTGCCCCAGTTTGCTGTTAGTTTTATTGCTAGTCTTGTAATTGAGTTGTGCAAGGCTTTTTTAATTTATGGTATGAGTGATATTGCAGAAGCAAATAGCGCAGTCTATTGAATAGCACATGATGACAATTTTTTAATGCGATACTGCTCTAGTTTGCTGTTAGTTTTATTGCTGGTTTTGTAATTGAGTTGTGCAAGGCTTTTTTAATTTATGGTATAAATGATATTGCAGATGCAAATAGCGCAGTCTATTGAATAGCACATGATGACAATTTTTTAATGCGATGCTGCTACAGTTGTCTTGCAATTGAGTTGTGCAAGGCTTTTGAAATTTATTGTATAAATGATATTGCAGATGCAAATAGCGCAGTCTATTGAATAGCACATGATGACAATTTTTTAATGCGATACTGCTACAGTTTGCTGTTAGTTTTATTGCTGGTCTTGCAATTGAGTTGTGCAAGGCTTTTGAAATTTATTGTATAAATGATGCTGCAGATGCAAATGGCGTAGTCTATTGAATAGCACATATGGTAATTTATGTAAACATTTTGATGTAATGCGTAATATTGTTTCTGAATTAGATGACGTTAAATGAAAAACCTGTAAGATCTCATGGCATATTGGTAGTATTAAGATATTCTGGTGATGGGGTTCTGGTTTTTATTAATCTAACGTATAATCTAAAGTCTTTTTGTTTATGTTGATACTAAAATTTACTTATGACTTGTTTTATATCCTCTGAGTAGTACTTTGCAATTATTAGAATCGTGTAGTGAATACACAAAGCTATCAAGTTATGGTGACGATAAGAACAAATGAAAATTCGGCGCAGTTGGTACGCTACTTAATTATTGATTATGTTTTTTTAAATACTAGGTGCAAATAAGGTAGTTTTCAAAATCTGATAAACTGCATGCTTCATATAAATCACTTTTCTTATCATCTGTCGTCTTTCTCTTCTTGTTGCTAAGTATTATTTATAATTATCTCCGTAGTATATGTATATGTATATAATTTAAAAATAATATTCTTGTACCATTACAGGACCTTAGTATTAAATATCGAAAGGTACTTTAATATATAAGTGTTATTAAATCGGTACAGAAAACTGGGGGTACTGATAGGTACTTTACCTCTCTGGTTATCTGAGAACTACGTATTATCAATATTTTTTTCTTGTATCTTATCCCTTGCTTAGTATTAACAATTTCAGCGTTAATGCAAATAGTTGACACTGTTTCCATTATTGGTTTCAAAGTTTTGCTGCGTGGACTGTAAAGAATTTTTCATAAGAGTTTGAGGTATATTTGGGAGTAATCAAGGCGAGTAAGCTTCAGAGGGTAACCCAAGGCCATGTGCAGACAAGTCTTCAAATATGCCAATAAGATAACATAGACTCTGAAGATTTATTTATTAATGAGAAGCTTAAGTATTTGAAGTTGGCACCGATTACGGATTTTCCACCATTTGAGACGTGACCTGTGTGCAGAAATATGGGTATATTTACCGAGGCCGCGGATGTATCGAACGCATTTATTTTGAAGGTTTTCTAAGTTGTTTAAAATTCTTCGTTAGGTTATTCTTCATTTATTACTCACATATAGGATATGAATGCACAACCACAGTTTTTTAATTGAAAAATAACAAGTTTCTTAAATATTGAATATATTTGGCGTTAATTTTGTAGAAATTCATTATTCGCAATTAAATGAAACTACGTGATGTAGTATTATTTCTACTTTGTTTAATTTTTTTACCACTACCTAGGTTTCGTTGTATTACAACATCTTCAGGTGGGATATTAGCAAAGATTATTATAGATATTAGATATAGCAAGATATTAGCGAGAAGAAAAAAATACAGAGAGGTAAAGAACCGATCAGTACCACCAGTTTTCTGTACCGATTTAATAATACTTATATATTAAAGTACCTTTCAATATTTAATACTAAGGTCCCATAATGGTACAAGAATATTATTTTTAAATAGCCCCATCATTTTTAACTTTTCCACATAAGCAAAGCCGATACATTTGGTAAACCTAATAAATATAAATATCTTTGCTAATATCCCACCTGAAGATGTTGTAATACAACGAAACCTAGGTCGTGGTAAAGAAATTAAAGATAGTAGAAATAATACTACATCACGTAGTTTCATTTAATTGTGAACAAGTTTCTTAGTAAAATTTTATTTTAAAATGGATAAACCTACTGATTTCGGACGAGGCCGGTTTGCAATTACTGGTAAAGTCAGAAGCTGACACGTGCTAATAGGAAATTATGAACGCACAACCACGGTTTTTTAATTGAAAAATAACAAGTTTCTTAATAAAATATTATTTAAAATGTATGAACCTACTTATTTCGAATGAAGCCGGATTGCTGCAATCACTGGTAAAGTCAGAAGCTGACACGTACTAATCAGAAATTATGGTCGCATAACCACGGTTTTTTAATTGAAAAATAACAAGTTTCTTAATAAAATATTATTTTAAAATGGACAAACCTCCTTATTTCGAATGAGGTCGGATTGCAATTACTGGTAAAGTCAGAAGCTGACACGTGCTAATAGGAAATTATGAACGTACAACGACGGTTTTTTAATTGAAAAATAACAAGTTTCTTAATAAAATATTATTTTAAAATTGACAAACCTACTTATTTCGGATGAGATCGGGTTACAAGCACTGGTAAAGTCAGAAGCTGACACGTGCTAATCCGAAATTATGGTCGCACAACCACGGTTTTTTAATTGAAAAATAACAGGTTTTTTAATAAAATATTATTTTAAAATGGATAAACCTACTTATTTCGGATGAGACCGGGTTGAAATCACTGGTAAAGTCAGAAGCTAACACGTGCTAATCCGAAATTGATATGAGAAGGCGAGGCGTTACAGCGTGGGCGGTTCAGCGGTTAGGAATGAGAAATTATTCTGTATCTGTGCTGATGTAATATAAAACGCGAAAAGAAAAAGCAAAAACTATAATAGAGTGAGACATGTGTAGTCGGTGTTTAGCAGGTAAGGATGATATCGGATGATAGCGAAATAAATTTATATAGTTGATATTAAATAGGTATTACTTTTTGTGGGCGAGATTTTCTAGGTACTGTAATATATTCTAGGTACTGTAATCTATTCTATATATAATCTATATAATATATTCATTTAGGCTAGACAACATGCTGTTTATTAAGATCATTTTTAATTTTTAATTTGACGTTATAATAATAAATTTATATTCGCCCAACGGTAGACCATTTACTATTGGTAATCGTACCAACCGTCCGGCTTTCGACCAGACCATAAAGTTTTACGCCCTACGGATGTGCGGTTAATTTAAAATTATAACGTTTATTGCAACGATATTTCTTCATATAAACCTTGGGGCTATGAATCTCCTTCTAATACGGAAGCCAAAGCGATTTTTACAGTAGGAAGCGAAAGTGATATTTTTTATCATTTCCCTGTACGAAATACAAACAATTATTGTTTCAATTTTTTTCTTGCTCACGCATGTACAATTAGAAAAGGTCGAGAATGAAAGAGATGATTATTTTTTCCTTTCCCCGCTAACTTCACCTCGTATTTGAGATGCCACTTTATCCATATAGGTTATTTATTATTGATACCGTCGCCAGTAAGCCCGCGGTGATCCGGCGGGACGGTCGTACTTCAAGGGTATTATAACATATTTATATTTATCATACAATTTTTTTTTGTTTTTAAGCCTTGACACAGAAATTACTTACCTGATTGATATGAAAATATTACCATATTATAGTTTACAGTATCCGGATATACATATGATATAATTTATTTTCAGAACATGCAGATAGTTAGTAAAAACGGTTTAAACGTGGGAGTCAAAATGTGCTTGGTACATTTTTGAGTTAAACTTTTTGAATACTATACGGTAGTTGACTCATTTTAAATTTTGATATTTTTCGTACAATATTGTGAAATATAAGTTAATTAAAAACCAATCTTGAAAGAAATTAAAAAATTTATTGAAAAATAAACCAGTTGTAGGCTTCTAAATTTGAAGATACGGATAGAGTTGAGTATATCCCTGTCTCTTTTCCTCTCGTAGAATATACTGTGCAATATTAAAAATGACCTCACAAATCACAAATCAGGTTAATTTGGCGGGGGGGGGGGATTTAAAAGGTTTATAATAGGTTTTTTGCTTTGCAGATATTAAGAAGAGTTATCACTTTTGTTTTTTTTCGATTTTTCATCTTTCAAAGCAAACAAATGGTGATATGAATAAATTTGTTGTAACTGTTAGAAAATGGAACACTATTGGGCGTTGATGAGGGATGAGGGTAGGTAGTGATGATTAGATTATTTAGGATAATGCAGAAAATTTCCGGAGTATATTTCGAGTAAGAACAGATATTATAGGTCCTAATAAAGAAAAGAACAAGAAATTTGCATCCAAAAAGAATTTAGAAATACAAAAAAATAAAGGAAAAAATTATGAAATTATTTAGAGGGAACATATCAAATTTGAAATATTAAAATTGATTTAATCAGCTGAATTGCCATCTGAAATCCATACACTTCATCCCAATATATTGTTTTTGTTGTAATACTGTTTTTTTTTCAGTTAGTGCTTATGACCAAGTTAAAAGTTGGAACTAAACTGTAGTTCTCTCCAATTCATGTTACGTTTCTGTAAAGTATTAATAACACAGATGCTAACAAAATTTGGATTTGAGGTGGATTTCGTGTTTTTTTAGTATTACAAACTCGAAAGGACTAAACGGAACCCTGTTGCTTTCACCCCATTATTCTTCCGTCTTTCTTTCCCTACCTTCTAGCCTGTAATTATACGTGCTGTCTACATAAGATATAAACAAACTTACATAGTTGCCGAATTTTCTTATTAAATCATTTTTATTCATTTATTCCAATCAAAACTACAATACATTTTGTCAAACGGTTTTACTACTCTGATTTGGTTATGGAGATGTGTGCTACTCTGACCGCACTGAAGATTGGTTAAAGAAACAAAAATGTTTTCAAAATTAATGTATTCGTTATATATTTCACCTGAGAAAATATGACTATTTTTTCTAAGGGGTAACCTAAACCCCTTGACTGGCCAGAAATATGTAGACAGCGCAGTTTACCTATTCTATGTCATCTCTTTGACACATTGAAGTATCCTTGCAGTTTGTCTTATCTCAATTATAGATTCAAAGCCCTCTGAACCCCTCCTGTCTCCTGAATATAATAACACCTTCTATGGGTACTCCTTCAGCATGCACAGCTGCCAAACTCGGAAATAAAAATGTTAGAAACATTCGAAATGCGACGTCGATTTATGTTCTCAAAAGTCGTCTGAAAAATATATAGTGATCAAGATTCTTTAACTAGCCCTATTTCTTTTTCGTCTATCTTATCGCTTTTTCTGATCCATCATAATATTAAAATTGTTTGATATGTTAATGATTATTACGTTAATTTTTTACTTATATTTTTAACTGTTATACTGTAATAGACGGTATTTTATAATATCTCACTGATGGTATATTGCAATCTTCCACAATATTAAGTTCTTAACTTCTAGCATTTTTGTTAACTGGAAGAGATTGCTCCTATGGTAATAAGTTCGCTAGTTTGTATTTTTCGTTGAAGATTAAAAATAAATAACTTAATAAAATGTCAACCTGACGACAAAATCCGAATAGGATTTAAAAAAATCAGCGGTAACTACACGTGAAAATATATATTAAAAAGTAGGATTTAATTAAAATTTATATATTGGTATGTGATATATTGTTTAAAAGAGGTTATAATACGTTTTTAATATTTTTTTTTATTTCTGGTCGAATTTCCAATCGATTACTGGCGAACAATTCTGTGTCCTTTTTTCTTTGTCCAATAAAGTACTTGTAATAAAAATATAAATAAATCCATATAAATTATAATCCATATTAATAGGCTAAAAACAATATATATTTTCCATTTATGATAAAGATATATTTATATATAAGATATATTTTTTTATAAGATATATTTTTACCTGACGGTACTTGTTGCACGTGAATAACGTAATTTGAAAATAATATTGACAATACGGATACGGATTACCTGTGACAGATCGTAGCAAGAGTGTCGCCGTATAAATGGTTCATTTTTTTATATACGAAACGCTAATGTCAGATTTTAACACGAGTTTACGATTTTTCTTTATTGCTATTCGTAGAAGTATGAGAAAAAAGCGTGGAAACAGAAATGAATAAGGTGTGAGGTTTCCGAAAATGCCATACGCCATGCCTGTTCGAATCACAAAGGCTAGATACGTGTAGCCAAAGAGACGCCACATGTGTAGCTAAAATAAAATTTCCGACCACTATCAATATAAATAAGATATCAAATATCCGTATCTTTCCACCGATATAATATTAACATTTCTCAGTTACAGCGTTCACTTTGATATCAAAGTGAGTTGTCAGCGGTACGACGCGGGCGTGAGTGTTCTTGGAACTCGATATACGCGCACATCGTCATTAAATCATAATCATAAAACGATGTACCAGACACGATATGAATGTATCTCCATGTCTTCTTATAGCTACGTAATTATGGCTTTGCCGAGAATTTTGTTTAGGAGCTTTTGCTAAATTTTGCGAGTGTTTTGCGTTTTAAAGCTGTATTCTGACAGTATTTAGTAACTCAAATCAAATTGCCCCTCTGGTCTGAAAATAGTGACTATAGTGTAATTAAAATTAATTAGTTATCTGGTACAACCCAAAAAATAGTGTTAAGCGGAAGTTCAGAGTTAGAGAATATTGAGGCTTATCTGAAACACCTATTCATCGATTTTTTATAGTTTCTGCGTTATAAATTGTGTTGCGTTTTTAGCCAAACTCATGGATTGAAGACAAAATGTTCATTTGTGCCATAAGAAATTTGTGATAGATTAATAACCGGCCTATTTGGGATACAATTATATACTTATATCCATTTTAATTTGGCATTTGACACCGCAAATTTTACGGGGTAACTCTAAAAATGGACTACAAAGTATAGTAAGTGAAAATTTCTATATTTGTGAGTAATTAAAGAAATAAAAATTGAGGAAGAAAATAACCAAATTTGATCATCATAAAGAGTAATAACGTGACGTAATCGTAACTACTTTTTAGAGTATTACCACTTCTTCCGGTCAAACTAGCCGAAGAATTTATTCACTCCCCTGCCTATTGTAGCGCTTACGGTTATGATGTACTTGTTTTTTAATGTTTTTCGTTTTTTTTACTCGAAATTTGAAGTGTCTGATTTAGTATTATTACCTAAATTGAATATCTAAGTAAGATTAACGGATTATTAAACTTCTTATAGTATTGGTATTTTTACTTGGGACAGAAGATTGTTATATTTCTCGCAGAGTGAGTGAGTAGTAATGGGTTTTTTAAACATAGATTATGCATAAAACCCATAGATTATGCAGAAATGCATTATTGTTATGGTTATGCGAGATAGAATACTTTGGAAGTAGCAAGACTGTGCAGGATATATCTAGAATATAGAGGCGGATCTCAACCAGTGTAGTTCCTTGACCACCGTATGTCCTTAAGAGTTTATAATGAAAGATATCCATCACTAAGTGTCAAAGTAACAGAATAATCTGAGATCTCTTATTCCGGATAGAGGGATAGCACTCTTTACTAAAGTTCGATAAGTGGAACATGAAGATTAAGACGGAAGAGTATGATTTTGTCAGAATCGTTGAGAAACCAAGAGGAAAATGAAAACTTTTCAACTTAACCGTTAGAGTGCCGACGAGCGCCATCGCGCTCGTGCCACCTAAATTTGCCACAAGCGCGATGGCGCTCGCGAAATCAGTTGGTGTTTAGCGCGCGATAGGGGAGGTCGCTCGCAAGCATTGCTAATTTTTTATCTTTTTACGTGTTACATAAAGTTCAAATTATAATATTATTAGCAATTACAATATAAAAAGGATCGAGAAAAAGAAAATGTTTAACCCATAATGTTGGAATACGAAAATAATTCGCGTGAAAATGATCGTTTTTAAAGTTGTGAAGAATGTGATAGTGGGAGTGACATTGTGGTGCGCTCACAATTTGGCGTAATGCAAATTTTGAGTGATAGTGATAATAGTGACGATAACAATTATTTTGCTGATATGGAGGAAGTACCAGACTGCGAAAATACGATGTGACCTTTATTTCAGTTTTTGTTATAATTTTCGTTCACAATATATATTTCCATAATTTTCTTTGTATTTTATTATCCTTGTACAAGTTTTTGTTAAGAAAACACCAAAAAAATTATTAAAATTGGATATTTTTTGGAAGAGATACAGTTTTTTTTGAGACATGGGTAAATTACATCAAAAACAAAAGATTTCTTTGGCATTTTTAAGTATATATGAGTAAAAAACCAAGGCACTAAAACGGTTAATATTATGGATCCAATTTTCCAAAGCATTGTGGTGTAAATCTTTGGTTTGGCCTATCGGCTCCTTTCAAATCCCAGATTGCTTGAATGGGAAGTCTTGCATAGCGTTTTTAAGATAAAATCTAATTGAGTTTCTAGAGGATGTATATTTACCGACGTGCAGAGATATGATAATTATTTACTATCAAGGTATAATGACATATAATTACTTGCTATTCAAGGTATAATGACACTATCAAGGTAAAATGATATGATAATTTCTTACGTTCAAGGTATAATGACAGGTTGCGTCATTGTTTTGGTACCAAAACGATGGCGTATCCTGTCATTATACCTTGAACGTAAGAAATTATTTATCAGTAAATGATAGATTCCCCGAGAAATAGAAGGGTTTTGCCTCTGTGGTCTCTCTACTTAAATCCAATTTACTTATTCATGTGTGGATACTAAAAGAAGTCGAAGCACTCAAAGGAAGATGTAGTGTGGAAGAATTGAGAATAAATCTGAACGAAACAGCAGAAACAATTAAAACAATAAAACTGTATTAAGATGCTTAAAAGAGCCGTTTTTTCGGTGATGCCGTATTTTGTATTGGGCAAGACGGTCGTAATTTTGAAAAAAAAAAAATATTTGTAATTTGTTAAAATAAATATATTTCTGACAACCTTTGTTTAGTTTTAATAATTTGTTTAATTGCATACAAAAATATAATTATTTATTTGCTACAATTTGGGTCCAATTCAAGAGCGACACCACAAAGGTGGCAATATCCAATATCTCAATCAAAAAGCTGATCAAATAGAAAGGCTTTTGAAGTAAATTCTAGGAAAAAGTTGCATTAACTTTTTCCTAAAATGACATCAAAAATTTAGTTTAGAATCCGGTTTTTTGAATACCTCGTTTTTCTGTTCATTTTTTGGCTCCACGCTAAGACGTATGTAAGTAAATGTTTTTATCTCTAATAGATCAGTTAGTCAACCAGTCGATAAACAAATCAATGTCTCACTATTAATTGACGACTTGGGTTAAATCAATAATCACTGAACATATATAGGGGTGTTTCGGTTAGGCCTTCAGATTATTTATCTCAGTGTTTCCGCCTGACAATTGTTTTGGGACATCTGTATACGCTGTTGATATATTTCATTCAGTGGGATGAGCATAGACCACATATAAATGGGACTTTTTCCAGACTCATCTTACTATTGCTATAAGGATTAAGGTATTTATTTGCTGCTTTTGTTACACATTTGGTTAAATATTGTTCTTGATATACTTATATAAATGAAATTTATATATTTATGCTTCTCTTTGTCTCAACTGATGATTCATTTTACGCTCTAAAGTTATGTCCAAAATTACAAATGAAATTATTTCTACTTTACTTACGAGTATATAATTAGGTAGTTATTAAGTAAATATTGCCTTGTCTGTATATGCTGCGACAGAATTTCATAAGAATTCCATTTTCATAAGAAATTCATTTACGGTTCTTATGCTTAAAATGGTTTGTACTACATCAATTAAGTTTTTAATGCTATTATTATTTAGTAACCGTTAAATAAGAAACCGTAGGATACTAGTTGACGTAGACTGAGTAGATTCATTCCGGCAGTACAATGAAATCCGACCATTTTCTTAGTAATAATGACTTTACATTAGTGCGAGTTGAATGTTATTTCACAGTAGATATTTGTCTTATTTGCGTTTTGCTAATGGCACTGTGTAGTTTGCCGTGGCAGAGAATGATCTCGAAGGCATGATTACTAAGCTAGCAGCTGCATATCATGCTGCTGTTACCGATAGTATAATGACATACGCCAATTTTCTTAGCGCTAATGACTTTGGATTAGTACGAGTTAAGTGTCAATTTACGATATATGTTTGTCTATCTTGCGTTTTGCTAATGGTATTATGTTGTTGATAATGGTATTATATTGTGCAGAATTATCTTCAAGGTATTATTACTTAGTAACTGCATACGCTGTTACTGATAATTATCCTATGAAATGTGCCCATTTTCTTGGCGACTTTGGATTAGTGCGAGTTGAGTGGCAATTTACGGTATATATTTGTGTTCTTTGGGTTTTGCTAATGTCATTGTGTTGTTTGTCATTGTGCAGAATTATCTTAAGGCATTATTGCTTAGTTTGCAACTCCAAGTGGGCCGATGTTACCGATAATCCAATTAAATATGTCCATTTTCCTGGCGTTAATGACTTTGGATTAGTGTGAGTTGAGCGGCAATTTACGATATATATTTATGTTTTTTTTGCATTTTACTAATGGCTTGTGTTATTTGCTGTGGCATAGAATGATCACCAAGGCATTATTACTCAGTTGATAACTGTATAGCATGCCGATGTTACCGAGAGTAGAATGAAAGACTGCATTTTCTTGACACTGGTGGTTTTGGATAATACAAGTTTAGTGTCGATTTATAGTAGATATTTGTCTCGTTTATGTTTTACTTATAGCATTGTGTTGTTTGCCGTTGCATAGAATGATCACCAAGGCATTATTACTCAGTTAATAACTGCATAGCATGCCGATGTTACCGATAGTAGAATGAAAGACTGCATTTTCTTGACACTGGTGGTTTTGGATAATACAAGTTTAGTGTCGATTTATAGTAGATATTTGTGTCGTTTATGTTTTACTTATAGCATTGTGTTGTTTGTCGTGACACGGAATTATCTGCAAGGCATGGGTTTTTACGTGGAGGATGCCTATCATGCCGTGTTACCGATAGTGCAATGAAATATGCCTATTTTCTTAGCACTAATAACTTTGTTCTAGTGTGAGTTGAGTATCAATGTAGATACGTTTCTCGTACTGTAGATACGTTTCTATTTGCGCTTTGCAGATGACATTTTGTAGTTCACTGTAGCACAGAATTACCTCCAAGACATATTACCCTATTGGCAGATGCATATCACTGAATAGGTCTTAAATTAAATCTCTCCAAAAGGCCGATGATGGTCAATAGAACGATTAATTCAAGTAGTATGATTTAAGGTGAACACCTTAAAGTTAGTTAAAAATATTTTCGGAATATCTTTTTCGACATCAACATAGAGATTCACCGCCCGTAAAGTTTGTGTAAGGGAGTTTTGCCATTTCGCAGCACATCTTTAAATTCAACGCGCCGCAACATCTAAAAGAACGAACATTCAACCAATGAGTTCTTCCTGAATTGACTTATGGATGTAAACTCACAGTTAAAACTTAGAATTGCGCAAAGGGCTATGCATAGATCAATGCTACTTAGACCGTGTAAGAAACGAATATATTTGGAAAACATCTAATATCACAGATATAAGGCAGCGAATGGTACATCTTAATTTGATCAACCGGTTGGGCCGGTCATGTAATGAAATGTCAAGATTAATTCTGGGACTGCGGTCCTACGAACTGTCTACCGAAGACTTTATATACAAAGCCCCGATGGAAATTCGACCTAGGTCAGGAAGTGATAGGTAAACAGACCTATGGAAAGAAGGAAATGGCAAGAATTGGGAACTCCTTTCAATATGTGTATGACAGAGGCTGAATAAAGAAAATAAAAGTTGTGTTTTGTAGTATCACTGCTGTATATATGTATTATTATTCATTATAAGTTGTCACTAGCATTACTTATCTTCAAGCTAGACGTTTATGTTTGACTTCGATACATAGTATGAATAAATATTAACTACTACAGCGTAAGGGCAGTAATTACACTTACAGAAGTTGTGCATTAGTTAACCTACCTACATTGGTTACACAAGACACATTTACATCAGCATTACGCAATGAATCCAATTACGGGCCGATCAATAGTTTCAGTAACTATCGTAGGATCCTTCTAATTCTCAATTAACTGCTTTATTATACATAACAACGTCTACTATAAACGTCATTTTTTATTTTATTCTCTAGCCAGTTACATGTCAAATGTCAGAATGACTTGTGACAGTAGAATCTCGATAGAGATGAGATTTATCTCCAAATTAGGTTGGAAGAGCGGTAATGGGGAAACTCAATCTCAAACACGTACTTTTTCTTATTATTTCGTCCTATATTCGAAGTTTCCATTTACGGGAAGTAGTTTAGGATATATATAATTTATTTACGTTATAATTTAGAAAAAGTAGTGTTTATATTCTTGTATCCAGTGAAGGCGGAGAACTTTAAAAAATCCTTGACCTAATGAGGGAAGGTTCTCGTCCTTTGCTTCTTTACCAGTCGCTAAGTACAAGCTTCGGTACCATAGTGCAATAATAAAATATTAAAAATATATTATTTTTACGGAGACATGGATGATATCTCAGTATAATGCTAAAATTATTTTGAAATGATGATATAACAATGACTTAATTTTCCTGCATCGAGATAAAAAAATTAAAAGACGTAGACCCTCTGTTGTATCATTGTTATGAAATTTAACGAATTAGGAACAGGCGGTCTTAAATCTTTAAGTCCTTGCGTTAAATGTTTTAGGAATAGTAACTATCTGAACATATTGGAATCTATGAAATTAGTCTTTTTGAGTGGTCCGTGACAAAATTGCCAAAAGGAAACACTTATGATATCACTTCAGCATTCGTTTGTCCGTCTGTCACAGGTTATTTTCTGGGAAACTATTCGAGATAAAAATGTGATAATTTAGCAGAAATAGAATATGTTAGGCCACTTATAGATGTGAAGACGTAAAGAAAGTCAAATCAGGATTGCGCAGTTTAATTTCAGGGGTAAATTGGGAAATAAAAAAAATCATTGGGATCGTTTAGGGTGTCAAATGAAAACTTGTTGAGGCACGAATCCAACAATCATCATACCATGTATTTTTTAAGAAGTCTTTAAATATTTTAGGGGGTAAAAACTTGCTGTTTCCCACTAATCCTACCACCAAAATGTTAGCTCAGAAAATTTAAACAATCCTGAACTTGGAGAATTAGATGTAGATTTAATCAAAGTTATAGGGATTGGAAAACTGTAACGTTTGTAATTATAAATTTTATAGTTTATTTCCCTGTTACTATTGGTTTTAGAGCATAAGATATTACACAGCCTGACTGAATTACTATCAATAATTTAAATGGGAAGCTGATGGAATTGGGCAGTTATTTTGCAATTATTGCTTGGGTGTAACCCATTTTTTATATCCACCTTCCTCGTAGGCAAAATCCGAAGTCTTTAATAAATATTCATGTACCTGATCGCAAATGTTGAAAGATGTTTAGACACATAGGTTTGATTATACTAATAGTCGTAAGTACATTTTTAAGACAATAATATTTTGAATATTTTCCATGTGAAAATGTTTCTTTTTACTGTAGTCAATTATAATTAATTCTGGGATTAAAAATTTTCTCTGTGTTTGTACAAGATAAGTATCTATAAATATTGCGTGCTCGGCGAATTATTCACTGTCTCGACGCGTTTTCTCCGCCATTCGTTTGTAGTTTCCCGACTGTGTTTGTTGCGAGGCTTATTTTTCTTTTTGAATATTTTATGCTCGGGCCTCAGGAAGTGGCGTTCGGAAATGAGTTCGTGGAAATTCAGATGGTATTCAGTGGCATTCGTGAAATATTTTGTTCGTTTTGTGTGAACGCAGGATTTGTGCTGTGTGTATATTGCCTTTTGAATATTTCCCGTTTGTAATTTGACGTGCTGTGATGTTTGCGAAATTTTCTTTTATGCCTTTTCTAGAAATGCCGCTTCCGTCTGCTCTTGATGTTTTTGCTATTGGCCAGCTTTATTTCTTTCAAATATTATTTTTCTATTTCTTGTCATGTCCAGTCTCAAAATTGGATAAACGGAATACTCATGAAAATACTTCGACGTCTGTCTCTCTATCATAGACATTTTACTTGAAGAATATATGATATATAACGTTGAAATTTGACATAGGTAGTTGTAGGGCATAGTTAAATACTGGTTATAAAAAAATTGAATTGTTATAGTGGAAAACAGTTTTGAGGAGTGAGACAGATGCGAATTTTTTTCTTACTGTAAAATGTTGAACATATAATTGAAATGCAAGTCAAACAAATATAATTTTTTAATGTATTTTTTTCGAACAAATCTCAAAAAGTATGGCCACATCCTGCAAATTGTTGTTAAAAAAATGTAAAAATTTTTTTTATGTAAACAATTTATTCGAATCTGTATTAAAATAGAAGTATTAAAACTTTTGCTTATTAGTTTTTATAGCTAAAAATTTTGCCATGCTATTTTCGCGAAATCATCATTTTGTTACATATCCCTTTTTCCACATACGCCTTCAGTTGTTAAAAGATAAGTAAAAACTACTACGTTAAGACGGTTTGCCATAATTACATTGTAGGCATAGATAAGAAAAAGGATATTTAAAGGCAAAGTACTTACAGGGTACATGTACACGGTGTACGGGAATAAGGGTCGCACAAAGAAAGACGCTATTCGTTGACTACAGAGGAATAATTTGTCGTCGAAATAAAACGTAAAACACGCTAATTAAGGGTAAAGAAAAATATTACACAACTCTTTTTAACACACTCAATACTTGTCCGGAGTGCGGTGTTTACCCGTAGTGCCGATGTCTTCGCAGCTGTTCGTGGGTTATTCCCCCAAGCGGTGCTGAACAATTTGCGCAAGTATCACGTGTACGAAAAAGATGTCAAATAAGTATGAACATTATTTTCGATTTTCTGAAAAAGTCATCTTTTAAATTTGTTGTAACCACAATCAACTATTTGTTCAGTCAAGGTATACGTCTTTCTTTGTCCACTTATTCTCATACCATACTTATACTCGGACACCTATATATTTGGTTTATTGATTAAGTTACAGAAAGAAGAACCAAATGCGTGTTATAATATCAGCGTTCTGTAATCACGAAATTATTATTACAATAAAATTTATTAACGCAATATATCCAAATTAATTTTAAATTAACGTTGTGTGCAGAATTGTTTTTAAGTTATTTTGTATCGGTTTAAAAATTGCATCGGGGAGGAAGATGCGGTACAAATTCATTTGAAACTTAACACTTCGCAAACGAGGGTTCAATAACAAAAAGGTTTAAGAGACCTTCATTTCATTTATTTCATCCTGCTAAATAGTATTCGCGTGGTAAAACAAATTTTGAATTGAGGTCTCCATCTAAAGTTGTAGTGACGTTTGTAATGGCGCAGCTAAAATACGACAGACCAGACAAGCAACAGTGTCACTGACCGAGAAACTACGCATTACGATTGCCAAGCCGTCTGCACAGCGTGACGATTATGAGCATTACCTCCAATGATAGTGCATATCGAGAGACAGAGGACGGAGACAAGCTGTTGATTATGATCTAAAACATGTACTTGCAACATTTTAGACGGATAGGTCTAAGAGAAAATGGTAAGGCCAGGTAAATTAATGATTGACAGATAAAAGGATGGAAATAACAAAATTAAAGACTGAATATACTTTGAAGATGATATCGAAGTAATAAATGGCAATGCTTTTTTCGTCGATGAAAATTGGTGGTCATTACAAGTTCATTACAAATTCTATGCATTATGCGCCACTAACAATTTTATTTTGTTTTATCAATAATAAATAATATATATTTTTTCTTAATTTTACCAAAAACCAATATTTTTTGTGAGACATGACAAGATTTGGCGATAAATAGGTTAAATATTTTATACTCAAGAAATATACCCAGTCGTACCAAAAAATTATAATATTTACTATAAATCTATCCCATACATAGGTAATGTATCACGCAAATTAGGAAAACTCCTAATTAATAATAAAAATATAAATAATACGGAGTTATACGATATAACTCTCGGAAATATAATAAAACCTACACCGCTCCCCTAGAGTAAACTCACTAACACAAGCAGTGGGAAAACCCACACAAACCCGGCTTCCGCTATTGTGTTTGAAACATATAAATGCTGTTGGATGTTCCTAAGAGTTAATCTTTACTAATAGCCCACCTGAAGATGTTGTAATACAACGAAACCTAGGTCGTGGTAAAGAATTTAAAGAGAGTAGAAATAATACTACATCACATAGTTTCATTTAATTGTGGATGGATCAGGATGTTGAAGTATTAAAATGTAGAACATTTTGTTGTCGTCTTATAAGATGAAGTATGGAAGGTGTATGTCATAAAATGCGAAGTGTTTAAGGTTTTTTTTGCATAAAATACACAAACGATGTATAATGGAAGTAAATTTTATAGCCGTTTCTGGCAAGACTGAAGCTACATTAAATTTAGGTCACAATTTCTGTTCGTGAAACATGCGATTCAAATAGTGTGGCCTTTCCAGTACCGCGCTTGGATATGTAAAATTTACATCAAATGTATGATATCGTAACATCATTGCGATCATAACTTTGATTCGACGTTGAAATAAAATGACATTGAATCAAAATAATATGTTATTACTTATTTGTGTCTTGAAAAGTAGGTTGCGTCATATTATTCAAGTCTTATGAATATTTTAACTTTATTATAAATACAGATAATTAACATAAACAGTATCGTAAAATGCTAAGTTATTAGGCTTTCATTGTATAAAGAATCTAAGCAAAATGAACACAATATCAATTTGATAATAGGTATAATATTTAATTAGCTGCTCGACATGCTGCAGAGAATAAGTATTCTAACAGATAAGTGCATTAATATAAATGTCACAAAACATTATCAATGCAAGCGATTATATTATTTTTTATCACTAAACAGTATAAGTATCCGAAAATAAGTATTCTACAGATAAGTTTCTCCATGAAAATAAATTTTACAAAACATTATCAATTATTTTTTTATAACTAAGCATTAGATAATTAGAATCCTTTCAAATCAGTACAAAATACCGGTCAAGGGTCAACCATAGAGCAGGAATGCGTGGTTGTTTGTACATAAATATCAAAAATTGTCGATGTAAGTCAATTGAAATAATTTTAATTAAAGGTTGATGAAAAAAGCAAGTGCTGGTGACTAGGATTTTCCAGGTTTGTACATATATATAAAAAATTGTTGATGTTAGTCAATTGAAATAATATTAATTAATGGTTGATAAAAAAAGCTAGTGCTACTGGCTATAATTTTCCACATTTTTTTAAACCCATGATTAAAAAATTAGAGGAAAGTAGAAGATATTGCAGTACGTTAATTTAAAGGTATTTATTTCACAAACGAGACTTAAAAATGGAGAAGAGTGAATGGAACATCAACATCATTTTAAAATACCTATCCAGTGATAAACCACATGATGGGATACGCGAAAAAAAATTAGCTCGCACGCTACATCTACGAGTATGTGTCTACACATCTAAACACTCTACGCTGCTACGTATTCTACATGCACTCTGCATATCTACGCTCCCTATACGTGTCTACATCTACGCACTCACACACTACATCTACGAGTTGAACTGTATCTTTTATTAAAAAATATTTTACTACATGTTAATAGAGGTCTCTATATGAAGAATCTACTTAAATGATTTAATTCTTATAGATCTATCAAGAAACTACGAGGTGTGAAAAATGAATGGAGATGACGAACTTATCGATGACGAAGTTATAAGTTTCTTTTTTCACTAAGAAATCTTAAAAATATATTTTTATTTTATACTGTATTTGAATATAACACAACCGTAAGACGCTGATTCCTCCAAATCCAACGTTGGAGTGCCTCCATCGAAGACTGTTCTTCGGCAAAAGTGTCAAAAGAATGTAAATTGTGTCGTAAATTCCTGTTGGTTGAAGGCCGTTGCTAGCTGTGTCTGGGTGATTACTGGTGTATAAAGCAGTCTTCGCTTCTACAACGGCAATGACAAGACGATATGTCCTACTCTAAGCAATTTCGCCTCATTTTCCTCACATTCCATGTTCTAATTTTACAACTATTTACGATTGAACGAAACACAGTTTGACCCTAAGCTGTTTATAAAATACGTGGCGTTGGTGAGGTCGCATCAGATTACATTGACCCCGGCATCTCGGTGAGTCATGAGGAATGTGCGTCACTGGCTCCATTGTGCTAGCGGCAGCTGGGTCTGTGCAGGCCGTGATATCACGCTGCAGGATTGTGCTTGTCTCGATTTGCTCTCGTTTGTTATGGGTTGTTTGAGGACGAGCAGGGTTGGCAGGTTGTGGCGGCGGCTTTTTTATTTTCTATTGCGCTTTCTGTGCGAAAATATTCTGATTTATCGTTAAGAAGAAGATCTTCTTCATATAGATCTAATAAAAGTGTGAATAATTTTATAATTAGTTTGATTAATTTTTTTATCAAGTTGCCTTTTGTTTAACATGCATGTTCGTGTCATTTTCTTATTGTATGCGTTTTCCCTGATTTAAAGATGTCGAGTTATTTCATAGCTCTGCAGGAATACGATTATAAGAAGCAAAGCGTCTTTTCTCTTTCCAAGAAATGTGTTATTTAAAATGTTATGATGATAGCTGCTGTAACATTTAAGTCAATAAAGAAGAAAAAAAAGGCAAATTAATGCTGCTTTTATGATAAATGAAATTTTATACGCAATAATACTAGTTTTTAGTTTAAGTTCTTCGATTACTTACGACAAATAGTATTTTTTTTCTATTTCATTGGTGTTTATTTATAGTATTTTAAAATTTAATGCAAAATATTGGTTATTGTCGTTCATTGGTCTCAATGCTTTCGCAATTTGGATGGTTTAACCTGTTTTCATTTTTATCCTTTTATCGGAATGTAAAAGAATTGAAATTCATCTCGATCTATATTTTAATTATTGCAAATAATTTTTCACAGCAGCTTGCGAATGTTTGGTAACTCTTTCGGTGAATATTTGGACAAATAAATAGGAACAACTTTGGTCTGAAAACTCAAATGAACATTTACCATACCTTTTTAATTCGAGGGTAGTCAATGAAAGGTACTGAATGAACCAGCTGACACTTCATTGGGTTCACAACCTTTCACTGGTTTAGCAACACCCACCTAGAGTTGCCAAAGAGGGAACAGGTAAGCAACTTGGGATTGCTTTCTTTTGGTTTTATCATTGGTTTCATTTTTAATTTCTTTGCTGTCTCGTTTCACGATATGCTTTTCTTGATGAGGCGTACTCAAAAAATAAGATTATGCAATGCACTACAGATTCGAAGATGTTATTATATTTTATGCCATTGTTGAATCATACGACTATAGGAAATGTTATTTAGGCTTGTGTAAACTTAATATGTAATATAGCATATATTTTGTTGTTTTAATATATGTTTCTTAATTTTGTAAAAATATTGAAATAAAAAAATTAATTTATCTTCTGTCATAGTCTATTTGCCGTCTATTATTACTTGACTACTTGAACATTATGAGGTATTAATACGTAAAATGTAATATTGACAGCAAATATGTTTCTTTTTTTTAAATTAAACTTGAACCTGCAACATCGTTACTACGATTTCATTGCTTGTGTTATTGCTACGCTTTGAGTCATCTTCTGTCATAGCCTGTTTACCGTCTATAATAACTTGACTACTTGAACGTTATAAGGTATTAATATATAAAATATAATATTGACAGCAAATATGTTTCTTTTTTTTAAATTAAACTTGAACCTGCAACATCGTTACTACGATTTCATTGCTTGTGTTATTGTTACACTTTGAGTCATCATCTTCTGTCATAGTCTGTTTGCCGTCTATTATTACTTGACTACTTGAGCATTATAAGGTATTAATATATAAAATATAATATTGACAGCAAATATGTTTCTTTTTTTTTTAATTAAACTTGAACCTGCAACATCGTTACTACGATATCGTTGCTTGTGTTATTGTTACGCTTTGAGTCATCTTCTGTCATAGCCTGTTTGCCGTCTATTATAACTTGACTACTTGAACATTATAAGGTATTAATACATAAAATGTAATATTGACAGCAAATATGTTTCTTTTTTTTTTTAAATCAAGCTTGAACCTGCAACATTGTTACTACGATTTCATTGCTTGTGTTATTGCTATCATGTTGGTATTCTAAACATCTCTTGATATACTAGCTGATTACTGATTATTCATTAAACTTTGTATTATAATAGGTATAACATAAAAAAGCAAGTTAAAATTAAACTGGTGGGGTAAACTATTGAAATCGTTTAGTAAACATACATTACTTCTAAGAGACTTTAAAATATTGATAGCGGTTAATGGAAGTTTTTTGCTTTAGATGACATAATAGGAAATTGGAAAGTCTATAGCACAAAAAGAAGTACAATCGATTGAGTCTAGCGTGACAACCCTGTATTCGTGTTGAGAACATAGCACCGATGATGGATGGAAATTGAATTGTTGTGTCGTGTGTGATGTTATCTGTCTGTCACTGTCAGTGTTACGTGTTAGAGAGGATGATCTCAGTTGTAGACGCTTGGGTATGCGAACAGTGTCCTTCCATTGTGAGGAGCAATGTCATAATTACTGTGATCTGTATCTTGTGTTATTAAAAACATTTTGCGCGATGTTTATTTTACATATATGCCTTGTAGGGGTTTTAGGTTTGTTGTGAAATAAATATCTTCACATAGTTTAAAGTTATAAAATGAAATGTTTAGAGTGAAAACAACAGTAGTAAAGCAAGTTGGAAATCTTTAATGGAATAAGGCGTTAGCCAAGGTAATAAAATGTGTGACATTCGCCGGACATTCGAATGGCCTGTCCTTGAGACGTATGACAAGCAAAGAGTAATAAAATAAGAAGACTTATTGTGTAATGCAATTGGTCGTAAAAATGGATGCTTTAATTTAGGTAGAGAGCGAACGAGGTGGGGAGTTTCGCAATTGAATTTTAGATTTTGTCGAGCGGTCTGCTTGCTGCGCCGTCCAGTTTTGTGTGATTGTTTTTTGTGTATATATTTCTGCGTATTTTTAGAAATATATATATTTCAGCGTTGTATATATATATATATATATATATATATATACATATATATATATATATAAATATATATATATCTGCGTACATTTAGAATATATATGTAAATTTACGTAATTTTGTATTTAGGCTAATGTCATTTATTTTTATTTTTTTTCTAAACACGTATGTTAGTGGTGAATGACTTATGTTCAAGTTTAACAAAGTAAGAATCTAGAAAGTGATGCAAAAAAATACAATATGGATCTATACATATAATAAAATCGTAAAAAACTTGAAAATCTTTAAGTAAAACTAAGTGCTACTTACTGAAGAAGCTACGAAGCCTAAAACAACAGTTTTTAGAATATTTGTCTGTCGATTTATCTGTTTGTCTGTGTGCATCTTCGTTGTTTAGCAACAGCTGAATCGATTGGGATGGGGTGTTCAAGGATGTATTTAGATTAGCTTGCTAACATTTAGGCTTTTTCATTTCAATCGATTAACAAATAAAAAAGATACGTCAATTTTTAGTTTACGTTCATTGCGTATGCTAATATCAAAGCCGGCGGAACCGATTACGCTGCAACCCCCATCTATAAGCGATTTTAGTAAATTTTATGCTCATAGAATTTGGAGAGAAAAAAAACGCAAAAATTCCTAATAACTTTTTTTACTTCAAATTCCACTTGAACGAAGTCGCGGGTACAGGTAAATGTAATAAAAAAAAACTTTCTTATTAAATAAAACAAATATTTCAAATTATATTTATTCTATAGGACAGTTATAATTTTATTTAAGGTTAATATTTGGTTTCGGACATTGATTTAACATATATCAATTTTATATGGCATTTAAAATGTATTATTTAAAAGAGGGAATAATGTAACTTTGCCAGTATGTTATAGATTTTGTTATTAAAAATATGACTGCTTAGACCCTACAGTTAACGTCGTAAATGACCAAGACGGCACTGAAATGAAAATGTGTTCGTTTCTTGAATAGTTTTAAAACAAAAAATTCATTATTTCTTCTCTTCAGCTATGTATGATTTAAGAAAGGAGAAAGAAGGAGAAAATATTGTCTGTAACCAAAAGAAGAAGAAAGAGAAGAGAAAAACACGGTATTTCCTATGTCAGACTCCATCCAGTACTTCTATCGCTGCGCCAATAATTTATTTAGAAAAGCGGTGAAGTAATGGTATACTTACTATATACTTTTTTACATTTCCTAATTTTATTTATGGTAAATTGGTAGCATAATTTTTTTCAGGTATCTATAACTCGTATACTATCTTAATGGCCAGTTTCAAGTTTTTAGTCCAACTGGATGTGGCCAAAATGATGTGGAATAAAGTGAATGCGTAACCACTCAAAACTCAAAAGTACTTTCTCCTATATTCTATAAGTTTTAACTCATCTGCATCTAGCTTCCAAGAAACTATGACGATATAAAGAACTCATATAGTAAGTGTGAAGGATTTCACGGTAAATAAATTTAAACTCTTTTAAGAAATCTTATATTTTTTTATCGACAATGTCAACTCAGATAACGATTCTAAATGTCTGTTATCTTTATGTGTTTCTTGCATCCAGATAACCATCTATATCAACGGCGTTAATGAACAAAATATAGTTTTACTAGGCTTAATTCCTGGGTGCGTGATCCCAGGCGAGATTACTTAAGCAAGAAGATTTTCGATACGAAATCTTCTTGCTTATGTGTATAATCTATGGAATATAGTAATCCTCTCGAATATGGTGGTAATTTTTTTTAGAGTGCAATCTCGATATGCAATCTTGATATAATAAAGTTTGTTTTCTTGCCCAAAAAAAATGAGGAAGGAAATGTTTCGGTAAAAGAATATTAGCGTACTTGTAAAAATGGTGTTTGCACAGTGGGGTATTGTGCGCATATTATAATATATATAATCGATAATATATTCTATCTATCTTAAATCTGCGATATGGACGACACCTCAAGGAACCCAGTAAACCACTACCTGAGCACGTGAGCATTTTAATACGTTTAATAGCTTTAAAATCTGTCGATAATTTGAAGTGTTCTCTTACACATGTTTATCGACTAGCGCGTAACAATTTAGACGCTAGTAGTACTATTTTCGGAAAGTTATTAGAAGTAATATTTTCGACAATTTAAAATCTTCCCCTGCTCCATATTGTACCGACTAGCGCGTAACAATTTAGATGCTAGTAGTACTATTTTCGAAAAGTTATTAGGAGTAATATTTTCGATAATTTAAATTATTCTCCTACTCCATGTTGTACCGACTAGGCGTAGCAATTTAGATGCTAGTAGTACTATTTTCGAAAAGTTATGATTTGTAATATTTTCGATAATTTAAAATGTTCTCCTACCCCATATTATATCGATTAACGTGTAGTAAAAAGACGCTAGTAATACTACTTTTGAAAAGTTATTAGTAGTAATATTTTAGATAATTTAAAATGTTCTCCTAATTCATGTTGTATCGATTAGCGCGTAACAATTTTGACGCCAGCTGTACTATTTTCGGAAAGGTATTAGTGTTAATATTTTAAATAACTTAAAATGGTCTCTTACTTCATGATGTACTATTTTCGGAAATAATAGCTTCATGTTGTATCAATAATTTAAAATGTTCTTCTATTCTATGTTGTACCGACTAGCGCGTAACGATTTAGGCGCTAGGAGTACTATTTTCGGAAAGTTATTAGTGTTAATATTTTAAAATGTTCTCTTACTACATGATGTATTATTTTCGAAAATATTTAGCTTCATATTGTATCGATAATTTAAAATGTTCTCCTACTCCATTTTATATCGATTAGCGCGTAACAATTTAGGCACTAGCAGTACTGTTTTCGGAAACTTATTAGTAGTAATATTTTAGATAATTTAAAATGTTCTCCTACTCCATGATTTATCGATTAGCGCGTAACAATTTAAACGCTAGTAGTAATATATTCGAAAATAATTCATGTAAGGAAGTACGTGTGTGTGGGTGTATATAGTACCTACTTGAACAATTTTGACATCTTTAGAGAAAAATAAAAGGCAAACTAAGTAAAATAACTATCTTTTATTCTATCAGTGTTTATTAAGGACATGAATGTCTTGTAGTCTACCAATGCATCGAGCAGAACTGCTGGCAAAAGTTAGTCTTGTTGTACAGCAATAGGTTTAAGTTATATAATGAAAAGTTAATATGTACATTACTTCAATTCACTTACTCTGTGTCCGCGTTTTGGTCTTCTTCTCTTTTTTCTATACTGATACTTTTTAAGCCTGCTGTCTGTTCAATGTCATCGCACTATTCGTCTTGTAGTCTACCAATGGGTCGAGCAGAACTGCTGGCAAAAGTTAGTCTTGTTGTACAGCAATAGTTTTAAGTTAAATAATGAAAAGTTAATATGTACATTACTTCAATTCATTTACTTTGTGTCCGCGTTTTGGTCTTCTTCTCTTTTTTCTATACTGATACTTTTTAAGCCTGCTGTCTGTTCAATGTCATCACACCATTCGTCTTGTAGTCTACCAATGCATCATGTCTCCTAATATCGATGTCGATAAATTCCAGTTTAAGTTTTTATTGTAGGTATATTGTGATGTATCCAACCCAGTTCCATTTTATTGAATTCTTAAAGGCAATTTATACAGTTTATTGAAAATGCTTTCGAGTAAACTACGTAAACCTCAATATACCAGAAAGTATCGGCGAACGAATGGCTGCTAGAAAATAAACTGAAATTGTATCTTTCGATTTCAGCGTTCTGTTTGAGACCATGTTTCGTCACTGTGTAAATACGTGTGTTAACTTGAAGGTTACGTCTTACGTGACTTGCTTGAAAATACGAGTAGGTACTGTCTTCGCAGTGATTTGTTAGTGGGATCCTCTTTATTTAATAACTTAGCGGCGGTGACGGGGCGAATATTGATAAAATGACTAACATTGTTTGGGATTAAGGAGCGTATGTAGGTTTTTTAACCGTTTGAGTGTAAACAAGCACCATCGCGCTCGCGCGCGTACTTACTAAATTTGTCACAAGCGCGATGGCGCTCGCGAAATCAGTTACTGTTTAGCGCGCGGTAGGGGAGGTCGCTTGCATGCATCGCTAATTTTTTACCTTTCTACATGTTACGTAAAGTTCAAATTATAATATTATTAGTAATTACATTATAAAAAGGATCCAGGAGAAGAACATTTTTAACCCATAATGTCGGAATATGAAAATAATTCGAGTGAAAATGTTCGTTTTTCAAGTTGTAAAGAAAGTGAAATTGGGAGTGACATTGTGGTGCGCTCACAATTTGGCTTAATGCAAATTTTGAGTGATAGTGATAATAGTGACTATAACAATTATTTTGCAGATACGGAGGATGTACCGGACTGCGAAAATACGATACGACCGTGATTTCTGTTTTTTGTTATAATTTTTTTCGCAATATATATCTCCATAATTTTCTTTGTATTTTATTATCCTTGTACAAGTTTTTATTAAAAAAAACAGCGAAAAAATTATTATAACTGGATAATTTTGGAAGAGATACAGTTTTTTTCGAGACAAGGGTAATTGACACCAAAAACAAAAGATTTCTTTGGCATTTTTAAGTATATATGAGTAAAAAACCATGGCATTAAAATGGTTAATGTATATCAAGTCCGTGAGCAAGTAAGATGGTATATTTGAAGCCATGGTAGCGGAAATTTTATGGATTATTTAAAAAAAAAACTATCACGTTGCGAAATAATATGAATATTCTTATTACAAGAAGTAGCACTGAATGTTTTTAGACTAAGAAAAATGGAACCAATTAGCAACTTGATAATTTGGTTATTGTTCTTCAAAATAGTATCCTTAGTACGCTATGCATCCTTTGATTCGATGGAACCACTTACGCACATATGTACCACATATGGTCAGGACTGTCAGTCGGACTTACTGATAGTTAAAAAACGTATTTCTGTTTCTGATTAACTGTCAATTGGGTCGGAACAAGATTCTACTTTACCGACCGTGCCCTATTGCGCGATCTAATTACTAAAGTATACATACAAAATATGTTTTTAATTATCGGTAAATCGGACTGACAGTCCTGATCGTGTGTGCTGTATACGGGCAGTAGAGAAGCAGTCTGCCTGCTCTTCATTGGACGCTTTTTCCAAGGCCTTGTCGAAAATTGTTACCCCTTCTTCCGTGTTCAAGAAATACGTTCCTCGCAGTTTGTCTTTTATGTTGGAAATATATAGAAATCGCTTGGTACGAAGTCATGGTACGGGTTATATGGCGTATATTTAACTGTAACGTATATATTATTTAAAAAACGGTTCCAATTTGTTAAACAATTGTTTGGTTAAAATAAATAGTACATACCTATATAAGCAAGTTAAATGTAATAACAATGTATAATGGAGGCGGATTTAAATTTGAGAGATGAAATGTTAATTATATTTAGAATGAGGACACTCGCAAAGGTATTTAACTTGGACCACTAATAAAGACTTTAATCTATCAATAGATCCAGTGCCTAGAAACACGTAGGAAAAAGGGATAGAATAACATATTGAATATATTTGGCGTTAATTTTGTAGAAATTTACAATTCACAATTAAATGAAACTAGGTGATGTAGTATTATTTCTACTTTCTTTAAGTTCGTTACCACGTATCTTTGCTAATAGCCCACATGAAGATTGCAATACACCGAAACCTAGATCGTGGTAAAGAACTTAAAGAAAGTAGAAATAATACTACATCACGTAGTTTCATTTAATTCAAAAAATTCAATTAATGATAGAATAACGTTTATAAAGATCAACCTCTTGTAATGATATTAAAAATGTCTCTTATTATCGATGGCAAGAGGTTAGCACTTGTATAATATAGTTTGTAATTATATATAGATTGAAATTACATATTTATGAACTTTAATATGGTATTATTAGTCAATACGTGAAATGTCTTTTCTTCCTGTAAATAAAATTAATTTTGTTACTTTTAGAAAATAATTTTGAAAAAGAAATAAGCATCTTTACGTAGTTTAGACTAAGGTTATTTTAATCCTTAGTAAATAAATTTTACAAAGGATTAAAATTTTATTGGAAGAGCAAAAAAGAAGGAAATGTGATAATCAAATATCTATTTATGAATTATAGCACGGGGCTTTTCCGAAAGTATTAAAAGATAATGGTATATCAAAAAAGAGATAGCAGTTGT
The DNA here is from genome assembly GCA_039881145.1 of Druceiella hillmani. NCBI lineage: Eukaryota > Metazoa > Arthropoda > Insecta > Lepidoptera > Hepialidae > Druceiella > Druceiella hillmani. The sequence continues at coordinate 8,262,956 of JAYKKI010000062.1, forward strand.
ATGTGATTATACAATAATACCAATACTTACTAATGGAATTTATTCTTGGGTAATGTGAAAATAGGTTGAAAGCAAAATATCATTAAAACAGTTGAAATCATATCATCTGTAGTATTTGTGGATAATGTTTCGGTGAGATAAATAAACCAGTTTAATACTTAAAAGTTAAATAAACTTGTTTAGCACTTAAAGTTAAAGTTTAAACATTTAAGAATGTGCAGTATTTCTGTTACATATTATATTACATAATACGCCTTTCACAGGCGTAAAAACACAATGGATTCCATCTCCTCCTTTGAAATTAAGTACTTATTAAATGTCGTTACTATTATGTTTTTTCTCTCTATATGGTCACGTATTTAATCACATTTTCTTGTAACACTTAGTAATAATAGAACTTAACTGATAGAGCTATAATGTTGTGGCATGCCGATGGACAGACGTACAAAGGGGCATAACGAAATAATAAAGTTCCGTTATTGCTGTCTTAAAAACGACTAAGTGCATATTCATATATGCATAAAGCGGGATTCCTCATTTATCTGTAGCTTATTCTATAAAAATATTAATTTAGGATACAATTCAGAATTATTTCACGAGTTTCGTGTCCCTCATTAAAATATTAAAAGTTGTAATGACATTTTGTCACTTAGAGCCATAATATTTTGAAAACGGGACTAAAAGAAAAAAAAATGGTAAATGGAACTTAAATTTTGACTAAAGAATTCGAAAAATTCTTATCTACTCTTGTTAAAATCCTCGTTACAATTTTTTTAATTTTTGCATTAACTAAATCCCCCTCAAAAATTTTGAATTTGACTCTGCGCATAGTGTTTATAGCACCACACACGGTCAAGAGTGTCAGTCGGACTTACTAACAGTTAAAATCGTATTTCTGTTTCTCATTTACTGTCAGTCGTGACGGAACAAGAGTCTACTTTACCGATCATACCCTACTGCACGGTCCAATTCCTAAAGTATCCATACAAAATACGTTTTTAACTGTCAGTTAATTCGATTGAGAGTCCGCACGTTCGGGACAATCGTGTAAAGAACGTTAAAGTGAAAATGAAGTGGTGAAATCGCTGAAAGTGTATTTCAGGGTATAACAATTGAATTGATACAAAAATGCATTGTACTAAGTGTACGAACTGGAACGTAAGTATCAGAGTTCATACACTTGATGTAACACATGTTTATCCTGCGTGGATTGTATTTGATCCTACCTTGTTTTCTTGTTACTCTTTTTTTATTTTTTTAGTTATTATATCTAGGACAGTTTACTATTTATTTGTTTAGGACATTAAAACTACGCAAAAATTATATTAGTGCAAGATATCAAAATGTATAAAAATTTTATTGAGTTTAAAAGTACACATTTTATGTAATCGAAAATGTGATGCTTCAGTACTTCTTACGAAACCATTAAAATTAAATTATTTTTATCTCAATATATTGTTTATAATTCACTCAGTTTTTCACTGTTTCTGTTTATGTTATATAATTTTTTGTTTAATATAGATTGACACATTTAAAAAAAATTCCGTAAAGTATAGCTTGCTGTTTCCCTTATGTACATACGTATTTATAATTGTTCACTGAAATGTTGATATTAAATGGTGAAGTGCTTTTAGAACATCGATAAATCGATGTAGCAAAATTGTTAAGAAAACACAAATAACGTATATAATTATTGTTATAAAAAAGACCTTAAAAACGAGTATTGTTTGTTTTGCACTAATTCGTGTTATGAAAAAATTCGCGTGCAGCACTATTTTTTTTACTAATTCGTATCGAAATTCATATTAATCTCAAAGTAATAAGGATCTTGCTCTACCAATATAAACATATCTGAACTAAATAATATATAATTAAAGAAAAAATAAATGTCGTCTACACGCTAAAATATTTTATCAACACTTAATCAAATTGCTGTATATCAAATGACAAAATAACTTCGTGCTATAGTTTCGTCGTAAGTAGTGAATATCTTGTTATTCCTACTGACATATCTGAACTAAATAATATATAATTAAAGAAAAAATAAATGTCGTCTACACGCTAAAATATTTTATCAACACTTAATCAAATTGCTGTATATCAAATGACAAAATAACTTCGTGCTATAGTTTCGTCGTAAGTAGTGAATATCTTGTTATTCCTACTGACATATCTGAACTAAATAATATATAAGAAAAGAAAAAATAAATGTCTTCTATATGCTAAAATATTTTATCAATACTTAATCAAATTGCTGTATATCAAATGACTAAATAACATAGTGCTATAGTTTCGTCGTAAGTAATGAATATCTTGTTATTCCTACTGACATATCTGAACTAAATAATATATAAGAAAAGAAAAAATAAATGTTGTCTATATGCTAAAATATTTTATTAATACTTAATCAAATTGCTGTATATCAAAGGACAAAATAACAACGTGCTATAGTTTCGTCGTAAGTAGTGAACATCTTGTTATTCCTACTGACATATATGAAATAAATAATATATAAGAAAAGAAAAAATGAATGTCCATATGCTAAGATATTTTACCAATACTTAATCAAATTGAAGTATATAAAATGACAAAATAACATCGTGCTATAGTTTCGTCGTAAGTAGTGAACATCTTGTTATTCCTACTGCCATATCTGAACTAAATAATATATAAGAAAAGAAAAAATAAAATGTCATCTACACGCTGAGATATTTTATCATACTTAATCAAATTGCTGTATATCAAAGGACAAAATAACAACGTGCTATAGTTTCGTCATAAGTAGTGAACATCTTGTTATTCCTAGTGCCATATAAAGGTATATCATAAAATATATTCTATGTCGCATGTTCCTTGAATGTTCATACAATTTTTCAACATGAACGATTTTTAGTCATTTGTTGTGATCGCACGTGGTTGAAACGTGAACAAATAAATATGTGCTGTACATTATTAATAACAGGTATTTGGTTTAAGTAAAATTGTCATTAATCAATCGAAATGTCAGAGTGACACGACACCGGCCGAAATGTCAAAGTGACATTTCGGTCAATTAATATCGTAAATATGTAGCAAGAAACATGAAATTCTATCTATTTAACCTAGCATATTTATATATTTCTTAGTAACGACATATATCCGTCGCCATAATGTGAGAAATCCCTAGTGTATAGGAACGTGGAACAGGTAATATTATGTGACATTTCCTTCAATATCTTATCCATTAATTTTTGGGCTTCTTTACTAAATTCTGGCTTAACATTATGTAACTCGCTTTACTTGATTAAATTACCAAAATACCCTGGAAATTAGATTAATAAGAAGTTAAAAATAGTAAATATGGCCGGGAAACCTCAATATTACCTAAATCAATTTTCCGCATACATCATCTTCTGACAGCAGAAATATTGATTTTAACGAAGGTTAAGGTCTTCTGAACTAAAAAGGTCTGTTTTCTGAAAATAGTCTTAGCCTCCTTATAAAATATTGTCTGTTTATAATACATAAGTTGATTATGAATAGCTTAAGTAATCGTAATAGTGTATTATGGATAATTTGGTTGTGTGAAAGACGGCTTTAATGAGACTAAATTTCAGACTTAAATATGTGAAACTAATGTATATAGTGAAGAGGAAATAAAAATAATTGATGATAACAAAAAGACGACGAGACGAAAAGGGACGTTTTTAGATATTAACATGGTTCGGTCAAGGAAAGCACCCATGAAGTAAATAATAAGTGATAGAGGTTAGAAATTAACGGTAGGATTTTTTCGGACAACAATTGAAAACATTTATGGTGACGTGATTATGGGTCAGTATTCTGTTAATTGCAAAGTTTTGTAGCTTGAACTAAAAAAAATTTTAGTACAAAATAGTAATGCATGGAAAAGGAAATGAGAAATTTTTCCAAAGGATACAACCCTAGACATGATCAGAAATGTAATGAAAGCTGCTTCTGAGATAGGCTTGGTTACTCAAATTTTAAAAAATATTTGAAAAATGTGTAAAACTAGATTCGCTTTATCAAGTTGGTCGCGTTGTTTTAGCTCCAGTAAATTATTTATAAATGATTAATTTACACAAAATGATTTTTATGCTATTACTAACACTCAAGTTCTAACCAATCACGATTTTTTCACAGTTTTTTAATGTGTAACAGTTTACCATCTCCGTTTCTCTGTTTGTCTGTCCATCTGTATGTCACAGCCGTTTTACTCGCAGACTATTAGGACTACAAAGATTAGATTTGGCATGATTATGTATATAAATAGCACCTACAAAGCTTTCCAATAAAATAAGTTTTTAGGGCTTCTCCTCTAAATATGGGGTGATTTTTTTATATACTTCATTTTATAAGATGTCGTCGAAAAGGTCTTTCAAAAATATTATGTATGTCATGTATATATTAAGAATGTTATGAACTTTTTTGATACAATGATCCGCTTACAAAATATTAAGCTTTAAAGTGGTAATTTTTGTTAGAGATCCATATCCTCACTTCTTACCAGCTAAACATCTATTTTTGAATATTGAAAAGCATGTACTATGGTAGTAAACATAGTGAAATTGAAAGGTAATTTATGATAGCCAGGTAGGCTTTACTAGTTTACGAATGAGAGTCGATCAACTTCAGACATGTAGTTAGGACTATAAAACGTTTATAGAAATTATATAAGTGACTTAAATCAGCTGCAGAAATCATTTTCTAATTTGAAATGTATATTTAATATGTATGTGAAAGATATAATAGGTAATATATTTATATACATATGTAACCTGTGAAAGTTATGGTAGGCAATTTCTTTACGTTCTGGAATAATAATATTAGTTGTAACAGTTTAATAGAAATACTACGTACTCTTAAATGTTTGCAAATGCCTAAATGTGTTCGGGACACCCGTAGAGTGATTTCTACTACTTGGCAGGAATATCTAATCCATCAATAGAAATATTAAACGATATCTTTATATAAAAGACAAAGAATTATATCTAACTCTATGCATCAAAGATTTCAGACCGAAGTTAGTTTAAAACGTAATATTATTTAAACATGCACTATGAACACCTGTGAAAATTATGGTAGGCAATTGATTTGTGTTCTGGAAAAATAATATTAGTTGTAACAGTTTAATAGAAATACTATGTACCCTTAAATGTTTGCAAATGCCTAAATGTGTACTGAATTCTTGTAGTGTGATTTCTATTCGTACTTGGCAGGATATCTAATCCATTAATATAAATATTAAACGATATATTTATATAAAAGACAAAGAATTATATCTAACTCGATGCATGAAAGATTTCAGACTGAAGTTAGTTTAAAACGTAATATTATTGAAATATGCAATATGAACACCTGTGAAAGTTATGGTAAGCAATTTATTTATGTTCTGGAAAAATAATTGTTGTAACAGTTTAATAGAAATACTATGTACCCTTAAATGTTTGCAAATACTTAAATGTGTACTGAACTCTTGTAGTGTGATTTCTATTCGTACTTGGCAGGATATCTAATCCATTAATATAAATATTAAACGATATCTTTATATAAATGACAAAGAATTATATCTAACTCGATGCATGAAAAATTTCAGACTGAAGTTAGTTTAAAACGTAATATTATTTAAACATGCACTATGAACCACCTGTGAAAGTTATGGTAGGCAATTGATTTATGTTCTGGAAAAATAATATTAGTTGTAACAGTTTAATAGAAATACTATGTACCCTTAAATGTTTGCAAATACCTAAATGTGTACTGAACTCTTGTAGTGTGATTTCTATTCGTACTTGGCAGGATATCTAATCCATTAATATGAATATTAAACTATATATTTATATAAATGACAAAGAATTATATCTAACTCGATGCATGAAAAATTTCAGACTGAAGTTAGTTTAAAACGTAATATTATTTAAATGTGCACTATGAACACCTGTGAAAATTATGGTAGGCAATTTATTTACGTTCTGGAAAAATAATATTAGTTGTAACAGTTTAATAGAAATACTATGTACCCTTAAATGTTTGCAAATACCTAAATGTGTACTGAACTCTTGTAGTGTGATTTCTATTCGTACTTGGCAGGATATCTAATCCATTAATATGAATATTAAACTATATATTTATATAAATGACAAAGAATTATATCTAACTCGATGCATGAAAAATTTCAGACTGAAGTTAGTTTAAAACGTAATATTATTTAAATGTGCACTATGAACACCTGTGAAAATTATGGTAGGCAATTTATTTACGTTCTGGAAAAATAATATTAGTTGTAACAGTTTAATAGAAATACTATGTACCCTTAAATGTTTGCAAATGCCTAAATATGTACTGAACTCTTGTAGTGTGATTTCTATTCGTACTTGGCAGGGTATCTAATCCATTAATATAAATATTAAGCGATATTTTTATATAAACGACAAAGAACTATACCTAACTCGATGCATCAAAGATTTCAGACTGAAATTAGTTTAAAACGTGATATTATTTAAATATGCTCTATAAACACTTGTGAAAGTTATAGTAGGCAATTTATTTACGTTCTAGAAAAATAATATTCGTTATAACAGTTTAATAGAAATACTATGTACCTTTAAATGTTTGCAAATGCCTTAATGTGTAGGGGACACCCGTAGTTTGATTTCTACTCGTACTTGGCAGGCATATCTGATCCATCAATAGATATATTCAACGATATCTTTATATAAATAATAAAGAATTATATCTAACTCGATGCATGAAAGATTTCAGACTAAAATTAGTTTAAAACGTACCCTGTAGTTTGAATATAATAAGATTTTATTAAACTCAGAACTTAGGTATTTCGCTTTAATGTTTCGACATAGTAATGTAAACGCCTTCAATTAAAGACTTCATCTAATTTAAGTTGCTACGTGTCGAGTGATGTAATTAAATTGTAATGTTTATTAAACTCAGTGTGCTTCAACACTCATTTTGCTCTCTCCTGCAAGCCAAATTTTTTAATTAATTTGTTGTTGTTAATTAGGAGAAACCACGATATTGAAAACAAGTTCTTCATGTGTGTATGAGCATCTACGTGTGAAGTATTAATTGAACAAATAAATTAATTAAACTTCAACAAGGAATCTCTTGAAGACGGTGACCGCAATATTATTCAACATAAAACGGCTCAAGTTGAGTGTCAATAAACTCACATAGCAACGTCACTTCATCTTGCTCACGAGCCAATATTGATTCGGGACAATATTCGTTTAGTTAGCGCACGCTTTGTGCAAATTGTATAATCCATAAAAAATGTTTGGCGATGTTGGAGTGGCGCAAAAAACAATGCCGACCATTAACCTTCAATCGCGGCAACAAAGTGAACCGCGCGTGGCAATAATCGCAAACAATAATCGAATGAGCTATTCGACCATTGGCAACTGTTGAGCAATAATAGCCGAAATTGCCCATCGATCGGTCGACGCGTTCTATGTTGTAATAATTTGAATCTCCGTCAGTGTTGTGTGTAGAGATAGTCAGACTCGATAAATCGGTAATGATTAATTTTTTACTTTTTGGCAAGGAATACGTTTTGCACGACGCTAGACGAGGTCTGTTCTAAATTATTTAAACACAACTTTATGTCAAAGGTTTATTCACATGATAGTCACTAAGGTTATTCATCGCTTTAGTCCCTTTTTATAATGATACAAAAGTGACATTACGTTTTTAAGATTTATATTATAAACACTATCGATAATTTTAGCATGTAATTTTCCTTTTAATCTCTACGCCTTATTGTACTTGCTATGTATTCATGATCGCAACTAGCGCATAACGAATATGCCAAAAAAATACATTCAACAATCGATATATTTCACTCGGCCACTCAAAAATATACACAGCTATTATGGCGAAATATTAACTAAAAATAATATAAATTATAACTGGTTATTGAACTGAATTATAACTGGTTATTGAACCCTTCTTATAATGTTATAAAAGTAACGTTACATTTTTAAGGTTTATGTTATAAATACTATCGACAATTTTAGCATGTGATTTTCCTTTCAATCTCTATGCCTTATTTTACTTGCTACGTATCCATGACAGCAACTAGCGCATAACGAATATGCCAAAAATTACACTCAAATATCGAAATATTTCACTCAGCCGTTCAAAAATATACCCAGCTATTATGGCGAAGATATTATCTAAAAATAATATAATTTATAACTGGTTATTGAGTGTCATTTTCGCTTATTCAATTCGTTATAGCTAAACAATCAAGTTACAGATATTATTTTAGATTTCGTCGACAAACAAAAAAGTTTTACTGATTTGTTTCTTTAATTCGTACTCAATTATCCAAAGTTACTATTCTTTTACTTTAAAATTGAGTAATGTACACATTCTAAAAATAATGTGATAAGGATAATACACAAATATTAATACTCCAAATATCGATGTCACGATGTAAATGTCATGAATTATTTAACAGAGTATTTTATATCCAAACTATGATTTTTTCAAGAAATATCATTTTAAAATAAATGTAACAATATGAAATGGTTTTTACTGCGGGCATGATATATGTACTATAAGACATTCGCATACGTGTAATACCAATGTTTATTTCCTAAATTAATTCTTCTTTATAAATAAAAAAGTTTCTTAAATCGATATATTGCTGAAGCATTTCATCGATAATGTCCCCACCGTCATGTCGCATATAAGCAATTATGATTATGTCCGGGTAATTAAGACAAAATTGCAATACGCAGCACGCTTTGTTGTCGCAAGTGTATTGTGATGCACGATTGATGGATTAGCAATGCGGTTACGGAGTGCGAGAGGGATAATTACTGTAAACTTACTTTTTGTGTTCTTAACGCAAGAGCTATTTTACATCGAAGCAATTATAAGATAAATACTGTTAGTGTATTTTCTATTACGCAATATACCCTTCTGTTGTAACCTTTCTTGATGCCCACAACAACTCATGAAGTGTATATCATTATGCTATCTGTATTTTATAGCACGTATTCATTTTATCGTAAGTTTTAAATCCTTATATAGTATATGATAGGGTGGTACTCAAAGCGTATATCATTATGCTATCTGTATTTTACAGCACGTAATCATTTTAACGTAAGTTTTAAATCCTTATATAGTATATGATACGGTGGTCAAGTGCTTGCAGATTCATTTTTAGGATTCACAGGTACCTCTAAAGCAAGAACGGAACGAGAATGGAACGTTATGAGAGCACTTACACGTCTGTCTGTATGTATGTTTGACGTAGAAACTTGAAATTTGGCATGGTAATGTGTAATAAGTGCCGACGAACTTGATGTACATCAAGTTGGTCGGCATATTTTTTAGTAGCTAATACTTTAAAATATTTATTTGGTAATTCTGCAGGGAACAAGTTGTCGTTTGCAACAAGTTTGGGAACAAGTTGTCGTTTTGTATGAGTTTCAAAGGGGGACTGCTTGTGATGAACTCGAAAATATTTTTTCCAAATATTAAGTGGGACTCTCAAAATTTGCAAAAAATGTATTCTCTCTTTATTTTCAAAATGACTGAATAGAAATCATTAAAAAACAGGGTTTGTAGAGTACGATTAGATTGCAAGAAAATTATAGAATATAGTTTTTGAGAAACTCATTCAGTCTGTGAAAGATACGCTAGGCAGTAGAATTACGGTGAAAAATACTATTAATATTTACAAATAGTAAACACTTTGTACACTTGAATGTTAAAAATTCTTAAATATACCTAAGCAAGCATGTATGGAAATATCGTAATATGATTTCTGCCCATATTTGACAGGTTTTTCCGAACTGAAATCAGTTTCATATCAATGGAAAACTATCTTGTTTGCGCCTTTTCGGTTCTAGGTTCTCTAAAAGCGTCTCCGAACTGGTGTCGATATAATAGTTCCATAATGAGATTTCCCATAGTTACTCTATAACAGATATTTATTCTCTAACACATGTTGTCATGTGATTGGTGGTTTTAAACCTTTTTTAGGGTCCTTGTGAGTTATACGGGAATTCTATTTTGTAAATATAGAGAAGCAGAAGGGTAGCATATTCATCAGATTCCTACTTTTTTTTACTATATTTATGAAACTAAGTTCTTGTTCTAGAAATCTAGAACAACCGCAAATGACGGATGGTTGCGACTATGCAGAACCATCTCTTATGACAAACGCTATAAGAGTAATAATTTGATTTTGCCATGGACGAAAAATCTACCAAATACGAGTAGAACTCACTTTACAAGGGTTCTGTATATTTTTTATGTACCTACTTATAAACGTTTAAGGGTACATATTATTTCTATTAAACTATTTGCAAATATTAATTTTCACAACGTAAAAATATTGATTGTCATATCTATTACAGTTGTTGAATCAGGGTGAATATTTAACAGAATAATAAGATCAAGGACATTCGCTATAGTTTTCCTACAACCTTTACGATAGGTTTTTGAAACGAAATTTGTTCCATAATTTTAGATTGAGTAGTTTCGGAAATATGGAGGCGACTTATTTTTTTTGCGTACTTTTCAGTATATTTCTGCAAATATACTAGGTACTTAAAATTATGGAAGAAATATTTTTGATGTACTTATTTTTAGTTCTCTTAACGTTATTCCTTACTATATGCATAAAGAATTTTTAAAAATGTAGTACTGAACGCCCTCCCTCCTCTCTTAAAATTTCCATGCAAATATTTTTGGTACTGGTTATTGAGATATGGGCAATTTAATTTATATAATGCTATGTAAAATTTTAAGTTTACAGTTTCTGGGAAAATTTGTAGTACTTAATGTCCCTTCCCTTTCCCCTTAGCTATTATGTGCACCTCAATATATTTATTACTACGCCAAATTTCAAGTTTACAGTATCTAGAAAAAATGTTGTGCTTAATGCCCCTCCCCCTCTCCTCATAAAATTTCCATCCAAAAATTTTTGAGTGCTAGCAGTTGAGATATGTGCAAGTTAATATATTTATTGCTATGACAAATTTCAAGTTTACAGTTTCTGGGAAAAACGGCAGTGAAAAATGTACACGTGAGTGGTTTATAAGGGTTTCGTAGCCATAATGCATAAAAGGAACTATTATAATTTTGTCCTGTGTCTCTGTTTGTCCGTATATCACAGGCTTTTTGCTAGGAGATTGTTGATACTGTAAAGATGAAATTTGGATGGTAGGTGTCTTTTATAAACCTCTGTACAATGAGATAGTGAAATTATGAAAAATTATATTAGGGGTGGCATTCTATTTGAGGAATGAAAAAAAATCCAGTACACATGTTTTAAAAATGACATACACTTTCCAAAATAACTTTCCTTATTTAACTCAATGGTTGGTGAGATAAGCACGTTTAAAATATTAAAAAGTGTGTCGCGATAAATTTTTCAAGAAAATTGGTTTGAATAAAATACATTATGTAGTTTTTGAAATATGTGATATCTCCGCGCCGATTTCAGCAATAACTTTGTTTTTTACAGTATCTTTCAGAAGTACAGACTTATTTTAAGGATCAATATGATACTTTCAAGCTCTTTCATCTCATTGTAAATAATATAATACAGTCTTGACAAATCAGCTACGGAAAAAGCCTTTATGAATTTAAGTTATAGGTGCGTACCATTTAATTACTTCAGTTAAAATCTTCAAATTGAAAATGCGTTAAAGATGTAAATATAGGAAAAAATATGGAACACTGGTTCCAACAAAGTGTTTCAACTTTTCAAGTTGAAAAATTGCTACGCCGGAAAAAACTATCCTGTGAATTGCCAACTGCTCCATTGCGAACCTAATATTCGGTTGTTTTTAATCGACTTTAAATATGTTCTCTATTCGACGCGTATGTTTTTTAATGTCTGTGTAGCCGTAACGGTGAAACATGTTGACAGATTTTCATTTCCATTTTTTGTTTGAAAGGAAATGTATTCGGATAAGGCCCATGTAAATATGACCAGGCCTGATGATGGACTATGGAGATATTTTATGAGATTCATCAATGGATGAAAGCAGAAGGCCTCTTTGAACAACTAGATACATTTGACATATCTTTATAATTACTTTAGTCACAAATAGCGGCTAGACTCATTTATCTGTGGTCATTTATCAGAGATAAATTAGCTGGAAGGTGGTGACAGACCTCTTAAATAGCGAATAGTAGATTCATCGAGTTTAGGCTCGTTTGACCTGGCTTCATGAATCCCTTGGTTATAAATGATTACTAGATTTGATGGTAGAATTGAAATGTGGTAACAGAAGCTCCTCAATGATGAGAAAAAAATTAATTACTCTTTTGCTTGGTAATGTTGGATGGTAAGCCAGAAATTGGCGATAGGAATTCCTCGATGGTGAGAAGTAAATTCACTGATCAGTTTGATCCATCATCAGATCCCGATGATGATGCCGGAAGTCGGTGTCAGGAAATCCTCAGTGTGGAGGCGTCAACTCATTTGGTTTAGATTTATCTGATTTGCCTTGACGTAACCAAGGAAGTGACAAAGTGAATTGGTAAGTAAGTATGTAGAAGTACATAAAAGGTATGAAGCAACTAATATGTAAATAGGTAAGTAGGCAGATAGGTACAGATATACAAAAGCTTGACGCAATTATTTTATTAGTAGGTAGGTATGTAAGCATATACACGTACACGAATACAAAGGCAAGAAGCGACTAATGTATACAAAGGCATTAAATATTAGTAAGTCAGTACGTAAATACGTACAGACATAGTACTTACTTTTTTCATATGTGGGTCATACACTGCAATTTCAATTTGACGCGCTGCGATTGCTCCGACAAATGAACACTTGAACAGATTACTCAGTATTTGCATTGGGCACGAACGAGATAAGAAGTAAAAGGTGTAGCGAGTAGTGCGAAATACGAAACCGCCACTCGGAGTGCAATTGTGTCGGCCACCTGCCTCATTCCGCTGTCGGAGTATTGAGTTTTGTAATTGCCCGTAACCTTGATCCATATACTTGGAATTTAACATGACACGAATGACGGCATGTCAAAAATAATCGTTTTTTGACTGGGGATAGTGATGTAATTATCATAAAATATGACATTGTGGCCTTGAGTGTATTTAGTGGATCTGGCTCTACTTTTAATAGGTAGGGTGCATGGCGAGTATTTAAATTTTCTCTCCAACCTGTTCATGCCCCAGTTTTACCAGAGATATCTCAAGGCAAATAATTACTTGTCCACATTTTGCTTTGCTTGTAGAAAAATAAACAAAAAAATAACTAGTAAATTGGTTTATAGACTGATTTTTGATTACCTGCTATTCATCTTTATATTTATTTATACTTTAACGTACATATATACATGCATATGGCGGGCTTATTGCTACAAGATCAATCTCTTCCAGTCAACCATATTCATTAAAAGTAAACATAGAGGACTGTAAAAGACGTTGATAAATAAAATTAAACATAGGGCATAACAAATAACAAAAAAAACATCACAACATATAAATATGGAAAACTAAACTACATATGAATAATACAAAACAAAGAAAAATGGATATTTGACATGGTTGGAAACAAGTAAAATGGGAAACAAAATGGAATTAGAAACGGTGGGACATAGAGGTTATGAAGGGAAGGACTTTTTCAGACGATCTTTGAATACATTTAAGGAGGGCGCCGGAGGATTCCAAAGTCTTCGACAGCGAAGGAATTTTTATAAAAAGTGGTTGTATGTTTGGGAAAAAGGAGACTGAGCTGGTTTTCAGAGCGTAGCCCTATACCGTGTGCAGACGAGTAACTAAATCTGCTTCTAAGATAAGTTGGATAAGTAGCAATATATATATATATATATGTATATATATATATATATATATATATATATATATATATATATATATATATATATTTGTGTGTGTGTGTATTCTATTTTGAATGATTGATTTTATTAAACTTGACTCCTATCATATGGTATAAAAACTTTCTGCAAATGTTAAATAATATTAGGAAGCTTTGACAACAGTAAGGCGCAACTCACACGTACGACTTTCCAACGAATTTCCGACAACAAAAAAGTCGTCGTTTGCAGATTAGTACCGACGCCAGGTTTCCATAATAATTTGCATATGATGCCTTTTTTTTCGTCGAAAAGTCGTACGTGTCAGTTGCGCCTAAGATACTGAATCCACACATCGTATGCTGTATTTTAGACACGCAGCATCATCTTCTTGTGGGGAGATATAAAGAGTAGGTACACTCACTATTTCGGATATAAATTTTATATATTGAATATATTTGGCGTTAATTTTGTAGAAATTCATTATTCACAATTAAATGAAACTACGTGATATAGTATTATTTCTACTTTATTTAAGTTCTTTACCACGACCTAGGTTTCGTTGTATTACAACATCTTCAGGTGGGCTATTAGCAAAGATTGATCTTTGAGAAATCTTATCTGAAAAAATACTACATCACGTAGTTTTATCTAATTGTGTATACATTTTATAATCATTAAGCGGATATGGTAAGTTATGTTGTAGAAAAACATAAGTTTTGGGTACTAATGTAACATAAATATCCGACTTGTTTTCGAAAGCGAAAAATATATCTATTTGCATTACGTATTATATCGTTGACTACATTACCAATACTTTAAAGAATCCATAAAGACCAACAACACTGGAACTCGGACGTGAAATAAGCTTTTTATGAAATTTAATACTCTACGATTTGTAGGTAAGCGGCAACTGCTCGCATATGCAGCGGACATGAGGTCATTGTGCGACATATGTGGCAACAGTTAATTAAAAAAGCAATAGAATAAGGCACGCGAACTTAAGAATAGCACGCTATTAAACATTAAACAAAGCGCTCGGATACTAGGTCACTTGGTCATATTGAACAAGTGATGTCTAAAACATCTTGGTAACAAACGAATGCGTGAAATTCCGGTTGGATCCAAATAAATTGTTAAAACATCTTGGTAACAAACGAATGCGTGAAATTCCGATTGAATCCAAATAAATTGTTAAAACATCTTGGTAACAAACGAATGCGTGAAATTCTGATTGAATCCAAATAAATTGTTAAAACTTCTTGGTGACAAACGAATGCGTGAAAATCCGATTGAATCGAAATAAATTGTTAAAATATTTCTAAAGAAGTCGATGTGGACATGTGTTTAGTAGTGTTGTAATAGTTACTTAGTACTATTGAAGACAATGAGGTTATTATAAATGGCTAAATGGAAGAATAGTAATAATAGATAACGATGTAATTTCTTTAGGCTTAACCGACAGCCCGCCAGTTTAAATCATTCCAGAATTGAATACATAGTTAATCCCATGAATAATGAGAGACAATGTATTTCGCATAAAACAAAGGAGAGATAAGATCAATTTTGTAAGCTAGGACGAAAATCAGAAACGAAATCGCTGGAGAAACGAGAGCTTACTCAATTACAGATATAATTAAACTGGAAGGCCAACCGAGATCCTTATTTGAATGTTGAGTCGAAGTTCGTTGTTGTATTATTATTCAGCTTCTGATAAGCTCTACTAGTATTAGTAGTGTAGAAGTGTTTTTGTTTTTGTATTTGGATTCTGATCCTTACCAAGTTTTAGGGAATAATAGACCATATTATAGGATAGTTTTTTCTCCATACAACACGCGCTGTCGGATGGCGCGGTTGTTGTTTTGCTTTAAGTAAATATTTATTTTTTTCTATTTCTTACTATTAATTCCACTTCTTATTACATATATATATATATATATATATATATATATATATATATATATATATATATATATATATATATATATATATATATATATAGCCTTGACCATAGTAGATATAGTAGATTAAAATTGCATAATTCTAATATTTGACAGTTAATATAAGATGAGAGCATAAATCTAAATTAAAATATAAAGCGATTTCAAAAGTATACAAATCAAATTAACCCTGTGTCCTTATATTTGAAAGTTATCATATTTTTTTAGGTGTTTAAACAGGCATCGTGTACGCACGCATACACGCGCACACGCACATATATTCGGCACCTCGTTTCATTCGAGTCTTCTACCGATAAAGAAACACGAAATAAATAGAAGACGAAAGAACACTGAACAAATACTATTAAGAGGGCTCTCGACCAACGAAATTAAAAACGAAATCTATGAATATTTGTCTCACACTTTATTTAACTGACAGACCTCCAGATTTAGACAATGTCTAACAAAATATTAAACACGATTATTGTACGTCAAAAAGGAATTGAACGTTGCTGTCTACACATATAATAATATTGTAACAGAATTATTTCTGTGCATGGAAAATGTTTTAAATAGAATGATTGATTTAGCGTATAGATTTCAGCGCTAGAAAACTTGTTTTTAGAATATTTGTGGGCCTGTGTCTTAATTTGCTTTTAAATCCCGCAAAATCTACTTTGCAGATTTTAATGTAATTTAGTATGATAATAGCTTATATCCTCGAACAACATATCGAATTTTTATCTGAATATTACAAATTTTATATGCCAATAATTATTAGTGAATTTCACGCTAACGAAGTCACGGGTACAGTTAATTTGAATATATAATTTAAAGACCATATGAAAAACAATACTGTTAGAGAAAAAGCAAAATAAATAATAAAACCACTGTCACAGCTAAAGTGGAATATTTGATAGCATTTATCGACAGGACGTATTCAGGGAATAGGGTATTTGACTATATTTTTTTATTACTGAATTGGAATAAGTAGGACTTTTCGTTAGAAAACTTAAAAACTCACGAACTACTATTCGCGCGAAAACGCCCCAAACAAAAGACAACTGGCTTATGACGTCACTGGCCAGTTATTTGGCATTCATTTTAAGGGAGTTTATTATATATTTTTAATATCTCATTGAATATGGCGTTTAAGTTATATATTGCATATTATAATTTTCTCATTTTTTGTGTGGAAACTAAATTCATAATTTTTTTAATTTAATGAACAAATAAAATCTTTTTTCTGTTTAGAAGTATCGATTAATTGTTTGTTATATGCACTATTTTTTCATCATAAGGTTTTTTTATACCTACTCTACAGTTTTAAAACATTTTAACAAAAAAATATCGACATTAATCAAATACTCTGCGGATGAAGGTGATTGCAAACAGTAATAAACTGGTCCATTTTAGATAGAAAATATACCACTTAAAAGATGGAGTGACGACTAATAAGCCGTGCAGGAAGGAGACCATAATCTAGGAAAGTGAAGAGCAGAAGGAATGGAAACGTTTAGAGGAGGTTTTTAACAGTGGAATCATTAAAATAACTTTAATTTTCTACGTAAAATAAGATTTAATTAAAATATTAATATTATGCTAAGTGCACATATAGATCAATTGTATCTATATAATGAATATTTAAAACTATTAATATTATATCATCTTTATATGTTCAAAGTCTTTTCTATCGTTGGAGTATTTCTAAAAACAATCGTCCACGATTTTCACATCTTTCAGTATAAAAAACCTGTCATTGTCATCATATTTTTTTCTTCACATCCATATATAATATTTTTTGTCAATTTTTACCAACTAAAATTCTGAAATTGTCTCTATGTCAACATCTTTTACTTTATCGCGATAATCGCATCTCAAGGTAATATTTATTTTTTGAACACAAAAATGAATAATTGAAAGGTCAAATTTTTATTATTATAAAACTAGGTACTCGACGTTATTGAATGATATTCGATTTCGTTCTACGCAATTCTTTAATATCAATTTGCAATTTAACTTCGAGTGTAGTGAATTTCTTTTTGGCTAATGATTTGCACAAGTTTGCTCACATTTACGCAATGTTTCCAAGCGCGCCTTTATTTGTGAAATGAACGAGAGATTTTTATAAAGATCCATATTTCTTTGTTCATTTTTTATTAGACTAATCCGTAAAAATATTCGTTTATCCGGCGGCTTTAGAGTCGCATAAACATTTTACGTGACATAAACACGGCTTCATTTTTATATTTCAACATTTGCGCGTCGAAATATTCGTATAAAACTCGATTTAGCTGTTTAATGTCTACGGACCAAATATTTGAAAGTATTTATCTACCTTGATGTATAAAATTTGGTAAGAAATGTATTAGCTGAACGTAATTAACTAACCGTTTTATCGTCGTCTTTTGGAAAGGTGATTTCACACAAAGTTACATTACTTTGTTTAAAATATGTATCAGTATATATACGTGCTTATTATTTTCAATATAATTGTGACAAGTGAATATAATTCTAAACCTTTTGCGTACCTCTACTAAATTAGTATTTTAATTTATCGATTATGCAACGAAAATATTTTTTGTCTCCAGTCCATGAAAGAGCTTGGCCTTCACCACCACATCACGCCAATCCACACTGTCCCTAACACGCCTAGCGCCGTCATACAACCTTGTGCACCATTTTGCTCTCAATTAAACTGTTTTAAGCCGCCTCCTTTTGCTTCCAGGTCGGCTTTGTGGAAAAAAATTCTCATTTTTTTATATATAAATTTCAAACTTTCGTAATGGTAGATATTGAACAACTGATGATAGAAGGTGAAGTTAAATCTCATCATTTAGACAAATAGCACTTCGGCAAGAATAGACGTACAGTTCCTCTGACTTATATTTTTGCCTCTTAAAATTTTACAGCATTCTCGGAAAAACTGTTTCAGAAATGGTAATTTAGCAATGTATACTTACACATTTCCATAATAAATTGTGATTTTGATTTTATTTGTTGATTGGTCTTCGCCAATGTAATCCTTTTGCGTACTTCTACTAAAAATGTCTTATTAATCAGTTACCCAACGAAAACATTTTTGTCTTCAGCCCATGAAAAACCACCACCACCACCACATCACGCCAACCCGCGTAGTCATCAGACAACCTCGTACAGCTATCTTGCTCTTGGTTGTCCTTTTCTAAGCCGTCTCTCTCTGCTTCCACGACTTTTCTTTTATGGAAAATATTCCTCAACTTTTTATATACATAAATGTCATCAGTCTTAATGGTAAGTTGGACAACTGGTAATAGAAGACAATTTTGAAAGGTCAAATTTCATCACTTTTACAAATAGCAAGTTGGTAAGAATAGACGTACCGTTTTCTCTGACATACACTTTTGCCTTGTGCATCAAGGTGAACGAAGTTTATTGGGCCTTCTTAAAGTTTTGCCGCTTTTCATAACGACTGTTTCAGAAATGGTAATTCAGTAGTGTACATTATCATATTTTCATTAAACAGTGTCCATGATCATATTTCCATCAAACAATTATGATTTTGGATATAGTCATCCAGTTTTTATGGGTATAGAACCTGATTATTCAAAATTCGAATTTAATGTTAAAAGCTTTTTCGTGCTAAATAAAATCTTTTTTCTTACTTGTACTTTTACTGTTCTGTAACTACTCGTATGCCTAAAGACTGCTTGGTCATAGCGTTTTACCAGTTTTTAATCTGAAGCCAATTCCATTTTGAGCAAAACAAACTCCCATTCGGCACAGCACCATGTGTGCTGCTAATTTAAAAATAATTGTCACTTTGCATAATAACCTGTCCTCGTACGAATTTGTCATTCTATTGTTACGATTATGCAGGCATTCTTCGTGCGCTAAACAAGTGGCGCATGTGTCTTAATGATGAATTAATTCCATTTTGCATCTCGAACGTCATTTGCAATTTTATTGACGCAATATGAATTGAAATATTAAACAGAGAGCGCATATTGACGCAAACACAGAGTAATAATAAAACTATTATTACTATTGTTCTGTAGACGCAACCACCTGTTACATCTTTATTGATATTTAAGTGACCAGTCCTTATAAAGTGCGCTATAATTAAAGTACCAACATAGGAACGTGTTATTTGATTGTTGACCATTATGAAACTTTTGAACGTCACTTCTTTGGATACTTGCTGTTAGTAGTTGGAGATTCAATAGACTTTTGGTGCTGGTAATTACAAATTGCTATTCTTGATTGGTTACTACGATTTTTCGTTACTCTCTTCATCCATATTTAAAAAAAAATGGAAATCTATTGAAATTAATTTTAAACGAAATAAGCGATACTTGCAATAATAAAGCTAAATGCTGAATATTTTATTAGGTCGCTAAAATATTCTGTAAATTTTTCAGCGCATTTATATTAATTTGGAAAAGAATCTCAAATTTCTGTATTCAATCGACTGTTTGAATGATGTTTCCACCGCCCGCGCCGCTTGGTTTGACAATTATTTACAGGTGTAGTGAATTTTTGAATGGATGATGTCTCTTGGGGAATACCAGATAGTAACCATAATTTTCGTCAGATCAGTAGTACGTTTTGCTAATTGTCTTAAAGCTTGACATTTATGGAGCTACTTGCCTTATTTCTTCGTGTATCATAAAGAATCAGAATTAATTTCTAGTCGCAAAGTAATAAATTTTGTCAAATGGATCATTCTTGTTTCTTACGATTGGAGAAGAACAGATTCCCAGTCGATGATTTTGTCGGAGTTCATAAGATCATGAGGGATCAAAGTTTGATTTTTTCAATTGTTTCTAGAAGAAAGGAAATCGTGATGAAAGAAAATGAGTATGATTTTTCTTAGATTCGTTTTAGTAGTCGTAGAGGAATTTTCAGTTCATGGCTTGTTTCAATTTTATCTTCATGGCTTGTATCTCCTGATCAAAATTTCTTAAACAAATAATTTGTGGTACGTTCATTAGCGATATTCTGTAACATTGATCTCTTGATCTCTCTTGATCTCACGATCCAATGTGAATTCATGCAATAAAACTGCTTGAATCTCTTTGTTATCCATATTTGAATTAGCAACTGAATGGATATAAGAATATTTTACTTTTAAAAGGAAAACATTATTGCAATATTATCGTAACATGCTTTGTGAAACAATATGTAATTTGTTAATATACACCACCAAAGACTAGAGAAACATCAGTTGTAAAAATTATACAAGAAATTGAAAATTTTTGTAACATCCTAATATTATTTTTTAATTAGGCTTCAGAGGAATACATTTTTGGTTTTTCCACTGACACATTGTGTCTTTGGGTTATGTTGTAAACATTCATAATTGCTCAACATAAGTTACTAGCAACTGTCAGTTTGACATTTCAACTGACAGATTGCAAACATAGAACTCAACGGAATGAGACTGTGTTGTGTCACAGCTTGTAGAAATCCTATAAGAACGTACCTTATAAAATATATACTTTTTATGTTTTTATTCCAACGTCAATTTTTGTCTGATATTAAATTTTTTTTGTATTTGGATACAACTTACGTGTTGAATATATATTTTTTACAATATTTGGACATTAATTTTTCTCCTTTTACTTACAACGTATGCATTCCGTAGACTCCACCTTCGACCGTGAGTCTCGTGTATTATCAGCTTGTAGAAACCATATAAGAACTTGCCTTGTAAAAGATCTACTTTTCTTCTTTTTATTTCAACGTCAATTTTTGACTGATATTAATTTTTTTTTGTATTTGGATGCAACTTACGTGTTGAATATAGATTTTTTACAATATTTGGCCATTAATTTTTCTCCGTTTACTTGCAACATATGCATTCCGTATGCTCCGTCTTTCGACCGTGAGTCTCTTGTATTATCTAAAACATATTTCGCACGCTTGATCCAGTTACCAAGTTACATCACTACGACCTTGTCCCCCTTTTCACGCCTGTGTTCGATTGACTTTTTTCACTATCAAACTCATTCGCCGGTCTCGGTTACACAATTGCCTTTATATAATAGAAATTCGATTAGTTGGCACTTTTTTGTGACATAGATTCAGTAGGCGGCACTGGGTTGGGCACGTGGATTCTTTTTTTGGTTTGTTTGTTTGGATACACTTCTTCTGATCAGATACGTGTTGGGACGTGGGGATTGGTATTAGCGGCAAGATTGGTGGATGGATAGATTATATTGACTATATTTAGGTATATAATGTCTTCGAATGTAAGCACTATAATCTATCTCTGTGCTAAATTCCAACTTTCACGTCGAATAGTTTCCCCTGTTATAGACAGATGGACATAAACCGAAGTGATTCCATTAGTGTTCCTTTTTGGCAAATTTTCCTCGGAATACTAATAAGTAACATATTTCAGCAAACGGACAGTTTGTATTATATATTGATTTAATAATTTTATCTTTAAAATTTATATAAAAATAAATTGTATCGTGACAAACTATTCGTTACTGAATTGAATAAAGAAACTACTAAACCAATTGATCTAAAATGCAATAAAGTATGGTATCGAACGTAGTTGTACCTCAATGAAACTTATTTCATTTTGTTGTATTCAATGAATATATTGGTCTAAAAAGGCATTTCTGGTGTAAATCTTGGGGATAACTAAATATTGACGATTGAAATTAAACAATGTGATTGTCGCTCGATCACTATTATTTCAATATTTTTTTAAATAACGTGCACTGTAATCATTAAAATTTCTGTCAGTATTATGGAAGGTGCCAACTTCACTGAATAATAACCACAAGGCTTTCGAAATATGAAACAACTCAGAAAGAATCTGGATAATTTACTCAATTTAGAGTAAGCCGTTGTCAAAGGCTTTCTAAATATGAAACAACTCGGAAAGAATCTGATTAATTTACTCAATTTGGAGTAAGCCGTTGTCAAAGGCTTTCGAAATATGAAACAACTGAGAAAGAATCTGGTTAATTTACTCACTTTGGAGTAAGCTGTTGTCAAAGGCTTTCGAAATATGAAACAACTCAGAAAGAATCTGGTTAATTTACTCAATTTGGAGTAAGACTTTGTCAACACTATTGTAAGAGATGTGAGCATTACTAATATGAGAAATATAAATAAATATAAATAAAAATAATGTAATATAAATTGAAATAAAATAACGTATATTATTAGGAACGCTATACTTAGTATTAATGTTATATTTTTGGGGGTTTATTTTTGGTGAAATTCTTGATTATTTATTTATATACATTTATCGATACATTATGGTTAAGCTATTCATAACGATAAGAAATGAAAAATTTCATTAATTAAAACAAAAGAAGTTATATATTAAACATAAATAGAAAATACACATGGTCTATAAAACGTTAAGACAACACATTTCGACAAATTCACTTATCGTCAAAATTCACTTGTCATAAACAAATCACATTTTGGTGCGACCGCGATCAGGTGACTAAGCATTTGAATATCGCGGGGAACTGGAAATTTCCTATGTAATACGGTTCTAGAAGGTGGTATAGCAAGCAGATGATGATTGTGTGACCGCAGAAAATTGTCAGGTACAACGAATGAAAGTTTACTCAATAACATAGGGCATGGACTTTTTCCTTTTAATAACTGGAAGATAAATATAATAAGCGCAACGTCTCTTCTGAGTTGCAAGGAATGGAAACCAAGCATATCCAATAGGAAATCGGTGGAAAATAGAAAGGGGAAATAACCATAATGTCTCATATACAAATATTGGAGGAACGTCTTTTGCACACGTTCGATCATCGAGCTGTACTTGGCTTCGCGTGGGCTCCAAGTAATTGAGCCAGAGTCTAATTGGCTCTGCACCAATGAAGTGTACAGTAGGCGAATTTATGGCATAGATTATGCTTTACATTCTTTAAACTATACTGTTAAGTAGGTCGTATCGGGTTTCTACAATAATGATATTAGAAAGAGTTTATTTGGTAAAGTTGAAATATAATTCTAAAGGAAAAAAAATACAAAAACTATTCATGACGCAACTAGCAAGGCATGTTTCCATGACACTACGGCGTGTATTATGAAACGTGCAACTTTATTTAAACATTCGGAGATTTTTTGTTTCTATTATTAAATTCGACCACGAATTTTAATCTACATGATGTGGGATAAGTTATGCTATTTAAAAACATGCTTTTTGCCATTTCTTTGAAAGAGACGTAAGTTACACATAACGCACCACCTTTTTTAAACATTCAGAGATTTTTTGTTTCTATAATTAAATTCGCCCACGGATTGAATCTCCATGATGTGGGATAAGTTATACTAGGTAAAAACATGCTTTTTGCCGTTTATTTGGAAGAGACGTAAGCTACAAATAACGCACCACTTTTTTTAAACATTCAGAGATTTTTTGTTTCTATAATTAAATTCGCTCACGGATTTTAATCTCCATGATGTGGGATAAGTTATGCCAGATAAAAACATGTTTTTGCCAGTTATTTGGAAGAGACGTAAGCTACACATAATGCACCATTTTTTTAAAACATTTAATCTCCATGATGTGGGATAAGTTATGGTAGATAAAAACATGCTTTTTGCCATTTATTTGGAAGAGACGTAAGTTACAAATAACGCACCACCTTTTTTAAACATTCAGAGATTTTTTGTTTCTGTAATTAAATTCGCCCACGGATTTAATCTCCATGATGTGGGATAAGTTATACTAGGTAAAAACATGCTTTTTGCCATTTATTTGGAAGAGGCGTAAGCTACAAATAACGCACCACTCTTTTTTAAACTTTCAGAGATTTTTTGTTTCTATAATTAAATTCGCTCACGGATTTTAATCTTCATGATGTGGGATAAGTTATGCCAGATAAAAACATGTTTTTGCCAGTTATTTGGAAGAGACATAAGCTACACATAATGCACCACTTTTTTAAAACATTTAATCTCCATGATGTGGGATAAGTTATGGTAGATAAAAACATGCTTTTTGTCATTTATTTGGAAGAGACGTAAGTTACAAATAACGCACCACCTTTTTTAAACATTCAGAAATTTTTTGTTTCTGTAATTAAATTCGCCCACGGATTTAATCTCCATGATGTGGGATAAGTTATACTAGGTAAAAACATGCTTTTTGCCATTTATTTGGAAGAGGCGTAAGCTACAAATAACGCACCACTCTTTTTTAAACTTTCAGAGATTTTTTGTTTCTATAATTAAATTCGCGCACGGATTTTAATCTCCATGATGTGGGATAAGTTATGCTATATAAAAACATGCTTTTTGCCATTTATTTGAAAGAGACATAAGCTACACATAATGCACCACTTTTTTTAAACATTCGGAGATTTTTTGTTTCTATAATTAAATTCGCCCACGGATTTTAATCTCCATGATGTGGGATAAGTTATGCTAGATAAAAACATGATTTTTGCCATTTATTTGGAAGAGACGTAAGCTACAAATAACGCACCACTTTTTTTAAACATTTAATCTACATGATGTGGGATAAGTTATGCTAGATAAAAACATGATTTTTGCCATTTATTTGGAAGAGACGTAAGATACAAATAACACACCATTTTTTTTTAACATTTAATCTACGTGATGTGGGACATATAAAGAGTAATTATAAGATGACTATTAGACTAACCATGACTAGTATAACTTAATTTCGTCACATGTTCATACATATAAATATTTTATAATATTCACATATAATAGATTATAAGATGGCTATTAGACTAACCATGACTAGTATAACTTAATTTCGTCACATTTTGATAAATGAATCAAAGTATGGCATCAGATTGTACTATGATTAGTAAAATAGTAAAAAATGTATAATTTTTGTGTACTTTATGAATATGATCCATCACTATATGGCATAGTAACGATTTAAGTTTTTTGTTTTACTCTTCGATAAAATTACCACTTAAATGTAACAAATGTACATAAAAATATATAGTATGGTAGTATATATTTATCTGGTACTATCTGTACTGAACAAAATTAAAGCGTAGTGCCTATTTAGTGAAGAGTTTTCCGTGGTTCATCATGGTGTGTACTAATTTCGTAAGCATCGATTCCATATCGGCATATCTTCTATGTTCAGCAATTTTTCAATATATCTGACGCTTCGGATAATTGATCTCTTTACTCACGTATTACCAAATACGAAATGGTATGGATAATCGGTCACACACCCCGCTCGAGAGGTCTCGTGGCGTTTGTGTCTTTGTCGAAGTGGTAGTTACCTCGCCGCAATGTCGCTTGCCGGATATAATTTCTTTTTTATACGTGGGCTGTGTTGTAGATTTCTATTGCGCTCTCATCACTTGGTAATAGTGCGCCACGTGCAGTGTATGGGGTGTATCTTTTGCACGTGTCGTGCCGAAGTACTTCGTGATCAATATTGTGCCATTAGTTATACTTTTTCAATGAGGCCTATATATTTTATAGTCTAATTAACACATGATGATTGCAGTAAATAAAATATATATATATATATTTTCTTCTAATTAAG
Source organism: Druceiella hillmani (assembly GCA_039881145.1). Lineage (NCBI taxonomy): Eukaryota > Metazoa > Arthropoda > Insecta > Lepidoptera > Hepialidae > Druceiella > Druceiella hillmani. Next base: position 8,289,229 of record JAYKKI010000062.1, read on the forward strand.
GACATCGCATTACAGTAATTTGGCATTTCGTGATCAAAAGTGTGCCATTAGTTATATTTTCTCAATGAGGCCTATACATTTTATAGTCTAATTAACACACTCGAAAGAAGTTATCTATTGCAGTAAATAAAATACGTATATTTTCTTCTAATTAAGGACATCGCATTACAGTAATTTGGTACATGGTGATCAATAATGTGCCATTAGTTATATTTTCTCAATGAGGCCTGTACATTTTATAGTCTAATTAACACACTCGAAAGAAGTTATCTATTGCAGTAAATAAAATACATATACTTTCTTCTAATTAAGGACATCGCATTACAGTAATTTGGTACTTGGTGATTAATATTGTGCCATTAGTTATATTTTCTCAATGGGGCCTATATATTTTATAGTCTAATTAACACACTCGAAAGAAGTTATTTATTACAGTAAATAAAATACATATATTTTCTTCTAGTTAAGGAAATCGCATTACAGTAATTTGGTATTTGGTGATCAGTATTGTGCCATTAGTTATATTTTCTCAATGAGGCCTATATATTTTATAGTCTAATTAACACACTCGAAAGAAGTTATTTATTACAGTAATTAAAATACATATTTTCTTCTAATTAAGGCCATCGCATTACAGTAATTTGGTACATGGTGATCAATAATGTGCCATTAGTTATATTTTCTCAATGAGGCCTGTACATTTTATAGTCTAATTAACACACTCGAAAGAAGTTATCTATTGCAGTAAATAAAATACATATACTTTCTTCTAATTAAGGACATCGCATTACAGTAATTTGGTACTTGGTGATTAATATTGTGCCATTAGTTATATTTTCTCAATGGGGCCTATATATTTTATAGTCTAATTAACACACTCGAAAGAAGTTATTTATTACAGTAAATAAAATACATATATTTTCTTCTAGTTAAGGAAATCGCATTACAGTAATTTGGTATTTGGTGATCAGTATTGTGCCATTAGTTATATTTTCTCAATGAGGCCTATATATTTTATAGTCTAATTAACACACTCGAAAGAAGTTATTTATTACAGTAATTAAAATACATATTTTCTTCTAATTAAGGCCATCGCATTACAGTAATTTGGTACTTGGTGATCAATAATGTCCCATTAGATATATTTTCTCAATGAGGCCTGTACATTTTATAGTCTAATTAACACACTCGAAAGAAGTTATCTATTGCAGTAAATAAAATACATATACTTTCTTCTAATTAAGGACATCGCATTACAGTAATTTGGTACTTGGTGATTAATATTGTGCCATTAGTTATATTTTCTCAATGGGGCCTATATATTTTATAGTCTAATTAACACACTCTAAAGAAGTTATTTATTACAGTAAATAAAATACATATTTTCTTCTAATTAAGGCCATCGCATTACAGTAATTTGGTACTTGGTGATCAATATTGTGCCATTAGTTACATTTTCTCAATGAGGCCTGTACATTTTATAGTCTAATTAACACACTCGAAAGAAGTTATTTATTGCAGTAAACAAAATACATATATTTTCTTCTAATTAAGGACATCGCATTACAGTAAAAATGAAATCTGTATATCTTTCAACATAATGTCCATTTTTGTTTAGTTTCGTCAGATATTATTAGGTTTTGCGTTATATACCAGTGTTATATTATTGAAATATAAACGGCACAGTGTGTGGCCTACTTCCATAGTTATGTAAAGATGCAACAGGCGGTAAAAGGTAATGAGGCCATGTTTTATTCACAGTTATGTTTCCATATGAGATCTTATGGAAACCACCAATTTCAAATATTAATTTGCGTTTAATTATAGGTGGGGTATATATATATACACACACACACACACACACACACACACACACACACACACATACACACACACACACACACACACACACACACACACACACATATATATATATATATATATATATATATATATATATATATAATATATATATATATATATAAACGTAGGTCGTAAAAATTTGTGGATATCGCCTTTGTAATCTGGTATGATGTAAAGATTTAAGGTGTAGTTTCACTTCGTTTAGCCTTATTAACCATAAGAATGGTTATAAATTACATTCAATATTTTTAATAACAAACATGTTGTTTTACGCTACATCTTAAAGCTGTGAATAGCTACATTTTTTTATATTGTAACATTGTCCTTATAACACCAGTCGCTTTAAATTGTAGTCGCCATATTGATGACAGGCAAGATATTGGACGACATATAAATAGAATAATTAGTTTTTGCGTTAGCAATTATGAAACTCCACTCATAGTCCAGCGACGTGAAAAGAAAGTTTCTTTCAATATGGCAATTTTTTCACTAGCTATATTTTTTTTATATTGTACTATTGTCCTCATAACACCAGTCGCTTTAAATTGTAGTCGTCATATTGGTGACAGACAAGATATTGGACGACATATAAGTAGAATAATTAGTTTTTGCGTTAGCAATTATGAAACTCCACTCATAGTCCAGCGACGTGAAAAGAAAGTTTCTTTCAATAGGGCAATTTTTTCACTAGCTATATTTTTTATATTGTACCATTGTCCTTATAACCCCAGTCGCTTTAATTTGTAGTCGCCATATGGTGACAGGCAAGATGTTAGACGACATATAAGTAGAATAATTAGTTTTTGCGTTAGCAATTATGAAACTCCACTCATAGTCCAGCGACGTGAAAAGAAAGTTTCTTTCAATATGGCAATTTTTTCACTAGCTATATTTTTTATATTGTACCATTGTCTTTATAACCCCAGTCGCTTTAATTTGTAGTCGCCATATGGTGACAGGCAAGATGTTGGACGACATATAAGTAGAATAATTATTATATAAGACAGGGATTGTTGCAATACGAAAGAATCTTCATCAAACAAAGTTTATTCTTGGTAGTGAGTTCTAGTCGATTTATATCACTAGTCGATGTTTTGTTTTATTAAAAAAAAAGTTTCTTCGAAAGAGACTTGATAAAAAAATTGCGCATAATCTTGTATTAATCCAGGGAAGTAAGAATATTTGTTTTTACATATAGTACAGTTTGACCGCTCATAGATGGCAGTAACTAATAAAAATATATTAAGTGATTTTAACAGTTATAGATGTCACAACGACACTTTTATTATGTACAATATTTCGTATTTCACCTAGATTGTAACTAATTTACGTTAGGTTTTTATTACGTTAGTTTTAAAAAAAATGTTAAAATCAAAATTGGTGAATATTGCTATGTGTTAAGATAAATATTCACGATTTAAATTTAAATATTCATATTAGTTATACAAGGGTTTATTTCGCATTAGCATTCGTTATTTGATGAGAAAAAGTTTAATATTCAATAAAGGAATAAATTTGCATAGTTATTTCAGGAATTTACGTATTTCGTCTATTCTAAAGTACAATTCAAATTTAATAAAATATTCATATTTTCATTAAAAGAAATATATGAATATTTTATTAAATTTTCTTTAGCTGGAGTTCCTCAAATTGTTCAGTACAGTACAGAAGGTGCAGATCAAGGCTTTAATTTTACCCGGTTTTCCTTAATGTTGACTATACGCAAAATGGCGATTGTGAAAACATAATGGAGTTTCAAATGGCGCTTGCCATTTCGTAAATTTACAATTTCGCCCCAATTTTACGCCTACACGGAAAAACGGTAGAAATTTAGTAGTAAATAGATTCAAATATATTTTTCCAGAGTGGTATTCAAATTAGGAATAGTAATTACTTAGAAAATATTTTTTTGGTCTGAGTGAAAATGAATTTTGTCCTCTCGACTCTGTATTTGGAAATTTTTCTTTTTCTATTAGTCCACGACGACTCATGTTTATCTTACCGATTTCTGAAGAACTGTTACCTAATTATTGTAAGTACTGCTGACAGCATGTGCGAGATATGATGCTATGTGAAATAAGGAAACTTACTGGAATTTTCTCTCATGTGTTGATTTTGGGTATAAACTATTACCATACCAAATTTTATCAAAATCCAATCAGTAGATTTGATGTGGTTGATGAACAAATTAATATACAGACAGACAAAATTTCTAAAAAGATTTTTTCTGTCTTCTATTATTCTTTATACTAAATCAATAGTTCTTTTTAAAATATTTTTCATATACGGAATTCACTCTGTTATAATTTGATTAACAGTATAGATACAATTAATTGTTCAACGATTTGCTTCGTGATAAGATAAACATGGAATTTCTTTTCTTCGTCCATTCAGAGGTTAAAAAGGACGTCATAATTTATTAGAATCTGAACATTTTGGGTGTCAGTATGTTTATTCATAAGGGTGTCGATCAAATTTATATATTTTTTTACAAAGTATATAGAGTATGTGCGCGTCACGTCATCATTTTTATATCAGACATAAATTATTAGTTTAATTAGGAGCTTTTTTTAATGAGAATGAGCTTAATATCCTATTGATTTAACTACATGACAACGAAGCTCGCACTCCAAAACGAAAAATTAAAGAATTTCCTTAATATATACGACTAATGTTCATGATTCCTGCATATTATTAATACAAACAGACGAATTTTGTTAATATACACAACGTTTTCGCTCAAAAGTTATTTACCCAATTTACTATATGGAAAAACTTTGCTTAAAGTTTTAGACATTTTTCCTCGACATCCGCTTTTGTATTATCAAGTATATAATTATCCATAAAATCGATTCGTTCTCGATTTGAATTAAACTGAATACTTGCTGCTAATGCAAGACCACAAAATAAAAAGATCAAGTGCGGGTCGGGAAAAGCACGATGAAGGATTAGTTGTCCACATCTTTTAAAATTGTTGATTCGAGTTTACCGAAATAATTCTCATTGAAACTTCCGAACAATGCTAATGCTACTTAGAATTTTCAGATTGTTGATATCCATAGTTGAAGAATTAGAGGGCATTTGCATAGCATTATACGATTCTTTCGTTGCATCAGGACAAGCATAAAGTAGAGTTATGTAGTTGTTCACATCTTTTAAAATTGTTTATGCAAGTTAACTGAAAAAAGTTCCTTTGAAAGGGCTAAGCAATGCTAATACTACTTAGTGTTTTCAGATTTTTGAATCCCATGATTGAAGAATTAGAGGGCATTTGCATAGCATTGCACTATTCTTTCGTTGAGTCGGGACACGCACAAAGCAGAGTTACGTAGTTGTCCATATTTCTTAAAATTGTTGATGCAAGTTAACCGAAATAATTACCTTTGAAAGGTCTAAGCAATGCTAATGCTACTTAGAGTTTTCAGATTTGTTATATCCATAGTTGAAGAATTAGACGGCATTTGCATAGCATTAAACGATTCTTTCGTCGGGTCGGGACACCCACAAAGTAGAGTTACGTAGTTGTCTACATTTCTTAAAATTGTTGATGCAAGTTAACTGAAATAATTTCCTTTGAAAGTTCTGAGCAATGCTAACGCTATTTAGAATTTTCAGATTTTTCAAACTCGTAGTTGAAAATTTCACCTCTATGTGCATGTGAAGTGCATACCACTTGCGTAAAATTGGGTCTACAATAGGGCGTGTTATGGTTACCATTGTAATAATTTGGTAAATAATTATTACAATCCATATTAATTGTAACATTGATTTGAATAATTGACTGTGACAGCTTTTTAAGCTGATCCTTACTGAATTTTGCACATGATGAAATGTTTTACAGACCAATATATGGTATAGTTTTTATATTAAATATGTACACAGCACCTTAAGGAACAACAAAAGCCTTAGGATGCCACGAGATGTCACTGCTGCTAATTTGCTTTCGTAATCAGCTTCTTTGTTGAATCATCAATTATTTATAATATTCTTGATTCTAATTTATTTTAATCATTACATAATACTATATACGGTGTATCTAAATCAGTCTTAAATATTTTTTGACGTCAAAGTATCGTGTCGTAGCAAATAACAGTTCGGAATTTTAGAGGTCTGCTTGTAATTTATTTTAAGAGACTGTGGCAGACAATCCGAGGGGTAGACACCAAAAAGATATCATAAGTGTTTTATTAAAGTATTCAACACCCTATACCCGTTTAGTTACGTAGATGAAGGGAAACGGCTAATCGCGAGAACTAGAAATGCAATGAATAAGCTAAAAAAATATGGAGCAACCGAAACATTACCAAATCTATTAAGATTCGTATTGTTCGAGTTCCTGTGTTCTCAATATTCCTGTTTGCCTCAAAGACGTGGAAACTTCGAAAAGAATGTAGGCCTTGAGATGTGGTTCTGAAGAAGATTACTGCGTTCTGAAAATATCCTGGGTTAAATTCTTAACTAATGTCTCCGTACTCCGATAACTCGGAATCAAGTGGCGTCTATCACCTTAGAACAATCTCGATTACTCAAATTATTTGGTATGTCTTGCGGCGGAACAAGAGCTCCATAGAGCACCTTTTCATGCAAATTGCAGTAGAAAGTACTAGAACGTGCGGACCATCGCCCATAAGATGGACCGATCAGTTTGAATCTGCTATGGATGGCCCCTTCCAAGTTACGTTCCAAGATTGACGGCAAGCAGAGAGGCCGGGGAGCATTATAGGGCGGGTTACATCAGTCCTGCCAATACCACATGATAGCCAGGCCGCTTTGCCAAGATAGAGAAAAGCTAAATTGTATCTACATGTGAAGGGACATCATGTATATCGGGATAATTTGTCGTTATGGTTGGCGACTCTACCGCACTAATGACAGGCTGTCTTTCAATCCGCTTATTCATTACACGCGACTCAAAATCGAGCCGAGAGCAACAATCTCGTCGCCCGTGCTCTCGTCGACGGCAAGTGCGTTGGCTTTGCTTGGTGACCTTACGAGTTACGACTGTCGTCCCGGATCTTGGCTTCTTTTGTCTTCATTCTGTCTTATGTGTCGTCATGTTGCCTCCTACTGTGATGGGGGTATCTTTCAATTCATTATTTAACAGTTATTATTCGCATATTAATAGTCTTCAAAATTTATGCATCCGGTATATCCTCGGCCTAAGAAAATATGATCACATTTCTGAATACAGGTTACTTCTCAAATGGCTGAAGATCCGTGATCGACGCCAACTTCACATACTTACACTTCTTTTTAACATTAAAAAATCCTCATAGTCTAAATTATCTTAGTGGAAAATTTAAAGATTAGTTTGCTCACGGCCTTGGGCTACGATCTGAAAGTTCACACACCCTACTTCTTCCTAGACATACCTCTACCACTTACGAAAAATCCTTCACTGTCCAAGCAGCAAAAATTTGGAATCACCTGGATCCTGACATCAGGAAAATAACGTCTTTAATTATTTTCAAAGATCGAGTGAAAAAGTCGTGGCTCTCCTGAAACCTTTTCCTTTGTGTCCTGGCCCTTTCCTGTCTTTCCCATCCCAAATCATATCAATATTTTGTTTCCTTTTTTAACTGACTTTTATTTTAAAAAAATTTTTTTTCGTCTCATGTGCTCTAAAGAATTTTCATTGTAAAATCTCTTACAGTCTACCAACAAATTTCAATACAAATTGTTATGGTTGACTGGAAAAGATTGTTCATGTAGCAATAAGTCCGCCATATGTACTATACATAAAAGTTAATTAATAAAATAATTTAATCACGCTTTAATCGTAGCGCAGTATTATATAATATATTCCAACACATAACCGTCCAAGTTTCTCCACCACAAGTTGTAACATTAAATAAACATAGCTGCTGTAACAACATCTTTATTTATTTATTATTTTTTTCATATTGTTAGTCGTATATTTTTTTCATTTGTGATTTTCTCTCGTTACGTGTAAGAGTATCTAAATAATCTAAAATATGCCACTATGGAAAAGTTGTTATCAAAATAATAAGTTGCATTTGAATCACCAATATCGATGTGGTTGTGAACAATTTTTAAGAGATTGTCAATTATTGAATATATTTCGCGTTAATTTTGTAGAAATGCATTATTCACAATTAAATGAAACTACGTGATGTAGTATTATTTCTATTTTCTTTAAGTTCTTTACCACGACCTAGGTATCGTTGTATTACAACATCTTCAGGTGGGCTATTAGCAAAGATTCTCGCCTAGGTTTCGTTGTATTACAACATCTTCAGGTGGGCTATTAGCAAAGATATTTGCTAGGAACCTCGGTCGAAACCTAGGTTGTGGTAAAGAACTTAAAGAAAGTAGAAATAATACTACATAACGTAGTTTCATTTAATTGTGGAGATTGTTTATTGTTAGGACTTAACCTAAGAAAGTAATAATTAAATAAGACACATGTAATTTAGTTTAAAATTAATGAAGTGTCATTGTAGTAAAATTAAGGTAATAAAAAGTTCTTTTTCACATGTTGATATGTGATAATCTCGTTAGCTCTCGGAGGACAAGGCACAAGAGATGGACATTTTTTTTTATTAGTGCTGGATAATGTTTAATTTATTTCATATGCTTCATGTTGGCTATGTGTTTAATTTCAAAGCTTTATCCAAGATTACATAGGAGAGCTACCTACTTATACTCAACACTAAATTGCTATTATATTTTAATTGGTCCTTTGGTACCGGGAGAAAACATCTATATGACGCATTTTCGAAATCAAAATAGTACCAAATACTTTGAGATTGGTTAAAAATTGAATCCAGATTTAAAAAAATTTAAAATGACAGACATCAAAGGGTTAATTTATTCTGTTTAACAAAATATACCTAAAATTATTTGAAAAATGAGCCTGTTAATCTATTAATAAAATTTGATCTTCCAATTAAATAGTTGCTTTTCGGTGAAAAAAAATTAAAAGCAGATTTTGTTCTATTCAAGGAGCTGCTCTAAATATACTCTTCAAAAAAATAATTTCCTTACTTGCATTTACGAAAATCTTCTCGAATTATGTTATTTAACATGATTTAAAAATATTAAGTCATGTTTAGTAACATTTCTAGTTTTGATCCAAAGTTACATATTATGTGAGACTTAAGTTTTTATCTAATGTCGATTAGAAGTTAGAAACCTATGGATAGATAGACGAACAGACAGATGACGTTGCCACAACAACAGAGTTCCGCGCGTACCTTTCGTGCACGTAACCCTGGAAATCAGGATACAAATCCATGTATCTGCGAGAAGACGAAATCAGTTTTTATTGGATTTTACTTTGGAATAACTCGTGTCTCTTTTTCTAGGGTACAACAAATATATATTGGAGTTTCGAATGGAAAGGATATAAGAGCTTACGATTTCCGTCTTTGGCACAACTCTGAAATAATTTCCTTTCGTTAGTGGGAAATAGGGCTAATTGATATGAAATGTACGTATGTACAATTTATGATTGTACATATTTAGTGTCCGGTAATAAAAATATTGTATACATTAGTGACGTAATCTTTTATGTATCGATATATATGTCAGATAAAACTCCTGATTTTGGTTTTAATGTTTATATAATAAAGTGAACATAACACAATATATATATATATATATAATAAAGTGAACATAACACGAATTTATACATGTGAAGAGTACACGTTTATTTAAATCAGTTGAATATATTATTTTTAGATGTTGTTAAGTGGAGGCATTGTGGAAAATTTCGACACAGCTTTGAAACTACTAAATATAATTTCATAAACACCCATCTGAATTATATTTAATTATGCAAAGAAATTTCAAAATTTGAAACAAGAAACATTTGTATTGACATTGCACGTTTGATATATATATATATATATATATATATATATATATATATATATATATATATATATATATATATATATATATATATACATATATATATATATATATATATATATATATATGTATATATATATTTATATACATCCACAATTAAATGAAACTACGTGATGTAGTATTAGCAAAGATTGCTAGCAAAGATCTTTGCTATTATCCCATCTGAAGATGTTGTAATACGACGAAACCTAGGTCGTGGTAAAGAACTTAAAGAAAATAGAAATAATACTACATCACGTAGGTTCATTTAATTGTGAATAATGAATTTCTACAAAATTAACGCCAAATATATTCAATATTTCATTCATGTAAAGAAATCTGATGGCTTGTCTGAATCGGTTGAATATTAATGATATAAATAATTGGTATCAGAAATTGTAATAACATTACGCTTCGCCTTCATTTTTGTCCACAAAATATTTTTAAAGATTAGATGTAATTAATTTTGATATGTTACTAATTTACTATTTCATTTGTTTCAGGAAGCTGATAAAAGTCAGTCATCTGGTTAAACAGGTAAGATTTAACAGCATGCATTGTGACTTACTTAATAGACGAGCAGTTGGTTTGTTTCATTTTTAAAATTACTTTGGCAGTTCTGTTGCTATGTGAAAAACAATTAAGATAAGGTAAAACTAATTCCGATAAAAAAATTAGATAAGCTATAAATAAAATTATTGTAAGTTAATGAACAAATGGCATATTTTAACTCTGTCGAATCTAGGGCAAACAGATAGTTTGCGGATTCATGTTGATGCTAGAATGGAAATTAATCTAAACTCGTCTATTCATATCTTAAATAATAATATGAAAAAAAAATTAGATAAGCTATAAATACAATTATTGTAAGTTAATGAACAAATGGCATATTTTAACTCTGTGGAATCTAGGGCAAACAGATAGTTTGCGGATTAATTTTGATGCTAGAATGGAAATTAATCTAAACTCGTCTATTCATATCTTAAATAATAATATGAACAAAAAAATTAGATGAGCTATAAATACAATTATTGTAAGTTAATGAACAAATGGCATATTTTAACTCTGTGGAATCTAGGGCAAACAGATAGTTTGCGAATTAATTTTGATGTTAGAATGGAAATTAATCTAAACACGTCTATTCATATCTTAAATAATAATATGAAAATAATCAATAAAATTTTATTCAACTTCAAATCTATTTCAACATTAACAAAAGGGTAAATTTATTGCAATGCAAGCATACCCTACTCTGCGCCGCAATATCAAAGCAATATAATGGGATGATACGAATTACAAATAATCCCCTTATCGATGCAAGTACAATTTCACAGACAGTAAGAATTATTATTGTGGTTTTTTTGCCTTAGTTTTATTCTGGAGATGAAATTACCAAAATAAAAAATAATTTTATAGAATATTTAAATCGTATTTTCGAGAAATTATGTTAATTGAAGCAACGTATCGGATTAGATACAAAAATGACGTGGAATGAGGTTAACACTAAATTACTAAATAACATTAATATAATTATCGTATCTGTAAAACTAAACATCTATATATTAATATGTGAATAGAAAACTTTGTACCCCTTTTTAAACATATTGCGCGTACGGAGGAGTGTTTGATTTGGAATATTTAAAGTTTATATGGAGAAGAAGTGTAGAATTTATATATAATACCTCTATATAATAATATTTGAAGAGAAAACTGTACCCTATTTTAAATATATTGCGTGTACGGAGGAGTTCGAGATTTGGAATATTTAAAGTTTATAAGGAGAAGTGTAGAAAGATAAATTTATATATAATACCTCTATATATTAATACGTGAAGAGAAAACTTTGTACCCCTTTTTAAACATATTGCGCGTACGGAGGATGTGAGATTTGGCATAGTTAAAGTTTATTTAGTTTATTTAACTGTTCTAACATGGAATTTCAAATTTCATAGGTATTACAGGAATTGAAGACAAACAACTTAGGCTAATGACGTAGCTGTCGCAATAGAACGAAATTAAGAAAAAATTATATTCAATTATTATATAAGTATAATCTTTGTCAAAAGAACCTCAATAATGTTAAGAATTGCGATCATTAGTATGTATAATTATTAATTTCCTTTAGATCATAATGATTGAAAAAAAAACCAGGTATGTCAAATTATATGCAAAAATAATTATATGTAATACTGGGCGAACACTAGTATGTATAATTATTAATTTCCTTTAGATCATAATGATTGAAAAAAAATCTAGGTATGTCAAATTATATGCGAAAATAATTATATGTAATACTGGGCGAACACTAGTATGTATAATTATTAATTTCCTTTAGATCATAATGATTGAAAAAAAAACCAGGTATGTCAAATTATATGCAAAAATAATTATATGTAATACTGGGCGAACACTAGTATGTATAATTATTAATTTCCTTTAGATCATAATGATTGAAAAAAAAATTAGGTATGTCATATAAACAAACGATATATTATACACACAGGAAACAACAAAATTATTTTAAAAATAAACGGGGGTATCTGTTAGATTTGTCCTTCACTTTTTCCTCATTTCATATAAAAACACATTATTATAATATAACCATTATACGAGACGCTTCAATAATCGTTTTAGACATTCTGCACTAAAATATATTAATCGGTAAAATTCGTTTCGAATAGTCTAACAGATATTTGACCTAGAATCGAAAACCAAGAGAAAAATGAAATAGCGAAATATATGCAGCCATATCTATTTTAAAGTTTGAAACAATAAACGCTTCGAAACATTTGGTGTTTCATTATAATACGTAATTACTGACACGAGTATACGGCTGCCTACATTTACCAGTACTTTTATTCACCATTTTTGATAGTACATAATTAGTGTCCGATAGTAAAAATAATTTTATACTTTAGTGACGTAATCGTTCATATATCGATATGTCATATGTAGCTCTTGATTTTGAGTTTAATATAACGTAAAGTTAAAGTGACTAGGTGCAAACATTTTCTTGAGAGAAAAATTCATTTTATCTGCTTTGCCATTATCATCGTTTTATTTCTCTTCGTTTTTTCATTTATCTTCTGTATAGGAGATTTGATAAAATATGTAAAGGTAACATATTTCACAATGTTTTTCTTTGATTTTTAAAACTGCCATTTTACCAGTACACGGAAACGTCATGCATACACATGCATATATATATATATATATATATATATATATATATATATATATATATATATATATATATATATATATATATATATATATATATATATATATATATATATATATATATCTGCTACTAATGAGTCGCGGAATACTGTTTATTTTCCTCAAATGATGTAACCTAGTATAAAATCGTGCAACGACTATATAACATTTATTCCGCCAAGAAAATTTGAACGATATAATTCGTCAACGAAAAGTAGCGTGAATTTCCATCGTGTTACGTAAATCGTAACGTAATTCACGGTGGCCGCGCATCACGGCCGAACGAGGCGGGCCAATTCACACGTGGAAATCCGCGAGCGGGAGAGTTCAATAACCCGACCGACCTTGGTAGTTGGTCGGTCGATAAAATTCGACAGTTTTGTCATTTCACACCAAACGGGCTTTATACAGCCGCGTGACGGCCAAGTCGACGATCTGGCCAAGGCTAACCTCTAATTACGTGAACGTATAGAGCCCAAATTACGTGGCGCGGTTGTTGTCGGAAGAGGTGTGAGGAACGGCAAAAAGTTGTTGCGTAAAGTACGGTGGTGGCGTTTAGTAGGCAGCCAACGGAACTGGTCGTGCGCTGTCGCCGTTGTCGTTGACGGTATGGTATGTACTCGATGGTATTATAAAGTTAAATTCGATCGGAAAATCAGTTATTGGGTCCACATCACTTACATCCGGAAACAGTAATTGGACGAAGGTATTGCTATTTGGAGGATGTAAAATAAAAACTTATTATATTTGTTACCTGTTTGTTTTGACATCGTTTGCAAATCAGAGATCAAATTTTAATGGAGCTTTATTGCCACATAGTTTCTTAACTTAGAAGAGAACTTAGACGTCAAAGCATAATCATGCAATGCCTCGTGGAGTGGAGCAGCCGCATAAGTAAAAACTTTGAAAGTTTGGTTTATTATATCTCAAGGAAGAAGCAGTACAATTAAGCAAAACTGTGGACACAGTTTTGCCATCTTATCGATAGCTTGCTTATGCTGGCCGCTAAAAAGTCTAGGGAGCGAGTGCTGGTGGAATCTCTAAAGGCATTTTCTATAGTTAGTTGGAAATTAAATATTTTCTTTTGTAAAAAGCGATCCAAGACCTAGAAAACGTGACGGTCAGTTAGGGTAAAATTCGGAGAATATAGTGGGTGACAGAGAGTTTCCAAGTCCAGTTTCTGTGATTCGAGTAAATTTGTTTATTCCATGTTCATTTCTGCAAGAAACAATTGGTCTCAAATTTGTTTATGCCATGTTCATTCCTGAAAGAAACAATTGGTCTATTACTATTCATCATTATCGATTGTTTATTGTTTCGTCTAATCGGTTACAGTAGACACTAGCTCTAACCGGTTGATCAGGTATCATGAATGTGTGGATAACACCAGCGCTGAACCAAACAAAGTAGATTTTCTTGATGATTACTCAGTTTCGGAGTATGTTTCTTGCACTTTATTTTTATCTAACCAATGTGTGAACACTTCCGATTGTCAAAAAGGATCAATTTTTTATCTCATCTAACAGTCAGATGTAAAAATGGTTCATCTTTATGTTACAACTGCAAAGAAAGGCCAGGTTCAAAACTATTTCTCTTCTGATGTTCATGTAATTCATGCTGAACCCATCTGTCCAGCTTTTTAACTTTACTGATTTGTTTCGAATTATTCATTATTGTTGTGTGTAAAGTAAAGTCAAATTTTGCTACTAAGTTCAATGTAGTTTGAGATTTATCGGTTTCCATTGCAGCTTTCAGTTCATCATGCTACTTGTTATCTCAATAATCTTTTAGCTTTATTCATTTTGTTGAAAATCTGAGGAAAACGCTTACAGAAATGTTCACCACCTTAGTGTTCTAGCTTATATTATGGAACAAGCAAATAATTATTAAATACCTCTAATGAAATTCTACATTGTCGACCGTCGTAAAGTATTGTCTTCGCATTTTGTTTCATTTATTCGTTGACAAAAATTAATTATAAACTTCGTTTTTTAAGAACAAATAAGTCTGTAGCCGCTTTCAAAACGACCGTGGAAGATAACATTAAATGAGTGTGGATTCATTGGTTTACTTAATTATGTATGCAAAATATTTTGTCAATTTTAGTGGGCACTACTTCGAACAATAATGTAACAAATATTGTATCGTATTACAATGATAACAAATATTGTATCGTATTATAATAGTAACAAATATTGTATCGTATTACAATGATAACAAATATTGTATCGTATTACAATAGTAACAAATATTGTATCGTATTACAATAGTAACAAATATTGTATCGTAATAAATATTGTATCGTGTTTCATTTTTGAGCCCGTTACATACAGTTAGCAAAAACTTCATCCCATACTTATATAAATTTCTGGTTCTGTGCGAATCGATAACTTTTATGGAAAAACACATATTCATAATTAGTATTGATTAATGGCGTTATACTCAACTCATCGTATTATACCCACATACACATATAACGAACAAAAAATATAGCCACAAGTAGTGCTACGCACGAATTGTAACGACAGACGCAGGGAAAGCAGATAGTCGTATTAAAGATGTGACATTTACATGCTAACTAGATGTCTATAAAATGTGACGTCATTGATTCTGGCATCTTTAGAAAAGAAACTAAATCAATTCGTTCAGAATCTTTGTCTATAATAGACGAAAAGCGAAATTTTTTTTAATAATCTTAAAAATTGGCCGAGTTATACAAGTTTAAATTTAACCTTTAAAGAAGGACGGCAATACTGTGTTGTTTGGTCATTTTTAATATTGCACATTATATTCTACGAGAGGAAAAGAGACAGGGATATACCCAACTTTATCCGTATCTTCAAATTTGGAAGCCTACAACTGGCTTATTTTTCAATCAATTTTTGAATTTTTTTCAACACTGGTTTTTAATTAACTTATATTTCACAATATTGTACGAAAAATATCAAAATTTAGAATGAGTCAACTACCAATTATAGCGAGCAATGTTTGATATTTGGAAAAATATCCTTCTTGTTTAGTCCAGTTTGATAGCCACAACAGACAATGTTGAAATAATCTAACAACTTTTCAAGTATTTTCTTAGCGTTTGTAAGAAAATAGAAAAAGTGAGACATTGAAAGATAGCGGAAAATTTGAGGGGAACTTTCGTAGTTGGATGTTTTCTGGAGTATGCGAAAGTACTTGTGCTCTGTGTTACCGGATGTCGGATGTGTAAGATACCATAAGAGGAGAAAATGTGAAACATATTTGTATCGGTAGAAGAAAAACTGGTGCATAATTTCGTATTTTTTACCGACGCATGAGCCTATTGAAGCGCCGTTCATTTATGAAAGTATTTCTATAATACTACTTGTGATATTTATTGAAATTTATGCTAATCTGTTTATATAAATTTGTAGTGAACAGAAAAGGAAATTAATCGTATTGTTTCATCAATATACATTGAAGGAATACCTTTTATACTCGTTCATTCATCAGGTTCTACTTTGTCACGCTGTATGTTGATCATGCACTTGGTGAGCTCCAAATAATCAATCTGGACACTAGTCTGCTTCGCACTAAAGACGTGAATAAAAATTCGATGAAAGAATATATCACAATTAAATGAGACTACGTGATGTAGTATTATTTCTACTATCTTTAATTTCTTTACCACGACCTAGGTTTCGTTGTATTACAACATCTTCAGGTGGGATATTAGCAAAGATTCTTGATGTATATGTTGGGATATTAGCAAAGATCTTTGCTAATATCCCACCTGAAGATGTTGTAATACAATGAAACCTAGGTCGTGATAAAGAAATTAAAGATAGTAGAAATAATACTACATCACGTAGTTTCATTTAATTGTGAATAATGAATTTCTACAAAATTAACGCCAAATATATTCAATATTAAAAAATATATCGGAAATCCTTGACATTACCCGACACCTAAGACTTCTGAATGATTTTTTTCACTATATCCGCAGAATGCCCGTGGCATATACATATATTGCGTAATCACTTAACGCTAGAAAAAAATATGTTTAACACCTCATTGTATAGCGAAATGTTGATATTAGTACGTTAAGTGAGACATTGATAGGTTAGGTTCACGAAAGTTTGAAATAAGAAAATTAGGTATGTTTACTCTTAATCAGTGGCAAACTTTAATTTTTCACAACTAAATGAAATTACGTGATGAATTATTATTTCTACTTTATTTAAGTTCTTTACCACGACCTTGGTTTCGTTGTATTACAGCATCTTCAGGTGGACAATTTGTAAAGATTTTCAATTCAAAGAATCTGCAATTTGAAAGTATCTTTACTAATTTCCCACTCGGAGATGTTGTTATACAGCGAAACATAGGTCGTGGTAAATAATTTAAAGAAAATAGAAATAATACTACATCACGTAGTTTCATTTAGTTGTGTAAAATTAAATTATAATGAATTTTTACAAAATTAGCGCCAAATATGTTCAATAATTGTAAACGTGTTTTTATTATGTTTTAGAAATTTTTTTTATATATAATTTAAGGTAAGTTGACTCTAATCAGGAAATAAGTCTGCTTAAGTAATGAGGTTATTTTCATTAAGAAAACTTAGAGAAGAAATATTGCTTTCGATAATAAAATGATAAGAATAACGAGCTTCATTATTTTAGTATTTTGTGGCTTTTTTTTATATATGCATTGGAATTACATGTTAATTCTTGAAAGACTTTCATTGAGTATTACAAACATAAACACGAATTTAATTCAAATTTGTTTATTTTATCATTATTAGATTTCTAGTAATTTCGATATGAATATAGTTTTTCCATTTTCCTTCATCATTAAAAAGACATGTTTGTTTAGGACGTAGAGAGATATTTGTAGATTGTTTATATAGTGAAATATGTTCACGAGCGCTTTAGTATTTTAGAACCTACACGATTTTGAATGAATAATATTTAAACAGTACTTATTAAACAGAAATTATTTCGTCATATGTATTTATTTATATAAATAAATCATCAAATATCAGATCGAAATTCATGGAGATCTAGGAAATGTGGTTAGTTCAATAAAACTAACAAACGTTTAATTGAAAATTTCGAACTAGTATCCAAAATTCGTGTATTTAAAATATCTAAACCATTCAACAATGGACTTTCGTCAAAAATGGAAAACTAAGGGAAGCAATATTCTCTACATTTTCGCGGTTTAAATCCAGTAATGTTTATTTCGAATTTATACCTATCTATAAATATAAACTTTTCACATTGTTTACATAACATCTGAACTAAAATAGGTAACTCTAGATCTCTGTGTTTACACAAACAAATATTTTTAGAACCATGTTCTTCATTATGGAAGATACGGTGTTATAAAAAACATTTTCACATCATCTACCGGTCTTCTCCGTGTAAGATTAGGTATGAATTTAGTCAGTAAAAAATAGTTATTCAAAATCGCACAGTTATTTAAAGAATCAATATGTTCATTTTTGTAATAAAGACTACGTTATATAAAATCTACTGGTTTTTTTGTAATAAAAACTACATTATACAAAATATACTCGTTATTTGTAATTAACACTACATTATATTTAAAATGTGTAATGGAAACGGAACGAAGCACGAAATGGTTTAAATAAATTTATTGTATTTTCTTTAATGGGATATATTTTTTCGCGTTTCGAACACATTTCAAAGAAATAACGCTTGTTTAGGGCGAATGAGATTTAAAAATATGTTGACAATTTAATTAACAATAAAAAGCGGCCAAGTGCGAGTCGGACTCGCAAACGAAGGGTACTATACTACCGCACAATATACCGTACAATACCAAACATTAACACTTAATATAGAAATTTGATGCCTGTGTATGGCGCAAAAAACAAAAGATCAACGAAAAATGAATTTATTTAAGGTTTCTTGTATGGAGATCTGTCTTATTGACTTTTTTATAACTTGACCTTATAGAGGCCACAGTAACACGTATTCTGTGAAAATTTTAAGTGTCACCTATTACGGTGCAATATTTATAGCCCTGTGACAGACAGATAGATGAACGGACGGATAGACGAAGGGCGGAGGTTTGTAATAAGGGTCCCATCCCTATAAGTACGGAATCATAAAAAGTGAAAGCGCTACAAAATCGGGTGTTGCTAATGACAGAAGGGATAAATTTATTAATGTTATCTATAACATGTGATAATTTATTGATTTTTTTATTATAAGAGGGGGTGATTTTTTTATTATAAGGGGTATATTCTTCTACAGACCTGTCACCAAAAAAAAAGACCGGCGAAGTCTAAAAAAATAGTGTAATTGTTTTGACTGCTGGCTCCGTACAGATGCCCGTGCCTATCCGATATGTAGAGCTTCAAAGGTATTCTTTATTTATTTTATTTATACACCTTAATGTACCTAATTGATACATATGGCGGACTTATTGCGAGGAGAGCAATCTTTTACAGCCAACCATAACACCAGTGCAGCCCCGCTCGACGAACGACCGGGAATCGAACCCGGTTCCCACGGTGTGCTCAGCAGCCAAAGGCCGTACACCTTGTGATCAACCCAAAACACCACGGCGACAACATTGGATTCGTCTGTACGTCGCCAGTAACAATGGTTATATAATATTTAAAAAAAATAAAACTGGCGCATTGTCGACGCCATATAGGTGCGAAAATAAATCAAAATTTTCTGTTTTTCGTATGTTAAAGACATTAAAGAAAATATAAAAAAATCTGTTGAAATACATAGAATAAAAAAAAATAATTGTTCGTTATTATTATGATAATATTTTTCTTGCATGACGAGTGGAAATACTTTCCTTGCATTCTTCTATTTAGTTAACAAAACTCTCGCAATCGAGGTTTTTGCTTATCTACTTTCATGTATGTAATTGATACGTATGGAGGACTTATTGTTACGAGAGCAATATCTTACAGCCAAACATAGCAGTCCAGCACCGTCCGACGAACGGCCGGAAATCGAACCCGAGTCCCCGCGGTGCGCCGCATCGTCAAAGGTCGTATCCCTTGTGATCAATCCAACACACCACGATGACGACTTTTTTGTTGCTTTTACTCAGTTTTTATTTAGCTAGCGGCTACTTATCTGCTATAAATATATCTCTGGAATAAGATAATTCGCAACAACCACACCCACGTTCGTGCGTTCACGCACACGCACACTTGCATGCACATACAGACACACACGTGCGTGCGTGTGCCCACGCACAAAGGCACACATTCGCACACGCATCCATAAACCAACTATTCTCTTTGGAAGAATAAGAAAATTGTAAGACATAACCGCGTTATAGCTACAGAATTGTTTTACATAAACTAGCTATTCCGTTTGGAAGAATAATAAAATTGTAAGACATAACCATATTTTAGCTACAGCATTGTTTTATATAAACTAGTTATTCAGATTAGAAGAATAAGAAAGTGGTAAGACATTACCACATTTTAGCTACAGCATTGTTTTACATAAACTAGCTATTCCGTTTGGAAGAATAATAAAATTGTAAGACAACCATATTTTAGCTACAGCATTGTTTTACATAAACTAGCTATTCAGTTCAGAAGATTAAGAAAATGGTAAGACATGACCATATTTTAGCTACAGCATTGTTTTACATTAACCAACTATTCAGTTTGGAAGAATAAGAAAATTGTAAGACATAACCATATTTTAGCTACAGCATTGTTTTACATAAACTAGCTATTCAGTTTAGAAGAATAAGAAAATGGTAAGACATGACCACATTTTAGCTACAGCATTGTTTTACATAAACTAGCTATTCAGTTTGGAAGAATAAGAAAATTGTAAGACATAACCACATTTTAGCTACATCATTGTTTTAGATAAACTAGCTATTCAGTTCGGTAGAGTAAGATAATTTTAAAACATAATCATATATAGTTACATCATTGTTTTACATAAAGTAGCTAAGAAGAATAAAGAAATTGTAAGACATAACCACATTATTGCTACAGCATTGTTTTATATGAACTATCTATTCACTTTGGAAGAATAAGAAAACTATAGGACCTAAGCACTTTATAGCTACAGCATTATTTTGCATAAACTAGCTATTCAGTTTGGAGGAATAAGAAAATTGTAAGACATAACCACATTATAGTTACAGCATTGTTTTACATAAACTAGCTATTCAGGTTGGAAGAATAAGAAAATTGTAAGAAATAGCTACATTATAGCTAGAAAAAAGTTCTTTTGGAAGGAAAGCTTTAAACAAAGAACCGAGAAAATGTGGAAAAAATCCTTCGTCCTTAATCTAAGGTTTTCAAATTAAAAGAAACAATTAATATGATTGAAGATTAATATATTATAATAATGATTGAAGAATTTTTCTAAATTAATTTACGCAGCCGTCGTGAAAACCGATCGTATATTATCTTCGAATTTATAAAAATAGTACTTTATTCATACTCATTCTCTAAACTTCGTTTTTGGTTTGATTGGCGAATACCCATTCGCCAATCAAACCAAAAACGAACTCAACGATGGGTATTTATTAATGAACTGTACTAACAATAAGTACAAGACTTTTGTTAATGACAGTCAGAAGTTCTATCCTAAAATACTAATTTATCGCAACTGTCATTAAATAGTTCCATTTTAACCTACGGTTAACGAATTAATGACGCAAGATTTCATTTGTACTATTCTTATAAAGGTTTTAGTACTCACTTTATAAAATGAAATTTAAAAAAAATTAATTCGCCATTAGTATTACCTCTGTTCAGAATTATTTTTTAGAAAATCTAATTTCGATACACTCCTTAATACCTAACTATATATTCCATACAATTTTAAGTTTGTTTTGATACCGTTAATTTTTTTCCACTAAGAATATTGTAAATATATATTTATATGCTATCCAGTATTTTGCTAATCTTTTATAGTCCCTTTTGTAACTGATAGTTTAAAATTCCTTTACTATGAATGACTTGACACAATAGTTCTTAAGCAGCAATAATACAGCCAAAGAGTAAATATTAAACTAATATTGAAGAAAAATATAACGTGGTATTGAGCGTATTAGTCAACAGCAAATACGTACTCGTTTAGAGTAATGTTAATATACCATTATAAATAATAGGTTAATTTTTTTCCATTCCGTTTTAATTTCATTTTAATTCCGTACATTCCATAGAATCTCGAAAAGCAATCAGGATATCCGACTTTCTCTCCTAGAGCTGTTTACATCGGAACGAGTTTTTTAACAATTCGTTGAATGACTTGCGATTTCTATAAGCCATCCACTAATGTACAAGCGAGGATACAGATGTTTCCGCTTAGATTGATATGCTGCCGTTGCTATTTGTGTCTGCGGTGTTGGTACGACTGTAGCAGACGTGGTTTTAAATTAGATTTACATAACAAGTATATTTAAAGCTTCTTTAAAAAATACAGAGTTTTTTTCTCTATTCATGATTAGATGATCTGGATATTTTGTGTTTGCTCGAACTACTTTAGTAAACACCTTTGGCAAATTGTGGTAGACTGGACGACGGTGGTAGCCGAAATGAATAAAATGGTAAATACATTTGATTTACCTCCTAATTTACTTGTTATAATAGTTACAAAAGAATGGATAAGAATTACTGAGAAATCAATTTTGTTTTAAAAATCAATCTTAAATTTTTAAAGGACATTA
Organism: Druceiella hillmani; assembly: GCA_039881145.1. Taxonomy (NCBI): domain Eukaryota; kingdom Metazoa; phylum Arthropoda; class Insecta; order Lepidoptera; family Hepialidae; genus Druceiella; species Druceiella hillmani. Next base: position 8,311,858 of record JAYKKI010000062.1, read on the forward strand.
AATGAGGTGTTTTATGGTCTTCGTCTTGTTTTAAAAATCTAGCATAAAATATTAAAGTATATTGAAAGAGGTATTATATGGTCTTCGTCTTATTTTAAAAATCTAGCATAAAATTTTAAAGTATATTGAATGAGGTGTTACATGGTCTTCGTCTTGTTTTAAAAATCTAGCATAAAATATTAAAGTATATTGACTGAGGTATTATATGGTCTTCGTCTTGTTTTAAAAATCTAGCATAAAATTTTAAAGTATATTGAATGAGGTGTTATATGGTCTTCGTCTTGTTTTAAAAATCTAGCATAAAATATTAAAGTATATTGAATGAGGTGTTATATGGTCTTCGTCTTGTTTTAAAAATCTGGCATAAAATTTTAAAGTATATTGAATGAGGTGATATATGGTCCACGTCTTGTTTTAAAAATCTAGCATAAAATTTTAAAGTATATTGAATTAGGTGTTATATGGTCTTCGTCTTGTTTTAAAAATCTAGCATACAATTTCAAAGTATATTGAATGATGTGTTATATGGTCTTCGTCTTGTTTTAAAAATCTAGCATACAATTTCAAAGTATATTGAATGATGTGTTATATGGTCTTCGTCTTGTTTTAAAAATCAAGCATACAATTTCAAAGTACGTTAAATGAAGTCTTTTATGGTCTTTGTCTCATTCTTTCCTTCATTGTAGTAATTGAGATTGTTCGACCATGTCGATTTGTGTAGTAAATAATATGTAATATAAAACATCACCTGTGTTGTATGAAAAACCCCTCCCAAACTCAACCCAATGGACACAATGTTCCATCTGCATAACTAAATACTTGTCAGTGCCCAATACACTTAGTTCACCTTCGGATGTTGTTTTTAAATTAATTGATGGCATTAAAAATAGACAATACTTACACATCAATTATTTCCGTTTTTATTGTGAGGGGAAAGACAGTAGCCAAGTGATTTTTGAAGTGGGATACAAAAATATCTTCAGTCCACAGCCCGTCCTCTTCAGATTTAGCATAAAATTGTAAAGCTTTTTAATTTGGCACAAAATGATCAACCACTTTAGCACACTAATCACTTTTAAATGGGATTCGAATATATTTTCATTACGGCATGTTAATTGTAAATCAACCACTAGCTGTCCACAAGATTGCTCTGAAGGTTTCTTTAAAAAATTAATATGAAATCATTTTATACGCCTTAATTCATATAACTTATCAATACAATACAATCATTATAAAACTACAATTAACCTGTCTACACATTGAAAATATTTACGAAAAAATTATTTAAGGGCACATAATAAAAGTAATAGAATAAAAAAGTAAAGTATTGTTTGTAGAATTTTATTTGTGTGTTTGTTGAACACGCATCACATAAAAACTACAGACTCAATTCATAGGTGTTTTCAGAAAAAGACCTAGAGACAAACTTAAAGTAACATTTAGTTTTATTTCACTGGAATCGTTTCGTGCAATCAGGAGATATTCAATTTAATATTTGCAAAAATTCAATCATATTGCATTAGTAAAATAATATAATCACAAAGAAGTCCCTAACTAATTGGAGCGTATTAACAACACAAATGTATAGTGTACCTATGTACATCAATAGATGGCGCTACGTGTATTTTAAATCCTTTAACAAAATTTTCCATCTGAACATACATTAGGGAAATGGACATGCCGTTATTGTTCACGCCGACAAGCGTTACAATAGAATTCATTCTGATATATAAATATTTAACAATTGTAACAATAAAATATTTTTGATTTCAATATGTGAAAAGTGCCGCGGATTTAGAGTCACGCGAATTTTATGATTTTTTGTTCATATTTTGTTTAATGTTTTTTTTATAATTTTGCCTTTTTTTTTCTTCTGAATGAAATATTTTTATCGCTTTTATATTAATCATTATTAAAGTAGTTATGATGTTTTATATATTCAATAGTTCAACCTTCTAACTACAGCTAGCTGATTGTATAGAAGCCAGTCAAGAGATCAGTATGGAAATTAAAGTAATACTATCCATAATGCTGTTTTATGTTCTTCTGAGACCGGATAGGTAGAGCGATGGACCAATCCAACGTATTTGTGATTTTAGTGACATTTATGTTCTCATAAACCGCACATAATCTAAGAAGTTAATACCAGAAGCAGCTTATATGTTTATCTTATAGTTAAACCAGTGTGTGAATGCAAATGCTACATTTAAATTTGTTATATGATAAGTTTAAGTTAAACTTTGAAAATAAGTTTTAAAACCAGAAGCTGCTTATATGTTTATCTTATAGTTAAGCCAGTGTGTGAATGCAAATGCTACATTTAAATGTGTGATATGATAAGTTTAACTTGAACTTTGAAAATAAGTTTTAAAACCAGAAGCTGCTTATATGTTTATCTTATAGTTAAGCCAGTGTGTGAATGCAAATGCTACATTTAAATATGTTATATGATAAATTTAAGTTAAACTTTGATAATAAGTTTTAACACCAGAAGCTACTTATATGTTTATCTTATAGTTAAGCCAGTGTGTGAATGCAAATGCTACATTTAAATATGTTATATGATAAGTTTAACTTAAACTTTGAAAATAAGTTTTAAAACCAGAAGCTGCTTATATGTTTACCTTATAGATAAGCCAGTGTGTGAATGCCAATGCTACATTTAAATGTGTTATATGATAAGTTTAAGTTAAACTTTGAAAATAAGTTTTAAAACCAGAAGCTGCTTATATGTTTATCTTATAGTTAAGCCAGTGTGTGAATGCAGATGCTATATTTAAATTTGTTATATGATAAGTTTAAGTTAAACTTTGAAAATAAGTTTTAACACCAGAAGCTGCTTATATGTTTATCTTATAGTTAAGCCAGTGTGTGAATGCTAATGCTACATTTAAATGTGTTATATGATAAGTTTAACTTAAACTTTGAATATAAGTTTTAACACCAGAAGCTGCTTATATGTTTAACTTATAGTTAAGCCACTGTGTGAATGCAAATACTACATTTAAATATGTTATATGATAAGTTTAAGTTAAACTTTGATAATAAGTTTTAACACCAGAAGCTACTTATATGTTTATCTTATAGTTAAGCCAGTATGAGAATGCAAATGCGACATTTAAATTTGTTATATGATAAGTTTAACTTAAACTTTGAAAATAGGTGGTGATGATTTGGCGAGTTCACCATCATTGAAGACAACAAATTAAAGTAATTGATAATAGAAAATATATGAGTCAAATTAGATAACGACGGTTTTATGACAACATTTCGTATGGCGGAAAATTATAGCCCTAACGTCATTGTCAATTTTAAAATTATTGATTAAATAAAAAATATGTACAGAAGAGATAAAAAAGGAGAGGTAACGGAAAATTTCCCCGTTTTTCGGCTATTCTGAGTTCAATATAATAAAAAGAATATAATATAAAAAATACGCTTGAAATGCTCTTTCAATTGATGTGTCGCACGATACATTAATTAATTTTATTTCTTCATGCAGATATTGAATCTATTTGAAAAAATCTTTGCTAATAACCCACCTGAAGATGTTGTAATACAACGAATCCTAGATCGTGGTAAAGAACTTAAAGGAAGTAGAAATAATACTACATCACGTAGTTTCATTTAATTGTGAATCATGGATACATTATAATTTTATTTTTTCTCTGGTTTTTTAGAGTCTACTTTTATTTTCTCACAGTTTGTGCAAATTTTGTACATACAACTCTCATGGTTTAGGAGCTACAGGTGAATGAAAACTTAAAAAAAGCATTTAAGTCACGTTCAGATCTGTTAAAAATATATATTCACTTGCAAAAAGTAAAAATCTATATAAAAGATAAATTATAACAATTAGATTTAAATATTTCGTAAAAGAGACAATTTAAATTTAATGTGAAAAACACGAAAATGATAAATGAATTAGTGATATGGAAAAATTAATTTATTGTTAGTAGTATTATATTCTATAAATCTATTTGTTTAAAATACGTACGTATGTGTGTGTGTAGGTATGTAAATATAATGTCAATCCTTTATGATTCGATTTAATTTTTTTTGAATTCGTCTTTTTACTATATAATTGTTGATTAATATTAATGATTTGCCGTATGTATTCGTATATAATTAACTCTTTATTATGTTGATAACAAAGATAACTTATATCTGCATATGTACTCGTACATAATTAACTCGTTGTTATATTCATAACAAAGGTAACTTATATCTACGTGTGTACTCGTTATTATATTGATGGCAAACATAACTTATATCTACATATGTACTCGTACATAATTAACTCGTTCTTATATTGACAACAAAGGTAACTTATATCTACATATAAAGAAATTGTACCTCAGTTACGTAGAAATTATAGCGAAAATGGGGAAATGATATTATTTCATATTGATTATTTTGTTTTTTTTTTAAATATGAAGATGTGAAGACGTTTTACTTCATATTGCAGGGCAGAAGAATCTGATATCAGTTTGTAAAAATAGGAAAATATACTTAGTTTTATATGCCCCTTAGGTATAGAAATATTTCTTTTATTTTACGGAAAAATCTTATAGAAAAGCAGTTTACTTAGAATCAAATTATATTGGGTTTATACCATAATTTAAAACATTTTTTCTGTCGGTTCCTTACTTCTTGTTAATAAGATTCGATACCTTTTTAACCTTAGAAAAATCTCAGACTTAAATAAGATACCAGTCATAAATTAAACATTTTAATCGATCAACATCTTGTAAATTTTTTTGTATACTGTAACAGGCTAAATATTTTTAAAATTAGTCGTAATTTACGTTTTTATCATACAACTACTAGTTAATATTATTATATTGATACAATCTCGTTTGAATATATACTTACTCATCGATTTTATACTAATGTTGTTCTACAAGCAACATTTTATATTCTACCAGAAATTTTATAATGAGTTTTGATTGGAGATTTATGGAAACAATTATTCGATTTAAGTTTTTCCGCATTTCACTTCTGATAGAAAAAATCTCGTAGACTGAAATAATTTACTAGGCAAAGTTGAAGCATTTTAATTTATCAGCGTTTCGAAGATTTTCTTACGTGCAACATATCTTTGAAATAAGACTAAATGTTTCTGAGATTATACTTATCGATTTTATACTAATGTTTTTCTACGAGCAACATTTGATAATCTGCCAGAAATTTTACAATGAATTTTATTGGAGATTTATGGAAATAATTATTCGTGTTAAGTTTTTCCTCATTTCACTTCTTACATTTCTGACAGGCAACATATTTTTGAAATAAGACTAAATGTTTCTGAAAGTACTTGTAGCTTACCTTTTTATCCCGTAACTACTTGTATTGATTGTACATGTTTCGATATTGATACATTCTTGTATGATTGTAAAGTTATTCATTCCACTATATAATATTGTCCTACAATCCTTTATATTCTACTAAAAATTCTACAATGAGTTTTGATTAAATATTTATGGAAAATAGATATTAAATTTAAGTTTTCTCTCATTTTATTTTTTTATATTACATTGTTGTTAGTTTATGGTTATTAAATGTAAGTAAAATTCAATAACGATTTCGGGTTTTAATTGTGGAAAGATAATTGTGTGAAGCCCATATAAGGCTAAATATGTATATATTGTTTATATCGTTGATGAAAATCATTGATATTTTGTGTTCCATTATGGTTGTATCGTTAAAAGACTTGTGCGAATAGTGACATACATAAATCCTCAAAATAATTTCAAACTGAAATTCACTATATTTAAATTAACGGCCTTAACATCAGCATTGTGTAAACTATTATTATATCTATTAACTTTTTTCTATGGTAGTTTACATCTCTGGATGAATAATATAAAATTTCCAAAAAAAAGGTATGATAACGTTTTAAAAGACGTGTTATTATTAACGATTTCAGTAGTTGTTTTGTGGTTTGGGACAATTTTCTCTAGCAATCTACGCTACTTGGTAAATAATGGTGAAAAAATTTAATTACCCAAAATATTTTCTTGGTTTTTCTAAATGTGTTACATAGTAAAATTATTTTAATTTTCTTGTATCTGTAACACAAAACACCATATAACAAAGGGGCGAAGCCATAATGTAGTCGATGTTTTGTTTGAAAATATGAATTTCTAAAAAAAGGTATGATAACGTTGTAAAAGACGTGTTATTATTAACGATTTCAGTAGTTATTGTGTGGTTTGGGTGAATTTTTTCTTGCAATCTACACTAGTTGATAAGTAACGATGGAAAATTTTATTTATACAAAATATTTTCTTGGTTTGTCTAAACGTGTCATATGGTGAAATTATATGAATTCTCTACTATCCATAACACAAAATACCATATAACAAGGGGCGAAGCCATAATGTAGTCGATCTTTTGGAAATATGAATTTCTAAAAAAATGTATGGAAACTTTTTAAAAGATGTGTTATTATTAACGATTTCAGTGGTTGTTTTGTGGTTTGGGTGAATTTTCTCTAGCAATTTAGGTTAGTTGATAAGTAACGATGGAAAATTTTAATTACCCAAAAATATTTTCTTGGTTTGTCTAAACGTGTTATATGGTCACATTATTTTAATCCTCCAGTATCTATAATACAAAACACCATATAATAAAGTGACGAAGCCATAATAATAAATCTTTTCCGGCTATACATAACCATTTGTCGTCCTTCCTTCTGGGCTGGTCTTGTAAAAGAAGCTAATAATCTTTTGCTGATGTCATTTACTTTAGCTTCTTCTTTTTCTTCACAATCTGCATAGATTTTTCACAAAGTAAAATTACTTTAAATGTTTTCACTAAGCGCTCGTGGCACGCTTGCCTAATGCTAGTTTTCCTGCGTCATCACAACAAACGTTACGCATTAAATTGTTATGCAAATAACATATCGCCCTCACACGAGTTCAATGTCGGTCGAGCGTTCGTCGCACTTGCGCAAATATTATCCGAAGAATTTCCTTCACGCACTTCTTTGTTGCGTGTCTACTTGGATATGCCAGCGTGCCTGTCATGATTTACGTAATTCGCATGCTCAGCAGGCACGGAGCACGTTATGCTCTATCTATAGATACAGTCGATGAATCATGTGATTCTATGCAATTTAATTACGGAGTCAGCTAGTCAATCAATTTTGTTTGGTGGATTTCCAGACGTATGTCTAATTACAACTATTTTTGGTATACGGATATCATAAACAGTTATATTAGTCGATTCTGCTTCCTTGTTATTGCAATTTATTTATAATCCGTTATATTTTATTACTTACATTAAGCGTGTGTTACCTGACCTCATCATTGCAATACGTTCTTTCTCCAAATACATTTTATTTCTGTATTCCTATTTTCAGTAATTTTCTAGCTATTCGGTGAATTACCCGAGTCAGAAAAAATTAATTTCCACGAGGAAAGGAACACAGAAATCTCCTATCAGAGTACTGTAGCAAGGACGTGAGGCAAAATTTTATGCATATTATAGAAGTCATAATAATATTGAAGAGTTTATAGCTACCTGTTAAGGATGTATTTGATCAAAAAGATTGAGATGCTTAAGGCTTGTTTCATGCCGTTTAGGGTGCACATAATTTCTCTGTCTTAATTGTTTACTGTATTTCTGTGAGAGATAAGAAGAAATTGTGGATAAATATGGGAAACATTTGACAGCAATGGGATGGCTTAGGAAATAAATTTAGTAATCAAAATAATGAAAGCATTGTTAACACATTTCCATCAAATGGATGCATAGTGAAAACTGACACAAAACTTGTAGAGAGGGACAATTGGGATAATTTTGTTTTACCAATGGGTCACTGTACTCCAAGTAAAGAACTTGATTATGTAACTTATGTAACTTATTGTTCCATTTAAAGAAATGTTCTGAAAACGTACCAAAATTTATTATTAATACCGGTTTAATTCTACTGCTGAGTTTAGATAAAAACTGTACTAGCATAAAACATTTTAAAAATGTCATATGTGTACATTTTCTTCATTTGAAGATGGATTAGTAAGTATACAAAAATACAAGTACTCTGTATGCCTATTTGAAGATGAACGAGATAAAAGATTGCGCGAGTATATTGTGTTTGATTACTGTCTACTTTGTTCAAGTAAAATATAGCGTATAAATATATAAAGAGTTCGTGGTGAACGATATTATATTTCACAGCTTCACATCTCACTCTTGGCAAACTGTACCTTTCTCTCAAAGGTTTATAATAATATCTGAACGCGTTTTAAGGATCTGCCAAATTTCTAGATAACTTCGTCATCACTTATTCGATTCGCTTACTTGATACTTATCTGTATATAGTACGAGGGATACGCGTTTTGCGATGTGAAAGAAGTGGCAGATTCATCTCGAGTTGTCATTTTATTCGGGCGACATGTTCGACGGCGCTCGGGGAGGCTGGAAGTTTGTGTGTCGAACACCCGCGGCTGTCGAGCGTGACGCACATAGTTACTTAGGGAAAGCGGGGATATATGGCGTCATAAAACTGAAAGCAATAAGAAATCATATATAACAAATTAAATATGTTAAAATTAAAGAGAAAATATGGATAATTCTGAGTTCAGTTATCTCTGCATTCATTTGTGCTTTCTCCTAAAATGGAGTTAGTAGAATACTGTATCCTATAAGTGTGTGAATACATATTCATCATCTTACGACCGACCTGCTTCCATTTTTTGTGTGATGGGATGGAGTATGAACAGTCTTGTCCGTCCATAAATAAACTGCGTCAAAACCGTTCCGTGCGATATTAACTACTGTTCTTTGATGGTTAATTTGATATTTTTTTACTTTTTTTTAGGACAAAAATTATTTCCTTAAAGAAGCTAAGTTTAAAAGTGTGGTAAGTGTGAACTCTATTATTAAAACGGAGAGTATACTCTCCGTTTTATTAATAGAATACAAGGTTTTAACAAGATTCTTTCTCGTAAAATTGTTTTAAATTTTAATTATTGCGTCTCATCTATCGAGCTGCCGTTTCACGAAACTACAACTATATTGTGATATATATATATATATATATATATATATATATATATATAACATGATATATCGCAAATACTTGCCAGAGATATGTCCTTAGTGTTTTGTTAAATTTTTGTTCATCCCTACATCTTGACTATATTACATTTCGTAAGAATATGAAATATTATCTTTAAGATGAAACGTATCCAAGTCACATTTACTAAAACTAACGTCAAGGTAGGCATATAAGAATACCACTGAGCTATGATGAATGGGAAAGGTTGATGATTAAAATGAACACAGCGTAAAAAACTGTAATATTAAAATTAGTTTTAAAATTTAATTCGCCCATAAATTTTACGTGGTTGTTATTAACGTAGTACGTGTAATGTGTAATATTTTACGTTTTGAGCTCTTTATATGGAAATGTGGAACTCTTAAGTTATGTTGGAACTCTAAAATTATTGTATATCTTTTTTATTCGGTTTTCAAAAAAAATTGGTAGCTTTACGATAAGGATTATACGTAGTGTCTATATGGCCAAAACAGAATGAGAATGTCAAAATGAGCTATTTAATTAAAGCAAGAATAAACAATCCATCAATTACATAAAATACCTATTTAATAATAAGTGTGCTTTCAAGTATTTCTTATTTTCCCACGTTACCCTTATCACCCCTATTTTGAGGTGGTAGTATCTGACATAGGCGTGTATGTACCTCGTAAGTAGCTCGTACGTGCAGTCGAATGAGAAAGTATAAAATGATAAGATTCGAAGAGTTTGCTGATAAAGTTGATGCGAAAGTGAGAGAGGTTTCTATCTATCCATCTCTGTGAGGCAGTGAAATATTATTGGCAAACTTATTTCGCGTGAACGCTTTAAGCACTTGGGTTTTATTTGCTTCGGAATGTTTTAAAGTCGTATCTATGTAGCATGTGGAAATGTGTTACGTTTAGCGGTGATTTTGGTACCGGTGATGTCTATGTTAATATTTCGTCGAGTATTTATCTTTTAAAAGGAACTGGAACGTGGTGGAAATTTTAAAAAGATTATTTATTGCGTCGATATCTCTCCCTATATTTTGCACCCTTTCTGACATGGGCAGGGTAAGTTGCTAAAATCAGCCATGATATGGGGATTTATTTTCGTCTGTTTATTTAACCCTTTTCAATTCCTTTTTTTGTTTTTGAATATGTTTTGGAAATACTTCCTATGTTTTTTTCCACTGCTTTATTCTTTGTGCTTTCGTGTCTATTATAGATGGTTTAATCGTATTAAGTAATGCAATTTGACTGATCATGCGATGTTACTTTCTTTGGTGTCAGGCATAAACAGGTTAACTAATTAGGGACCTTAGAACTAAATGATTAGGGATTTCATTTCGCGCAACTTGTATGTTGATGGGACTTTGATACTTATGTTAATATTGATATCACTAATATTATAATTCGAAACATAATAAATTAGGAAATAGAATATATTTAGCGTTAATTTTGTAGAATTCACAATTAAATGGTACTATCTGATGTAGTATTATTTCTATTTTGTTTAAGTTCTTTACCACGACCTAGGTTTCGTTGTGTTACAACATCTTCAGGTGGGTTATTAGCAAAGATACTATATTTTTATGTTTATGTTAATGTTGATTACATTAATATTATAAGTCCAAACATAACAAATTAGGAAAATTGAATATATTTACCGTTATTTTTGTAGAAATTCATTATTCACAATTAAATGAAACTACGTGATATAGTATTATTTCTACTTTCTTTAAGTTCTTTACCACGACCTATGTTTTGTTATATTACAACATATTCAGGTGAGCTATTAGCAAAGATACTACATCACGTAGAAATTATACTACATCACGTAGTTTCATTTAATTGTGAATTAGGAAAATAGTTCCATAAACAAATTTATTTTATGGAATCTTAAAACATAACTACTCTTGGGTATATTTGGTCACTGTGCAACTAATTACAAACAGAAACTTGTCTTTATTGCTAATTTCAAATAAATTCAATTTATTTGAGTACAATTTTATATCCAGCGTATTTAATTAACAATGCAACCAGTATTGTTGGACATAACCACATGACATTGACGCTGCATCAATGATATCAAATTACATTTGCCCATAGAGATGTTGTTCCAAGCTTCTTGAAAATTGGAATAATGACAGCTTATAGTGCCAGTACGTTGAGTTTCTTTCTGAACTTTGTACCAGAAGTGCTCAATAGATCTGGGCTAATTTAGTACCAGCACGGACTCCTTTGTGTGGAAATATTGAATGGATTGCGTTTTATGATTTGGGTCGTTATCGTGTTGAAACATCCATAAAAGAGGAAGAATTTGTCCGTCATAAGGCACCACATTTCTTTGTATCGGTGCTGTTCAACAGTGACTTAAATTTTTTCTAAGTCCCGAACAAAAACCTTGAAATTTTGTATTGTCGTCACTATGTCTTACTGGTTTTTTTTTGTATGTTTAAACGCCCTCTGCCCGCTCGTGCAAGTGCTCGTCGAAGTTGATCATGAGCACGAGCAAGTGCTCGTCGAAGTTGATCGCAGTCTGAAGTACGGCTGAAGTTTAGTCTGAAGTACGCACAAAGCGAATCGAAGTGCCTCTCTACACTATACTCTTCGCCTAACTCCGATCAACTTTGCGAGTAGTGTAGTACAGGTTTATTTTATGCTTTTCAAGGACTCTGTACGTATTTCCTGTCATCTGATGAAATTAGATTTGTCTTGATCTCGTCAGGAAATAGCGTTATGTTTCCTTTTATAATTGACTCAATTTTCATGTTTCTCAGCAAACGCCAACCCTGCTGTTTTTCCAACTTCAGTTATGGAACTTATCGAGCAACTTTTTCGAACAACTTTGCCGCTATCAGTAGCCGTCGAAAGTTCCTTGCTGATAGGATAGTATTTGGTTCCCATGTAATAAAAGCGTTTAGGATTTCTCAACCAACACAGAACCTTTATAGGGGTCTCTCTTGGCAATTGTTACCATCCTACGATCTTCTTGCGGGATTGTTTTTCTTGGGTCTTTTCTCTCTAGGAACACATTCAGTTGTATTAAACCTTTTAAAATATTGCACTTCTTTATAGACTATATTTTTGGAACAATTTATATGATCTGCTAATTAGCGGTGTGGCTATCCACGTTGATAAAAAGTAGTCAATACTTTTCACGTTGTTGCATCACATTGACTATTATTTCCATACATATCTATATTAAAAATTGCAATGAAACTGTTATATTCAATGATATATGTTCAAGAATATAACATTGTCTTGAATATAACATTTTCATTGCAATTATTTATTGCATTAATTGTGAAAAAGTATTTATTTTTTAACATTTTGAAAAGTAGAAAAGAAACATTTCAATATTCCTAACTAGATGGCCAGATAGAAAAAAACTATCGATCAGAGTGATTTGTTTCTTTATTATTTCTAGATTTTTTAACAATTATGGCCTACCTAGGAATCTAGCTACCTAAGAGTCTATCAACATTTTAATATTAAAAAACTACTTAAAAACCCTGTGAAGCACGAGTGGATCTCGCACTGCGTGGGTTCCTCACACATTTAGGCATATGTAAACATTTAATGGTACATAACATATCTATTAAACTACTTAGGAAATTGCAATTTTTTAGAACGAAAATATGTTGTCTTTTATACCTTTCACAGACGCATATACAAAAAAATATTTTTTATGTGATATAACTACAAATTAGTTATTTTTAATCGGGATTAGGTTTTAATTTATTTGCGAATGTCAAAAGATGGTTATATTTTCAGGGTTTTTCTTGATTGCGTTGACTTAGATGCTTGATTTGCACAGTTCCAAGAGACTGTAGACCTAAGTGTTTGATATTCATATCAACTTGACACTTCTACGCGTTGCTGAGAAAAAGGGTCTTGATAGGCCGATAGACGGACAACGAAGTGATCCTATAAGGGTTCTTTTTCTTCCTTTTGAAGAAACGAAACCCTAAAAGTGAAGAAAAAAGATAAGAAAATTGACAAGAAATTCTTTTTATGTCCTATTTTTGAGTATATTGCGCGCACCGAGGAGTGAGATATGGCATGTTTAGAGAGATGTTGAGAGAGTTACAAATACATTAAATTATAAATTAGAAATACATTAAAAGATTGATTGTTTACGTTCAACAATAACATCGTTTACGTTCATACTATCAAGGTCAAACATATAATAGTCTGTGGTCAAACAGTCACACAAAGTAGAGATTGTCGCCAAAGTATTTTAGCTGAGTTTTTAACTGCGAATTTTTCACTGTGAAGTGTATGTCAAGGCAAAGAAGCGTTTATTTTACATTTTGTGTAACAGATATCTGTTTTTTACATATTAGTGAAATATAGTTTGCTTCATATATACTTTTTGCAAAAGGAAAATTTTATAGCAGCAAACTGAATTGACTTACTCTCGCTTACCTATTAGTGTTTTCAACAAAGGGACAATGAATTCTATCAAAAAATAAATACGAATACAAACTGTAATTGTCTTTTTTAAAATTGATTTTAATACTAACATTAAATTCTAAATCTCATAGGTATTGCAGAAAATTAAAGCAAACAACACTCGTTCCAACTGACGTGACATAATATAATTCGAGAAAATTATATGCAATGATTATGGAGGTATACTCTTTGACAAAAGAACCTCCATAATGTTAATACTTAATAATTTAATTAATTACGATCGAATTTCGACCACTTGACGACCACTAGTTTGTGTTATCCGTAATACCATTTATTTAGTGCCCAAAATTTTGGTGAAGATCCGCTCATTCGTCAAGGCACGTTTCCGAGTTCTGCAGCAGACGATAAACCTCAGTTGCCTTCCTTTTCCTTGAATAAAGAATAATATAATTCTGCAGGTTTTATTCGAAGAAGAAGACATGGACAAGTTATTTATTATATTACATAAAAATCAGAAAATAAAATATACTAATGTATATAACTAGAATCGAAGGCAAGTTATTTATATTACATAAACCACAAGTTATTATTCATAGTACATAAAAATTTATATGCGACAAGTTATTTATTATATTGCATAAAAAATATTATTACATAAAAATCAGAAAATCAAAACTACTAATGTATATGCGTAAAATAGAAGAAGGCTCTTATGAAAGTTTAATAAGGCACTTAAATGATAACGACGAAAATTTCGTATATTATTTTACGGTTAAAGAAAAACAGTTTAATTTCGTACTTTCTTTGCTTTATGGTGATCTTGCGCCAAAATTGGTAAGGTACTCATTATCGCCTAAAGACAAATTATACTTAACCTTAAAGTAAGCAAGGTAACATTCAGGTCATAATTACATAAGTGGAAGCGAAAACGGCTCTTATAACTGTTTAATAATACACTTAAATGATAATGATGAAAATTTCAGACATTATTTGCGGTGAAATAAAAACAGTTTAATTTGGTACTTTCTTTGATTTGGGATGATCTTGCGCCAAAATCGGGAAGGAACACATTATTGCTAAAATACAAATTATGCTTAATCATAAAGTAAGTAAGGTAATATTCAGGTCATAAATTACATAAGTAGAATCAAAGAAGTCTCTTATGAATGCTTAATAAGACACTTAAATGATAATGATGTAAATTTCAGATATTATTTTCGGTAAAATAAAAACAGTTTAATTTGGTATTTTCTTTGATTTACGATGATCTTGCGCCAAAATTGGTAAGGAACACGTTATCGCTAAAAGACGAATTATGCTTAATCATAAAGTAAGTAAGGTAACATTCAGGTCATAAATTACATAAGTAGAATCAAAGAAGTCTCTTATGAATGCTTAATAAGACACCTAAATGATAATGATGTAAATTTCAGATATTACTTCCGGTAAAATAAAAACAGTTTAATTTGGTACTTTCTTTGATTTACGATGATCTTGCGCCAAAATTGGTAAGGAACACGTTATCGCTAAAAGACAGATTATGCTTAACCATAAAGTAAGCAAGGTAATATTCAGGTCATAAATTACATAAGTCGAATCGAAGACGGCTGTTATGAAAGTTGAATAAGGCAGTTAAATGATAATGGTGGAAATTTCGTATATTATTAGCGGTTAAAGAAAAACAGTTTTGCTTTACGATAATCTTGCGCCAAAATTGGTAAGGGGCACATTCTCGCCAAAAGACAAACTATACTGTTATTATTGTATTATAATGTTATTATCTTCATCATTATTGTATTATAATGTTACCTTAACCTTAAAGTAAGCAAGGTAACATTCAGGTCATAATTACATAAGTGGAATCGAAAATGGCTCTTATGAAAGTTTAATAAGGCAGTTAAATGATAATGATGAAAATTTCGTATATTATTAGCGGTTAAAGAAAAACAGTTTTGCTTTACGATAATCTTGCGCCAAAATTGGTAAGGGGCACATTATTGCTAAAAGACAAATTATACTTAACCTTAAAGTAAGCAAGTTAACGTCCAGGTCATAAGTTAACATTGAGATCATAAAAAAATATTACGAAGTTAATTAAATATCTACACTTTTTAGAAATGTCGATACTTAATTGTCTTCGTTTAAGATACTTTTCTTTGTCAACACGTCCATAATGTCGGACTGTAACGTCGTCATATTTCGCTGCCGTTTGCCATCTGCCGAAGGGTTCGGAAATGTACCTTATACAAGCTATTTAGAAACAAATAAAGACACTTGTAACTTCTGTAACATAAGTAGCGATTCAAATTAATGTTAGTGTTTATAATACGAATACAAATATATATATATATATATATATATATATATATATATATATATATATATATATATATATATATACTCGATATTAAATGTTCTTACTGTAGGTATACCTACACAGATACTATCACTAAATTAGTTTGAATATCAGTAACTTAAAGCGTAGCTGTAACTCAAACCCGTTTCGCTAACTGCGAGCCGAGGCATTAAGTAACGATCGGACTCGTCCGATTGTTTGTGAAGTATTTTAATTTGATCCACTCTCTCAGACTGGGGAATTCATATTAAACTACAAAGCAATTAAATTTGCGGGTCAGTGGAGTATATCTGCTCAAATATATTTCGCTGGAGGGCTTTTTATAAGAAATTTGTCTCGAAGTATTTTCGCTTTGTTATTATCGTTAAAGTTATTTTAATGCTTTGTTGTCTTTGAAAAATAGATTTTTTTTGAGTTTGCGTAATTCAAAGGCAACTTAGTAAAGAAAGCAGGATAGCTGAAGGATATACAAATAAGCTCGCAGTTCATTGCAAGTAATAATAAACAAGTTTATTTAGTTTAGTTGTTGCCAATTTAGCATTAGATCAAGAAACACTTGCATTTTGACATGCTGAGTGCTAAAAATTGTCTAAACCCAAGGGTGCAAGATGTCGTTTGACCGCATTTCAGAGCCTAAAAGTATGCTCCATTTTTATGGCTCTTGGGTTTAGGTTGAAATTTCTAATTTGACAAAATTAGAAAATACTTTTCCTCTCTTTGATGGGTTAAAATGGGAGAAGTGCTTGGAAAATTGAATTTTCCGCAATCAGGGCGAGTGAGGTGTCATATGAACGTGATTCTTAAATACTTTTTAAATATTGCTTCGATTTTTAATCTAATTTTTAAACTGCATAGTTTTGATACTAGCAAAACTGTACCTCTTATTTCCGATGTTAGAGGATCAAGAAATGTGAAAATATTTACTTAAATAAATAGTCGTTTATAGATTACTGGTAAAATGGCGTACCTCGCGTTTATAGTTTTTGAGCACTATTTATCAAATTCAATTACTGTTGGTGTGTTACAAAATTAAGTTAAGTAATTGTGGAATCGACTAGTGCCATTGATTTGGAGGTTCTGCCGATTTAACCTTATTGCATGAAAAAATAAAATACGAAATTTTACACGAACAATGTAATAAATAAAATTAGATTTTAGAGATTCGTCGATAGAAATTTTAAAATGGCTCTATAAAATTTTAACTTAAAATTTATTAAATTATTATTAATTTTTTTATGAAAATTTTAATCTTTTTTAATTTTTCTCTCCCGGCTTGGACATACTTATAAACTGTACCTTCCAATGGCTCTGTAAAATTTTAAAATTTATTAAATTATTATTAATTTTCTTATGAAAATTTTAATCTTTTTTCATTTTTCTCTCCTGGCTTGGACATACTTATAAAGTGCACCTTCCAATGGCTCTGTAAAATTTTAACTTAATATTTTTAAATTTATTAAATTATTATTAATTTTCTTATGAAAATTTTAATCTTTTTTCATTTTTCTCTCCTGGCTTGGACATACTTATAAAGTGCACCTTCCAATGGCTCTGTAAAATTTTAACTTAACATTTTTAAATTTATTAAATTATTATTAATTTTCTTATGAAAATTTTAATCTTTTTTCATATTTCTCTCCTGGCTTAGACGTACTTATAAACTGTACCTTCCAAATGAAAAGGATTCAACAGAAAAATTAACTTTTGGAAAACGGCACATGAAGTGTTATTATTCAGAGTGGTTTGTGTATTAATCGGCGCACTTACCTTTTATCATTTACAGGTTTCGTTAAATTTCCCATTTTTTTTAATTATACCTGATCTTCATTCTGAAAATGTCGCTCTTTCAGAAATAAAAATTACCTCATATCAATTAGGCATTTGTTTTTTTTTTGTGAACTATGTTATTATAATTAAGAAGTCTACCCTAGTTTAATAACCATAAAGTGTGTTACTTTAACTATAGGTCATTTGGGAAAAGTATATGTCTAGCAGTAAACGAAATAAAATATTTTGATGACGGTTTTCATTATTTTTATTATGATAAAATCTTTATTATTGTAAGATTTGTTAGTCTTAAAATAACATATAGCTTGGTGGTGGTGGTGGTGGTTATATAGACCAAATTATTTATTATTTTTTTAAATTTAAGTGAAAGGAATTTCTAAACCTGAGAAAAATTACAAAAATATTGAATTGCTTGCTAAGAAATTTGTTAGTGACAGCCGTGAACATTTCACGGTTTATTAGTATTATTGAATACATTACAAACGATATTTTTAAATATATAATTTTTCTTCCCTATCATTTCATAACAAAAATTGATTTGCAAATTTTTTCTCACACACACTGCGTTTTTTGCAAACTGTTTGGTAAAATTGTATGTAAATTAAGTAGCGCTAAACACCGAATATATAAATACAAACCCGAGTTTACATAAAAAAGAAAGTAATTTAAAAAAAAACAATAACGATTGCGTAGAGAGGTTTTAATTTTAATTTATGACGTCTCTTTCATAATAGTAAAAGCATTTTTCAAATCAATATTTTTTATTGAAGTCACGAGTGTTTTTTTTATCAGATATGTTGTTTTATATTAATATTTCTTCATTTATATACAGATAATTATAATGGCGTGGAATACATTTATTAAGAACATGTAATTTTAAAATTGACTTCGGTCTATCATTCACAATTATATTATTTTTTTAATATTATTATTATTAAATATACGTTATACCGTTTTAAACTGTCACCACGAAAATACACAACAATAAACTAATAAGGCGAATATGTACGAGGAATGGACATGACAATTTCTAATTCAAGGAATTAAATTCAATGACAAAATATAATAGAAAATGGAAAACTAGATATTTTTCCAAAAAATTATTTCATTAAAGTTTGGTTACTTCGGCTGGCATTTGAGTTGACAGATCTTACACAGTAATTTTGTGTGTTGTTTCACTCCGAATATAACAAAACACGTGTTATTTCACTCGGAATATAGCCAAAGGAATCTAGCAACTTCCAGCTTATTTTGTCCCTATAAATCGGCGCTTGAAATGAGGTAATCAATTTTAATTTCTTATAGAATTTTTTTGCAATGCGATGTTTCGTGTTATTTTATTGGTATTAAGCTAATACGTTTCATCTATTACGGAAACTTGTAGCGTTCGAATTGTGCGTTTGGGCTTAGGGTCATATAACGAATTGCGGACTTCGCGTGAGTACCATATATTAAATTATTCATAAATATATTATGTATATAGGTTAGATGATTAGGGTAAGTTACGGGTAGATGCTTATAAGGCATTGCGCGCCACTGCTTTCTTTTATATAATGCATTTCGTCTGAAAATGCATTAGCATTTTGAGCGATATTGTCTGCAGTCGAGTTCTGGGCAAATAATTTATTCTTTTGAAGATGTTTCTATTTTAAATCTTATTAATGCATTTGCCTAAGTGGAATCTTGTTGGAATTTTAAAGCATTAACTTATTGGACTTCTAAATTTGCTGAAAATTGTGAAAGTCTGTTAGGTTTTTTTGAAATTTGCCGAGGATATTCGGGTGAATGCTACAACTTAAAAAGCGTACGCAAAGGAAAAACACATTTGTTATGTACGTAGTAGGAAAGTTAAATATCGTAGTTTTTATACCTAAGTATATGATTTTATTCTTACTGTATATGAATAAAATCATATACCTAGATACAAAAATATAAGTGGGTATAACAAAGAATAAACCTGTAATGCTTAATTAACATATTTACTCGAGCGTCTTGGCGAACATTCGACTAGAATCTTAGGGTTGAATACGGTCACGAGTGTCTGTTTATCTGAACATTGATCATTATGAAAGAAATTGCAGTCTATTCGATATCCATGTCGTGTTGATGAGCTTGTGTAATTATATGAGATCTTTAATAAAAGACTTTTAGTATTGCAAAATGTCAAGAAGTAACCTTACTTGTAGATAAATTTTAGACAAATGCCGCCATCTTAATCCAAAAATCCATGCGCATGACGCCGCGTACAAAATGTTAATAAACATTTTTAATGATTTATATATACATTTTGTGACGATGTCCTTTCAAGAGAAAAATCCCACCGTGTTAATCTACAAATCCATGCGAATGACGCCGCGTACAAAATGTTAATAAATATTTTTAATGATTTATAGATACATTTTGTGACGATGTCCTTTCAAGAGAAAAATCCCACCATGTTAATCTACAAATCCATGCGAATGACGCCGCGAGCAAAATGCTAATAAATATTTTTAATTATTTGTAGATACATTTTGCGATCGTATTATTGGGTTAGCGTCAAACCCCGCCTTGGTTCAAAATCGATGCGAATGACGCCACGAGCAAAATGTTAATAAATATTTTTTATTATTTATAGATATATTTTGTGATGGTGACTTTGGGTTAGAGACGAATCCCATAGACTTAGTCCAAAGATCCAAACGAATGACGCTGCGAGCAAAATGCTAATAAATATTTTTAATTATTTGTAGATACATTTTCCGTTGGTATTATTGTGTTAGCGTCAAACCCCGCCTTGGTACTAAATCGATGCGAATGACGCCTCGAGCAAAATGTTAATAAATATTTTTTTATTATTTATAGATACATTTTGTGATGGTGACTTTGGGTTAGAGACGAATCCCATAGACTTAGTCCAAAGATCCAAACGAATGACGCCGCGAGCAAAATGCTAATAAATAGTTTTAGGCTACGTTACATTAACGGCACTTCTAAATAATAATTTTAATAATATCCCATAACGATAACCGAAATGAATTGTTTTCAGTTCACCCTTCAACATTAAGAAATAAGAAACATTAAGAAATATTTTTCTTATTTCTGTGTTCTCGTAATTCAACTAATTTTTCCTATGAAATTTATCACCAGCGGTCTTAAATTGAGAGAGCTAGGATGCTGCGACTGATCGAAAAAAAGACTGCTTTCCGAGAGAAAATCTCTCCGAGATAAAATCTTTAGAGTAAATCGAATAGAGATTTTATGATACATTTTACCGTAGACCATATAAGTAACATACAGCTGGACTAGAAATTACTAAGGTTTGGCACTTGATTTTCACGCAATAAAATGTTTTATGCTCTCTATATAAAGGCAATTTCTAGCACAGAACATCCGTAGTTATAGTACAGAAGGAATAAGTGGGAGAGGTCTATAAAATCAGAATCTAAAAAGGGAGAAGTTTGTGAGAGGCCAATAGGAATCTGATTAGAAATTGTAATTAGACTATATAGAATCGTGATTTTAAGATCTATTTTATCATATGAATAAGCAACGGACGGCGAAACTAGAACGTAGTAATGTGTGATTGATTATTCGATTGTCACGCAATAAATTGTAATGTACTCTCTATACAAAGCCAATTTCTAACACTGAGTGAACGTCCGTGGTTATAGTACAGGAGGAATAGACGGAAGAGATCTATAAACTCTTAATGTGAAAACGTAGAAGCTTGTAAGATGCCAATATGAATTTGACTAGAAATTGTAATTAGACTATATAGAATCGTGATTTTATAATCGCGGGACGCGAACATCGATTATTCAATAAAATGTTATGCAATAAAATGTTATGTGCTCTACAGATAATTTTTTTTCTAACGCTGAGTAAATTACCACAGTTATAGTAGGAAAATAGAAGTAGACAGAAGAAGTTTGTGATGCATGTTAGAATCCAATTGAGCAGAAATTTCCTGAAACATTATCTATCTAGCTTTCGAGTCAATGAAGACACCAGAGCTTAGTCTTTTAATAAAATAGTATTCTTACAACGATAAGTAGAAACCTTATCGCTACACGTGATTTAGCCCAGGTAAACCCACGTACTCGCCGTCCAACAAGAGACACAAGACAACAGCAGCAGAAGAGGCAGGCGTTTATACTTTGCTTCACAAGCGAGCGCGTTTCTTTCCCTGCTCCTTAGCCCGCTCTTATGCATGACAATGGGCCCGTGCGCTCCGAAATTAAAGTAACTCCGCTGTATAGTCACTGCGAGAAATGAAATGACTGAAAGTTTTTATCATTAAGTTTGATGTGGTAAATGTAAGTACTTGTGTGTGTTAATTGTAAATATAAGTAAATAGTATATTATACTTGTTTTGTTACCTTAATTTTAAGGTGTTTACTAAGTAGATACAATTTTTTTGCCATTTGGGTCGGTGTAAAGTGAATCCTCCAAATTCATGTTTACTATGGTATAGCCAAAAGGGTAGGGTTTTAAAGAAGCAAAGAATCAGAGGGAATTATGACAATGAAAAAATATATGCACAGCTCTGCTTATCTGTTGTTAATCGACAAAATCGGTTTTTGAGTATTTCGGAGACGCTTTTAATAACTTTAGGTCAGTCAGGACTGAAAGATTCTGATGTATCATTTTTACACAATAAAATCTGTCTGGGCTTATATGTACTGGTAACATAATCCTTATTTAGGATACGGGACTGGTTACCGAGGACATATATTCTTACAACGATTGCGTTTAGAGAAAGGGTTTGACTCAGTCATATAAATTGTAATGGCGGTGTGAATTCTATTGTACAAATCTTGATCAATGGTTTAAAGAAATACATATAAGGATAATAGCTTTTAGCCTGTATCAGTTTAGAGATTTAATTCAATATTTTTCATTATCCTCTGATATTGGTGTTAAATGATCTCTATAAACTATTTTTATTCATAAAACACCCCATGACAGGTGCCAGTAGTAAACTAAAATTTGCAGAATGTACACTTTTGATTGCCCTTTTTAAAATGTATTCTTAGAAATTCATCAATAAAATAATAACAAATATATGTACATTTTGCCATGTGTCTCGGATAATAGATGTAAAAAATTATTTAAAATTGTCTCAACGTTGAAAACATTTTGTGCACTTTTTTCTAAGATTCATTTTTAACCATTTTGGAACGCTGCTAATAACGCTTTTGAACATATTCGATTAGTTTAATTTATCTACGAACTAAATCTGGATTTGAAGCGAAATAATGTTTTTGGTAAATTTCATCTCGATTCATCGCAGCTAAGCCGATTTGACTAACCCTTCACTATGGTGGAACGTTCTTTCAATGTAAATGATTTTTTATATTTATTATCACTAGATAAGCACAGGCCTTTAGTGATGATCAAACCTGGACATATTTACATTCTCTAGTGCAGAAATAAATTAATGTATATATGTATATATATATATATATATATATATATATATATATATATATATATATATATATATATATATATATTTGAAGTAATAAGTTAAACAGCTTAAAAAACTAAAACCAGACTGCGGATAAAACCAACCGCTGATTAAATATCTACAAACAAGTATATATTTTTGTAGTCGTGATGAATACAAAGAATTAAGTACAGTTACTATTTGTGACTAGCGTATGTTAACAACTACCTGAAAACTGTAAGATAT
The DNA here is from genome assembly GCA_039881145.1 of Druceiella hillmani. NCBI lineage: Eukaryota > Metazoa > Arthropoda > Insecta > Lepidoptera > Hepialidae > Druceiella > Druceiella hillmani. Next base: position 8,335,125 of record JAYKKI010000062.1, read on the forward strand.
TATTTTAAAAGCAGGTTATACTATGGCAACATAGGGAAAAGATATTAAAGCAGACATATAAGTATAAACCGATAATAGACAAATTAAGACAGATCTTTTATCCAACGAATTGTTCGCGAATGTCGTACGTGTGGTGTTCTTGTGTAAAATATGATAAGTGTTACAAAACGTCAAGTGCTGAAACTGGTTATACGCGAAGGTCTTAGTGGAGAGCGCCTTCGTTAGATAAAATATTCAGCGTCTTTATGCACTACACTAACAAGTAGTGAAAAAATTATATGGCAGCTGATTTGAAGCGAATGGGCAAGTATTTTTTGCCTGATTTAAATATCAATTTACAGAGAAATATTTAACGGAATTACAAAAGGAAATTATTTATTGAAATAAACTTATTGCCGTTACGTACATTATCCAGCTAGTGAATAATACAAAAAGTTACTGGGTATTAATATTTTGTTTTCCAATATGAGAGGGACTTTATAGTTATATGGGTTTTTTATACCAGTTTAAAGGGTTATTATAGAATTTATCCTTTTTTTAATTTAAAAATGTTGTGTAAACCTCATTATTGTCTTTATCATTATTCTCTGCACCTGAAAAAATATTTTTCAAATTCAGATTAGGGGAGGGGATGGGGTTAATTTATAAGAATAATTTAACAATAGATATATATATATATATATATATATATATATATATATATATATATATATATATAAGCAAACTGTGCTTGACGTGTCGACAATCAGTTACAGAATTCTCAAAATCGCGTCGGACTCTTTTGAAATTAATTTGAAAGCCGCGTTAAGCCTAGCAGATAATTAATTTCTGTCAGTGTTTCAGAGATTTATAACCCCTAAAAAATATTCGAGATGCTACGTCTTCAATGAAAGAATTGAATAGCTTAAACAAATTGTTTCGAATCTTTGCTAATCGACTGTACAGCCATCTCAAGATCCGACCATCTAAAGAGTACAATAGACATACTTAGGTGGCCTAAACGGAACAGGGAAGGCGATATATACCTCGCAACAGCGGCTGACAGGGACGGCCAGCGTCTCGACTGGGTGAATAATGATATGATAATAAAGGAAACAGTTGAAACGGGGGAAAAAATAGTGACAAGTTAACTGTGAGACAGGTAGATAGGGAGAGAGATGGACGACGGAGGGTAAACGAACAAGTTGAGGCCCTTTTTTAAATGATATTGTGTTATGTTTTATTTCGTCTTTCCTCTGGTTTAATATATTGGTGCAGTCCACCGTATTAAACGAGGAATGTGGAGCACAATTGAAGTGTGGCGCTTGGATGGTACGAGTAAATTGTTGAAGAGTCTATCGTACACTTTAGATAATCTTATATTATATATGAATTCGTCTCCCTAGTAGTAGTAACGCAATTTAGTAATAGTATTTTAGAACGGTTCTAGTAATAATATTTTAGAACGTTTGTAATCTGTAATAACATTTTAGAACGGTTGTAATCCGTAATATAAATTATAAAAAAGAACAGCGTTTCTATAACCTTACTTAAAGTTTATGGGAAAACTGTAGGATTCTAGAATTAAAATTTTTGAACCCTAGGAACCTAGGAACCCTTGGAAATATTCTTGATGATTTCTCTAGTGTGCATAATTTCATAAAGATTAATTAGTCCATTCCTTACAGAGCTTTTGGATAACAAACAAACAATGAAAACTTTTGAAATATTAGTGAGGATTTATTATACGGAAGAAAGATATGGATAGTTTAGAATACTCAACGGGTATGACTGGTAACCATTCGGAAATTTTGAACTCTTTCCACAGTATAGACCCAATCTGAAATTCAACTAACAATAACCGCGTCACGAGTTTTAAATTAGTTTAGACTGGATAGGAAATTCTGTTGACTCATTAGTCAAGATGACGTTAATCGGTAAAGTTGGAATTAAACTGTTTGTGACTACTCTTATTCTAAGTATTTAAGTTCAGAGTTAGAGCAAGTTTTCTGCCTTATTTCCATACATTATAACTTTTCGGCCTGAAAAGCCAAAATCTTGGAAAACCATGAATTTTTTCTACCATTTATTTTTAATATCTAAGTAAGTGTTATTTGTAAAATTTTGCAGATATTTGAAACTTTGTACACCGTTTTCGAAACTTCGCTCATCTTATACAGTCTTTTATATCTTTTAGAACGTCTTACGTCTTTATTCATATGAAAAAAGTCCAAAGGTTGAATTTGAAAATTCAACGTCCAAAATTTGTCATGCATGAGTATATGCCCCAGATATGCATATGATGGTTCACAAAAGCTTACGTTTTTAACCAAGCCGTTGTAGAGTCTCCTTATTAGTGACTTTCTAAATCCAAGATCTAGAACTATGCTTTTGTAGGCCCACATTTCGAATGTTTCTATATACTAGTATTTCCTGTGATCTTCTTAATAGTTCCGGTTTCACAACCGTAAAGAATTATTGGCTAGATGTAGCACTAGAGAAGAAGAATTTGAAGTGGGATTTAAAGGCTACGAATTGACTTTGCTATGATACCGTGTGAAATATAACAAGTGTTACAAAACGTCAAGTGCTGAAACTCTACTTATTCGCGAAGGTCTTAGTGGAGAGCGCCTTCGTCGCGTTTTTCACTACAGGTGTCTAAAAAGCATGCGGTTTTCACTACAGATTTCTAAAAAGTAGAGATTCCAATTTTTTTTTGGTTTTGATATTGGAACTGAGAATTTCCCTATTCGTTTGAGGATATCGGCAATTTTGCTTTATTTTAGGCATTCACAGGTAGCTTCATTTCAGGGATTGTACAGTATTATGGACGGGCAAGTGCTGATATATTTTTTATATATCTATCATTATTAGTTTTCGGTGAATATATTTTCATTACATCGTACTATGGAAGTGACCCCATCTGATATTGGGAATGAAATGTCTACTCTTTTGTTTTTGGGAGTAGAATTGAGGAGTTTCATTATAATTGAACTATGCAACCTTGTTCTTTAGTGCTTTTATGCTATATCGTTGTAAACCTCATTACAGTATTATGGACGGGCTAGTGCTGATATATTTTTTACAAATCTATCATTATTAGTTTTCGGTGAATATATTTTCATTACATCGTACTATGGAAGTGACCCCATCTGATATTGGGAAAGAAATGTCTACTCTTTTGTTTTTGGGAGTAGAATTGAGGAGTTTCATTATAATTGAAATATGCAACCTTGTTCTTTAGTGCTTTTCTGCTATATCGTTGTAAACCTCATTTATTCTATGCGAGTAATGGTTTTTTATTGTGAAATAAATTTTATTTCCAACATATATCTTAAATTTTTTTAATTAAATTATTGATTGAAGGAAAAAGTATGCTAAGAAAATAAATGTTATTTTGTCGAAATATAGACAACTCAAAAGTGTTTTATATTTAGTAGATGTAATCTGAATATATAGTCGATTTATGAAATATGTACAACGAATTGTTGTTGAGTTGCTTCAAGAAATTTTTTTTGTTTTGCGTAGTATTGCATGTCACAATTTCAGTTATAAAATGTTTTACGTAATCTTTATCTTATGTTCACTTTAAACTTATACGACACATGCAACCCGAAAGTTTATCTCACGATAAGAGAAAACTGCTATATAAGTATGTAGGGTGTACAACGAAATACGTGGTTCTTTTATGAGTAGTGTGAGATGTATAAAGTAGCTCGTATATCTTTACGGCCACTACCGTCTGTATGAGGTAAACGACAATAACGGAAAGATATGCACCCTGATTTTGCGAATCCTTTTGGAGTTTTTCTTTTTTGAGTTTCCCTGTTTTCATCTTTGACTGATCTGAAGACACCAGCGAATATATCTTGACACCAGCAAATATATGCTCACTTTTTATACCAGAGTGGACAGAATTTACTTATACGTCAACAAATACTTATTTTTAGGTAACATTAATAATATTTGGGATACGTCTGAAATCCATGGGTTACTGAAAATATTAGCAAAAATAATTTCATAAAAAGGTGATATTTCATGTAGTTAAACGCATCAAAAACATTTACTTTACCAAATGACAAGTAACATTTGTCCTTAGTTGATAAAAAATATTTGGGTATTTATAATATCCATTACCTACTTGAAATGTGAATATTATTATTTTAAAATAATAATATTATAAATCTAATAAAAATGTTTTTTTTTGTTTATTGAAATCATAATTGATTATGGATCATTTGGTCGAAAATCTTACGAATAAAAGATTTTAAACTTGTAATGTTAAAATGTTGCGAAAATATTAAAAATATTTATTTAATCATTCGACAGTTAGCGCTATGTTAAAAAAATTATTCTGTTTGCACTCGTACGTAGTAACGTTATTGTAAAATATTATTTCTATACCAAACTCAACAAACCCAGTGTGTTCATGGTTTAAAATGAGTTTTTATAATCATAATATCTGCATTTTCGTTTTTGTCTATCAATATTTGTAAGTGGGCCTGATTATAGCTTTTGACCGGGTCTGCGTGAAGAGGGAAATGCACAGTATCATATATATATATATATATATATATATATATATATATATATATATATATATGTATATATATATGTATATGTATATATATATATATATATATATATATATATATATATATATATATATATATATATTCTATCAATAGACTTATCAAGAGCATTTATACAATTGTTAAGAACATAATGAGATACGGTGAAACAAATTTATTTGGAAAATAAAGACTTAGGATCTAGGGACCTCTGGCAGATGATCTATAGTAGATGGACCTTCCTCGTTCAAAAATTACGATTTTACTCCATTTTTCTATGTGAAGCCTTGTGTGTGAAATTGTATTATTTGGAAATAGGTTGGACCACTCGTTGAAAACTAAATATCTTAACACATTCTGTGAGGGCGCGGATAACTTGTCTACAAAAAGAGTTCACTTCGCGTGATAGATGTCGATACATTGTCAACATATCGAATCTATTCCGAATTTTTTGGCATCTAACAAAATTAAAAGTAAAACAAGTCACTTGCTAAAGCAAAAGCACATACAGCCTCGTTTTTTATTGCTTGGTAAGTAATCGATTGTAAGAGGGAGATAAGAGATGGGCGAGAAAATCCGCTTAAAATGAGGGAGGCCGAAAAGTCACCAAGCACAAGAAAACATTCCGTGGGGACGCGGATAACTTGTCGACATAAAGACTCATTGTCAACATATCGAGTCTATTCCTAATTTTGTTTGCATCTTATAAAATTATCACTGGCTAAAGCTAAAAATGCCGTCCCTCAAAATGAAAAATCAGAACCCTTATATGATGACTTGGATACCGTTCGTTCGTCCGCCCGTCCGTCTGACTTTCAAAGCTTTATTTCTCGGAAACCCCTTGACATATCAAGTTGAAATTGTAAAATTTCACGTTTTTGGTTCACGTACCAAAAAGATGTGGCCCTTTAGAACGTATATTTTTATTGATACAATAAATAGTGTTATTCACTAATTATAAAAACCTATAAGGTACTTCCGATTGATTTACAAATTTGAAAGTCGACATAATGGGAGATCTTACAGCAGAAATGAAGGGAAAAATCTAAAAATGAACGGATTTTAATTCAATGTGGAATTATACATTTTTATAATTAGTTTGTTTTTACGTCTGCCAAAGATATAATAGGTAATATATTAAATTGTGCAAAATTAATAAATGTATACAAGTCTGTACTCACATTTCCTTTATAACTCATTTATTCCTTAGAGAATATTCCAATGTCGCATCTTTTTGTTTAATCTGGTTACTCGTAATCTTATTTCTTCGTCTGTTTAACTGCCGTCAATATTGACGTCAATATCTCTGAAAAAGCAGTCCAAATATTTAACAAGTGAATAAAATAGGGGTTATATTCTGTAACAATAAATATTTTTCTTAAGTGACTTATCGTCAATGATATAGTACTTTCAGCTGGTGGAAAATTACATGGTGTATGAGAATTAATCGTCGCATGTGACAAATTAAATACGTAGGATTTACCTATATGTTTGTAATTAATTACAAATAAATAATTATTTTCATTGTTTTTTTTTAAATGGTTGTTTTTTATGGCTCCAATCAGGACACTTCTTCAGAAGCCATCAAGTTTAGCTTTGTAAAATGAAAAGATATGGACAAATCCAAAAGAATATTGCGAAGAAATATTGTATTATACATTTTTTGACCATCTTTTCTTCAATAAGATAAAAATAGTTGTCACATTTCATCTATTGTAAATTTATCTTTTACCTCATTTCTCGCCAATGTCTTCAGGCGTGGAGTGCAATTATCTCTAACTTCATCTGCATTCTGATGATATTGGTTTTTCCTTCTATGTGCACGTAGATTCATTGTCATTTCTTTCTGCAATCCGTAGGATATGATGAACAATGAGGAAAATATAAGTTCTGATGATATACACATATTTTCTCTTCATAAGCGTACCTGATGATGCTACCAACTGTATCAGGTTTTCAAGAAAGGTTTTTTTAATTAGAAACATAAAATTAATACTCTTAACCTTCCAGTTATAAAATAGGTCTAAAAGCTTTTCCAAATATAACCGTCTTTTTGTGAATAAATGCGAAAGACGTAGAACAAAAGTTTTAAAAGAAATAGCTACAGTTAAATCTAACTGTCTAAAAGGTTTTAAAGTACTTCTGCTCCGGTGTGCTGCTTAACCAAATTCAAAGCGCTCCGTAAACAATTAATTAGTTCTGTGTTGCGGTAATTCATCATGAATTTGCACAATGATATCGGAGTCGCAAACACCATCTATCACGTTGTATATATGTCCTAGAAGACTTCAATAACTCCATCAGCAACAATAGACTCCATTCAATCAATCGTCACGTTTGTAACTGTACAATTTATAACAGATAATCCGATGTGAACGAACTTTGCTATATCATAGAGGCACGCTATGCGTTTATTTTATACGGGTAATGCGCAGATATTTCTAACACCCACGTGGCCTTTTGATAAAGCTCGCGTCCCATAAAATCTTACGGCCGTACGCTTTATGGAGGAGGAACGATTATTTTGTGAGTCCGTTTAGGGGACCGCTCATGGGTGAAGTCTTGCATTTTGGGGCATTTTTGGGATTAACGGTAATTATTATTATGTGTGACAATCAGCGATTGGGGTAAATCCCAATTTAGAAATGGTTTATTCGACTATTTATGTAATTCGGAAAAATAGGAAAATTTTGTAAAAACAAACAGTTGTATTTGTTTTTACAAAATTTTCCGACATGCTGCATTTGTTCGCTGCTACTTGATTAGTTAGTGTGGCAAGTGGACATGATAAGTATTTTTTTAAAAGTAATGTTTCGAACTTGAAGACATCCAGGAAAAAACTCGGACATTTATTTTTCAAAATTTAACTATAACTGAGTGCAAGTATGCTTTTCTATCTTATGGGATTTTTTTCCTTTACAGGCGGTAATACACTAGGAAGTGTCGCAACTGTTTTGGTAAGAAAATAAGAAGTAATCGGGAAGATAATGTACTTAATACTGTTTTGCGAGAATGTATATTTAGCTTGATTCCAGTTTTATGCATATTGGGTCTTTTGAAAGAAAATTTTTTTCAAACAATTTCATCGACTTCGAATAACTTTTTCCCTAGTTTTCGGATGTGGAATTATTTATCTAAAGACTTTTTAATTTCATTTGTGTTAGTTCTGTTTAAAGATTTTCTTTTTCGTAGTCGTCTTCAATATTGTGATCAAGCATTCCATGAAGTTTTGAGTATTATCTTGTGCCTACTGTCATTGGTATTGTTTGCTGATTTTCGCGATTGGCCTTTTTTATTATATTTGGTTGAACAAATTGTCATTTTCATTCAATTCATCCTCATTGCCATCTCTTGTATAGATGGTAGACATCGCCATAGTCACGGTTTGAGACTTAATATTGATTTACTCTTTTGACAGCTGTCCTTTTGTCGTGGGGTATGGAATTTGTATTAAAATATGGAGGACATAAAGGTTTGTTTTAGATGAACCATTCATCATAAAAAGTCATTTTCTTCTGGTTTCTTTGGTTTCCTTGATAACCAATATTTTCTTAAATTTCCTTTGGTGCTTTTTACTCAACTTACTCAGTCACCTTCCTAAACGATTGAAGTCTCAGTTATAGTGAGTTGACTATCCTGATCAACGATTGCAGTGTGATTTTGAAATAGTTGATTTTAAGAAAACGGTTTTCTTTCTCACGATAAAGAAATGGCAATCTTGATATAATAATGCAGTTATTGTCTGCTTGGGCCTTTTTTCTTTTGTATTCTCATTTATTTCTTCCATATATATATACCTATATTGTTTTTAAATTGTTATCCACGAGTTCTTCATGAATTGTTAGTACCGATGTATATTTATTTTCAAAATCATTTGGTTTTTTTACACGTTTCCTGATGTCCCCTAGTTTTTAGTCCTTTGTCGTATTGGTGTTTGTGTTAAGCGTTTTTGTTTTGTGTTCTCGTTTATTTCTTCCATAAACACCTATATTGCTTTTAATTTCTTTTACTATCCACTAGTTCTTCATGAAGTAGTAGTTCCGATGTATATTTATATTCATAATCATTTGGTTTTTTAGATATTCTCTAATGTTCTAGTTTTTATGCTTTGATGTATTGGTGTTCGCGTTGAGCTTTTTTCTGTATTCTTATTTACTTCTTCCATAAACATCTATACTGTTTTTAGCTTTTTTGCTATTCTCGATTTCTTCATGAAGTAGTACTGCTGTATATTTATTTTTAAAATAATTTAGTTTTTTAGACGTTCCCTAATGATCTCGTTTTTGTGCATTGGTGTATTGATGTTCGCGTTGAGCTTTTTTCTTTTGTGTTCTTATTTATTCCTTCCATAAATACCTATACTGTTCATAATTAAATGAAACTAAATGATGTAGTATTATTTCTACTTTATTTAAAGTCTTTACCACGACCTAGATCTCGTTGTACTGCAACATCTTCAGGTGGATAATTAGCAAAGATTAAATCTGAGTTCATTTTTGTTAATTACACATTTGAAGATGTTGTAATACAACGAAATCTAGGTCGTGGTAAAGAATCTAAATAAAGTAGAAATAATTCTACATAATGTAGTTTCATTTAATTCTGAATAATGAATTTCTACAAAATTCACACCAAATACATTCCACGTATAGTGTTTTTAAATTGTTTACTATCCACAAGTACTTCATGAAGTGATAGTGCCGACGTATATTTATTTTCAAAATCATTTGATTTTTTAGACATTCCCTAATGATCTTGTTTTTGTGCATTGGTGTTTGTGTTGACATTTTTCACCCTTATTTTTCATTATGCGTTCGCCGAAATAATATTACCCCTCCCATCTCTGGTATCATCTCACCTCTCGTGCCCTCGTGTGTGAAGGTAATTTTTTACCATTATGTCGAATATGGCCAATTCTATTAGATGTCCACCTACACGCCGCGCAAGTCCTGTTATGAAATTACAATTGCTTTGTAAACGGTTAATTATTTTTGTTCGGCCATAATAGTTTTGACACGTAGGCGGGGATGTCTGTTAAAGTAGTCAGGGAGTGGTCGTGGCCTGTTCACAATAGAGCGCTGACGGCCTCTTAGGAATTTATATATCGTCTAGATAAGTTGAGTGCAGTATTTTGCTGCGGTGCCTATATTGGAGAGATATCGAGAGCATATGACTGTCACCTCCTGATGAAATGGAACGAGCAAGTTACAAAGTGTTTACTTGTTAATGTGGCTAAGTTGAGTGTAATACTTTGCTGCAGTGCCTGTATTGGAGAGGTATGGAGAGTATATGACTGTCATCTTCTAACGAAACGGGACAAGTAAATGACAAAGGGTTTACGTGTTAATGTGGCTCCATGTTATCTAGAGAGCGTCTCATTTTCAAAGGTTCGAAGGATGGAAAGTCTTATCAGGATTGCATAACATTTACACACGAACTGACGACAATAAATCTTCCGACTATTTATGTTCAAACCGCATCATGGAGTTTGAGATCTGTGTCATTCAATGACAAGTTAAATATTTGTTAAATGTCACGTGGAAGAAGAATTACATTTAAAAAAAAATTGCTGAGTGTCCGATTCTATTTATTATCGATAAATTTTATGGACATCGAACTGTGAGGCAGAGCTAATACAGGCTTTGCGTGCTTTATATATTTAGTTGTGACAATTCTGATCAACCTAAACGTTTATACACTATAAACAAATCTGATGGACTTATTTCATAGAAAGTAACTGGACAGCTCTTGTATGTTTAATAAGAGTAACTGTAAAATATTATGACAAATTTTATGGGCATCGAACTATGAGGCAGTACTAACACAGGCTTTGCGTGCTTTATATATTTGGTTGTGGCAACCTAAACTTGTTTGTACTATAAACGTGTGTGATGGACTTATTTCATAGCAAAGTAACTGAACAGCTCTTGTATGTTTAATAAGAGAAACTGTACAATATTACTGATTCTATACATAGAATAAAACTGTAGAATTAGCGTGTCGTTACATTGAAAATATTTTCAAAAAAAAAATGATTTAGGAGGACATACTAAATGTAATAGAATACAACAATATTGTTTTTGGGCTTTTGCCTGTTTGTCTATTATTTGTGAAAACGTGTGTTTGTTCGCACATTCAGTAAGAAGCACTGAAGGGATCTTCATGGTATTTTAAGTGGTGGATTATATAAGACTAGAGGTAACATGTGGGCTCTGTTTCATTGCAATCAACTCACTAGAAATGGTAATTTTAAATTTCAATGTAAAACGCACTTCGAAAAAAAAATTGTAGTGGTTATAGACGACATTACGTGCCTTTCAACTCCCAATATTACAGTTAACTTAATAATTTTTTTCAACGGTCAATGTGAACGGAAGTCATTGACCCAGATATTAATGCCTTTTTTGTAGAAATAAAAAACCTATTTAGTGCTCAAAAGATAAGGAAGGACAGATGAAAGGTATATAGTGTTATGCTATTAATAAGTAATATAGTGTTATGTCTATTATATACTGCTCATTGTGAAGGAATGAATGGTATATAATAGACTATGTAAAATGGACTAATAAATTATCTACTTGCTACAGTATTTCTCACGTATCGAACGACAGTCTCTTGAAGATCACTGGTTTTACTATAAATATGATTATGAGATTCCTAAAATTTTACTTCTTTTGTAAATTATGGTACGCGTTTGTGGTCAAGTGATTAGATTTAATTTTTTGTTATATAGGAATAATATATAATTATACAGATAAAAAAAATTTAAATCTGCTTTTTACCCTTTAAACATTTTTTCTATTTGCACATTCAATTACAAATAGAAAAAATGTTTAAAAACAGCTTTGTCTGTCCATGTGTGTTAGCCTATCTGTACGAATGGATTTAACTCGAAAACTACTGATATATGAATATTTACACATGTTGTAATAGAAAGTAACCGTAAGAGCAATATAGTTTCTATTTTATCATGTTATCTTAAACTGTTTCCAAGTTATGATGATGAAGACTGATCAAAATCTCCGCTATATGGAGGGGAGCGATGCAGTAGGAACACGCGGAAGGTCAGGGGGCAGGGGAAGGGGGAGGGAGGTTGCACAAGTCGATCCGCGCAGCAACACTGCACTTGTATTCGGTCTTTCACGAGGACAAAGTTGCAAGGTGCTGCTAGTATTATATAATTTTGTTGTCGACCTACGATTTTCTCTGTATTAGAATGGAGCGGTTCGATTACTAAATTTGCTTTTATCGCTAAAAGTAATAATCGCAGTAAGATAAGGAATGTGTTAGTGACACATTCCTGGATGACACATTCCTGGATCCATATGGACTTTACATTCCTATTTATAATAAAGTAACGAAGTTTCGACTATCTACTTCTTAATTTTAAATAGAGTAGCGTATAATATTTTATTAAATTTCAAATGATTTTATAAGTAATAAAGTCTACTCTTGTAGAAGGAACGAAATTAGCCGAAAGAAACTAAGACCATCTATCCGATGTTATTTGCACTAAGTTCTATTACAAATCGGAAAAAATATTGATAGAAAAATAATACTATCTTTTCAAAATTTAATAAATTTTATTACATTGCTCGAATTGTTTAAATAAATTTACGTTTGAACAAATCAAAGAGGTGTGGCAGCAAAGTAATTTTACAATGAAAGTTGCGGCACAGTTGCTACTATACTACTTTTGTTTTTTAATTCATATCAGTTTTATAGCGTTTATGTAACTAAGATAGAGTCGAATTGAAACTTTCTTTAATTATGTGCTGGAAACTCTATACAGGTTGCAACAAAGAACGTATCCATTATTTATACAGATGATTCTATGCATAAAACTTAATAATAAAGTATACGAAAGTTGTCGACTCTTGAAAAATCGCTGCCAAAGCTAGGTTATCAACGAAAAAATATTATATATTCGATTTGATGCATAGAAGCGCCTATATAAATAATAATGGGCATATTCATTCTTATATTTTTTTACATCTAGCCGTAACAAAAACGTATCAATTACTCATACAGCTGATTATGTGTATTAAACTGAGTAGAAATTGTTAAAGAACTATAAGGAAATTCTCAATAGTTTTGAAAAATTATTGTCAAAGTTGCGGCTCCGACAAGAAAAAAAAATTATATTTTTTTACGAAACTACTGCAAATATACAGAGTTTAATGCGTATAATCACCTGTATGGTTAATATATATATATATATATATATATATATATATATATAGATATATATATATATATATATATATATATATATATATATATATATATATATATATATATATATATATATATATATATATGTATCTTTGTTACACATATATGAAGAAAACTTTATAAGTATCATAGAGTAACTTTTTTAAATATTATCTATCTTGATGACGTCTAACATCAATTTATATCGATTAAGTGACGTCTGCCTAAAGCAGATCTTAATATTCCAAGTTAAAAGCCCTAGTTACTAAGACAAACCGATCAAGCCCTAAGGGGTCACCTCCCCCGTAGTCAAGGTAACGGTCGTTGCCCTGTCGTAAATTGATTCCAGATTCTTGGTATTAGAAATGTTTTAATTCCAGTCTTTATTTTATTATTTATAAAATAAAAATGTACATAAGTACAGCGGGCAATCAAATATGCGTATATAAGTAAGTGAAACTTATTTTGTCGAACAAATGGTTTATTATTTTAATTTTTAACTGTTGTTAGGCGAGTGTATTAATTACTTGTAGTCATAACTTATTTGAACACGTATATACAAGAAGTATGAAATTATTTCGACTTCCATTAAACGTAACTAAGATGTATATCGTTGAATTATTACATGAAATCGCTTTTGATCCTGCAAAATTTGAAATTACTTAATAATTATGTTAATGAACATTTAGATGGAATTTAATTCTGTAATACTTAAGCACGGATGCATAAACATGTTTTATTGGAATTCCTTGTAATACTCGCTTAATATTACGTTATGTTCAACTATTTTTTTTGTATTTTCACATAGATTTATTTTATGTTGCAAGAGGTTTCTAATTGCAGAGTTTTTTTTGCTTTATTGATCATTTCCGTGATTCAATCTTGGGGCTGTTGTAGTTCGGGATTGATGGTACTAGATTCGCCATAATTATTCAGTGCAAAACTCACAAGTACTTACTTATAGTACTTGTGGACGTCTGAGTAGTAACAGTCTTAGTAATAACAAATAAAGTATGGTAAATAAGAAATATATTTTTAAGACTAGTAACAGCTGTTATCTTTGTCTTAATCAATTTCTTGTCCTTTTTATGTTTGTACTATTGATATTTTTCAGAAAGTACAAAATTTTTGAGAGTTTTTTTCTGTTTTTAGGGTTCGTTCGGACACTTTGTTGTCAGTATGTCGTTCTATCAAGACCCCTTTTTTCAGGAACTCGTGGAGGTATCAAGTTGAAATTAATATCAAATACTTAAGTCTGCGGTCCCTTGGAGCTGTAAAGAAGCTTCTTAGTCTGCAGAATAAAAAAAATCCTAAAATACGACCATTATTGTCGCATTTGTTGGTACTCGCAAGTAAATCAAAATCTATAGGGTACTTCTCGTTGACTTAGAATCATGAAATTTGACAAGAAGCAAGATCTCACAGCACAGGTAAAGGAAAATGTTAAAAAATCGTTAATTTGTAGTTATATTACTTAACCAACATTTTTTTCTTTAAAAGAAAAGATCTCTTTGAAAGTTGCAATAGGCAATATATTTTCGTCCGATAAATTAAAATTTTGTAAGGAATGTTAGTAGGAATATTATGTAACTACCTTTAAATTTTTATAAATACCTAAATGTATACGGATCCCTCGTTACGCGAGTTCCACTAGTATTAGTAAAATTAATTGTTGACTGGAATTATGATTGAAATACTTTTATTTATATAGCTGTGAAGTTATGGAAGGGCGTTATATAGGAGGAGCTTCTTCATATAAATGTTTAGTCTTTATTTCAAAAATAGGGGGCAAAGAAAGATGGGATTCATTGCATACGTCATCGAGATTCTAATGTGATTAAAATAAATGGAGATTTACGATCTTAAAATTTTAAACGAATTATTGATTGGTCCGTCTGTAGCGCTTGACTTTTGAAACTTGGCATATTACTAAAATACGTATATTATCCCGCTCTTGTTTCAATTGGTAACGCTAAAAAATGTTTATATGGAAATATTGGGGAATGGGGAGAGAATGAGATTAAGTACTCGAATTCATATATAGTTTGTGATATCATATGAAAGGGCTAGTAATAAGGGTCTCAAAAACATTTCGCTCCTAACTATGCAAAGAACGGTTTTAGAAGCATACGCAAAGGTTGTAGGAAAACTATAACATTGATACTATGTCTTGAGATATTCTCCTTAATATAGAAATATTAGGGAATGGAGAGAGAAAGAAATTCAATCTCAATATCAAATTAAATACTGAAATCTCAATATCAAATTAAATACTCGAATTCATATATAGCTTGTGGTATCGTATGAAAGGAAACATTTCGCTCGTAACTATGAAATAACGGTTTTTAGAAACATATACAATGGTTGTAGTAAAACTATAACGTTGATACTAGGTCTTGAGATATTCTCCTTAATATATATAGCTCCCCCCCCCCCTCCCACTTAATAGTATTGTTATATATTTATTGTGCTAAGAAATCCACATTAGTGACGACTTACGAGAACTAACCGTTGATTCGTAAACGAGACTCGCAATTGGTCGGTTTATTTTGTTTAACTATTCCATTCACGAAACCATATTTAGTACTAAGGTAGTACACTCTGAATATTCTTTTTGCCATATCATATTTTATATCCTTACCGTTTATCTATCCCCGCAGCAGCTCCGTCATTTTTCACGTTGATGTTTGATTCATTATTTTGATTTGTTATCTTTATAATTATTAAGGTCTATTATAATCATCCCTAATACTCAGAAAAAATATGGATTGGAAGTAAATGATATATGCGTAAATTGAAATTGTAAATAAATAAATTTAAAATCTTGGGCCGCCCGGCGGCTTGTATTCACTTCACTTTCAGGTCCGCCAAACCCAATTTGGTTGCGTAAAGCATACAGCAGATCAGAAACCATAGCGCCAAATTGCACAGGATATGCCTATTCCATGAATGTTATTAGTCTCTCCGCAGTAGAGACTAATAACATTAGTATTAAAATACCTTTTACATGTTATGTTAAATTCCTGTAATATTAAAATACCTTTTATGTATCATATATAATACCTGTTATATTAAAATCTGTGACGCATTTATTTACATAAGTGGGATTTATATCCGCTAAAGATCCTTTTTTTCACAGCTGGAATTTTTTTGTGTCCCAACTATTTTCTCATAGAACTGATAAAAAATTCAAGTCGCTGCCTCAAATAATTTATATTTTGATAGTAAAGAAAATACGTTTATTTACTGAAATATCATAAAATTTAGCAGTTGGAGAATGACTTTGTTATTTTAAAAGCGAAAAAATGTTTTTAATTTTTTTTTTGTTACCGTTTTACACAAAAATCTTGTAACGGTTTTTAAAGAAATTTTCATGTTTAGGATTAGTTATGAGGCAGCGGATGACCATTGTCTCTTTTTGATCTCGTCAAACACATGTGAGGATAATGAATATTATTATATGGTAGAGAAAATTCAGTACAAAACTTTCAACAATTCTTCTACGTCATCGTTTTCTGACGAATTTGGGAGGATATTAGGTATCATATTAAATATTATTTATTGACAAGTGTGTTTCTGTCACATAAAAGCTAATTAATATTTGGGAATCACGAAATAGATACACAAATGTATATTAATACGCTGACAATCAGGCTGATTTTGGAAACAAATTAGATTGGTGCTAAACCGAAATATTAAGTCATTTTTTGGTTCCATTTGGACCCTCATATTTTTAACAATTTATATTCAATCACCCTATTTTTGTATTCGTTTGCACTCAGTAGCCACACACTTGAGTATTGACAATGGTAATAAAAAAGTATTGACAATTATGGCATCGCTGGGTTACTGTTCTCTGCAAGAATTAGCCGACGTGTTAGTCAGCGTACTAAATTTAAACATAATCAAATGTATTTTGATAACAACGAAATTTCTTCGGAACGTGAAAGTTATGTGTAGTAAAGTTCACTCCGCCCAATAAGTATATAAAAGAAAACTATTGATATACAAGAAAACTATTGATATACAAGAAAACTATTGATATACAAGAAAACTATTGATATACAAGAAAACTATTGATATACAAGAAAACTATTGATATACAAGAAAACTATTGATATACAACACGTTTAATAGAATGAACAGATCGAAGTCGTTCGAGATTGCTGGGAGAAGTTACGTATTAAATAAAATCTAAACCATAACGAGGCGATACGTAGCAAGCGACAAATGATTCATTTGCACTATCTATCTACGCCGCGTAGTCGGGGAAGGAGTAGTGGGTCGCCCTAATGAGACGTGACTGAGGGAGAGGGCTGTTGCCATAGCGACGGCGAGATGGGTCTCTAGTCGCCCTTGTTGACAAGACGTAGTCGGATCTGTGTAGGGCGGAGCGTAGTCTAATGAGCGTATGTTGTTGATGATAGGTAGTTAGTGGAATGCAAAAGTTCATGTGGTGTTTTTGTTATTATTTTGTGAAAGATATTATTTATTTAGTTGAATTCATATGTATGGTATGACCTTATTTACTGTACACATAAGAATATAATGACTTTAAACTGACTAATTAAAACCGATAGTTTAAAAAACGAAGAAATACGGTTTTAAAAATACTGCACTAAAGATAAAATAATGATCGAACTGGTTTTCTCTGCCTTTAGTAGACAAGTTGTTATTGAGTATAATATTTGAGTGTGAAAAGTGGGATGCTTTTTCTCATAAATAAATTATTTTCCTTCTCAAATTAATAATTATATGAATGGATATGCTTAAAATTTCAGTTAGGTTTCAAGAAAAAGCGCCCCACGGTATTCTTTCAAATATTATACTCAATAATAAACATGTCTTACACTAGTCCTTACTAAGTAGACAGAGAAACGGGTTCGATAATTGTTTTTTTGTTTTTTAGTGCAGTATTTTAGAAGCGTGTTTTTTTAGTTTTTTTTAATCTATTAATTTCTTAAATGTTAAATTCATTAGTTGAAAAAATAAACAGAAGAAGTGGAGGTACACAATTTGTATGTATTCTTAACTTATTCAAAAAGAATAACAACAAATGGACCTCAAGTTTTTTTTAATGATTTCTTTTTCTATATGTTTTGCCTTGTTTTTTATATTTGTTGTCTTCTTTTTTGATATTTTTTGTGTGTTTTTCTTTACAGTTTACATTCGGATTTGCATATATTTTACGGTCTTCCATATTCTTGAACCCTCATATTTAATCAACCTGGTTGACTGGAAGTGATTTATCATGCAGCAATAAGCCCGCTAAATATGTGTGTGTGTGTGTATATATATATATATATATATATATATATATATATATATATATATATATATATTATCACCTTTCTTTCAAGTGTATGCTGAAGTAGGTACACTGTTAGATTATGACGGACAGAAATGATGAAATTATAAGGGTGTCTTGTTTCATTACATAATACAAAAACGTGAATTACCTATGACAAAAATGATATAGCTCACATTTAAATTTTTTTCCCTTTTTGCATTTATCAACAACTTTATTTAAGAATAGAAAAGTCTATCTGCTTGGTTATTGTCAATAAATGCAGAAACTTCCTATATGTTTTATGCGAAACTTGAACCGAGATATTTCATTTATTTTCTCAATGACATTTTCATGATTTGCTACAAACAAAAAAGGAAGTTAAACACTGACGTTAAAACTGAAATATGATGGATTAAAACAGACATTTTTAACGGACTGATATAATTATTGAAAAAATCTAGATTTCAAGAAAACATGTCATATATTTTTGACCAGTATTCATATACGTATATGTATCTGTTACAGATATAACCAGTATTTTCCATTAAGCGTTTTTTGGAATTGTGGTTATTTTAAAAGACCAATCTTACTTTTCCTTAAGTATGCACATTCTATAAATGCACATTCTTAACGGTTGTTAGGAATAGCGCGGCTTAACTGCGTAAGATTGTACTTAATAAAACTTGCAAAATATTTTCGGGCAGTACGCGTATACTTATACGTATCTGTTACAGATATAACCAGTATCTTCCAATAACCGTTTTTGCAATTATGGTGCCTT
Organism: Druceiella hillmani; assembly: GCA_039881145.1. NCBI lineage: Eukaryota > Metazoa > Arthropoda > Insecta > Lepidoptera > Hepialidae > Druceiella > Druceiella hillmani. The sequence continues at coordinate 8,353,960 of JAYKKI010000062.1, forward strand.
TTAAACGACCGATCCTACTTTTTCTTAAATATTCTACGGTACTATTAATTATTGGAATTTTCGCAAAGAATTTACTTATCATTTAATGAAGACGAAAAGTTCTTTTCTGCGACTTAAGTAATATTCTAAGTGTTTCAGACACAATTAACCAAAGTCGGACACCGACCGCTTATATAAAGGTATTTTAACTGTTTCGAGAGAAAGGGCTAGAAGCCGCAGTAAAAAAGTTTTAATGAGCATTTTAGTGAGAAGTTTCGGTACAAAGTTTGCTTAATTGTGTAGTACTTAAATCTCTATAATACCCCGGTAAGGTTTGGAAATTACTAGAGTAAATAAAGTTTTTTTTACATTTTGGTAACGCAGACAGCATTAAACAGATAAGTTCTGTTATAAAGTTAAAGTATACATTATGAAAATTATTTTATTTTTTTTTACCGTACCACACCTAAAAGATAAAAGTTGTGTTTTCTATGCTAACTTTGTTTAACGTTAGTTTAAACGTCTCAAGTGATATAAGTTTTGAAGCATTTGACGCATTATTGTATTAGAAGACTTTTAATAACATTATTTAAAAAAAAAAACAAAAAAATCATAACGGTGGACGTTTTTACTTTCGATCAACTGAAGAAGTGAAGGAAGACAATTTTCTAATTTTCTAAAATTTCCACCTGGATTTTTTTCATTGAAAGCGATAAAATATTAAATTAGCAAAATTTAAAACATATAAAAATAAAGAAGTGTATCTGGGTGTGTGGAAATACTGTGCGTACGTGCGTTCTTGAATGTGTGTGTACAGTACGATGACGAGCCCCGAACTCTAAGAAATGACTTGCATGAAATTTGATATTTAGTAGTTTTACCAACAGTTTTTTTTCATTCTTTTCTGTCCCCAATGTTGGAAAACATTGGGGCATTTTACGTAGAAAAAAAATTAAAAATAATTTTTCTTAAGTTCAATGATGTTCGTCAAATATTTTCTATTATTACGTTTGTGTTCTAATTAGGTTTTTCGGGAGAAATCTAACTAGGCTTATAGAATATGGAGATGTAGAAGCGAGCATGGCATCAGCTATGGGTTGCTGCTCTGATTATTGTTTTATGAGTCCAACAATACGAATGAGAGTAGACATGCTTGCGTTTAGGGATGTGTGGGACATATTTAAATCGTTTATCTTTATATTCGAAGGCACAAAAGGTGCTGGAAAACTGTTACAAAAGAATATGAATATTGTATTTTTATTTTTATCGATATGGGTAAACAACACTTGATAAGAAGGTCCAAATTTTAATTTTTTTTCTTTTTTTTTTTTCACTTTGAACATTGTTCTAATTTGATTCTGTTATACTTAAGCGAAATTTACGATAAGTGTAACATTCTAATACATAGTTAGAATTGTCTTATTACTGCCACTTTGACATATATTATATTTCCCGTAGTTCTGTATATAATTACTCGTAAACGTATCTACAAACGAATAAACTTTTGTCCACATTGAATTTGTAGATGGAGGATAATTTCCTCAAAAGGGTTCATTACAAAAGTTAGAAGACAGCAAAGAAAAATACTGGGAAATCTACGTTAGCATATACATATATATATATATATATATATATATATATACATATATATATATATATATATATATATATATATATATATATATATATATAGATATATATATATACATACACACATGTGTGTGTGTGTGTGAGTGTGAATTTACGTGAAATCATGTGTGACATTGAAGTAGGGGATGTCGTTGCAAGAGAGAGCACCGTGATGTTTAATTATTGTTACTTTCCCTGGAAGAGAGCGTTAAGTTACATTCTGATAGATTTAATTCCTGTTTTCGAAAGAACTGGTTTAATAATTAAAAAAAAAACTATTAAGCACAAGTAGAACTCGCACTACGATGGCTTTATACCTGTTCTCATGCATGTAAAAGTTTAAATAATTAAGGAGACATGGTCTTTATATTGAACTCAATATATTGCCTAGAGTATATTCAGCAAGTAGAACTCGCATTACGATGGCTTTATACCTGTTCACATGCATGTAAAAGTTTAAACAATTAAGGAGACGTGGTCTTGATATTGAACTCAATATATTGCCTAGAGTATATTCAGAAAGACTCAATATATTGCCTAGAGTATATTCAGCAAGTAGAACTCGCATTACGATGGCTTTATACCTGTTCACATGCATGTAAACGTTTAAACAATTAAGGAGACATGGTCTTTATATTGAACTCAATATATTGCCTAGAGTATATTCAGAAAGACTCAATATATTGCCTAGAGTATATTCAGCAAGTAGAACTCGCATTACGATGGCTTTATACCTGTTCACATGCATGTAAAAGTTTAAACAATTAAGGAGACATGGTCTTTATATTGAACTCAATATATTGCCTAGAGTATATTCAGAAACGGTAATTCAAATAAATTTAATGCCTCGATCTCGTTAATTTATTAAGGCAAAGTAAACAACATAATTTTGCATTGCAGTGCGCATTGGACATTGTTGCAATGATTTTTCTAAAGATCTTTGACCTGTGTCTGATGTTAAATAGGACGGAGGGGGGGGGGCACAAACTGTGAAACACTTTGGAAACACGCGTATCTCATGAAGGGAATACCGTATCCAAAAATATTACTTTACATTTTTGAATGCATTTTAAAAGATCTCTCCAATGACATATAATTTGATGTAAAGTATCGTGATAAAAATTGTTTCACACCCAATGCTTGATGTTTGAGGAGATAAAACCTTGTAAACCGATTAGGTACGGGCTTATGTCACAACTATATCTCGCCTATATTATTCAAAGTTACTTTGTAATAACAGATATTTTTTTTAATGTAAAGAGTGTGACTTGGATGTGAGATTTACTTATTTACACTATATTTTAAGTTATACCAAAGAAGATCGTAATGAGAAAAAAGGCGAGAGGTATAGAGCATGAATTCTAGTTGCCTAAATATCATGGGTCTCAACATAAATCTAAATAAAATAGGTCTAAAACCAGCAAATATGGTCTCTTGCATCTGATTTTCAAAGTTAAAAATGTTCAAAAAAACATTTGAGCTTTACACGAAGAACTGTTTTTAAAAATATCCGAGACGTTTACTAGAAACTATTTCAGAAACTACATATTGGGCGTCTCTTTGAAGTCAAATTGCATACAATTTTACTTACGATTTTCGTCTTTAAGTCAAGTAATTACACAAAAAGTGTAAAATTAAAGCATATGAATTATTTCATTCAGGAACTCGAAGAACTGGACAGCTACAGCAGTAGAGTTCCTTTTGGACTTTTCAGCAAGCCTAATAATCATAACTTTCAATCTATTAAGAATTTAACAATAATTATTAATTTATAGAGTCGAACCTTTGGTGTGTAACTCTGCCATTGTCAATTTATCATTATGTATGTAGACAGCTGCTAGATATGTATAGTAATTGAAATCTGCTCAAAGCAATCAGATGCGAAATGGATCTCCCTAATGACAAAGGGCAATTAGGGCGGGCGGTTGTCATGGCGACTACGAGATCGCCCTAAAAGCTTGCCTGATGTTACTTGTCTTGATGTGTTGGTTAGACCTATGTAGGGTCACGTAAACTTGCATAAAGAGCTTGTATTTAATCCTGACTGGTTAATATGTTGAAACATTATATGTTTCATTCGGATTAGACTGTTAAAGAAAGTTTACCATTGTCAAGGGTAAGGAGTAAGGTTAAGGAGTCATGCTTAGTTGACTCCTTAATTTTCTTAAAGCTGACGAGGTCAAGTGATGATTGTACTTACAGTATTAGCTGTCCCTTTTTATCTGTGCGAATGAATTGCTTTTCTGTATCGTTTATTCTTAGCATATAGTTGATTTAGTAAAAAAATGATAAATTTTATTATTAATAAAAAATAAAATATTTTATTTCAGCGAAAACTCGTTAGAAAGTTAAGGGCCTTTATCTCAAAACGCAATTTTTCAAATAGATGACTGTGATTTTCCAAAAAAATTATAGAACTGTTTCTTTTTTATATTTGTAAACTTATTCTTATAGTTGTTGATCGAAATTATCGAATGAACGATTTTTTATTATAAATTATTTCTTTTAACGGTAACCGTTTTTGGATAAAACACATCAACCATAAGAAAATATCAGATATTATATTTTTTATTTCTTTTTTATTGCAAGCGCGGCCACCGCAAACACTTCTAAAAAATCACACGTGAAAAAATGCTTGCTAAACTATAGTGTTTATTATTTTTTATTGAAATAATCTTATAACAAAATTATATTTATATATATATATATATATATATATATATATATATATATATATATATATTAAAATAAAATAAGTTTTTTGATAGCATGTAATAGTTTTTGTTAAAAAACACCCTATATAACTATTGTTTTTCTTCTTTCCAATTATTTCTTTCTATCTTTCCAAATAGCCTTAATAGTATTAAAGCAGATTTTGGTTAAGGTTTAGTCACCTTAAATCCTGACGCTAGCTTATTTAATTGTTTTTATGCTTAGCACTAAAACTATCAAATAGTACAAAATAAGTGAATAGATGAAATTACTGCGAAATGTGCGAATTTTAGACGAATGCCAAGATTTAATTACAAAAATCTCATTGTTAGTGGGAAAAATCATACAAAAGGTGAGCATCCATTTATCAAACTATCATGAACGTTCCTAAAACTTCCATAATGTGGGTTATATTACATTCCATTAAACCTTAATGCAAAGATGATGGTACGTTAAACTTCTCTTCTTCAGCGTACTCGGACCTTCGCTTCTATTGTCTGCATTGTTTGAAATGAGCTATTGTAAAGTACTTTCATCGCCAAGGTATTACTTAATCTAGCTAAACTCTGGTAGTAGCAATTAGGCGCTAGAGAAGGGGTTTCTTTATCCTGTGAATAGCATGAATTTAGTATCGCTCAGATTATACAGGTGAATAAAGCGTTAAGAAAGAAATTCTGTCGGTATTATTTGCAATAATTTCTTTTTGTGGAACATCTCAATATATTCGAAATTTTACTCTAAAATTGACGAAAGACTGTCAACTGCTATAGATTCTAATATTTCAGTTTTAGACGTGTCTTTTTTAAGCAAATTCTATTAATGATGCTCCACTTATTGGTCAGTGGAAGTTTATATTTGTCCAATTGTGATAATAAAAAATTTTCATCAACTTATAAAATAGATGAGCTTAGCTAGAATTGAAATTAAGAATATTTGGGCTTGTTGTTATCCAAGAATTCTAAATTTGTTGACACATTTTTATTTGAATACAAGTTATCGAAAAAGTCACCAAATTTAAATTCTGGGATTCTAGATTGATATAAGTGGAGAAAACGCCTTTTCAATTTTTTTCGAAGTGAGTAAGGCGCTGTGGGACAGAAATTGCAATCTGAACGTGACAGGTGGATAGTATATTATTATATATTTTCATTCCACCAATAGTCAGAATACAAAGTCACGATTGGAATAGATAAAAAAATCTTCAAAAATGTTGGAGTGAGTAAGAGCAACAGTAAGAGTTCAATTAACTGTTTGTTTTGTAAATTAAGTTTACCTTGAATATATTTGGCGTTAATTTTGTAGAAATTCATGATTATAATGTAGTATTATATCTACATAATTAAAATTTAACCACAAATCTACTTTATTTAAATTGATAACCAGTCTCTTTAAACTTTTATCTCCTTTCTCTTTAAATTGCCCACCTGAAGATGTTGTTGAGCAATGAAACCTTGGTCATGATTAATAATTAAAATATTAAATAAATATAATACTATATCATGTAGTTTCATTTAGTCATGAATAAAAATTAAATGTATATCTTCATAATATATATATATATATATATATATATATATATATATATATATATATATATATATATATATATATACAGTCTTTCGTAACTGTACCATTCAATTATTATATCTATATACATATTTCATTAACAGATTATTTCATGTTAAATCTGATCATCACAATGCCCAAAGGGAAACTTATTAATTATAAATAAATTAATCATTATTAATAGATAATTTGTTTTATTTACTTCCCTGAATAAGGCTGTGTATATTGGTTGCTAGTATAATTAGTCATATGTACTTTAAAATTCGTTTTAAAACGAATTATATTTTCAGTTACAATAGAAGTATATAATATATACATAACATTTATAATATTTACAAAAATATTGCAAATTACAATTTTTCATAATTGTAAGAGTGTACTAAGGTGGACGACAAATAGGGAGAGATGGAGAGGCATCATGAGGCGACTAACAACTACCGCCCATAATAATACTAGATGCTGACCACCACCGCTCTGTCAAGAGCGAAACGACGGAGAAGGAAACCATCCAATTGCCTCGAGAACAAGTTCGCTTTTGACGATCCTTGTAATAATTTGAATTATTAAGCCTAAATAAATTTATGGTGATTTTATCAATATTAGTAACCGAGAACAGTGCTCAGTTATTAACTGCAATGTATGAATGTCAGAATTGTTAAATATGGTATATATAAAAGATCACATACATATCGATTGGTTCCTAGGAAGACTAACTACTTGAGAGTGAAAGCTCCTGACAAACATTCAATTGAGAGTGAAAGAAACTAATAAACTAGCCATTTAATATTAAATAAAAGCATGTGTAAGAATTAACGAAGTGAAAATGATATCCCGGGATAAATTGACACCCCATTATAATCATTGCTTATCTAGCAAGTTGGAAGAAGCTTATATTTGTAGATTTATTACTAAACTATTCAATTGGGATTGAAAGAAACTAATAAACTAGCCACTTAATATTAAATAAAAGCATGTGTAAGAATTAACGAAGTGAAAATGATATTCCAGGATAAAATGGCATCCCATTATAATCATTGTTTATCTGGCAAGTTGGATGAAGCCGATATGTGTAGACTGATTACACGAAGCTGGCGAATGTTTACGGATTGTGAAATTACTATTTGATACCCATATTGATAGCAGATAACCCAAACTCTTTAATTTTGATCTCCATACCATAGTAAGCGCGATTTACAGTTAGAATGCCCTCAAACCTTCGATAGAGCGATTTAAAATTGAAGTCCAGCAATGATACGGTCAATGACTATTGAACTGTCTTCCTTATCGGGCGCCCGAGCCGACCGCGAGGAGGTTAATGGCGAGGAAGTCATCGGTTAATAATGCAATTCAGGTAACTCACTGCGAACGTACTGTGCAATGCATTATCTATATGCACCGAATCTTGGGCACTCAACCAGTTTATCGATTGCATTGTGATGACAAATACTCTTGGAATAAAATATAAAGTGAACAGCTTTTTCGATTGTATATATGAGCTCCATATCAAATAAATGTCTTAATAGACAGGAAAATCCAGTTAATGTTACCTTTATTTGCTTGGCTATACTTTTAGCTACGAGTTCGGGATTTTTCTAGATAGATTGAGGAAAGTTCTAGGATATTTTTTATAATATTTAAGTGGCGTTGGATTAATGATAGTTGGCGACCTATGTTGAAACACCTTACATCAAAGAAACTTGATTTGAATCGGCATCATATACTGTTTTTTATAATTTGTAAGTTCCAGCTGGACTGCAATGGGACAATCACCTCAAAAAATGTATGCCATGCGATGGACGAATCAATAGTGTCATAAGAGGCGGCGAATATTTAGTTCAATAAATCAAAAAACGAATATTTAGTCTAGATAGCGTACCCCGCAAGTATTTTTGAAATAGATCTTTAACTATTACGACACCTAATTAGAGAAAATCTTCAACTGACTGCTCGGCAATTAGCTGTAATACTCAATTGCCGTTATTGCATAATTGATATGCATTTACATAAATTACGAATTGTGCGAATGCGTGTCTATTATGATACTTACTTCTCCTTATTTCAAATAAAAATTTGATATCAACACGACTCGTCTTTTTGAAATAGATGTTTAATTATTACGAAACCTAATTGAAGAAAATCATCAACTGATTGCTCGGCAATTAGCTGTAATACTCAATTGCCGTCATTAGATAATTGGTACCCATTTGCATAAATTACGAATTGTGCAAATGCGTATCTATTATGATATACTTTATTCTCCTTATTTCAAATAAAAAATTGATATCAACACGACACGTCTTTTTGAAATAGATATTTAATTATTACGACACCTAATTGAAGAAAATCATCAACTGACTGCTCGGCAATTAGCTGTAATACTCAATTGCCGTCGTTAAATAATTGGTACGCATTTGCATAAATTACGTATTGTGCAAATGCGTATCTATTATGATACTTTATTCTCCTTATTTCAAATAAAAAATTGATATCAACACGACACGTCTTTTTGAAATAGATGTTTAATTATTACGACACATAATTGAAGAAAATCATCAATTGACTGTTCGGCAATTAGCTGTAATACTCAATTGCCGTCATTGGATAATTGGTGCCCATTTGCATAAATTACGAATTGTGCAAATGCGTATCTATTATGATACTTTATTCTCCTTATTTCAAATAAAAAATTGATATCAACACGACACGTCTTTTTGAAATAGATGTTTAATTATTACGACACCTAATTGAAGAAAATCATCAACTGACTGCTCGGCAATTAGCTGTAATACTCAATTGCCGTCATTGGATAATTGGTGCCCATTTGCATAAATTACGAATTGTGCAAATGCGTATCTATTATGATACTTTATTCTCCTCATTTAAAATAAAAAAATTATATCAACACGACACGTCTTTTTGAAATAGATGTTTAATTATTACGACACCTAATTGAAGAAAATCATCAACTGACTGCTCGGCAGTTAGCTGTAATACTCAATTGCCGTTATTGCATAATTGATATGCATTTGCATAAATTACGCATTGTGTGAATGCGTGTCGATTATGATATTTTATGCTCTTTATTTCAAATAATAAATTGATATCAAAACGATAAGTGCATATGACTGAGAGGTAGAAAAGACACTCTTAAGAAGGTATTGAAGAATGTAAGAGTCTAAATACAATAAGAGTAGCTGTAGTACTGACGTGTTAATTCCCATGTTTACACATGGAAGCGAGTCCCTTTGATTTATGGAATTAATATGAAGAAATATCGTCGGGTATTACATTGTTGAAGAAAGTGTGATTGTCAGAATAAACAAAAACATGTCTGAATGATGGCAATTTAAGAAGCTTTAAAAATATTAGTTTGGTACCCAATAAGCCATTTGGGAGTAAAAGCAACTGGTAAACAAGCTACTCGACAGCAAAATCAACTGATAAATTTGTCACTTCAGAGTGAAAACAACTAATAAACTGGCCATATAGGAGTGAAAGCAACCGATAAACTAGTCACTTGAGAGTGAAAGCAGCTAATAAACTGGCCACTTAAGAGTGAAAGCAGCTGATAAACTAGTCACTTGAGAGTGAAAGCAGCTAATAAACTGGCCATTTAAGAGTGAAAGCAACTGATAAACTAATCATTTGAGAGTGAAAGTTACTGATAAACTAACCAATTGATCTTGAACAGAGCCTGTATAAGAATTAAGGATATGAAAGCGATATGTCAGTATAAAAGGGTGTCACATTATAATTATTGCTTATCTAGCAATTAAGAGACAGCGTAAATGTGTAGATTGATAACTATATTGTAAACTCGAGCTTTGAATTAGTCATATATTAATTCAAATTTAGTTGTATGATGCTAATACGGATGTATGGAATCACAAACTGGTTTTGATTCTTGGTGAATCTTGATCTTGATCTGGACTTAGTCTCGGCTTGATCTTTGTTATTTGTTCAATATCAGCATATACATTTATTCATTGATATTCCCAAACATGTTGTCGTTTAACGCTTTTTCTAGATATAATACCACTGTTATTACGCAGTTCCTTTCGACATATGTCTTACAATATTTAGTGAAACATTATAAGACGTATGTCTAAAGGCGCGTTTTAAAAATCTTAATGGCGATTCATTTTCGTTTAGAGTGAGTGGTAATTTTTTTAAATCATACGTATAATATTTATATTTCAAATAAATGTTTCTATTCTATATTAATATTAATATTTCTATTTTAAGATTTCAAATGAATATTTGTAAATTGTAAAATCCGCAACAAGTGATACAAGTTTTTATGAAATACACTAAGATATACGAGTATACCGATTGGGGTAATATATTAGAAAGACTTGACTAGTTTAATTGTAATTGGTCCTTCAAATTTTACTCAATCGTTTCTCGTTTGTTTTATATAGTTCTTATCAATGGATATGTAATAACAAACATATTTTTATATTAATATGAAGTATATCATATTTTTAAATACATTTCGTTTAGTAAAATTATATCCCAGTTAATTTTTCGACATTTAATGACATTTTATCAAAATTTTTACAAAATTGTTTTAAGACCTGTGAAGCTTTATTGACTTTATTTATTCTCTATAGTCATACTATGTATAAAATATATTTGTTATATAACATTATCATATTTGTTTGTCAAAATATGTCATTAGTTATATAATTTGAATTAGTCCTTCGCAATGGTTGGGGCCCACTGCCCATACGTGAGTGTGCGTGCTTCGGCCAATGTCTCGGGGCGAGCGGATCGACGCGTCTAATGACACAAGAGTCGTGACCGCTGCACCGCGTGACCCGTCGCATTTGATGCGCGAGATGCTGGAAACAGGATAGGTACTCGCTGCACATATCTATATGACTTGTGTATGACATTTTTACTAATTTTCAACACTTAAAATAAATTATTTCCTGCAAAAGCAATTTTGAAGACAATTTTTTTACATTATTGATTTGAACATAGATTAAGTAAGATCAGATAACATTAAACAATTGTGTCAGGACCAAGAAAATTCAGTCTCTCCGCTATCAATAACTTTGTGCGAGTGTTTTGACTCTGTAATGAAAGGGATAGAGAATCAAATAATTCCAAATAGAAAAGAGATACTTTTTAAGATATCTCCGCTGTCAATAACTTTTTACGCAATAGACACTGTAATGAAAGGGATAGAGAATCAAATAATTCCAAATAGAAAAGAGATACATTTTAAGATCTCTCCGCTCTCAATAACTTTTTACGCAATAGACACTAATGAAAGCGATAGAGAATCAAATAATTCCAAATAGAAAAGAGATACATTTTAAGATCTCTCCGCTCTCAATAACTTTTTACGTAATAGACACTGTAATGAAAGGGATAGAGAATCAAAGAATTCCAAATAGAAAAGAGACATATAGGAGAAATTTCAACAATCCTCCCAATCATTTAACTGCGTCACTCAGTTTCACTTTGGTGATTCATATATATATATTTTTTTCTTGTCACGGTGCTCTCGCTGTCCTGTAGCCAGATTTTCTGAGTAAATAAATCTGTGAATATAAGCTTTTAGTTTTCTGATATATTTTCAAGTGCGCGTATACGAAGACGCACGTAGGCACTTGTATCTCTAAAACAGCAGATTTCAAACTCTTATAGACTACACGTACCACTGGCCACCAGTACCAATAACCAGTACCAGTGCCAGTAACCAGAATTTCTGAAGGCGAAAGGCAAAAGCCACGATATATAATACAAAAAATATATATTTTTATATGTTATAATACGAAGACACTTATAATAATATTAAATATTATGATAGTTTGTATAGCAGTAATTATCATATCCGAATTAAATGTTTAGATTATAAGAGAATTTTTTACAAATGGTATATAAAAGATGGATATTTTCAAAAACTATTGTTTTTCTTTACCATTTTAACATTCTTAAGGCCCGTATAGATTACGGCACTAATTGCGACGCAAATGTCTGACACTAATGTCTGTGCTGTTCACACATAAAAGGGTTTCGGTGTCGTAGAAAGAGTCTGGACACTGATGTCGATTGGACACTGATGTCGATACGCAAGTGTCTCGGCTGTTAGTGACACATACAGAGTGACATACGGCGGCAGTCTTAATTTTGCACGCTTCAATTAAGGAACAAAATAACCGAAATAGAAAAGTAAGAGTCCAACAATGGATATAAAGAAAATGAGAATTGGATTGGGAGCTTATCATTGATTATTAAATGAATTACGGTATGAAGATCCCAAATCATATTTTTTAATAATTATTTTATTAGAAAAAGTGCTATTTTTGAAGCACTTTTTCTAATAAAGTAATTAGTAAAAACTTACAGGAACCTCAAGGATATGAAAGAATATGTATTATGATTGGCACATTGATCGTTACCACATATTTATTTCACAAGAAAAAAACGGAAACCTTATAAATTAGCTCGATTACTCTGACAGAACCCTCTTTCTCAAAAACCGTTAAAAGTATATATGGAAATTTTAGGGGGGGGGCAGAATCCTTTACAGTTGCTAATCATTCTAAAAAAATATTACTATTATTTTAATTTTAATAGCAATATTTTTCCAAAACCAATACTTCAAATAAACTACCACTGAACGCTTCAGCACTAATCAAAAGTACTTATATGTATAATGTAAATATAATTAAGAAATTATATTTGAGTAATCAACTCAATTATAATTTTTATAAAGCGGTGACATAAAATTTACAATTTAAATCTTTAAGTTCAATCTTAATTAAGTATTCAAAAAGCTTCTTTTAATATAAGGATTTATTAGGCGGTAAATATGCATCGACGAATTCAAAAACGAAAATATTATATCAACTTAAAAAACTTCATAGTTCACTTCTCTTTTTTCTCATCTTCCTTATTTCGCTGTGTCGTTAAAATTCGTAAATGCCATTTTGATTCAACGCGGGTCGCGAGTGTGAATAATTTCGCGCCGGTTTGAAAACTTGGACACTGCGGGTGATATTCAAAATGCAAGCTTCTTTTAATATGAGGATTTATTAGGTGTAAATATGTATTGACGAATTCAAAAACGAAAATATAATATCAACTTAAAAACTTCATAGTTCACTTCTCTTTTTTCTCATCTTCCTTAATTCGCTGTGTCGTTAGAATTCGTAAATGCCATTTTGATTCAACGCGGGTCGCGAGTGTCTGAATAATTTCGCGCCGGTTTGAAAACTTGGACACTGCGGCAGATACTTCCGACACTATCGTTCACACGACGCTCAGTGCGACACTGAATCAAGTATCGCAAGCCCAGATAGTGGTGTTCACATGCAGATACTCGATGTATATATTGAATGTATAAACCAAAGTCTCGTTATCTAAACGTAGCTTTAGAAATAACTTTATCATAATAAAATAATTAATAGTTGAGTGGTACGCCACTTATTATATTTTGTATGGTGGTACGCCATTTATATATTTATATAAGTGGTACGCCATTTATATATTTGTATATCTTATGAGCGGTACGCGAAAAAAGTTTGAGAACTACTGATATAAGGATATTAAATATTTGGTTTTGTTTTACAATCTGTGTTTCGCTTTAAGATAAGTTGAATTTTACTCTATGCCGTTTTTAACTTATTTTACCCTGCTGTTTAGAAGAGAAATTTCTATAAATATTAAAAGAATAATTTCTAGAACTTGTTTACTAAATAGATTCTATTTGTCTTGTTACGTAGTACCATATTGTTGAACATGTTTTTTAATATAATGTTTGAAACGAGTGAATTGAATATTATGAATAAACGGACCTCTCGTTATTTTCACAGTGTGTACTCGTAGTTAGTCGCGATTATGCATTAGGGTTTGTCTTGTTTACGAAGCCTGCTCATATATCTAACAAAATGGTAAACAATCTGTGTACTCGTATTTGCAATTAATGATTATTCAAAAAGTGTTGAACATGTTTTCTAATATAATTTTTGAAACAGGTGATTTGAATTTTACAAATAAATGGATCTCTCGTCATTTTCACAGTGTGTACTCGTAATTAGTCGCGATTATCCATTAGGGTTTAACTGGTTTACGCGGGTTGCTCTTATACCTAACAAAATGGTAAACAATCTGTGTAGTCGTATTTGCAATTAATGATTATTCAAAAAGTGTTGAACATGTTTTCTAATATAATGTTTGAAACAGGTGAATTGAATATTATATATAAACGGACCTCTCGCCATTTTCACAGTGTGTACTCGTAGTTAGTCGCGATTATGCATTAGGGTTTGTCTGGTTTACGCAGGCTGCTCATATATCTAACAAAATGGTAAACAATCTGTGTACTCGTATTTGCAATTAATGATTATTCAAGAAGTGTTGAACATGTTTCCTAATATAATGTTTGAAACGGGTGAATTGAATATTATAAATAAACGGACCTCTCGTCATTTTCACAGTGTTTACTCGTAATTAGTCGCGATTATGCATTAGGGTTTATCTGGTTTACGCAGGCTGCTCATATATTTAACAAAATCGTAAACAATCTGGATACTCGTATTTGCAATTAATGATTATTCATAAAATGTTGAACATGTTTTCTAATATAATCTTTGAAACAGGTGAATTTAATATTATAAATAAACGGACCTTGTCACTTTCACAACGTGTACTCGTAATTAGTCGCGATTATGCATTAGGTTTCATCTGGTTTACGCAGGCTGCTCATATATCTGTGTACTCGCATTTGCAATTAATGATTATTCATAAAAGTGTTTAAAGCTATATTAGAAATATAAAGTTCCGAAAACAATGTAATTATATTCCAAATTACTAAAATAGCTGTTATAAATTAATGTACCAGTATGTATTAATGAAAATATTTCTTGTTGATTAGCTTAAAGTTTAGTATTATACATTTATATGTGTATGATATTATAAAAATTCTTTCGACAGTTCTTTTGTTTATTTATTAATTTTTTGTTTTATTGTAAGAACTACTTAAATTATTTTGTTGAAATTCTCGTTGAGCGCTGCTTTGGAATTCCTGGTAATATAAAAGTAATTTTTTTTTTTGCAAAACTTGTTAAAGAAAGGTAAGACGAACCTTTGTCGAGACTTGATACCAATGATGAATTTAAAGCCAATAAGTGTTATATTATCTCGTGAACTTTCAATATTACGTCTTCGTAGTGTAGAACCAAAAAGAAACAACTTACGTGAAGTACATTTTCAAAAACTGAGTGATAATAAATTGGTTTGATATAAATTATATAAGAGTATATATTGTTACAGTTAAATATTTTAATAGTGAAAATCGATGTTTATGGTGAAAAAGGATTTTATATCATGATGTTATTATTAGTTGCATTTCTAATCGAATATATAATTATAATATTTATGGTAAAAGCTATCGTCATGGTCACAACTTTAGGACCTTTGTCAGTTTAATGTGGTACAGCTTATTACCAAAACTCTTAGCAATGCCAGAAACTGTGGCAGGAATTTGGATATTTCTCACGCAATACAAGTGTTTAGATTGAAATTTTAAGATCGAATGTTTTTTAATGCATCTTAAATCGTGGCTAGCTTAGTAGTCGATACATGTATATTATTAGAAACTCGTTTGATACATGCAATTTAATTATTGTATTACTATAATGCTACGTGCGTCACAGATGACGTCCGTCATCAATCTTCAATTCGTTGGCTCTTAAATGTTAGTAAAGGTACGAAGCAATATTGTGTTATATCATTGGTGCAATTAAATTTATGACAAAATAGAAGTGTGGGGAAAATGACTAGAGAAAAAAGAGATTTATGAACAGGGAATACAAAGGTCTCTTGTTCAATGAACGGATGATGTCGATGAAGGGTTGTTGTTATAAGTATTTATTTAGGATAGTTACGTCCCGCGGTTTTACTTGCGTAGAATTATCTTAATTATGCTGCTTTCCCCTCGTAGAGACTAAAGCCTTCGATTCGTTCGTCAAACAACATCAGTCGTCAGGTGCGGAAGTATGTCGACGGCTATACTCGGGACGATCAGTCAGTAATAAGTCGATTGCTGTCCACCTTGCACTGTTTATGCAGTATCTCCCGACTTCTGTTACATTTTTTACCACTGTTCTGCTGCTATGCATCATATCGTATTCTTATATAGCCTTTAGATAATCTTCCTCAAATTCTAGGCTGTCTAACACAAAATGAATTTTTTTAATCATATATGTGGTTACAGAGGTTAGAGCGAACATTGTTTGTACAAACAAATAACCTTTACTGTTTTACATGTTAATGTAGAAAATGGATATCTTTCTTTATACCGCTGTTTTGAAATAAGACATAATTTGGGGCATAAGTTTAAAAACAGAAAATTCAAACTACTTTCCCAATTTGAGGAAATCGAAATTTAATATATTGTGTTTAAAGAAAGTATAGGGAAGAAAGTGGAAGTGTAATTATTTTTCTTAGTTATTTATTTATGAAAACGTCAATAAAGTTACGTAAAAAATTAAATCTTATGTCCTATAATAAGGACGTAAAAAGAAAAATTCATTAGATTGATAATTATTGTTGATTGGAAATAATAAACAGGAACGAAACGTGTAAAGAATTTTCCACAATTGGAGAGGTAGCTAAACTAAAATGAAATAAAATAAACGGCCAAGTGCAAATCGAGCTTGTGCATCGAGGATTCGATGCCGTGAATAATTATAATGAACAAAACATTTAGTGATTTTTTTTACAGTTTATTTTATTCTTTCTGACATTTAACATGTTAGGCCTTGTGATGTTGGAGATAAGGGGGATAAGATGAGTATATTTTCAAAAAAACGCTTATAAACCTAAATTAAAATGAAATTAGTTTAAAATGTACTAAGAATGGGTTTTTTATATGACACGCCATTCGATCTGGAATAAAGAAAATAAAATGTTTCTACCGCTCCTTTTAAACGAAATTTTTAGGTCTTAACACGTTTAAACGAGTTATTCAATTAGGCCCAGTTGTATAAAAATAACCATTTTTGAAGGCAGACGTTACAGACGCACTGTGATTCCATTTTGAAGCCACTCTAGTTTGTAGGAAATTTTTTTCAAATCTAATTAAACCTCCATACATAAAATGTGTAGTGGGACTGACTAAGAATGCGTTTTTCATATGACACGCCATTCGATCTGGAATAAAGAAAATACAATTTTCCCACCGCTCAAGTGAAACGAAATGTTAAGGTTTTGGAATGTTTAAATGAGTTATTCAACTAGGTCCAGTTGTATAAAAATTACCATTTTTAAACGCAGACGTTACAGACCCACTGTGAATATTTTAATGGAGATTATTCCATTTGAAAGCCATTCCAGTTTCTAAGAATTTTTTTTTCAAATCTAATTAAACCTCCATATATCTTCATAACATAAAATGTGTAATCAGACTGACTAAGAATGCGTTTTTCATATGACACGCCATTCGATCTGGAATAAAGAAAATACAATTTTTCCACCGCCCATGTGAAACGAAATGTAAAGGTTTTGGCATGTTTAAACGAGTTATTCAACTAGGTCCAGTTACATAAAAATTACTATTTTTGAACGCAGACGTTACAGGCGCACTGTGATTATTTTAATGGAGATGATTCCTTTTTGAAGCCACTCTAGTTTGTAAGCAGTTTTTTTTCAAATTTATCTTTATTACATAAAATGTGTAGTCGGACTGAAACATCGTTTTTTTCAGGTTTAAAACATTGTTTTATAACTCCAGATCACATAGAATAACTTAATCCCAGTGAGGACAATAGAATATCCATAAAACCTCATCAAGATCTAACATAAAATCACAGGACAATATTAAAAAGCTTTAGCAACCCTGAAACGATTTGTAACATCCTCGCAAATGATTTAAATATAAACACAGCATATTGCAGCACACTGTACACGTCTGTGCCTCACAGACACTGCGTACCGCGACAAGATTTATTATAGTAGGAAGCTCCTTTAGAAGTGTTCAGACCCGTACGCGTTTATTAAAATTAAAATGTTCTAAATCCGTCCGCCGCCGGCAGGGTTCGAACCGAGGACGCGAGCAGGTAGAGAGAAGAAAGGATGTTGCGAGCGCGGTCTCTCACTGTCTCTTTCATTTTCTACAGGGACCGGTTCGTCCTTTCCCTTTCGGTCGAAACTGGTTTGGTTACGTCGAGAAATGTCCTTATGGTCCCGTCTGAGTCGATGGTAGGGCGTAGTGTTGGGCGTAGTCGATATGTTAATTACATCGATGTATAGAAAATGAACCGTAAAATATTTGTTGTCGATATGCGTCTGGCAGTGAATGATATATGTACATATATAGACCGGTGCCATGTGACTTTAAATTTGTTTTTGCCTTAAATAAAATAGATTCATTAAAATAATTTCTTTTTGATGTGAAGCATCTAATAGAGCGTTTGGATGGGATTAAAAACATTCTGATGGTACGTCGCGACGTGCCATTCGACCATTTTCGCATCTTGTCGGCTCCTACCAATTTTTTTCCGGCTCACACATCAACAATTTGTGATTTTCTAGTATAAAAAATGTTTTAAGGCGTCTATAGTTCGAATGGGCTATGATGAAGGGTACACTTTTCAACTGCATCTCTACAGTGCTTTCGGTAAATTTGCAACATCGATTCGACCAATAAAACTACGAATGTGATTATTAAAATATTGTTGATATTCTTTTTAAAATAGCCAGCGCGAATATGTAGATGGAAATGTTTTCGACAAGGTACTATTTCTTGTAAGGCAGGAATAGAAAATCTTTTCATTTATAAATAATTAACCACTACACTACTAAAGCATTATACCACGGGTCCGATTGTTATAATTCTGAGCTGATTTAAACCATGGTTTACTGCTATACAGTTTTACTTTGAACTGGCACATGCGTTTCCACTTTCATACGGAATTCCTTAACGAAGCATCTTTGAGCAATGATGCTACAGCCTCGTATTACTTGATCTCTGCATCATCTAATCACGCAGTTACCTGTTTAATTGTCTATTACTGAGTGTTTTAATATATTTTATGCCTAGCATATGTATATTTTATGATATTGTATGTTTATTTATATTTATATGTGGCTAGTCGATGTTGATTTCGTTAAGGTTTTTGTCGATGTTTAATGTTTATTTTATTTTAGAGTGACGCAAGAAGATAAGAAAAAACAAACTTAATTATTGTCTATTACTGAGTGTTTTAATATATTTTATGCCTCGCATATGTAGATTTTATGATATTGTATATTTATTTATATTTATATGAAGTTAGTCGATGTTGATTTCATTAATGTTTTTGGCGATGTTTAATGTTTATTTTATTTTAGAGTGACGCAAGAAGAAAAAAAAACAAAATTAATTTTTGTCTATTACTGAGTGTTTTAATATATTTTATGCCTAGCATATGTATATTTTACGATATTGTATATTTATTTATATTTATATGAAGTTAGTCGATGTTGATTTCGTTAATGTTTTTGGCGATGTTTAATGTTTATTTTATTTTAGAGTGACGCAAGAAGAGAAGAAAAAACAAAATTATTATTAAGGGTGAAATCGATCCTGAATCATTAATAAAACAGAAAAAAAAACTCGAAAGTAAAAGGTGTTCACATTTGTGTGTGCATGTAGGCTGTACGTCGATTATTGATTCACGAGCCCAACGATAAAGTAAAACATTAAAATTTTATTACAAAAGCATTTACACAGTATTGAGTTTCGTGAGACTAACGTACAGCATTACATGAGTATCGGACATTTTTCAGAAATTTGTTTATGTATTGGACTTATGGGCAGTTCCCGATAACAATACTAAAGGTATACAACATATTTGTATTTGCTTCTTTAATACGCGAGAGTACCGGATGTAAGGTTTAAGGCATCGTTTACCGTCTGTCTATTGAGAACAGTTATATTCAGCCCTATGTTGTATCATTCACTTTATTTAAAATATAGGTTAGATAACGCACGACAATAACGTTTGCCATAAACCTTTGCTTTAAAAATCGGTGCTGTATCGCATTCGCATTGCCCTTATTTTCCTTAATGTTTGGTGGCTTGAAAGAAAAGAAAAGCGTTATGTCATTTTAAGAGCAGAAAGAAAAGGACGGTGTTATATCGTCGACGATGACAGTTCGGTACTTTATCTATGTATGACAGGAGTCAAGTAAGATTTATTCGTCGTATCACTTTCAACATTAGCCACAAATTGTTCAAATCGTATTATTTATTTTGATAGTCGAAGGTATTTTACGAAAGTACTATATGTTAACATAAATGGATCCGAGACAATTCTCAAGTACGAATTTCCTTCTGTAAATGCAAAATATTTTTTATGAGATAAAGTGTATAAAGACGTTTTTTTGGGATCTAATTTAATACATAACATAATTTTTATAAGGTGATTATAAAAATTAGAAGTTTTTAGTTTCAGTTTACTCAATGAATTATACTAGTAAGACTAAATTTACTAAATTACCGAAAGAAATATTTAAATAACCTATAAAGTCTGTCGTAACATCGACTTTCTAGCTACGTTTACGTAATAGGGTACCATTTTAAAGTACGCAGATGTAAAATAAAGGTTTCGTAATGATACAACATACCGAAATCTGCTCAAAGGACAATAATTCCGTAACGTTTACGTTGTTCATAAAGTAACGTGATCATAGGGCTGATTGGATCTACATTATTCAAATTGAAAAAAAAAAAAATATCGATTTATCCTCCTCGTCACATCCCTACGACGCAATGTGTCATACAAATGTGGCTGGCGAACGGCGTGGCGCGGCGGCGGGACGGCACACGCCGCTGTGAAGTTTTATTGGGGAAGCATTTTTGTCGGAGATTACGGACGCGTCTCGGCCGGTCGCATTCCGCAGCCGTCTGCCCTTTGTTATGATGGGGTCGCGCGACGCCAACTGACGTACGCCTCTGCCTCAGTGCAATTATCGAACTGCAACTCTCGGTCTTCTGTTAAGTCTTCCCTTACAGGAATACGAATTTCTTTTTTCGTAATTTTCTATACGTGATAGCCATAATGAAAAATATACAGTTATTTACATTACGGAGGAGGGCTTATTCCTTTATATAATTTTCTATTCTTATTCCTTTATATAATTTTCTATTCTTATTCTTTTATGTAATTTTCTATTTTTATTCCTTTATATAATTTTCTATTCTTATTTCTTTATATAATTTTCTATTTTTATTCCTTTATATAATTTTCTATTTTTATTCCTTTAAATAATTTTCTATCCTTATTCCTTTATATAATTTTCTATTTTTATTCCTTTATATAATTTTCTATTTTTATTCCTTTAAATAATTTTCTATTCTTATTTCTTTATATAATTTTTTATTTTTATTCCTTTAAATATCTAAGTTAGTCGTGAATATTACAAACTTATTAAATAGATAGGGAACTTATTTTAATTTATTCTACTTATCTTTCCTACAAGCGGTTTTGGTTTTGTATTTTCTTAGATTTGTATAATTTATGAAGTAATAAACAATAAATTGTGAATTTTTAATATATTAGGCGTTAATTTTGTGGAAATTCGTTATTCACAATTAAATTAAATTACGTGATGTAGTATTATTTCTACTTTCTTTAAGTTCATTACCACGACCTAGGTTTCGTTGTATTACAACATCTTCAGGTGGGGTATTTTCTATGGTATATATATATATATATATATATATATATATATATATATATATATATATATATATATACATACATTGTTTTATATTTGAATACTTATGTAAAATAATGAAGGTAGCAGCTAATAGATTAAAAATATAATCATTTAAATCTCATGAACATAAATTACTCACTACATCCCCATAGCTACTCTGCGTTTGTATTGGGATACCCAACTATGCCGTTGCCTGAATTCATCATCATAATCAGTAGCTCGATAGTCCTCGGTGGACCTTGGCCTTCTCAAGCAGACTATTCCAAGCCCTCCTTCTGGGCGCCACGGTTTTTCAGTTTCTTATATCGAGAGCGTCGAAAACACTTTGCAGTCTGCCATCTTAATTTGGGTCTTACTCTTCCTCTTAAGTCAGTTGATTTGGCCAGAAAAAATCGTTTTATCGTTCTATTTTCCTTCATTCTAATACACGGCCGGCCCACTTCATACGTTGATTTTTTATAAATATTATATCTGGTTCTTTAAATTATCGAGAAAGTTCGGCATTAGTTCTCCTTTTCCTAAATGTAATGTTGGTGTAAGAGCAATGCCATAAAAGCATCCATTTTAATCTCTATTTTAAACCTGATTACATAGGTAGTCGTTTTACACAGAAAAGAGCAAGTTTTTCAATATATATTTTCAATACCATTTTGAACAACCTTTCTTTCGCTTTTTTTGGTTTTTCGGCCTCATTGTTTAATCACTAACATTTCATGTTATGCGAAAATATATTCCAAATATAGCAGTGCAAATTTTGTTTGGATTCAATAATTTAATTGACAATTTAATTTGACAATTTCTTGTTAATTTTAGTAGTATAAAATGAGGTCTTACTTGCAAAACTAATATGGTTTTACATATACTAAATTTCTTAGATAGTTTGTTTTTATTTACAATTTAGTTACGAGTCTCTGAAATTACTAGATTGTCACTTTGTTTTTATTTGCAATTTAGTTACGAGTCTCTGAAATTACTAGCTTGTCACTTTGCTTTTATTTGCAATTTAGTGGTGAGTCACTGAAATTACTAGGTCGTCACTTTGTTTTTATTTGCAATTTAGTTACGAGTATCTGAAATTACTAGCTTATTACTTTGTTTTTATTTGCAATTTAGTTATGAGTTTGTGAAATTACTAAATTAGAAGTGGAATTGAAATAGCATAGCTCCTTTTGGTTAAGATGCTTAAACCCTTGTTTACTGTTTAACTTAAGCTCTGAATTCGAAATAAATATAGTACACGTTAGCCTAATTGAGTATGAGGGTGTCTTCGTCAGCGTTTGGGTATTAGTTCGATTAGTTGTTAGCCTCTGCAAATGTCAACATGTCCTTGAAAGGGAATGTCGTTTAATACGTCAATGGTTCAGTATAGACATGGTTTATTCGTTAGATATTTATCAAATGTAGGTGACATTAATAAATGAATTAGTGTCTGCGAGTCGACAAGTATACTATGTTTAAATATTTATTCACATTGATATTTTGGGTGTTTTGCTGTAAAAATTTCTCGGAAATAGAACTGATATTATACTTCTTTGTTTATTTCATATCTTTAATACCGATAGACACATTGTCGAAATTATTGCTTCAAAACAAATGCCATTGTAATTGACCTGATTATAAAGTAAAATAAATAGTGATGTGGTAAAATACAATCGCCTCTATAAACAAGAGCATTATTTAAAATAAATAAAAATAAAAAAAATTGTATATATTCGTAAAGGCGTAGTTTATTATCATACATATATACGCACATATATACATACGTATCTGTTTGTACACATTATTATGACGCAAACGAATATTTGGAGAAAAGGAGGAAAAAAGAGGAAGTTAGGAGGGACCAGAAAACGTAGCGTGGAGTTACGTGAGGTGTGACTTATGAGACGAATTTTCAATACATCTATTGATGGGATGTTTTGTATGCAAGAATGTAATTTATTACGCAACTTAGCTGCACTAATTCTGCATAAGTGCTTGTAACATGATGTGTTTGGGATTGAAGAAGGTGAGGAGGTTTTATGGTATAATCTGTGGCCTGTAAATCCAGAGCATAGGTATGGTGGACAGTCACCGATAGCATGTAGATTTCAAAACGTGCTTTTGCCATACATATTTTTAATATGTCAGATGTTTTAGACGTCGTTTTCAATAAGAAACACCCGAAGAGCTTTTATCTACAATTTATTTCTTTTCTGTTTTATCAGATTAATTACAAATATCGCCTGTTACTCAACAATGTGTAAGAAACGCAGCAGTGGAAGTTATGTTTCAAGGCGATGATTAATCTCTTTGATTTGAATGTTTTGTTTTGTTTATCTGTATATTTTAATATCGCCTGTTACTCAATAATGTGTATCTGTATATTTTAATATCGCCTGTTACTCAATAATGTATATTTTAATATCGGCTGTTACTCATTAATGTATATTTTAATATCGCCTGTTACTCAATAATGTATATTTTAATATCGCCTGTTACTCAATAATGTGTAAGAAATTCAGCAGTTGAAGTTATGTTTGAAGGCGATGATTAATCTCTTTAATTTGAATTTTTTGTTTTGTTTATCTGTATATTTTTATATCGCCCGTTACTCAATAATGTGTATCTGTATATTTTAATATCGCCTGTTAATCAATAATGTATATTTTAATATCGCCTGTTACTCATTAATGTATATTTTAATATCGCCTGTTACTCAATAATGTATATTTTAATATCGCCTGTTACTCAACATGTTGTTTATCTGTATATGTTAATGTCGCCTGTTTCTCAATAATGTGTAAGAAATGCAGCAGTGGAAGTTGTGTTTGAAGGCGATGATTAATCGCTTTAATTTGACTTTTTTATTTTATTTATCTGTATATTTTACTGCAAAATAAATCAATGTAGCAATCATATAGACTATGCAGAAGTTTGCAATGGTTACTCATCTTTATCCAGTTCAGCCGCGACCTACAGTCATAAACAAGGTCAGACTTTCTGAGGCTGAATATACGACGTAAATCTCTAAGATATTTTAACTTATTTAAGCCTTTTTCAGAGTAGTTCAGGTAGTATACATTTCCATATTCAAGTAGAGGCCGTAAAAGTGTTTGACAAAGATGGATTATAGTTTTGATGGGTAGACCCTTTTGAAGTTGCTTTTGCAAGAGTTTGAGGATTCTGCGACCGACATCATTCACTTGGGGTTACCAGTTGCGATTTTAATCAATTATAATTTCTTAGGCGTATGTCTTTAACGGTTGAAGATCGGATAGAAAACGATCGGTCCACTCTGAATAAATATCAGAAGTTTAAATACATTGTCTCCGGCTGTAAAGGTTAGATTTCAAGCTGTATATAGTGAGATATTGAGCCACTTTAACAGGTCATTGGACAATGCTTGGCCTAATCCAACAGCAGTCTGCCTTGATATCTTTTTTAAAAATAACGAAAGAAGGACAATCAAGTTTTGTAGCATGTATGAGTGACACATACGGCCTAATGTAGCGTGACCAGCTTTACGTGGAATGAAAAATGGAGTGCCTTGGATACTAATAGGATCTACACAATTAATTTTTCTCTACAATTTTGTAAAAATGAATTTCGAATAAAAATTTAATAAAAAACAAATATTTTGAAACATCGAACTAAACTAAACTATTCGTTTTGCAATCTTCCAATGTCTCCATTATTTCAAATAAAGAAGTCATTGGCAGATTGCAAAACTAAGAGTTAAAAAAAATAAAAAATTAGAAACTTGCAACAAATTCTGAGAGGATCATGTTTCTCGGTATTCCGGACAACATGATCGAACCTATGATAATTTCAAATGTAGTTTCTTTTATTGTAAATAATATTTTATGGTTTTACATTTGATTGGTCGTTTAATGAACTGAAACTCAAAACACATATTTTTGATAACGTATATATAAAGTAATATATATTCATTTGTTTATTTATAAAACTTTACTACTAACTTAGAAAGTCTGTATAAATTGTGGCCTGCAAATGTTTTAACAAGTTGGTTAATAATAACAAACCTAAAAATTAAGATATTTTCATGTTTTACAGGAAAAAATGATACAACCTAAAGTTAAATAAAGCATGAAAAGCTACAAGTCAACGGAAATACGATTAGAAGATAATAGTCGAGATGGTGGACGCACGATTGGAATAGTCAAGCGGTGTAGAAGGGATCTATAAGTTATTTTAAGTAATGCCATTTCGGATGACTTGAATGCAGAAACTGAAGGCGGAATTCGTCTGTATTCAGTTGATCCCACAAGCTTGTTGCGTATTACATAAGGAATTGTAAACGTTTCTTTTGAAATTAACGTTCCATGCAGTGATATTAAGATATTCTTATTTTCAGTACGTAGCTCAAGACCATGTGCTGACAGGCGTTGCAATTTAAATAGGAAACGTATAAAAGCTGTTGAAGATATTGTGTCAAAAATTGAATATTTACAATGTACCTGTTAAAACTTTTCATATTCTTGAAACTGAAAATTAACCGTGCCCAAGAGTGCGGCCACATTTTTATCACTTAAATCCATAAGTAAATTTACATCTGTGAAACGCAGTATGTAGGGTGTATAAGTAAACCATTACACGAAGAATCATTCTTCACGTAATAGTTTATCACGTAATGGTCACATCATATTCTTCACGTAATGGTCACATCATATTTAACGCAAAATATGTAAATGGAGGAATCATTAATAAAAAGCTAGTGTTCATAATAGTTTGTGTGCATGGGCCGTACAATGTGACATAGTCGTTTTCATCGTCTCGGTGGGCGATTACGTGATAGCATATATATAAACATAGCGAATATCTAATGACTAAAGGATTGCGATTCTTTGTTGCTCGGTTATAGAGTCATTTGCTTAGGAAAAAACGAAAACATTTTCAAATTCCCAACGGTAATAGAGACGAAAATATACCGAATCATTAGTAATAATTCTGCAACCGAGCTACATATTGCAATTATTCAGTTGTTTCGGGTTAGGAAAAACCGAAAACATTTTCAAATTTACAACGGTAATAGAGACGAAAATACACGGAATCATTAGTAATAATTCTGTAACCGAGCTACATATTGCAATTATTCCGTTGTTTCGAATTAGGAAAAAACGAAAACATTTTCAAATTTACAACTGTAATAGAGACGAAAATACACCGTATCATTAGTAATAATTCTGCAAACGAGATACATGCTGCAATTATTCAGTTGTTTCGTATTAGGAAAAAACGAAAACATTTTCAAATTTCCAACGGTAATAGAGACGAAAATACACCGAATCATTAGTAATAATTCTGCAACCGAGCTACGTATTTCAATTATTCAGTTGTTTCGGATTAGGAAAAAACGAAAACATTTTCAAATTTACAACGGTAATAGAGACGAAAATACACCGTATCATTAGTAATAATTCTGCAAACGAGATACATGCTGCAATTATTCAGTTGTTTCGTATTAGGAAAAAACGAAAACATTTTCAAATTTCCAACGGTAATAGAGACGAAAATACACCGAATCATTAGTAATAATTCTGCAACCGAGCTACATATTGCAATTATTCAGTTGTTTCGGATTAGGAAAAAACGAAAACATTTTCAAATTTACAACGGTAATAGAGACGAAAATACACCGTATCATTAGTAATAATTCTGCAAACGAGATACATGCTGCAATTATTCAGTTGTTTCGTATTAGGAAAAAACGAAAACATTTTTAAATTTCCAACGGTAATAGAGACGAAAATACACCGAATCATTAGTAATAATTCTGCAACCGAGCTACATATTGCAATTATTCAGTTGTTTCGGATTAGGAAAAACCGAAAACATTTTCAAATTTACAACGGTAATAGAGACGAAAATACACCGAATCATTAGTAATAATTCTGCAAGCGAGATACATATTGCAATTATTCAGTTGTTTCGGATTAGGAAAAAACGAAAACATTTTCAAATTTACAACGGTAACAGAGACGAAAATACACCGAATCATTAGTAATAATTCTGCAACCGAGATACATATTGCAATTATTCAGTTGTTTCGGATTAGGAAAAAATAAAAACATTTTCAAATTTACAACGGTAATAGAGACGAAAATACACCGAACCATTAATTACTGAACCTTATAGAAAGGTTTGCATATTTCCTTATTTTGTTTTATTTACCGAAACAACAACAAAAATTAAAATATCATAACGAAACTTATGGCATTATTGGATTTATTTATATTCTCAGTATTTTCCTACAATTCATATACATAAACAGTAGTTTTATAAATCCAATCATTGCTAGCATATAAAGGAAAACACCAATCGACGCATTGTTACAAAATTTCCCCTTCGATATTCCTGCTGCAGTAAGACTTCAGCGAGCTATTTCCCTCTTAAGATTAGTTATTCACTGTGTTTATATATATGCCATCACGTAATCGCCCACCGAGGCGATGACGTAATAATACATATATGCCATCACGTAATCACGGAAAAAGCAAAATAAGGAAATTTACAAACTTTCATTAATTTAAATAATTACTGATTAGATATATTTGTATTCCCATAAATATTTTAAGTGTGAGAATTTTTGTTTGTTTTTTATCACGACAATAATGAATTACAATCAATATAATACGTGTCTTCGACTTAATATTATGAAAAGTCTATTTGGTTGTTTGTTGGTTAATCAGGTCTATAAAAAATATGCTATTTTTTGGGTTAAGAAAGGGTCTATATACTAATTAATGATAACCACGAACACCGTCGACATCAAATTTCATTTTCATACAACCCTTAAAATACTTAGGTTGAACTCGTTTAGTCCTTTTGTTTGTCCATTCAATACAGGAGTTCCGTATACATTTAAGCACTTATAAACATTTAATATATGGCCTGCTATATATTTTACATGCGTAAGAACTTGGTGCGTATTTAAAAAAATATATTGTAGTTTTCCTGCAATATTTTAGTTTGACTTTACCTACTCTGTTCTTTTCATGATTTTTGATTCAGTACTTTCAGAAATAAGGGAGAGGGAATGTCCTATTTTTGTATATTTTTTAGGATATTTTTAAGTACAATTTAAAATTATGAAAACCTATATTTTAGTATTCGTCATAATTATCCCTATCAAATGACACTCCACATGATATATAACAATTAAAAAAAAGGGCGCGTGTACTTATGTACGCGCGTGAGAAGTTATACTTCTTTGGCATCATTAAATAATACATACGGATAGATAACCTCAATTATATTGGAGCACTTGAAAAAGTCTATAAACACAATTTTTTCACTAATATTTACGAATAGTAAATATATTAATCAAAATATTGAATTTAAATCGCTACTGAATATAATTTATCAGCACATATATAAATCGCATAAATACTGTGAATATGAAAACAGTGAACAGAGGCGACGATGGTGCCAATAGCTTTTGTTTCGAGACTGCAACCACTGCAACTTCATACTGTAACTTTTGTGTGATGAATCTTAAAATTTCACTCTCATAATTTTTTCATAACGCGCCTAAAGAAGTATAACTTCAAAATAATTTTCATTTTCTGTATTTGCTTCTTCTTTGACCCTTGTATCAATATTTAAAAAAATTAGCCAATGCAAAATATGAGGATTTATAAGATTTAATACTATGCCAAATTTCAAGTTTCTACGTCGCATAGTTTCTGAGAAAATCGGGTGTGACAGGGAAACAGACAGACACTTAAATGGCATTACAATTGGCCCTCTTTTTACTTTGACGTACGGAATAAGTTTTTGTATACTCAATTTGTTGGTCAAAATTGACGAAATATTTTAAAAAGCATGTGTAATTGTTATTTAAAAAATTATTTACATGAAATATGTTAAAAATGGGACGACTATTTGAACGAATGACCTCAATGCGTATATCGCTGATATGGTATAATTAAATGTGTTAAAAGTGAATTAGTACATAAAACAGATAAATTGAGAAAAACAGGTTTATCCATACCAGTTTAGTAGATTTTTAATATAAGGAGTAAATTTAGAACAACAAGAAAATAAAAGCAATGAATTTTGCTTGGAAAATCAAATAGAATATCATTGAAATACTATGTCCATCTAAATCTTCATAAATTTCACAGACGGTGATCTGACGTCAAACATTGTCGCATCGATCGCTCTTAAAACATGGCAGGTGACAGGCAGAGAACGTCATAATATAAAATTTTCCATTAACAAAATCAAATAGTATAAAAGTCCGCAGTAAAGTTAAATGACAAGTTGAAACGACTGTCAACTTTTGTTAACGACTTTCCCAACTAGCCTCGTGTAGGCGTCATTATGAATTTTATCACACCTGGTACTTAACGTATTTGTAACGACTATGGCGTGGGTTCCTCGCGATTCCTCTAACCTTGGTCACTAGGCATTTAGGTTTTGTCGTGACGCAGGCTAACATATTGTATAATTTAATGGTGTTCCACTTTTAAAACAATGTAATCGTTAATCTGTTCAAAAGTTAAACTGACTGGTCGCTAATAACTGTTTGCAGGTAATTCACGAGTTAACTGATACGTACAGGGCCAATATAACCTTTTTCAGCTTCTGCATTAATTTTGCCAAACTTAATAACCATGCCAAAATTTACAGGCAAGGGACCTTTTACACTTTGAAGTTTAGGCGTACAATAGAAAAAGAAAAGCCTAAACCCTTATACAGCCACGTTAAAAATTAGACCCGTGAGGTGTTACGTACCCCAAGTTTGGAAAGACAAATAAACCATTAATTGTTCTTGAAATTGGTAAATTATTTAATGAAGGAAGCCATTTAGGAATAGTTTTATTTGGTTCTACATAATCATATCTTATCCCTTTGAAGTGACGTAACAATGATCCTTTTTATCGTTTGGCTTCTTTCATCCTATTAGTTATGTGAACCCTAGATTAGAACGAATAATTAATTAGGGGGTTTTTCATGCCGTATAATGTTTATATATTTTGCGTCAATCGTTCACCCTTTAATACAAATCTTTTTCGATTTTCTTAAATCTTGCTGCGTATTCGTTTCGCCTTTCTACATATCTTTAGTTATTTTTGAATGTGAGAAGACTTCATTCTTTTTGTTTCTTTTTAATAGTCATTTTTAATATTCTACAATTTTATTCTTTTTTTTGTTTTTTTTTATTCCAAGAAAATAGATTGTTGTATTTTTAAATAATTATTTTAAAAGACGATTCCAGCCGGATTTAATTTTTTTTTTGTATGTAGATACTTTTTCTATTTTGTAATCGTTTTATTAATCCGCAAATATTATGTTGCTTCTAAAGCATAAATGGCCTGTTTCTGTCAGCCGTTTTTCTTAGAAACCTCTTGACTTAGGAAGTGGAAAATCACCACGGCAAATTAAGTTCATTTTTTAAAATTCTATACATAGTGTAGGGTATCGTTTGAAAACGCTAATAAAAAGAATCTCAGAAGTATTTAATATAAATTTATTCATAATTTAAATATGCCAACCCACGTTAATATCCAAAAACCTTAATGCCCACGCCCTTAATATCCGAAACTATTCAACCTAAAATTACAAAAAAAGTATGATTTTTCGCTGCCTACACTAAGGCTGTAGGAAAACTATAGGGAATATTCTAGAACTCATAATTTTTGAGATATGCGCCATGTTTTACATATGTGAAGAGTATTGTAGGCGTTGTATTTACTTTGTGAAAAATTAATATTTGTAAATAGTTTAGTAGAGATAGTCTCTACCATTAAAAAGTACTCAAATGTTTACAGAACCTCGTAGTGCAAGTTCTACTCCTACTTGATAGGTTTTTTGAACGAATTAAAATGGAAAGATTATTTAGATTATGAAAAGGCTTTGATCTTTATTAAGATTATGAAAAGGCTTTGATCAAATGAGATTTCCTTAGATCTGGATTTTCAGCCATCTATATTTGGTCAGTCCTACTGAAAATTGTTCAAGAAATAATATTAATTATCGGGATAGTAGTAGTCTGATATATAATAATTAGTATCACGATTTTGTTAATATAATCTGATATATGATTGCAGTGTTGAGGATACTCTCAAAGCTATGCTACGAAAACTAGCACAAAATCGTTTCGAGGAAAGTGAAATTTCTTAATAGCAAGTAAACGTATCGACCTACTATTCTTTATTTTGTTCACTTGTCTTACGTGTCTTACGTGTCATGTGTTACGTTAAAATTTGACTCTACTTGGAGTTGTGTAACTGTGTACTCCGTGATGACAATAACATATTAAATATTAGTTAAGAAACTACTACGTAGTGAAGGAAGTTTCTGTAGGGTATGAGACCACCCACTCATAATTATGGATTAATATACAATTTCGGTCATTATTAGTAACTTTATATAAAGAAGTTCAGGAATAGATGTGGGACAAAGAACGACGCTATTCGTTGGCTACAAAGGAATAAATTGTTAAATAAAACGTAAAACACACCCTTTTTCTAATTGAGCGCAAAAATAATATTACACATAACTCTTTTTAACACACCCAATATTTGCCCAGAGTGCGCTGTTTACCCACAGTGGCGATGTCTTTGCAACTGTTCGCGGGTTATTCTCCTGGGCTGCGCAAGTATCGTGTGTACGAAAAAGATGAAAAATAATTATGGATATTGTTTTCAATATTCTGAAAAAAAGTTATCTTTTAAATTTTTTTTAACGACTATTTTTCAGTCTTTGTCCAACACTTATTTTCGGACACTGTGTATAATTTAGTAAACTTTAAATTACATCGATACATCGCTCAAAAAAACTATGTGTTCGTGTGACAATCCGGCTTTCGATGTTCTATACATGTATGGCAGGCTTCTCTAATGACACTTTATCAATATTAACATCACACATTATGCTATAAGCAATTTAATTTCTACCCACAGTCCCCAAGCACTTCACGTCCATTACACACGACAGCCCTGCTGTTATTAGAATGTCAATGGCAGCAAGAACAAAGACTCGACACTTTGACGGCGAGGCCGCCGTGTGTAATTAGGCAAGTAGATTTTACGGTCAAAAATTAATTGCAGCCGAATTTGGTAGCAATTACGCCATTTAGTCGCGTAATCACAGTGTGTCGGTTGCGGGTAAATGTTTCCTAGCTGGTCGATCTTGGCGTTGCGTGTCGAGTGGACAGGTTGGCGGGATATCAGAGGTAATGTTTGAAGGATGGTTTTCTTAAGTTGCCTGACATGTAACACGTTTTCCTAAAGCTTGTATTAATTTGAATATGTAAAATTTAGACTTTCGGCTGAATCTATGTTGCTTTATATAAATGACATACTTATTTGAGATATATAAGACAGGAAAATATTTTAATTTATAAGACAGGAAAATATTTACGTCAAAAACTTAAAAAAATACAATTAAATGAAACTACGTGATGTGGTATTATTTCTACTTTGAGTTCTTTATCACGACCTAGGTTTCGTTGTATTACAACATCGTCAGGTGGGCTATTAGCGAACATTCTTTGCTAATAGCCCACCTGAAGATGAGATTTATATATATATATATATATATATATATATATATATATATATATATATATATATATATATATATATATATTTCTTTTTTTTTTTATAAATATGCACCCGTGACAGATATATTAGGTAACATATTTACATTCTGATAAATTAAATTTGTATAAATAGTTTAATAGGAATATTGTATATTAAATGCTGAAATGTGTATGAACCTCTCATAATACGAGTTCTGCTGGACAATATTCTTATGCTGAAACACGCTTCTAAAATACTAAGTTTTATGCATAAAGCTGAGGCATTATATGTACGAATAATAGAAACGTTCTTTGTTACAATCTGTATCAATATAGCATATGTATCTTCATCTGTTGACTGTTCTTATACCGTGTATTTTCTTCTATTAATGCATCATGTTTACGAATAATAGAACGTTCTTTGTTCCAATGCGTATAAATGCCAATCCGTGTACTTTCTTATATTAGTGCATAATATGTATGAATAATAGAAACATTCTTTGTTATAATATGTATAAATATAAAATACATGTCCTCATCTGTTGACTGTAATTATACCGTGTATTTTTTTCTATTAATGCATCAGTTTACGAATAATAGAACGTTCTTTGTTCCAATCCGTATAAATGCCAATCCGTGTACTTTCTTATATTAGTGTATAATATATATGAATAATAGAAACATTCTTTGTTATAATGTGTATAAATATAGAATACATGTCCTCATCTGTTGACTGTTCTTATACCGTGTATTTTCTTCTATTAATGTATTATATGTACGAATAATAGAACGTTCGTTGTTCCAATCCGTATAAATGCCAATCCGTGTACTTTCTTATATTAGTGTATAATATATATGAATAATAGAAACATTCTTTGTTATAATGTGTATAAATATAGAATACATGTCCTCATCTGTTGACTGTTCTTATATCGTGTATTTTTTTCTATTAATGCATCAGTTTACGAATAATAGAACGTTCTTTGTTCCAATCCGTATAAATGCCAATCCGTATACTTTCTTATATTAGTGTATAATATATATGAATAATAGAAACATTCTTTGTTATAATGTGTAAATATAGAATACATGTCCTCATCTGTTGACTGTTCTTATACCGTGTATTTTCTTCTATTAATGTATTATATGTACGAATAATAGAACGTTCTTTGTTCCAATCCGTATAAATGCCAATCCGTGTACTTTCTTATATTAGTGTATAATATATACGAATAATAGCAACATTTTTTGATATAATGTGTATAAATATAGAATACATGTTCTCACCTGTTGACTGTTCTTATACCGTGTACTTTCGTGTATTAGTGCATTGTGTGTGCGAATAATAGAAAGGTTTTTTGTTATAATCTGTATAAATACTCTTTACATATCCTTATCTGTTGCGGAATATGAAATCGTGGATGATTTCGTACTTGGACATAATAATTCGGTACCAAAAACAAGATGGATACCATCAGAGTTTGCGTTGTCAATGTAACCACTTAACAATTTGAATTATTTTAATCAAATTCAGCGTTCAAGCAAACTAGCAAACAGATACGAGCATGCGGGATATGAAGTCGTGGATGATTTCGTACTTGGACGTAATAATTCGGTACCAAAAACGAGATCGATACCATCAGAGTTTGCGTTGTGAATATAACCACTTAACAATTTGAATTACTTTTAACCAAATTCAGCGTTCAAGCAAACTAGCAAACAGATACGAGCTTGCGGGATATGAAGTCATGGAAGTACGAAATCAGTACTTGGACATAATAATTCGGTACCAAAAACGACATCGATACCCTCAGTGTTTTGCGCTGTCAGTGTAACCACTTAACAATTTGAATAACTTGCATTTTCTCCCACATAAGGATCCAAGTTACATAATATGATTAAATCTTAAACTTCCTTTAATATATCAAATATCAGTCATAATTCATACACCCAGTTCACTCTCCAGTTTTTGTGAAGTACTGGGTTTGTTATTGCATTGAACTCGTCATGCGTTCTCGGAACTCCTTGTGTCATTGCTTGTGAAGTTATTTGTCACAAAAAATACGAGGAAGAGCGTGAGAAGGAACATACGAACGCGGAATATTGAATAAATTCTGTTTTGGCTGGATGGATAATTTAGGATTGCGGTTTATGATGCTTTTGTGTGTTACGTATATTATACTAAAATAGAGAACTAAGAAAGCAAGTGAATTAGCTAACAAAGCATGCAATAAAAAAGCAGTCAAGCTAATAAAACAAGCAATTAAAAGGATGTGGATTGTGAATTGTATATAATACAGTTTAAGAAAGGGAAATTTATTTGAATAAGAGGAAAATATTAAGTGTTTCAAGACATTTGAATCGTTTTCGGATTCTGTTTTCAACGTCTTGCAATGTTTATCTTCTAAAATAATAAATACTTTTTAGAGTTCCGTACTTTAAAGGGAAAAAGCGGAACTTTTATAACATCAATTACGCGTCCGTCTGTCTGTTTGTCTTTTTGACAAAGTTACTTTAAATTTAATAGCGACAAAGCATGATAACATACTTATATTTTAATAGTTAACACTCACAAAGATTTATTAAACAATTAGAATTTTTTTTGGATTTCTATAATCCATTTAAAAGAAGATAGCAGGGATTTTGAAACAATTTTTTTCCTAATTTTATGTGGGGTATTTTTAGAAACATTGCTGAAAAAGTTCACGAAATACATGTGGTCCTTTCATCGCAGAAACTGCTGACGTCGAAATTATAAAAAAACAGTTACTGGAGATTTACCGAAAATTTCAAATTACGTAAAATAATATTCTATATGGTTTTTCGGAAATTCACGTATTTTAACGTCTATGAATATGCTAGGCAATACGGTGAAAAGTAATATTAATATTTTTCAATATTTTAAGAAATCCTATATCCTTAAATTTTTTTATATGGCTATACATCGTTCCGTTCCAAAAGAGAATGCTTGTCAACTAAGCGAAATTACAGTTCAGGTATTGTAAACCTTATTCTTATATTTACAATAGTAATACAGTGTGGATTTATTTGGTATTTGTAATAAAAGATCATAATTTTTATTCATGTAATTGTGTGATTGACGGCTAGGAGTAATATTCATATTTATAACATTATTTGGCATGAATGAATAAACCTAATGATAAATGAAATAAAAGAAACTATAGGTAGCAAATGAAAAGCATATCGTCAAATTACTCTAGTAACTGTGAATAGAAAAGTAATTAATGAAATGTATTATTTGATATCATTGTATTTAACAACTTGACGAAGGAACGGAATAATGATCAATGAAATAAAAGAAACTACAGACAGCAAATGAAAAGCATATCGCCAAATTACTCTAGTAACTATGAATAGAAAAATAACTAATGAAATGTTTTATTTGACATCATTGTATTTAACAACTTGACGACGAAAGGTAATGATCAATGAAATGAAAGAAACTATAGACAGCAAATGAAAAGCATGTCGCCCAATTACTCAACTAATTGTGAATAGCAAAATAATGAATGAAATGTTTTATTTGGTATCATTGTATTTAACAACTTGACGAATAAACGTAATGATAAATGAAATAAAAGAAACTACACACAGAAAATGAAAAGCATATCGCCAAATTACTCTAGTGACTATGAATAGAAAAGTAACTAATGAAATGTTTTATTTGATATCATTGTATTTAACAACTTGACGAAGGAACGTAATAATGATCAATGAAATAAAAGAAACTACAGACAGCAAATGAAAAGCATATCGCCAAATTACTCTGGTAACTGTGAATAGAAAAGTAATTAATGAAATGTATTATTTGCTATCATTGTATTTAACAACTTGACGAAGAAACGTAACGATCAGTGAAATAAAAAACTACGGACAGCAAATGAAAAGCATATCGCCCAATTACTCTAGTAACTGTGAATAGAAAAGTAAAACAGGTCATAAATATATAGGTGCTGCGTCAAGAGCCAATTTAGAAAGCGCTAACTCTCAGACTCGTAAAGCAGCACGCTGTCAGATATTGCACATAAATGTCAGTGCTTCTATGCTGTATATAAAATAACAAACAGTCATGCTAACATATTAGAGTCTAGAGCATTACGAATATTTTGCCGATATAAAGATTTAACACATAAAATGAGAGGCAGCCGTCCATAAACGAGCCGAGATTTTGTACATTAGAGACACGTGCTAGAATTCATTTATACGTGCGAGAATCTTCTTTAGTTACAAGATGGTGGCTTAGACACAGCTTATCTATTTGTAGCTCGGTATTTAACCTATTAAGTTAGTAAATAACTTAATATTTGTCATCGATTATTAATATCATTTACGAGATATTCAACCCTGATTCAGTCCTATTCAGGACTGAATAGCACAGCCCTATGTTGTATAATTTACTTAACGTATACGTTAGATAACGCATGATAATAACAATTGCCATAACATTTGCTTTAAAAATCGGCATGCTGTATCACACTCGCGTTAAAGTTCGGTGGCTTGAGAGAAAAGAATGGCATCATGGCATTTTACGAGCGGAAAGGAAAGGACGGAGCTATTTCGTTGAAGATGACAGTTGACAGATGACTTTTGTTAGCCTATGTAGTGTTGAATTTGTCATATGTTGTATCATTTACTTTACTTAACGTATACGTTAGATAACGAATGATAATAACAATTGCCATAACGTTTGCTTTGAAAATTCGCATGCTATATCACACTCGCGTTATTCTTGCCTTTTTTCCGTTAAAGTTCGGTGGCTTGAGGGAAAAGGATGGCATCATGTAATTTTGCGAGCGGAAAGGAAAGGACGGGGCTATTTCTTTGAAGATAACAGTTCTGCACTTTATCTATCAGAAGTATTATTAATTTAATTTAATTTTATTACCTGAGTAGCGTTAATTTATATTAGAATTACCGTTATTGGGGTTTAACATAATAAATTAATAAATTTGCCTACACATTATGTTATATGGCCTATTTCCAGGGTTGTGACAAAAGACGAAAAGCGAAATTTATTGTCTAAATCATCCTCCATCGCACATGCTTGATTTCTCAAAAAGCTTTGTATAGATTTACCGTTTCAGATTTGTATCTAAAGGAGTTTTGAAAGTAAAAATACATATTATAAAACAAAATGTAATTTTTTTGAAGTGAAAACTTCTTTAGCATCGTTGTGATTTGAAAGTCGATGAAACGAATAGTATTCGGAGTCGATGAAACGAATTGTGTCCAGAGGGGGAGGGGAGGGAGAGTGGGATGGGGTGGGGGGAGTGGGAGAGGGGAAGAGGAAGGGGAAGGCGAAGGGGTAGGGGAAGGGGATGGAGAATTATAAAAACTTTTCTATTTATTTTAGTTTTTATTAAAATTAAAAATTGATATTAAACTTAAAAATTAAAATTAAAAATTTTTGAAGGTTTCACTTCTACCACGTGTGAATTGCACACATGGTTTTTCTTCTTCGTTGTATTTTTTTAATCAAACGCTTTTATTTCCCTATGTAGTGTTGAATTTGTCATGTAAGTCCATCTCATATATATATATATATATATATATATATATATATATATATATATATATATATATATATATATATATATATACCCACACATACGTGAAAGAATTAAAATTAATAAAATTTGTTTGTTTTACGAAATCAAATTTTGTTGCTTTTTTTGACACACAATTGTGAATGAGTTAAATGTGAGAATTTCTCAAGAAAAATTAGAGGTATATTGAATGCTGTGAAATGATTTTCATCGATTTTAAAATATTTGTTCTTTAATGAACATTGTCGTTTGTGTATACGAATACACTCCAGTAACCAATTATTTTTCGTTTATTGTATCTGCGCTCCCAAAAACAAAATCAAAATCCTTTAGCTTCACATGTACCTAAACTCTCTCCAGTTAGGAGCGCTGCATTCAATTTTACAGCCTCGATAAAGACAACTAATAAAAGCTTCATGAAGATAATGGCGAATGCATGACGCCATCAAATAAAACGCTGAGCGACCGTTCTCTTGGATACCGTTCCGGTGGCGTTGTTCGTGGAATTTTATAGGTCAACGCCGAGGTCACCTTCAGACGTCTGCGAGATGGCTTATCCTTCACCCGATTTTGTGAATTTTAATCGCATCCACCGCTGTTGTTGTGCGGTCGTGGTTTTATTAATAAGCGGCCGTATTGATGTATAGAGTGTGCTACTCCATGTCAGCGCCTCGTCTGGGAGATTAATGTTAATTATATAGACGTAAGACGAGTAATAAATTTCAATATCGACCCTATTGTTAATTATTTATTTAATAATGTTAAGGTAATTTTAAGTGACGAAACAAATATTTATCATTTATATTTGTTTCGTCTTCGCTTCGCTTTCGCTTAGCCTCGCGTCTTGTCGGCTAACAGTATTATAAAATTAAAAATATATTTTCAATAGATTGTTAAGAAATATTTGCACGAATGATTGTTACATAAAAATAAAATAATACAATAATATTAATATTTTATTATTAACAACTATAGGAATATTTGTATTTTCGTTTTCGCTTCGTTTACAAAAAAAAAATCCAATATAACCATATAAAAAAATACTGGTATGTGTTTATGGCTATACGAGGGAAATGTAAACTAAAATAAAAGATACAATGACATAGGCTTATTATATTAAACTACTATCAATTAAAATATTAATCAAAAATAAAACGTAATTCTTGAAATGATGTACGCAGTGTTAGACAGCGAACTAGCTCAGCCGTTGTTGAAGGGAGCCAAGTTTACCCGAACAGTAACTCGCTTGGCCGAGGTTAAAGGGAACCGAGTTTACCTAATTCAGCGTCACCGATCCGAGCGTGATAGCTCAGTTTCGTTCACTGCTCAGTAAAAGCGTCAGGCGTCCCATGACGACTCGCAATTTGTTTCTCTAATAAGTATTATTAATGAAAGAAAATGGAAATACTAATTCGATTGTCATTAAATGATACACAGTGATTATATACAATCATAGACCATCAGAGTTTTTTCCTATTACATAATATATGCAAAATACCTGGGAGATTCCCGGTAAAAGAAAATACCATCAAAGAAAATCCATTTAAATCAATTAAGCCGCTGATATATATAGATTTACGCGAAAAACATAATCGTCTTTTGCTTACGCGGAGTCGGGTAAAAATATTTCTGTCCAGAACGTAAAATGAAACTCGGTCGATAGGTCATTGACATAAATATTCAAATTGTAAGCGTTCGATTGAAAGAATATTTGGAAAAAATACTTTCTTTATTATTTCATTAATTATGAAAGATATTCAAATACATTCACATTGAAAATAGTTTTCATGACAATTCGATGCCTACGAGTACCTCGTATGTCTATGCAATTCGATGATTGATCTAGGTCTCTGGAACTCGTCTGCAATGGAAAGGATGGCCTTCAAAGACAGTTTTATTCATGCTTAATAAGAACGTAAACTACGAAAAAAAATCGATCAACCACGACTTGATCTCACACTACGAGGTTGTTCGTAACTATTTATTTAAAGTCACATATAGTTAGACAGAGCAGACAATAATTATTAAATTGAAAAGGTATACGGGTACAAGACTTACTTAAGTTCCATTTTAAAACGATACCAAAAAATACCCTAATAATTAAAAGGCTTACGTTTGTTTTAGCCATAATGTTGACGATCTCCCATATCATAATATTACAAACAAAACAAAAATTTAAGAACTTTTTACTATTGAATATACTTGGCGTTAATTTTGTAGAAATTCATTATTGATAATTAAATGAAACTACCTGATGTAGTATTAGTTCTACTTTCTTTAAGTTCTTTACCACGACCTATGTTTCGTTATATTACAACATCTTCAGGTGGGCTATTAGCAAAGATTTTCTGTGGGCTATTAGCAAAGAACCTTTGTTAATAGCCCACTTGAAGATGTTGTAATACAACGAAACCTAGGTCGTGGTAAAGAACTTAAAGAAAGTAGAAATAATACTACATCACGTAGTTTCATTTAATTATCAGAAATTTTTACATTACTTAAATAAGTCTTTAACACTTCTCGGATGAGCGCACGCTTGAAGAATATCGTACGAAATTTTAAATACGATTTCCGGTTTATGGTTAAAAAATTATATAACATGTGCAGATATTAAGTTGGTCGGGCAGAGAATTTTGTCGCAACAATAGGGTTTGCTGCAACTCTTGGTAAAGGATGGTAAAAAGTATGTATTGTTTCCTGTCCAGCTGTTGACAGTTGACGGATTTTTAGAAATTGAACTTTGTAATGTTTTGATGCATAACCAAATAAAAACGCTAAAAAGTCAATCATAAAAACTGCACTTTTTGTAAACAGTCGATAACAATTCAAATGTCAATTATCTAAGTGTCATTCTAAATTTCGTTACTATAGTCA
Source organism: Druceiella hillmani (assembly GCA_039881145.1). Lineage (NCBI taxonomy): Eukaryota > Metazoa > Arthropoda > Insecta > Lepidoptera > Hepialidae > Druceiella > Druceiella hillmani. The sequence goes on from JAYKKI010000062.1 coordinate 8,395,537, forward strand.
CACGTCAATTATAACGCAAACGAAACTGTCATCGATACTTGAAAATTACAGTGTAAAAGAAGCAGGTCATGTAATAGCGCCACTTATTTTTGTTTACACTCATTAACTCTAGCAAAAACGATATTGTCGGCGGTCTGTTGACATTAAAACACTTATCGACCAAAGTTGTATGCGGTCGATCGTGTTTTTTGCGGATAATTGATTTTAATGCTCCAATTATTCTCTCATTAAAATCTTTGTGGCCTCTTTAAAGTATAAAGAAATCGTTATCACGATTAGGGCCGAAGACAAAGTCAATAACGCTGCGTAATAACTTAAGTAAATTTAGACTGATCGACCTTTCGCTTTTTTTTAAATTACTGCGCATTTTTCAACTTCGGCTAAATTTGTTGGCAGATAAATCAGTCGTCGTCTTCGGGGTAATGATGCTTCAAGTATTCACCAATATTTGTTACTTAACGTTTACTGCTAGTACTTAAGGGACAAGTGAGTTATTAGTGTTGTGACCACAATGTAATTTAGGTGTATCAGTCCTATATCGTTTCTAAGATCGTTACATTTATTGATTTTAATGTACATTTACGCGCAAGATGGTGTGAAACGTAGTGAAAATTGTATCGTTCAGTTTATAATACCGAAACTTAAGACTTTCATAGATTGTCTTCTGTCATGGCATATCTAAATGGATAGAGGTTATCTATGGGTTTTGTCGATAGATCTCTCACCCAAACCTGAATACACCTGATATACCTTATGGCTAATGATTGGGGTAAACATCGATGTGCTCAACTTTGAAATTTTATTCGACTTAAAGCAACGTCGTGAGTATATTTGGCATACTAAATTAATTTCACGGTTTTACACGTAATGGCACAAACACATTCCGTGCGTCACATCGAACTATGTTTCAACAGACTTTTGTGTTTTCATTCCATGTCCTATTTGTACTATGACTAAATAAGTTTTACTTCAAGACAAAAGGATGGCGGTTTGAAAAAATAAGTAAACTAAAAAATTAATTATAAATTTCTGAACTTGGTTTTTAATAAGCTTTCATTTCCTTCCCAACGTGGTCATTGGAAAGTTCCTTTAGTTTCCTTTGGTTTAACTTCTCAAAGTTTCCGCCCAAAATGGGAATTGAGCTACTTCCTAAAACGGTGCCAAATTTTAAGTTCCTATTACAAATAGCGTCTGAGAAAATTGCACTTGACAAACATACGTGTGATCGGGTTTTGGGAACACTGAGAAAGAGCATAGATTTCGCGATTACGAGTCTTCATTACTGTGTCCAGCACTTGCGGTTTTATTGTCTGATTATGAGGCCAAAATAAATCGACCAAAAAGGTTTAAGAATAATTCTAATTTGTCAAGAAACTGTTCAGATAAATCTAAACACGTCACCATAACTCAAAATGGTTAAAAGCCCCAGTTCGCTAATATGAATTTGGTACGACTTCATCAAAAAAAAATTTGGAGTAATTTAACAAAAAATCATATTAATATTGTTTACAAAAAGTTGTCAAAATATTCAAAGGTATATGAAGTCGAAATTTTTCTTTGTTTCTAGATAAAACGCTGCGGGGTATTTCTAAAGTGTTTTACTGTCACATAATGTTATCCTAATCCCATATATTGATTGATCAATTTATATAAATATTTTTAAAGACATAACATTATTTTTACAGTATGTTTATTTAACAAAATTGATGAAACGGTCCGTAAATTTGGAAAGATGACGGCGTAAGATTGTGACCATTAATCATTGTGTGTCCAAATTATTTCATTATTTCGAACGTTTTTAATTACGTTTAATGAGAAATATGAAACCATCAAAGAAGTTTCACTTCTGCCGTGTGGCCCACGGAGCACAGCCTCTTCATTTTTTAACAATGCGACCCGTAATTAGTATGTAATAATTTAATGAAGTCAGAATTGTTGCCAAAATTAGCAGAAACATTTGAGAATGTGTCGTGTATTATATCAAATTAATAGCATGATTTGACAGTTTACAAAACATTTATCCAAAACATGTATCTATAAAATAAAAGCATTAGAATTGAGAAACACAAAACGTTAAAATACGTAGGCAATGTACTTAAACTGAAGACACTTCATGCCTTTAGTTCAAATAAGATTTTATTGTTGAATTAAGTTACGTTAGATTAAAGTTATGTAACCTACGTTATGTTCCATTAGTTTTAATGGAACCAATTTTTTTTGTTTAAGTTTATAACTAGTTTCATTATAATATTCAAATATTTGGACTGTACAATATTATAGATATATCTAAATATTTCGTAACAGAATTAGTTTATTTTCGCTTTGCTGTCGCTGGTTTCATTTAGAATTTTCATTTTAGAATTTTGTATAAGAATAAGCGTCAATTCATAGATCATCATACGTGTTAACGGCTAGTAACATGCTGAGATCGACGTTATTCATTGAAATGTTTTATGTTATTAGAGTATAGAAAGAAAACAATAATGTATTTCCAGCTTTCAATAAAATCTCAGAGCTTATAGAAATTTATTAACGTAACAACGGTATATGCGAGTGTATGTGATATATATACTTATTCTTTTGTCAGGCACATATTTTAATTACAATTAAATGAAACTACGTGATATGGTATACTTTCTTTAAGTTCTTTACCACGACCTAGGTTTCGTTGTATTACAATATCTTCAGGTGGGCTATTAGCATACTTCCACTCTTTCTTAGCTTAGAGATTAAAATTATATATAGGCTACTTACCGTCTTGTAAGGATGATAAGGGACGAAAAATTTGCGTCAAGTTAGAAATTTTAACTTATCCACAATTAGTGAAATGATGTATTTTCTAATGTAGGAATTGCACGTTGGTTAGAATCCTAGAATACAAAAGTGAGTAGTGAGTATTAAGTTTAAAATATAAGACATTAGATGCAATTGCTTTGCAATCGAAACCGTCGGAAAAAGCTGGTCTTTTAATGAATGACGATGAAAATACTGGCTCAGTATAGAAACAGCCTGTAGAAATTCTCGTGCATTGTTCTCGACGGAAGAGGGCCGGCGGATACGGCGGCGGTGAACGCTTTGTTGCAGGACAGGAAGAGCGTATCCGCCAATATGGTTTAGTTCATTCTTTTGTTATACAAATAACGTTTTTAATGTCCTCTGAATAACGCGACCGAGAACCAAGGATGTCTGCGGCGGAATGTGTGTCGGCATGAGATCTGAACTTGGAACGTGTATTGTTTTTTATTTGAACCTTTGTTCCATAGTTTCACGCCGTCTGTTACAAGGTATGGTATGCAGAAGCGAAAGTGTCAAATCGAACTTATGCACTCATGTACAGAATTCCATCTTTCAAAGTTTGCGAATTGATTGCAGAGTTGCTAATTTTATTGTTAGGTTAAATGTGCAATGCAATTGTAACTTTAGTGTAGTAATAATTGCAACCGCTATAATTTTTATAAAACTATTGTTAATATAGCCAATTATTATTAGTACAGCTAATAACTATTATTTATTTAGTAAAGTAAAAAAATGTAAAGGATTGTGCTGCCTTGAACATAAATCAACTAAAAACTCTCACTCAAATTACAACTGCTCTCAAATATGCTCAGTAATCTTTATGATATTTGAAACTTATCACACCTCTATAAAATCGTATAAATTTAATTACAATTTTACTGGGGGTGCCCGAAAATCTTTCGGCTTAGACGTGATTTATTTTAACTACTAAATTAGTGTTATTGTGTTATTTTAACTACTAAATGGACTCCACAAATTTAATTTAAAATATCGAAAAACTAGATACGATATTCCAAATACCCACAGTAGACCACATTACATTTAGTTCCTTCTGCAAAGTACAAATTTTTTTACTCTTTGTTATCTCTTGCCATGTGGATTTTGTTTTTTGTAAAGTATTTTACAACACAAGTATTTATGGCTCAACGCCACTTGAAACATAGGTCTGTGATTGTTTTTTTTTGTGCTGGAAGGAAAATAACCAAATGTAATTTATTAGCGGCTAGTTAACGTGCGAAAGGACTGTCCACCTACTATTGCCGCTCTTTGCAAGTGGGTCAGTTAATTTAAAATAGGAAGAAAATCCATTTAAGGTGGATAATCTTTGTCAACCTACAGAACTTTGCGGGTCCGGAAAACCTGAAAAAAAGTAGAAGGTCTAATTATGAAGACAAAAAATTGAAACTTTGTGCTTTAGCTGAGTTAAAGGTCGTTCCTAAATCACCATTGACTTGATGGTCACTGAAGATTGGATGATGGGAAAAGTGTCTGTCCGAGACCACATTGAAATTTAAGGTATAAACTTGGAGTTAACGAGAAGCAGGAAAAAGTTTCTACCTATTCTTGTAACTCGAAATGTGACTTTTGTATATTTAAATAAAAAAAATTAAGCAAGTTTCAATGCAGTGGAGGCCATAAGGCTCTCCTACACTAAAGAAAGCAAAATCTGCAAAATCGTCAAGGAAATTTATATCGATTGTTTTCTGAGGCTACAAAGACCCACTGCTTATCAGGTTACAATCCAGAAATACTTCGGTTGATGATGCATCCTACGCGTGATCCTTAGTGGAACTACAGCCGCATTGATATTTAAAGCATCAATTTGGAGTTAACGAGAAGCATAAAACACTTTTTACCTACCCTTGTAATTCGAGGTGTGACTAAGGTATATTACTATCAATAAAAAACCAAGCAGCTTCAATGCAACGGTTACTCCAAGACTCTCCTATACCAAAGAAAGCAAAAGCTGCAAAATCGTTAAAGAAATTTATATTGATTGTTTTTTGAGACTTCATATGCTCTCTGCTTATCAGGTCACATCCCAGAAATACTTCGGTTGATATTGCATGCTTTCTATGCGTAATCCTTGGTGGAACTGATGGTACTGCAAGATAATGCACTGTAATACACTTCTTACATTTTCATAACTAAGAGAGACGAACAGATACCCAGAGTAATCAGTAACTCTCTCCTTATTCACAAGACTTGGCTCTCAGCAATCTTTATTTTAACTTGAAGCTTAAAGGATAACGCTGGAAAGAATGAATGATGGCGCTGAAGAGCTCGTATCTGTCAACTTTTTTTTATTTTAAAGGTAAGAGAGAGAGAGAAAGAGGTTAACCTATTTTTGTAGTTGTACTCATTTCGTGTTTAACCATGGTGCATAGTGATGGTCCACCGCAATTCTCTATTCTATAATATCTCTTCTGGTTTGCTTATTTTCGTATACATTCTATCCTTTTTATGCTTGGCCAAGTCGTTCTTGACCTTCTCCATTTTCTTTTTACTTTCATTTGTTTTATATCTGTTTATAAGTGGTTATCTGTCAGAATTTTTCTGTCGACCTGTCCGACTTCTTAATATCAAGGACAAACACATTTTTCCCGTCCGACTTCTTAATATCAAGGACAAAAACGAACGACGTTGAAATCTGGTAAGCAATGATTACCATGTTGGTATTGTAGTCGAAGGTGACCATTGATAAAAATAAATGGAGTCACTTGGTCTTCCCTTGATCGATTATCGTCAGTGGAGATCTTGAATATTTACTACTGGAAGTGATATGTGCTGACGTTGCAACTACCTGACCGTTCGAAACTGACTTCAAGTATTTGTTTATAAGGCGCTAATTTTTTTAAGTGACGTGACGTCATCTCATGAGTATTCCGCATTTTGTGCGAATCTCAATTTTTTTGTAACCACCGAAATACATAATTCTTATTAAACATGCGTGTGGCAACTGCAGATGTAAATAATAAAATGTTGACTTACTACTTCAATGATTCAAGTTCTATTGTAACGGAGAAATTATTTAAAACTAGAACCTATTTTGACTACATAATGCGCTAGTTCACAAAAATTCTGATAAAGGTACAGGATGAAAGTTCCTAAGATATTGTGATATTCGAGTTCTACCCTAATTATTTTTTAAACTTAAATTTATGCTTAAGTGGTAACATTTATTTCGAACTCAGAATTTGCTTCCCACGTTTTTGTAAACACAGCAATAATGCCGAGTTTCCTCGTCGGAATATTATTACCGTTTAATACTGTCTTGTACCTTAGAAGTATAAGAATATAGGGGAGAAATTGACCATATAATGCGCTAGTTCACTAAATATTGATAAAGGTACAGGATGGAAGTTCCTAAGATGTTGCGATATTAGAGTTCTACGTACATTATTTTTTAAACTTAAATTGATGCTTAAGTTGTAACAACATTTATTTCGAACTCGGAGTTCGCTTCTTACGTTTTTGTAAATTCAGCAACAATATCGAGTTTCCTCGTCGGAATATTATTACCGTTTAATACTGTCTTGTATCTGCTAAAGTATAAGAATATCGATGAGGAAGGGCGAAGAATTACTCAATTTCACCATTTCATTCTTCGCCACCATTGAGTTACAGGTCTACGCGTGTGCATGGACAGATATAAGTCGAATCGATTTATCAACCCTAGTTCCCCTTCCCACCGTCCCGCATTAAGCTTGATTTAAAGGATAAGATAGAATATATTAATTGAATTTCTGGAAATGGCAAGGGTTTGGGTTTGGAGTGTGTCTGAAGTTGAATTGTCTCCTAGAGAATATACACTTTTGGTGGACGCAGCAGAGAGGAAATGTTGATTTAAAAAATGAATAAATGGATTTGATAAGACATCCATATTCTATTACATCGTAATTTATAACGAAAATTTTGGTATCAATTTGAAAAAGACTTATATAAACTTACACGTGTAAATTTTCGTAGATAGTTCAGAATATTAATTGTGTAATATTTAGACCAATAATACCAGTCAGAAATCACTTGTATTATTGGTCTAAATATTACATAATTAATATTTAGGGTTCTTTTACATTTCCTCCCCGGAGGAAGGGGTGTTCGCTATAGTGTATATGTGGAAGAGTGAACTTTAAGCGCCCGAATTCGTAGTCAATCATAAAAAATTATATATGCAAACCACTTATTTGTCACGGTACTGATGTCAAACTACGCTAAACGGTTAAATATACAATTAAGGGATCTTGACGTTTTTTGTTACATATTTTTTTCAATGTGTTAAGATTTTAATAGAAACAATGTAAATTTATTTAAACGAGACACTATTAATTCGTCCGCCAGGAAAATCGTTAATGAAATGGAAAGAAAAACTCATGGTTGCTGTATTATATCATGCACGATGTTCTTGATTTTCGCAAGATTTTCAAACGTTCCTCGGCGAAAAGGAGAGGTCTATGTCTGAACATAAATAAAGGAAGTGACACAAACGTTTTAAAAATTCGATTTTTTGACTGGATTCTTGGTTTTCAGGAACTGAAATTTTTGGATAAGCTGCTTATAACGTTATTCATCTTAGATAATATCAACGTTGGTGATAGAAATTAGAGCTAGAGTTCTTTTCTAGCTCTAGTCGTCACATCAGATTAAAAATAGACACTATGTTCCTTTTTTTTCTTAATTTTTCTTAGGTTTTTTTATCATATTTTCATCCAGGACGAATGAAGTTTTCAGTACAATTATCCTTGAATTGGAAATTTTTAAATCATTTACTTACTATAATGCAAACAAGACGTATTAATGTGACATTGTTTTATTAAGTAACAGGTTAAGCATAGTAATTATCGTCGGTAAACGAATCCGGAAATTGACGGTGGTACCAAACGCGATGTGTAAATCAGGCAATATTCAACTAACATATAGACGTGTCATTGCCTACCTGTAAAGTGTATCCATCATTTTTTCCCCGTTGGCGCCCTTCTCGACGTCGCGTCGGCTGTTCTCTACCCCGTTTATGCATAGGTAGACTTGTTCGTGTACGAAAGTTCGGGGCAGTGGGAGGTCGTGCGGCTACATAGTTTGTATATACGATATCTGTTGTCTGGGAATTTGGAAGGTTTTATTGGCGGGGGTTAGGGTGTTAGTTTTGTTTATTGGATAGTTTAAGATTGATAGCAGAATGGGGTGGTTAGAATATGAGTATGCGGATTCAATTACGGGCCGGCCGCTCGTCAAACGTCTATGAATTTACCGAATCTATTTTAGTTATCGTAAAATGTTAATTTTGAGCTTTTGGAGTACGCAATGGATGCTGATGTGAAGTGGTAGTATTATTTATATTGAAAGCTAACGTTTTATTGACGGATTTATATTGTTTTGTTTTGTCTGCTAATGTCTCGCATATGTTAACCAGATTTAATGATTTGTACTGCTTACTATAAACTAGTTGGTTTGTTGGTCGTATACGTTTTGTTGTTCGGAGCGAGATACGAGTCAGCCTCCAATTATTACCGTTTTATTAATTCTATAAAGGCACAATTAAAAAAAGAGTAAATTGTAATTTCCTTCGTTGGTTTGAAATGGTTTAGAGTTAGCGCGTTACGTTACAATATGACATTAGGTAAAAGCATAATAATGTACAGTGAAAGTAGAAAAAAAAACAAATCAAATTCATATATATTTTTAAGTATAGTATATTTCTTATTATTCTGTTGTAGTTATTATTCTATTGTAGTAAACTAATTGAGTAATTTTAGGATTTCGGAATGAGCGTATAAATTAGTAGTACTTTTGAATAAAAGTTACGAGTAATGATACTAAATCAAGTCAATAATTCAAAAAAGGAATAAATTAGTTATATATCGATATAAAATATTAAGGATAATGTTTATTTCGCCAATATTATTTCAGAATTTAAAGTATATGTTAAATATTACTTTCAGAATAAAATGTTTTCACTTCAAACCTTCAATAATAATGTATTTTTAATCTTTTTTTTTGTCAATGGATTTTACAATCATATATTTTTTCAAAGATTTCATTTCAGGACATCGAAATGAAAGACTAAATTAGTAATATATATGTGACGAAATTTTTGTTAATTCACCAATATCATCTCAGAATTTCAACCATCGATATGTTAAATATTACATTTAGGATAAAGTAACTTCACTTTAATATATATTTTTTGGCAGTTGTGGATTTTATAACTTTTTCATTTTGTCAAGAATTTCTCGAATATGACAATTATGTGAATATATTTATGATAACCCTAGTAACATTATAAACTGGGTTGTGCCCGCATCTTCCCCGCGTGATATTAGACTAATTCTTTTTTAAGAAAATTGGTATAGATTTCAATTAGTATAAGCCAACAAGTTTACTAAAAACGCTAATAGATGGCGTTAGCAGTACCAATATTGTAATATTCACCATCTCAGGATTTTTTAGATCTTTAATATCTAGATAAAGTCCTATATCTTGCTCGAGTATGTAAACTATTATCATACCAAATTTCTTCAAATTCCGTCCAGTAGATTTCGCGTGACCGGAGAACAAATTGACAGACAAAAATTAAAAAAATTTTTTTTTTGGCTTCTATGTCGTTGTATAAGCTAAATCAATTACTCGTTTGAAACTATTTTTCATTTACAGAATTCACTCTGTTACAGTTTTATTATAGATGTGTAAAGATTGAAGACGTATAATTTATCAACTTGTTAATATAAAAGCTGTGTTTAGTTATTTGTTCCTAAATTTCGATTTAACGTCTGGACTAATTTTCATGAAACTTTGTGTAGACGTCGTTGACGATTCGAATTAATCTGTACGCTTTGCTTACTTATAAACTTGATAAATAACATAATTTCTGTAGTACACGTTTTTTGAAATATTGTCAAAAATTTAGTACTACAATATATCAATAGATGGCGTAACGTGTTTAAGAAATTTATTTCTCACGTGTCTCGAGAGTTTAAAATCATGTCAGCTTCAGCGAAAATCCATGCGGGTTACACAGAGTTCTCTATCACGGTTTGAGCAAAGATAAATATACATATATAAATATATGTATATTTATCTTTACATTATATATCTCCGAAGAAAATATGTCAAAATATGTTCCCGTCTACCAAAATACGGGCAATCGAAGCTCTATTGAAAATCATCGTTGGGTGAAAATGTCTTGCGAAAATGCAATTGAATTAATATCGAACGAGAGGGCTTGTATAGTGGATTTCGATTCAGGGAGGTGTTTATTGAGTGGAATTTCTATATTTGTATATTAAAATTTCGCTAAAAGTTTATTGGGTTAGTGGAGGTTATGATATGTGTATATTAAATTACTCAAACAGCTTTTGATGTCCCAATACAGTGAGTATTGGGTGTTTTACTGTGTTTCGTTTCTATTACTTTTTAATGTTTTTAGGGTAACCTTTAGATAAAGTATGTAACAGAATTTTCGAAGGATGACTCATCGCATTCTTAAAGAATGACTTTCTAAGGTTTTTAGGGTAGGGTAGTTTTAGGTATTTTAGATAATGTATGTGACAGAATTCTTGAAGGATATCTGTCTTCTAGTTCATAATATTGAACCTGTTTTAAATTTCCGGGACATATGGGTTTTGGTAACCCTCAGAAAGGACAATTACTAAAAAGAAACAAAATATATTTTTGAGCTTAGAGTAAAAATTTAAATTAATTTTCTTCATAAAAATTACATGGAAACAGAAACTATTCACATTGAGTTATTCTTTTATTGTGCGCTTACACTTTTAGACACGATAAGCAAAATTTCAAAACGATTCGTTTCCGGTTCTGCCTCTGAGAGTACTGGAAAGTACTTTTTCTCGGAAATAAATGATTTTGATTTTCTGTCAAACGTGTCAGTTAGATTTCAAGACAGAGCGCCTTACGTTTTTACACTCAAATATTACAGTCAATAACAAAGTGGCTTATACTAAAATCCTTACTTTCAAGTGGGCAATTTGTAAAGATCTTTACAAATTGTCCACCTGAAGGTGTTGTCATACACCGAAACCTTGGTCGCGTTAAAGAATTGAAATAAAACAGAACTAATACTACATCACGTAGTTTCATTTAATTGGGAAAACAATTAATTATAATGAATTTCTACACAATTGACGTTAAATATATTCAGTATCATTTTTGGTATTCATTTTAGTATGTTCTAAGTTATTCCTTTTGAAACTGGTTGATCATTTTTAAAAATGTGGCATTTCTGTGGAAAATTATAACAGTAGCCAATATCGATTGAAGTTTTAAAATGTTATTACCCAATTTATATAGAAGTTTGTTTATTGCTTCAAGCTTTTGTACACAATGTGTATATATCTGGTTATTTAATGGTGTTAAAATCAACAATGCGTTAATCAGACGTTACAATTGTAGAAGAAACAATTATTCGGAGTAAATAAATAACGATTCGTTAAACATAACAGCTAACATTGTCGTTAACTTTGCATCGACGTCTGATTTGAGATAGTTTTTCGCAGAGGAAATAGTTTAACTCAAACAACTTCTGTAAACAACTGTACGAATATTCCCATCTATTACTCGTGTAATTCCAGTGTTTCCCTTAGACTTTCCACTTGCATCATTTTCACAAAACAAACGTCTTACATTTAAGTTATAAATACGCAATGGGATGACTCGAGTTCCTCTGATATTATATGAGGGTTAACGTTACAGTAACCCTAAAAAGGTAAGTGGGTTGTAGTTTACTCCGGAGTATATTTTTCGTTCGAATTTCTTTTATTGACGTAAGCTCAGTCTATATCGCACGGCCGAGGTAAAACCCTTAAGGCTAAGGGATATCTTGATTACTTTGTTTCTTTTTATCAAATAAGCTTCATTTTTTGTATTATTTATACGTACTTCTTAAGCCGATCCGCGCTTCATATTTGCTCAGACAAAATTCGTTCTCCGTTTATGACATTTGTGATTTTACGTCGCTGTGGGAATTTCGGGACGTTCGCTCGAATGTTTGATAATGTTTGATGGGTTATTGAGATTCATGACCCTTTTTATGTGATGTGTATTATATTATATTTGCGTAATTTAAACAAGTGAAATTATATATATATATATATATATATATATATATATATATATATATATATATATATATATTTATTGTGTGTGCGTATATGCGTGTGTAGATATGTACATGCACGCATATACATAATTTATTTATAATTTCCAGTCCTGATTTGTACAAATTATGTTACCTTATTATATGTAATCATAGTAGAAATATTTATCCTCTCTAATTACTTTGATCAGGTAAAATATCTGGGTTGAAGAAAAAATATTTTTGGTTTTTTTGTCAAATGATTTGGGTGCTTGCTTTGTATCTCAAAAGGAAAAATGGACTCCTTATAAGATCACTCATTTGTCTGTCTATCACGGTCGTTGTATTAGAGATCACTTGACGTAGAAACGACATAAGACGTTAGAGACCTCTTGACGTTGAAATTTGGCATAGTAATTAAATGTATTAATCGGCACATATCTAAATAGTTAAAACCCAAAAAAAATGTTTTTTGTTTTTTATTATTCCGTATATCGTGTAGGACATCGTTTTAAACAGTTAGTTATAGGGGTTAAATATTTTTTCATAATTTTAGGTGTTATATCACGTACTGAAAAATATGCAAAAATATATGTCGATACCCTCTTCCCCATATTTGTGACACTATTTAATCTAAAATTATAAAAAAATTATAATTATAAAAAAACGTTTTAATACGCCTATCCATAGGTTGCAAAACACTGTAGTGATGGTTCTAGAAGTCATATTTTTTAAATATTCATCATATTTTACACCTGTTAAAGACATGATGGGTACTTATATTTTATTTTAAAAATATCCTGTACCATTAAATGTTTATAGTACTTCATTGTATGGAATCCTCGTAGTACAAATTCTGCTCGTGCTTTATAGGTGTTAATTTATGTTGTAGGTTGGGAAAAACCTAATTTAATATTCTCTCTCGTATTTTAAAATCAGAAACTACATTAAATATTTCTGTAGTATTGACAAAGTAGTCTTATGTTCTTTTAACTGTCATATCTAGTAATTTATCCAAATTAACGGTAATTTTACATATATAAGATGAAAGTAGATGTCGTTGTACATGGGTAATTAAATATACTACATATCTCCTTCACTTGTCTGAGTATTATCTATCTTTAGTTACATTGATGGTGATGGAAATATATGGAATGCATCTAACATGTTCTGCGATGTATACTTCGTAATGCATCATAGAACGAAAAGTTAAGGCAATTTGTAATTTAAATAAGATTTGAAATTTTAAGTGCATGATCCAAATTAACACGTTGTGCATAGATGAACATAGATATCGTTGTACATGGATAATTAAATATACTACATATCTCCTTCACTTGTCTGAGTATTATCTATCTTTAGTTACATTGATGGTGATGGAAATATATGGAATGGATCTAACATGTTCTGCGATGTATACTTCGTAATGCATCATAGAACGAAAAGTTAAGGCAATCTACAATTTAAATAAGATTTGAAATTTTAAGTGCACGATCCAAATTAACACGTTGTGCATAGATGAACATAGATATCGTTGTACATGGATAATTAAATATACTACATATCTCCTTCACTTGTCTGAGTATTATCTATCTTTAGTTACATTGATGGTGATGGAAATATATGGAATGCATCTAACATGTTCTGCGATGTATACTTCGTAATGCATCATAGAACGAAAAGTTAAGGCAATTTGTAATTTAAATAAGATTTGAAATTTTAAGTGCATGATCCAAATTAACACGTTGTGCATAGATGAACATAGATATCGTTGTACATGGATAATTAAATATACTACATATCTCCTTCACTTGTCTGAGTATTATCTATCTTTAGTTACATTGATGGTGATGGAAATATATGGAATGGATCTAACATGTTCTGCGATGTATACTTCGTAATGCATCATAGAACGAAAAGTTAAGGCAATCTACAATTTAAATAAGATTTGAAATTTTAAGTGCATGATCCAAATTAACACGTTGTGCATAGATGAACATAGATATCGTTGTACATGGATAATTAAATATACTACATATCTCCTTCACTTGTCTGAGTATTATCTATCTTTAGTTACATTGATGGTGATGGAAATATATGGAATGCATCTAACATGTTCTGCGATGTATACTTCGTAATGCATCATAGAACGAAAAGTTAAGGCAATCTACAATTTAAATAAGATTTGAAATACTAAGTGCATGGAATGTGCAGTTTACACCTATCTCCAATAGAGAAGACAGAATTTAATGAAATATTTGTTTTAAAATAGTATTTTCATATTTTTATTAACTTTAGTCAAGTTTTTCTGTTTTGCATTGATGCTATGAATCGTTTAAGATCCTATTAGAATTAGTAGTTATTTTTTGAGAATATCGAATTATATTATCCTAGCTCAATATTTTGAGCTTACATCGCAGACATTTAGATGTATAGAAAAATTATTTACTCAATCTAATTAATTTTTTAAAGTTAAAAAATAGAGTTATTGTTGAATTAGATAGAGAAATTAATAAATTACACTCGTAAGATAAGATGGAAAATATTTGCAGCAAACTAGTTCTGTGAGTAGCCAAGTCAATGAATCTCCCTTGTTGATTCGAAGGGTTTCACTTTCGTTAATTTCAACGTTTACATCTCATAACTTAATTCATATGTTACAAAGGCTTACTTACGATAAGTAGTACTAACTCAACCGTCTCTCCGTTACATTAACGCTTCTCAAGATTGCACCTTGCCCCGAAACGATTGTTCGCTAACGGGTTTTACAACGGATTCTTTTAAATATTGGAGAGAAACGAACTCGGCAATATCCCATGGGAATGTCTTCGGGGGATGGCGACAATGGGGCCCGGGTACCGGCTAGAGGTTGGGGGAACGCCGTCATATTGTTTGCGAACGCTTCAGTTGTACGTTTCATTGTGTCGATTTATCGTTTACATGAATTAGGCGAACCTTGCTCGTTCTCGTCGCTTTTGTTCGGAATTGCGTTTTTGGGTTGTTAAAATGAATCAACAATGGATGTTTTAATTTATGCAGCTTGGATATTAAATTATCCTTTGCGTATAATTAATTTTACCTTGTATTTATCCCATCGCGGTAAACTATAAAGCGGCTCATTGTATTTATTGGCCCATAATAAATTTCCCTATTTTAAACTGACGTGTTCTCGGAGTTCTGTAGGTTAGAAAATAACGTATCGTATCGTCGTTATAAGGGGTTTGACTGAAATACCCAAAAAAAGGTGGAAAAGAATCTCATGAATGCGATTGGAAAATGTATATATGAATAGGTATATTATTGAATATATGACGTTATTCTAAAGTGACGCTTCGCTCTTTCCTTCCAGTAAAAACCTCAAACTGGCTTTGGAGAAATCTATGGTTTTTGCTGCGAAGGAAGTCACTGGTCACCGGCAAATACAAATGACGTCTGCAAATTGCTTGTATAATTTTAATTGTCAACAAAACCCAATGGTCAGTGGAATATTAATGGTTTTTTTAGCGCATTTGGCCCATTATCATGCCCTTTCTTAATGAGAGATAGGATAACAGAAGACAGTTTAGCACCATAAGTCCAACTGTAACCATATCTTACTAGCTTCTTTTAAAAAAATCTTATATGCCTGCTAGTAACAAACCGCCATAATGGTAAGTGAACTAGGAATTGAAAGAATATTTTTGAAAATTAACCAAGTTTGAGACTAAATAATTATGTATTTATATTTGCTGGGATGATTACAGTGACTTTAGGTGAAGCACATTATTTATTTAAGATTATAAAGAACTCAAGTCAAATTAGAGAGTACAGATAAGAATTTTTGGATACTCAAAAATCTACAAGTCTTTAATAATATAATTTAAGTAGTTCCCAATCCCAACTTTATTCAAGCAAAAAACAGCATTTTTGTACAATGGTTATTTTCGCTTAATTTATTAACGGTATTCTCAACGGCTTAGTTATGTATTTGTGTTTTAGTACAGAGCCGTACAGCCTAACCTTTTAACATAGAAATGCTTATAACAAACACTCTATAATAATTAACCATATCCATATAAGTATATTTTTATAAATTTTGTTGTCCTATAAAATTCTTTAAAACAATATTTGATACTTTGTTATTTATGTGTGCTTTAGTACATAATCGTACAACCAAATATTTAACATAGAAATGCTTATAATGGACATTATAATAATTGACCACATCCGTATAAGTAATTGTTATAGATTTTATTGTCCTACACAATTCTTTCGGACGTTATTTGATGCTTAGTTATGTATTTGTGCTTTAGTACAGAACCGTACAACATAATATTTAGCAACGCTTATAACAAACAATCTATAATAATTAAGCATGTTCAATTAAGTACTTTTTATAGATTTTAGTGTCCTTTATAATTCTTTCAAACATTATTTGATGCTTATTTATATATTTCTGAATTAGTACAGAACCATGCAGCCTAAACTTTAACATAGAAATGCTTATAACTAACAATATATGATAATAAATATATCCAACTCAGTACTTTTTTTTAGATTTTATTGTACTAAACAATTCTTTCAAACATTATTTCATGCTTAGTTATGTATTTGTGCTTTAGTACCGAACCGTACAGGCTAATCTTTGACATAGAAATGCTTTTAACAAACACTCTATAAATTAACCATATACATATACTTAATGTTTATTCACTGTTAAATTAAACTACGCGATGTAGTATTATATCTTCTTTACTTAAATTATTAACCAAGACCTAGGTTTCGTTGTATGTAAATTTCTTCAAATTATCCACCTGAATATGTTGTCATACAACGAAACCTAGGTAGATATAATACCATCACGTAGTTTCATTTAATTGTGAATAAAAATTAAGTGATAATGAATTTCTACAAAATTAACGACAAGTATATCCAACATACACATGTAAGTATTTTTTTTATAGATTTTATTGTTTTCTAAAATTCTTTAAAAGATTATTTGATGCAGTTAATATGCGGATATATAGATGCGGTTATGCGGTTAACTATAACAGTTTATTTTGTTTAACTCAAAAATATTTCAAAGGTCCGATTTTGCAACAGAAAACGAGTTAAACCAACAATCTGTTGTAACTAGCTATACACACCGTCGAATTTATAGACAGATTTCGCCTTGCTTACATTATTTTCATTAATTTCTACAAAATTAACGACAAATATATTCAACATACACATGTAAGTATTTTTTATAAATTTTTGTTTTATGAAATTCTTTAAAATATTATTTGATGCAGTTAATATACGGATATATAGATGCGGTTATAACCATAATGGTTTATTTTGTTTAACTCAAAAATATTTCAAAGGTTCGATTTTGCAACAGAAAACGAGTTAAACCAACAATCTGTTGTAACTAGCTATACACACCGTCGAATTTATTTATTTAATTTATAGACAAATTTCGTCTTGTCAACATTATTTTCATATTTCAAATTTACAAGACATTCAAAAAGATACTGACTGTTTTGTACGAAGTTGAATATTGCTGTTAGAAAATCACACCTCGGAAAATCATAAATGAAAATATATTTTTCTCTTATAATATCGATATTATTTACCTAAATTTTAGACTGTAGTAATTCCTTCACAACTCAAAGTCTTGGCAATTACATTTCCTTTATCACAGTCGTCCTTACATACGTTAAAACAGCAGAAAACTGGCGTACAAGACGTTAATTGGTATTACTTTAAATTTCATTTAACTTTTTTTTAAACGGTTTGCCCATTCATGTCTGTTTGTGAATGAAGTTTAGTAACCAATTAAAGTTTACGTCATCTCAATACTACATTATAATATCGGATGATAATGGAAAAAGTGGATGTTTTAGAGTTTCGTATTTCAAAAAAAGGAATCTTTATGGGATCACTTCGTTGTCCGTCTGTCGGTTTGTCGAGAGCCTTTTTTCAGGAACGCGTGGAGGTATCAAGTTGAAATTAATATCAAATATTTAGGTCTACGGTCCCTTGGAGCTGAAAAATCAAGCTTTTAAATCAACATGATCAAGAAGAACCCTAAAAATACTGTCATTTATGCCGCATATTTTGACATTCGCAAATAAATCACAATCTATAGGGTCATCTCGTTGACCTAGAAATGAAAAAAATTGGCAAGAAACAAGGTTTTATAGCACAATTAAAGGAATAAATTATTAATTTGTAGTTATACCACATAACTAAATATTTCTTTTTAAATATGCGCCTGTGAAAGATATAGTAGGCAATATATTTATGCTTTATAAAATTAAAATTGGTAAATAGTTATATAGTAGCACTTGTAGTGCGGTACCACTTGTGCCTGACAGGTCTTTTAATAAAATCCTGTTTATTGGTGTCACAAAACGACTACTTCAAATTTTAAGTGAATTGTCGTTTTTGCCATATAACAAAACATAGAATCCCAGTAAATTTACTGGGACGCTTCAATGCGAGGTCCGTACCTATAAAAAGAATAATGGGTTTGAATAGAATTATAGTAGATGGGTTCGAATATGATTATGACTAAGTATATTATATAATAATAATGATAATAATAGAAATATAATACAATTAGCCTAAATAGTCCTAACAAGTATAATCGAATTGAAAGTGAGTTTCTTTGTTTGTTTGTTCACAACTCAACCACCCAACCGATCTCGGTAAAATGTTGTATGTGTGTAGTCTATATAATGGAGATAAACATTTTAAAAATGTTAATCAAATTGAAAGTGAGTTTCTTTGTTTGTTTGTTCACAACTCAACCACCCAACCGATCTCGGTAAAATGTTGCATGTGTGTAGTCTATATAATGGAGATAAACATTTTTATGTTAATCAAATTGAAAGTGAGTTTCTTTGTTTGTTTGTTCACAACTCAACCACCCAGCCGATCTCGGTAAAATGTTGCATGTGTGTAGTCTATATAATGGAGATAAACATTTTAAAAATGTTAATCAAATTGAAAGTGAGTTTCTTTGTTTGTTTGTTCACAACTCAACCACCCAACCGATCTCAGTAAAATTTTGCATGTATGTAGTCTATATAATGGAGATAAACATTTTTATGTTAATCAAATTGAAAGTGACTTTCTTTGTTTGTTTGTTCACAACTCAACCACCCAGCCGATCTCGGTAAAATGTTGCATATATGTGGTCTATATAATGGAGATAAACATTTTTATATCGAAATAGGTACACGACCGAGTTTATTAGCAGATTTCATGCTGCCTGCATTGTCCTTATCATTGTTTTAACGTAGCTCTGTTTGAAAGTTATTATTAAAAAGTGCACTTGACAACTCCCAATATCTTCACTTCGATCGTTAAATCTCATAACACATATGTTTTAAAAATATATATACTCTGTCTATCTTGGTACTTTAAACTGTATGATAGTGAAAGTTCTACATTAATCGGATAAGTTGTTTTGTGGCAAACCCTTAAAACAAGCATTGCTCTTTATAAAATGGTTATGATAATTTTACTCGCGCGGGCATAGTGGTGCTTAAAAGTATCTTGTCACTTACGTTGATGGATTAAATTCACGTAGCCCATTACTTGTCTCACGAAAAGAGCTAACCTGTATATTATTATATAAACAAAGACAATTTTAAACGGCAAGTTGTTTTTATTTCTCATGAGAATAGGTAATGATAAATTGCTGCTCAAAAGCTTTTTAACTTATTTTTGTTTATCACTTTTGTGTAGAGTTAGTCTGCAAGTATGTTATGTATTTGTGTTTATATTGAGTTTATTATATCACGTATGGAAATAACGACAGCATATCGAGCAATCATTATGTCCTTTAACTATCGGATAAGGCAGAAGTTCCATGATGGATCTTATTGTATGCTCTAGTGAAAGAGTTCCTTTGAGTAATGTCTTCGTCTACTTTCTTATCATACGTTTGCACCCTTATCCACGTTATAAACTTCAGTATTCTAAAACTATAACTTTATTACCTCTTCACGTTTTAAGGATTCACTTTTAACGTTTGTGTTTTGGGTGATTATCTTGCATAGAGATCCATGGAGAGGTCACGTGTACTTCTCCAAAAGGCAGCATAAGTATCTTGGAGTTTGTGGAGATAAAACAATTAGTAGAGATAATTTGAAGATGTTACATTCCATGACCTAAGAAGCAATCCTAGATAACTAAATTTAGTACCTGTCGCTACTCAGTATTGTCTGTAGTATTTTTTTATATGCACGACTACAAAAATTTTAGATTCTTTTATATAGTGGAGTTAATCTTGTTTTTATTCGGATTAGTTTTTGAGCAAGATTTTATAAACATAAGCGAGAAAGCTAATCTGGCAATCTTGTGTACAATTATAAAAAGAATTAGCATTTTTGACTGACTCAAACTGGTCAAAGAAAGCAAAAAAATATATAAATATTCTAAAGGAAATTTTATAGAAAGCCCAAAATCGATAAAGGATTTAGAGTTGAAGATTAAAATTTTATTTAATATAAGTGACCATTTTACAGTCGATGCATAATGTTACACTTCATTGTTATTGGCATTTTCTAATTTGTCTTTCATTTTTAAGACAAATTTTAATCAGTTCATCTTATTCACCTGTTTCTTTGGATAAATTATGTTTATAATTTATGCATTAGTTTATTGTGCACATAGTATAAAAACGTAATAAAAGACTACCTTAAAATTTCTGTTCGGCTGATCTATTGATTGCGCAGCGTACGATAACAACTGCTTACAGTAATCCAGTAGTAACTGATTCCAAAATAATTGCTAATCGCGATCGTGCTCCTTCATGAGGAGACATCCACTGCTGAAGATAGGTTTCCTCCATATAGTCACAGAAAGATCAAACCTGTGCTGTTTGCGTCCAACGGTTTATGACGATCTTTACTAGGTCATTTGTTACTTAACGGTTAACAGATATTGACAATGTTTCTATTGTTGTCAAAATGAATAGTTCTTTCACTCTTATTAAGGTTTACGTAATTTTTTTTGACGATCCTGTCGAGGATGCGAGATTTATGGATTGATATCGTTCATCTGTGGATGAAAGATAAACAAATACACAATCTCCACTTTGTTTTATCTCACTAGTTCAAATAATTCTGTAGAAATTAGTATTATGAAAGATGACCTAACTTTTCATAAAAAATAAGAGATTTCTCTTTTATCCTATTGACAATTTTGATAAAACTTGTAAGCCTCTAATTTGGTTAATATTTTCTATATAACAGTGTAATTTTTATTCTTGCAACACCTGGATCCAACACTGTATAGACTTCTGCCAGTCTTCAATGAGATATGAAAATGTGTGCACCTACGCACATTAATTTAGTCTTGTTCCAGCTTTCGTTATGGAAACAGAGAGTTTAAAGTGTCATTTCTTTTTCCGCTTTATGAAATACATTATGAAGAAATTCTCAATACATATATAGATTTAGGACTGTATCAATTTCACAAAAATAACATGTCCAAATATGCATAATAACCACTAGAAAATTATAGAAAACATTGTTAGATAATAATAAAAAGATCGGGAAATTGGACATGCAAAAAGACCCACATAATCGATGCTGAGCGTCGACAGACTTAGTTAGAGGTTTACCCGCACTGCGTCTACCAGAACAGTAACTGCTCGTATATAATAAATAAATATTGTTTATGCTTCGATATGCTAATACGAAGCATAGACATACAACGTAAAAATATTTTTTTTTAAATTATAGATGACATTTAAAAAAGTGATAGGCATAATACATATCAAAATAGTTTTAAACGACAGCTTGTTATTAATTATCATAAGCAAAAAAAGACGTTCTTGTCTATACTTGTTTGTACGATGTCTGGCATGACGCAAATGTCGAATTTTTTTTAGTTAAATACTTGATACGTTGAACGAATTTAATACAGGAATGCAGTTGTAAAATATCTGTAAATGCTATCTGCTTTGGTTACAAGTTTTGTAAAGTGCAATCGCACATATCTCGTCTGTATTATAATGCAACTGCAATTGCATATATCTCGTATGTAAAGAGCATTGTACGTATTTCGTATGCATTGTCGAGTATTTTAATAACTATATCTTAAACATTGCGCCATCAACCATCGTGGCGGACATTACTGGCGCAAATATTGAAATTCTCGTAAAGGTCAACTTATTATGAAGGTTTCTCTAGACATTACATAGTTTCAGTAAAACCAGATTCGTTTCACTGTTATTACAATGTGTCTTCCACTTTGTTTCTTATTTGTCAAACCATGTTTATATCTCACATGTAAAAAACGTCTTAAAAGACTTGTTATTTTTTGGAAAGTTAATTTTCACAATGTCATTAGTGATTTCTTTTCATATTGAAAAGTTCATTATGTTTAATCGTTATTTTGAATACGTTTAGGTGTTATAAGCTTTAAATATATTGGAGTCACAAAATTAGTTTGGAATGAGTACTTAGTTGCATTATTTTGTGCCAAATAACTTTTATTGTACCAATTTTTGGCAGTGGACTCATCGTCTTCTTTAACCGGAAGCCTAATTTACTTTTTTGTATATTTTTGCTTTATTTTGAACGTATTAACCAAACAAGTAATTACGGTTGTATGGGCAATTTATTTAGACTGAAATATTGCTTTGACCTGGGGCGTCGGTCGCCTGAGGATAGAAATAGTGCATTCATTTAAAAATAACATTATCATGAAAATATTGGATCACACTAAGTCGTTTGAGATCAATGAAAATGGTGTAGAAAGAAAGAAAGAAGCTGGGTCCTTGTAGTAGGTAGGAATAGATTCACGAATTCACTACTGTACGTATCTCCGTGGCATAGAATAAACAAACAAAATTTCACTGAGATTGCTTGAGCAAGCGTGAAAACGGCACAAACAAACAAACCCAATTTCTGGTTTGTGGTATTAATTAAGGCTAATTATAGCTGTAAAGTTAAAAATTTTAATGATATTCAGCCATAATTCTTTTCGATCTCATTTAGTCATAACGATATTCGAACCTACTATTCTTTTTTATGGTCTAGGCTTTTCATCTAATTGTTTCAGTATTTTACTCAGATGCTAGATTTGCTGTATGGCAAAAACGCCGATTTAGTAAAAAATTTAAATAGTCATTGTATGATACTAATATAATGCTCTATTTATTTCTGGTCTGGGTCTCTCATCGAATTGTCCCAGTATTTTACTCGGACGCTAGGTTTGCTGTATGGCAAAAACGCCGATTCAATAAAAAAACTTAAATAGTCATTGTATGATACTAATATAATGCTCTATTTAGTTCTGGTCTGGGTCTCTCATCGAATTGTCCCAGTATTTTACTCGGACGCTAGGTTTGCTGTATGGCAAAAACGCCGATTCAATAAAAAACTTAAATAGTCCTTGTGTGATACTATTATAATTATGTATTTATTTCTGGTCTGGCTCTCTCATCGAATTGTTCTAATATTTTACACGGGTATGAGGTTTGTTATATACCAAAAACGTCGTTAAAAATATTTTATTATATATATATATATATATATATATATATATATATATATATATATATATATTTATATATATATATATATATATATATATATATATATATATATAATAAAATATGTTTAACGACGTTTTGAAAAATATTTTATATATAATTATAAAAAATATTTTATTTGTTTCTCGTCTGGGTCTCTCATAAAATTGTTTCAGTATTTTACACAGACGTGAGGTTTGCCGTTTAGTAAAAATGCCGATTAAGTAAAAAATTTAAATAGTCCTATGATATAATACTGTATTTATTTTTGGTCTGGATCTGTCATTGAATTGGCCCAGTATTTTACACATACGCGAGGTTTGCTGTATGGCAAAAATGCTGACTCAGTAAAAAATTTAAATGGTTCTTCTGTGATATAATACTGTAGTTATTTCTAGTCTGGGCCTTTCATCGAATCGTCCCAGTATTTTACTCAGACGCTGGTTTGCTGTATGGGAAAAACACCGATTCAGTAAAAAAATTAAATAGTCCTTGTGTGATATTAATATAATACTGTATTTATTTCCGGTCTGGATCTATCATCAAATTGTTCCATTATTAGACACGGACGCAAGGCTTGTTGTTTGGCAAAAACACCGATTTAGTAAAATATTTAAATAGTGCGTGTGTGATACTAATATAACACTGTATTTATTTCTAGTCTGGGTCTATCATAGAATGGTCCTAGCATATTACTCCAACGCTAGGTTTGCTGTAAGGCAAAAATTTCGAATCATTAAAAAAATTAAATAGTCCCTGTGTTATATTAATGTAATACTGTATTTATATCTGGTCCGGGTCTCTCACCGAATTATCCCAGTATTTTAGTCAGACACTAGGTTTGCTATATGGCATTGAAAAATTGAATTTTAGTTCTTAAGTCCTTGTGTGACACCAATATAACACTGTATTATAATAAATCGGTGACTTCTTTCATCCTCATGCGGCACTATAATGCTGTATCGGTATGACATTATCCTTAACTTCAATCTTGGATACTAACCTGTATTCACAAATTGAAAGTTGAACGGGCAAACAGTTAAAAAAAAAACTTGACTGACATTTAAGGTGATACTAATCAGTGTTTGGACATAAGCTTTCTACATAAGGACATAAGTTTTAACGTACGTAAAAATTATTGCGGTAACAGAAAATGTAATTATCAAGATTTTATGTGGCCGACGGGTTATTACAATTACAATCTAGAATTGAGATAAAAATGTAAGTGTCGCCATCATGTCACTTTAGAAAGAATAAATATTATCACAGAAAAATATTTTTTCACTTACAATTTTTCGAGATATAATTTTCTAGCTTAGCGATGTCGAACGTCACATAAAACAGTCACTATCAATTCGAATGCCTTTTAAATTTGAGCTTTTGAACAGTACGCTATTCGCTCATTAGACGTCGTCCTGATTCGATAAAGCTAATGAGCTTTTTCACGAATCCGTGTCCTTGATTTGAGTGAGAAAAAGTTCTACTCGAACAGCGTGGAGTGTGCCTGTAATAAGCTTTTCAAGATTTTTTATACAGCGACTAATTTAGATCTTCTCTTACTGCCGTCTGCCTAATAAAGTCCTCCTTTTTTCATTAAGTGGTGATTGTTGTAATGGCAAGTTCGTTAAATGTCAGTAATTGAATTAAAAATATGAAGAATGATTAAGGAATAAAACAATGTGGTGCGAATTGGAATCAGGGAATTAGCATAATTTTTTTTTATTCGAAGCGGTTCCACTGCTTTCAAATTAAGAATGTAATACAGTATTTCTTAGATCGTACTAAAGACTTATTTCGTTTTCGTAAAGTTTAATGTACACACATTTTTTCACAACTGAAACAGTAGTTTTCATGTTATAAAAAAGCGTATTTATTTTTGTTTTTTAATAATGAATAGGAATGAAAAGCAGGAACAAATAAGCCCTCTATGAATAAATGTT
Source organism: Druceiella hillmani (assembly GCA_039881145.1). Taxonomy (NCBI): domain Eukaryota; kingdom Metazoa; phylum Arthropoda; class Insecta; order Lepidoptera; family Hepialidae; genus Druceiella; species Druceiella hillmani. The sequence continues at coordinate 8,420,879 of JAYKKI010000062.1, forward strand.
ACGTATACTTAAAATAACAGATAAAGTTCTTTATCTATACCTGTAATAAAATTGTAAAAGGGTAGATTCTGTACATTTAAAATATTTTAAAAAGGATGATTGATTTAGCATTAATAATGATAATAGACGCTAGAAAACCTGTTTATAGAGTTTTATCTGTTTGTCTGTCTGTATGTTAATTTGTTCGTCAACATGCGAAATCTTTAGTTCTAGAGCTTACACTCAAAAGCAACATATGATGAAAAAAAATTATAATAATTTTTCTTATTCCAAAATTCACGCGAACCAAATCTTAGGCGCAGCTAGTAATACTAAATATCTGAAATTACGGAAAAAATTGCAAATATTATATTTTTAGGTATTTAATTGAAATGGCTTTAAAAATTAGAAGACTGAATAACGATAATCTTAAAATAATTTTATCGAAAAAAGTAAAGAAAGTAATAATTGTCTCGGATACTTCTAACTCGGAGTCGAGATTCGTTTGAAAGTTACGTAACTGAATTATATCTTTTCGCAGTAGAAGTATTTATGGAACAGGGTAGATAAAAGGGTAGGTAGCTCCACTTTTTTAAGTAAAACTTCTTTACGCACGCTTGACTTGGGGAGTAAGCTGGTGAATGCGTGATGAGCGTTACGAAAAGGGTGATAGGGCGAGGCGAACGGAAGTTGAGAGGGAGATATACGTTAGTGAAGACAGAAAGAGAGAGGGGAAGGGGAACTCGAAATACACCGAGCTCGGTCGGACCGATATCGCTCGGTCACCTGGTACTGCAAATGTATGTATATATATATATATATATATATCGACAACTAATAATGAAATACTGATTATAAAATTATTAAGAGTTTATAATTTTAAAAAGTCTTAATAATTTTATGGTGTTTTTAATATTACAATCAGTTTGAAATTTCAAAATACAGTTTTAAGTTTTCACTTTTGTAAACACCTCCTTATGACTGTTTCCGATTTTTTTTGTAATTTCATTTCGTTCTTGAACAATTTTATAAATTATTATTTTGTTCAATACATTAAATATTCTACGTTTAAAGTGAATCAAATTGTAAATTCATTTTAAAGTTCATATTTTGTGAATTTTAAGTTTTACTTCAGTCGTGTGGTCTAAAGCATACTCGTTTTTTTTAAATTTTATTGTTTTTATCATATAAAACCGTCAAACTTTCTAACAACAGAGGAGCAGAGGTCGTAATGCAAAATTAGGCTGTTAATTTTTTTTCGGAGATGACGTCTTTAGAAATTTGGCGGAGCCTGAGAGGCCCTAAAATGCTAAATGCACCGTTGTTAAAAAAAAATTCACTACTAAATATCTCGTATTGTGGTTTAAATTTTTCTATACAAACCCAGATTCGTAAAACCTACTGTTTACAAGTTGCAGTGCGTTGAAGTTTGTAGTAATCATTTAAAAATGTAAGGTATGATCAGTAGTTTGCGAAAAATTAAGTTATAGAAATTCGTCCGAATATTTCTTGCAAAATGTTTATGAAGAAATTGATTTTATTGTTCTAGAAGGCAATGATTTGTATAATTTTTTTACGATAGCATCGGAGTATCGAAATATATTTATATAGTTTTAAAATTTATGTAAATATGGCGGATTTCTCATGATCTTTCAAACCGCGTTAATATGGCAATTTACTCAGACCCATAATCATTAAAAATATATCAAAACAAATTTATTTAACTTACCCGTGCAAAAAATACATTTTTCTTTAATTAATGAAAAATTGTACATCTCTACAAGTTGACAGCCGCGTCTTAGTAGTAAAAGTTGTTTCTGAGAGTAATTTTATTGTGTTAGTTGTATGTATTTGTAAGTCGCGGACCTCATATGTTTGTTGTGTTATTTGTAAGCCACAGACCTCAAGTGTTTATAGTGTATCGCGGACCCCATATGTTTGTTGTATGTATTTGTAGATTAAGGACTCATACTGATGTATTTGTAATTAAGGACTCATATGTTTGTTGGGTGTATTTTGTAAGTCATGGACCTTATATGTTTCTTGCGTGTGTGTGTATTTGTAAATCACGGTCTTCACGAAATTACAAGGGTTATAAGGGTGTTTGACTACGAAATCCGAAGGGTGTTTCACTAGAAAATCCTGAAAATATTATGTTATATATCCTTATAAAATCTAGAGTACTTTCAAATGGGACTATTTTAAGTCATTCAGCTTCATTAGTTTTAGAACTATGTTTAATACACGGATCTAATGCAGATGGAAATAAATTAAAAAATGAGTTGTCTACTGTAATTGCGATAAATTGATGTGAATTATAAAAAATTGTTTTGTTGTATTTAATAAAAAAAAAATAAAGAAGACGATTCACCGTAGCAGGTCCAACTGTCGCTGTATTCGAATTCTTATTCAGCTGCCCCAGACCTCTACGAGCACGTATGAGTACGACATGAATTTTTTTGATATTTTGTGAAATCGCTAAGGAACCCTGATTTGTGCGAGGCCCGATACGCACTAGACCGGTTTTTCTCTTCAAATGAGCGTAAAGGTTACATATATCACACTAAGTTTTAAAATTGGTACTTAATGTACATTGTGTATCTATTTCATTATAGTTCTGTTTCTAGTGATAATGAAATAAATTTATACTGATTAAAATTTTTCTTTTGTTTCAGAAGCTTCGTTTGGATTAGGAGTTAACAAGGTAAATATAAAATTGGTACAAATTATCATTTATTTGGTTGTACGTTTTTAATGGATTGTACCGTTTGAATAAATTGTTTTTAATAAATAAATAATACGGTTAATAAATTACTTTAACAACTAGCTGACCCCTGCGAAGTCTTCACACTATATCGCCATCTAGCGTGTTCCAAGTATACAATTTGGCTAAGATATTTGATGTGTCGCCCACAGATGGCGCTCATGCCAATTGTTATAAAAATTAATTTTTTTATTAACAAAAATATTTTTTTCCAATTTTTTTATATTTTTCGCTCAAAGTAGAAAATATAAGCTTTAAGTGGGTATTTTTTAATTTTTTTTGGTGCAGTAGTTAAAGAGATCGAGCCGCTCGACCAAAAACACCTTTTAGAAATAATATATTTAGATTATAAGACGATACTATGCCCCACTTAATACGTCTTTTCTCTTTGTCATCTACCTATGCTTTTTCTTCTTATTTTATCATTATGTGTGAATATTTGGTGTCTTCTAACAAATTGACAAGTGTCTTTTAATTTTAACCTCTTAGTCTGACATTACTAAATGTTTTTAATTTTGTTATATAAATTTGATCTTATTCATTTGTGTTTTACTTGAAAATAATTATATTATCTGCATTTTTATAAAGAATTTTCCATTTATATTTAATGACATTGATATTTATATTAATATACAGTCTTACCTATTTTATGCATTCCAAGACAATCGTACTTAACTCCAGACGCGCATTGGAACTGACACGCACAATTTTTTTCTAACGGGGCACTGTATATAGCCAAATCAGTATATTGAATAATATCACCGTATTTTTTTCGCTTTCGTGCCCTATAGGTAAATTGCAGACAAGGGAATATTTTATTAAAATACTAGTATCACAGATACAGATATATTTTCTGGGAATTTTCTTAGGCCTGTGATCCTATTTTCTATTTGTGTTATTCGTATATAGACTTATTTTGCTGTTTTAACTATTTGAGATCGTTATATGTCGTAACGGTAATGATAAGATGGGTATAGGGCCAAACTACAACCTAAACTTAGATTTCGGAAGAGTTGCTAATCAGTATAAAAACTCTTAATAATTTATGATTTGGCACCAACATTTTATGTAATTTATATTTTTCGAATAACTACGCTCAAATTTCCTTAAATAAATAAAACGTCAGTTGAAAAAGAATGATGTAAAAAATATGACAAAAAATGGTTGCCAGCTCTCAGCGTGCTACAACCTCCAGCTTGTTAATTTTCTTCTCTCGTCAAGTTAAAAAAAATGTATACCAGTGTAAAGTTTAAAATTTTCTACACATGATCACCCAGGGTCTGAAAAGATTCTACCCCAATTAGTGGTTGCCAGCACTTAAATTATTCACCATTCTCTCTCATGTTCATGCAGTGTGAGCGAGAAAGATGAAACGTGCCAGCACGTATAGAAACAAATTAACTTTAATTTGGTAAAAACTTTATTGGCGTAGAAAATTGATAAACGAATGCATTTTTACACCTGGGGGTTGGGATCGACTGAGAGCTGGCAACTATTCTTTTTCATATTTTTTACATCACTTTTTTCAAATGTCGTTTCATTTATTTGAAAAATAAATGAGCGAAGTTAAATTAGTTTATTTTATTTTATGTAAAGGGAAAAAGTTTTATAAGTTATTAAAACAATATTAATTATAATTCCGGTAATTAAGGGTAATTGTGGTAAGATATTGGTTGGTGATGTTTATAATGTGTCAATGTTGCGTGAGGTTCACATAAGATAAGCCTTCCATGAACATTGTAAATCAAAATCAAAAATTTCGAATTAAATATTATATTTTAATTTACATCTTTTTATTGTCGCATATTAAAATGGGTAAAACGAAATTCATGTAGATCAACTGACGGATAGCTGAAATTCCGGTCAAACACAGTATAACTTAAACACTTTTTGATGATAGAAACAGAAGATTTATTTCAGTAGTACAAAATTTCGTTCAGTAATATTTTAAGAACGGTAATAAAAATCGATACAACTAGTAAAAGTCGCAAATTTTTACTAAGATCAAAAAGATAACACTGTTGCGTTCCTATCTAGTAGGCGCCCATGAAAATTAGTGTAAGAGGTAGTTTAGGGCAAAATAACAGTAGATAAGTACGAACTACATAGGCTTATGTGACTATATATATATGCATATATATATATATATATATATATATATATATATATATATATGTATATATGTATGTGGGTATGTATTCTCCGTGCCCTTTCAAAGGCTTATCAAAATTGAGAGGAGTGTCCGATTACCTTCAAGCTTATCTTGTTTCATGGTGCTTGGCGGCACGTACATGACCATATATTTCAAGATTTGGAAAATCGTACTGTTCTTGAGATATAATGCCCCGGATTATAAACCTAGGTTCGAGGAAATCTTGGGAAAACTTATTAAATTTAAGCCTGATAAATTTCAACAAACGGATAATTTTCTTTTGATACATAGATAGTATCTATTATTTTTGGTTAAGGTTTTAAAATCCGGCCATAATAAAGATTTTTTGCCTCGCTGACTAGTTCGCCGCCCAAAGAATATAGAAGATATACTCGTATGGTATAGAGATGGCTGTCGCATTGCTGTCTTTGTTATTACGATTACTTGACTCGTGTTATTATGGTTATTTGACAATTTGTGTTACATTTTGGTTGTATGGATTATTTTAATGAGGTATTGTTCTTGAATTTGTTGGATGCTCAAGATTTAGTAACTCCAGTAAATTATGTTTAATTTAAAAAGTGTAATTTTTATTTTAAGAACTCGTTGTTGCCGAAATTACGTAACATTGTGAGGAAAACCTTATCTTTGTAACCAAGAATGTGCGTGATAGACCCACATTTTTTTAATTTGTCAATTTTTTTTATATTAAATCTTAAACTTTTTCATTCTGACACGAGTATTCCTTTGATTCTGTAATTTATTTATGGAAAAATTTAATCTTCATAGCAGTTCTTTGTGGTGTGTTTTCCACTAGACCGCTCTTTTATCCTCATAAATATAATTATTTATAAATTCATATTCAAAAACGAAAATTGTACACATATATGAAGTAATTTTTAAACAGAGTTTAATGTAATCTCAACATATATATATATAAATATATATATATATATATATATATATATATATTTATATATATATATATATAAAGGTATTATATAATATATTTATGGGAAAATTTTATTTTTTGTGGAAGTAGTTTGTGACGTGTTTTCCACTAAGGCGTTTTTTTGTCCTCATGTAATATATTTTATATACAATGTAATCTCAAGAATCTTAGAGTACTTTTAAAAATCGTACACTATATCTCAAGATATAGTGTACGATTTTTAAAAGTACTCTAAAGTATTTTCATCACGATGGTTACAGGTGACACTGAGTTTCAAAATTATTAGTGATGTACAGCATTTCAGCCAACAGCGATTACATGACATGATTACATTTTCTTTAATTTATCATTACAGACACTCGGATGTAATTTGATCAAAGCAAGCAAGAGGACAAAAGTCTCGTATAAATTTTAAACCCCCCTCGCACAATTAAATTGCCAAAGCCGGAAGCCGTTTCAATTAATGAATATTCTCTTATTACGAAACAGGGCTAAATAATATCTCTGAAGTCAAACAAAAATGATTATTTAAAGCCAGTAGCGGAGGGTTATAAAGGATATGGAGCATAGCATCGGCAAACTTTATTGAGGTAATCCCATCATTAAATTTGTTCACAGATTGTTAAATTCGTTAACCTTGCAGATGGCACGTTTTCACAATAATTAATGGAACAGACTAGATAAATCCTGCGTCCTTTTAGAGTTGACTGTTATTTATGAGACCGACTGTTGGTTATACAACGCGTTTTGTTAAATAAGGGATAATATTAAGCTGGAATTAGGAAAAAGTTAATGTCAAGGGCAGATGTGGGGCGGTAACGGGGCTCGTGACGATTAATTTGTGACGAAATCGAATGAAAGTTTCTTTTTTTTCGTTGTCTGCCCGTTCCCAGGCTTTCGGCAGTTTGCAATGTGTTGGGGCTGCTTTTATGTCGTATATTATTAAGATTTACATAGCTGAATATCCTAGAATATTTACTAAAGTGTTTACTAATCGATTGGTTCATTACTTTAATGATACAAAGAAAATTGTACGTATCAGCTCTGGAGTTTACTCTTTGAGTATGATTGTCTTGGAATGCATAAAATAGGTAACACTGTATATAAATATCAATATTATTAAATATAAATTGAAATGCTTTAATAAAAATGCTGTCAACATAATATTTTCACTTTTTAATTTTGTAGAATAGAAAACACCAAATATGGACACATAATTACATTTAATGATTAAATTTGACTTTGGCTCTCAGATAGGAGTAAAAATACCTATTGCAGCTAATGATTTGTTGGGGAAATATTCCCGGGGTGGAAACTTTCTAAAATGGGAATATTCCGGTATATTCTCGGAGATGTTACCCGAGCCGCCGGCATTTTATGGGAACTTAAAGTAGAAAATAGTTTTCTGATAAACATAAATTTTTCTTGTTATTATGGAAGTGTAAATTGTGATGTAATTGATTAAATGACGCGGGGACATTCTTAACTATTATTATGTTGTTATGAACATTCCTAACTTTAAAATTTGGGAAAAGAAATTTAATTTGCCATACAAACTAGTTTAAAAATTGAATTACAGGAAGTTTTTACAAAACATGAGTGGAGGCACCTTTTAAATGTTTTCGAATTGGGATTATCCATATAAAAAATGAAATATTTATTTGTATTAAATTCGTTTGATTTTGGTCTAACAATATTTTAGACAAATAGATAATTATGCATTTCTGTCCAATAGAAAATAAACATAAAAAAATAGATCGTTGTCGGTGCGTTATATCAATTAATTCCCTTTGATGTTGCCGCTTAAGCAGCCCCGCCGCGTGTGCACACATAACACACCCCGCCGCATCTAACTCGCTCAGTCGCGAACCAATATTTTTGAGTGCAGCCTGTGTCGATCGATCACAGTAAATAAAATCAAAGGTCCAATTATTGCACATATTTTGTGGAATATGAACCTGAAAGGTAAAGTATACAGCTACTGCAAAGAAAGAGATCAAAATGGCAAGACACGAATGTAACTAAAATGACAAAACACTTAATTGTTAACTGCGAAGAATGTTCTTAAGCCGGAACAGCTACATTTCGGAGCAAATCACTCATTGGTGTCTCAAATACTTTAATTATTGCTCTAGTCTCCAGATCATCTATAGCTGGTTCAGCTTTTTATTGATGAAAGGTGATGTTGATGTCAGCAGCTGATAAAAATAAGCAGAATATTATTGAGGTAAGGATAACCTTAACTAATATAATGTTGAATATTTATGGTTGTCTGTTTCTCCGTTCCAAACAAATTATTTTTATCTCATCGAAATTCGGAATATCAGTTTTATATTACGATGGTGAGATAAAATAAACAATATATTTAATTTTCTATGCAACCTATTCCATTCTGGCTTTATTGTGGCTTTGGCTGTAATCATGCCTTGACCTAAACTTGAACCTATCTTTAAGATCATTTTTCAGGTGGAATATATATTTTAGTTTATAATGTTTGAGGGAATTTCACGTGTAATAAACGATACTTATAAGTTTAACCTGAAGACTCTTATTGATTACTTGACTAAATCTATCTACTTCCCTGATTTTTTTATCATAAAAAATTTCTTCGAGCAATATATATGACGATGTAACCAATGTCTCTAATGGAACATCCATCATGGAACGAAGTTTCTATAGCTTTAAATTCAAATTACAATCCACCTACTAAAAAAGCTCTATCCACGTCTTTGTTAGATGAAGAATAGTCAAGAGTAAAGAAGGAGATTGATAATAAAATAGAACAGAGTTAAATTTTGCATCTTGCGGCAGACTGCTGGGCTAATAAAATAAATGAATCCATTATAAATATTATAATATACATTTCAAAGTTCTACTTTTACCTCTACATACAAAGACTAAAGAAAACTGGCATACGGTTGATTATTTTTTCGAAGAACTCTGGAAAATTATAGATGGTATAAGCAGTTAGAAATGTCTATGTATTATTACATACAATGTCGCTAATATCAAGAGATGTGGGATAATGTTAGAACTCAAATATAACATCAACAGGTTGTTTGGCCCATTTCTCAAATTTTATAGTTGAGGACACATTACTCGTGCAGTGAAGTATATGATCTTAGATGTGAATGCAGTTGTAAAATGCGTTCAAAAGTCACTTATTTTAACGGCTGATTTTACGCAAATTTCAAAAGAGTAAGCAGTTACTAGATCTCTTCGTATGTTGAAACGAGATGAGGAAGGTATTTGCTTTGCCTTGATAATATGACAGGATGCAAACTGGTATTAAAAATATGGCATTTAATTCAGCTGCGATGTCAAAATTTTAAAATAAACTTTTAAATGAAGATATGCGGATGAAATTACGGCACCAGCCTGATATTTTTAAAGCTCATTGTAGACTGGATAAATAAATTAAAAGGAGATTATTTTTCAGTTCATTTAATTCACCAAACTTATAGTGAACTAAATATGTTGTGAACTAGTTTGTTTAATGAATCTGAGGGAGAAAACAATTTTGGGAGAGAGAAACAATCGGATTATGAGCAAAAATAATTTCGCTGACAGGAAAGATTCGTCGCTAAAACCATGAGTACTTATGGTTGTAAGTACTTATTTTGCTGTTTTTATTTTGGACCCTTTCTTTGCAAGCTCATCTAGATAGGTGGGAATTAGTTATATAAAGAGCAAAGCAGAAGAAGGTCGGAGAAACATCCAAAAATGTATGACAGTGTTGTCCGACATGGCAATTCGATTAGCCCAGTTTCGTGGTGGCAGTCCTTGTATCCCAAAACAGAATTGGGTATGTTCACTGCAAAAAATATTAACAACACTATCATCATCTTCAACACTTGAACTATCAATCTTAATATTTTCGCACAAAGAAATAAATCACATGCAGAAAGAACAGCCAGAATAGATAATTGGAAAATTATTCAAAGACGAGAAAAAGAAATGTGTCGTTCCGTGAACATTTTGGATATGCCAAACACTTCAGGTATAAATGGCCAACTTTTCTATTATATCAATTCAGACTCAAACTCTGATTCGACAGATTAATATCGCGGACCCGGAATATTAGTGGATTTGGAAACCATCAAAAATCAACAAGGTGATCCCTCAGCTAATACATGTATTTTGTACATCTAGTAACAAAATACATGTTTGATATCAATTAATAATGTTTTTATTATTATGTGACAGGATATTTAAAAAAATATTATAAAATAGTTTTAAGATTTTAATTTTTTTATAAAGCAAATTTCTAAACAATTCTCTGTGTGTCACTCTTGGATATATTTTGTATTGAAACATTCCTAAGAATATATACGGAACATAACCGCAGGCGGGATACTTACTGGAAATATATTGCATTATATTTATTAACATAACCCACGAAGTTATATGTGTCTAAAAATTATCGAAAGCGATGAATTCAATTTTACGTGGAGGATTATAAGTATATAGAATTTCAAATTCCTACAAATTCTCGACCATGGAAATGTATTCGGACACTTAGCGGAAACGTTTCCACTTTGGGGAGTATTCCGGGAACAGCGCATCGACTTTTGAAAAACCGTAAATAATTAATATATTAAAAAAAGAATAAAACAAAATATAGCCATGGTCCCTTGTCACCCGGACGAAACCTGGATAAGTAGCTACTTTAATAAATGATGTTAAAAGAAAACGGCTGCGTATTTGAATATTACCGCAAATTAAATCAATATTTGAAACCAAAAAAATTTTCAAAGAAATTACTGATACCAACCCTCCAAAAATATTAAGAGTTAGACTATTTAAAAAGGAGTATAAATCTAAACTATTGTGTATACCTATTTAAAGTCTATGTAAACAATTTTAAAGTAATACAACCCTTAGATTTATACTTGGTAAAGTTTTAATGGTTAGAAACACAAAAAATTAAGGTCAACTTACTTGACATTTACGAAAACAAAAAAACCAGCCAAGTTCAAAACAAAACATGTTATACCCTAAAAATCGTACATATTAATTAAAAATACACTTCGAACTGCGTTCGAAAAAATGCATAGAATTTTACATTGGTTTAAAGAGGAAAACTCACGTCGCTCTGGAATACGATATCGTTTGTAAAGTAGTAATGCGCCAATGAAACTTATTATATTTCGAATATGCATAGAAATACATTGAGGATTGAATTAGTGATCGAGCGGCAATGTCGTTGTCACCCGATCTCTATTTTTCCTTAGGTTTTTCTATATTATGTAATGCGATCACTAAAATCTCTATCAATGTTATGCAAGACTCATGGACAAATAACTATAGAATATATCGAACAACTCATATGACTCTGGTCTGTTTATTTAACTCGGAATAGGCTGTTGTTGAGGTTATTGTGGCAAATCTGAGGAATAATAATATAAGACTTTAAACAAATACGTATAATATGTACCATAACCACATTTTGTTTATAACTTTAATACACAATAATATATATTTTTAGTCACATTATACTCAGCAGTTTGGGTTTTTTTAATGAAATTCTTGATTGTATCTATTCTTTACACTATATAATCAGTAAGTCGTATCGGATTTGTTTAATAATGACTGTAATTTTAATAAATATTGAACTAAATTAAATCCCAATTCTAAAGCAACAAAACAATTACAACAATTTTCACCGTAAAACATATGACCCCATAGAAACCAAAACGAAACTACAGCCATTTTTTGGCCCGCGACTTGTGCTGTCCTTTTGGCGCATTTTTTCTATTATCAATTTTTTCCAAAGAATCTGATCGACCTAATGTGGGGTAAGCGATTATAAATAAAAACATAATTCTTGACATTTATTATATGGTGACACAATTTAAAAATAACCGATATCGTAATTAACTTATTTGTGTCGACAGACCAAAATATTTTCTTTTTATTTCCTTACCTAACGCAATATTTTTGTTGAATGATACCTAATGCGGTAATAATGGCAAAATACGTACGTCACTTTTCAATACAATCATTTTTGTACATTATTATTTCCTTTCACTGCGATTCTCGCGAGCGGGATTGAGTATTGAATTTTTCAAAGGATACGCTTCTTATTAGACATTATTATGTTGTGATCTACTTAATGTGCAGCAAGCGATAATAAATAAAAACATAATTCTTGACATTTATTATATGGTGACACAATTTAAAAATAACCGATATCGTAATTAACTTATTTGTGTCGACAGACCAAAATATTTTCTTTATTTCCTTGCGTAACGTAATACTTTTGGTGGATGATACCTAATGCGGTAATAATGGCAAAATACGTACGTCACTTTTCAATACAATCATTTTTGTACATTATTATTTCCTTTCACTGCGATTCTCGCGAGCGGGATTGGGTATTGAATTTTTCAAAGGATACGCTTCTTATTAGACATTATTATGTTGTGATCTACTTAATGTGCAGCAAGCGATAATAAATAAAAACATAATTCTTGACATTTATTATATGGTGACACAATTTAAAAATAACCGATATCGTAATTAACTTATTTGTGTCGACAGACCAAAATATTTTCTTTTTATTTCCTTACCTAACGCAATATTTTTGTTGAATGATACCTAATGCGGTAATAATGGCAAAATACGTACGTCACTTTTCAATACAATCATTTTTGTACATTATTATTTCCTTTCACTGCGATTCTCGCGAGCGGGATTGAGTATTGAATTTTTCAAAGGATACGCTTCTTATTAGATATTATTATGTTGGAGCGGGGTTCGTAGTAGGATGTGAGCGCGTAGACGCTACAATGTGAAGGATATTTCCACAACCATTATTTTCTTTTGATCTGAGTATTGTTAGATTCTCGGTCTTTTTGTGTCTCGTTCGTTATGTTAGCGTGTTGGTGGGTTGAATGCGAATGAATGTAAGTCGAGTCTGGGTCGTTTAAATTTGTTTCTTTTTTTTTTAATTTGGCTATATATGTTCCTGTTAAGGGTACGTGTGTGGCGCGTGTTCATTGGCGTACACTTGTGGCGGTGGGACGGTGTTAAGGATCTTGCTTATCCGAAATTTGGAAGATTTTACTTGGAGTCATTTGGGCGTGATTGCGTAGGGTCGTCTAAAATTTTATGAGATAGTTCAGAGTTATTTGTGCTGATGAATTCTCAATTGATTTATATGTTTCATTATGTAAGAGCAATTATAGGTCATTATCATCATCAGCTTGTTCAGATTCGAGATCCAGAGATAGAATATAAGTATCCTCTAAATCTTTGCATCTGCCGTTAGTTTCGCAACTCCAGTGTTTACTAGTGACTGCCTGGATATAATGTGCCATATTGTTATCTGACCCTTAGTCTATAGGGTTTTCACCTGCCGTTTCGGGAACCCTAGTCTTTGTGCTGCCGACTTTATGGGTCATTTTTGCACCAACATGATATCAAAATAACGCCAGTTTCCTGCCTTATGATCTCGCTACTGATACAGTCTCGAAGGAACATGCGCATTAAAGTCCTGTCAAATGCTCTTTGCGCAGCATTAAATTTCTACTCAATCATGTTCACAAGAGTCCATTTTGTATATCTGAGCATTGTAACTAATATTTGTGGGTTACAGATATAGTTGAACCCTTAGTCGCTCGTGCCTTACGACCGAAATGATCCATAGAGCAATAATTATCTTTTATTTAACTTGCACACTTATTAAATCGAATCAATTTTATTTTAAAACATTAAATGGTAATAAAATTCCTTAAAAAGTCCAGGTGTTATGTTTCCAATTTTAAAATCACCAATTAAATTTTAAGATTAAAATGGTCAATTATGGTCACTGTATTTTAATAAGCTTTGTAAAGGATGTGAATAAAAAAGAATTTAATAAAGAAATTGCATACGTCACTTTCTGCAAATGCTCATTTGTAACACATAAAAAAGATATCTTTACATCACAATCCACGCAAAAGGAAGTAGTAAAAACGGGCAAAAAAGTTGTATTTGATTTCAAAATTTTGTAGTCTCTAAGACCGTAAGTTTGTAATGAAGGGTTAAAACTATGTAAAGACAGAGTTTTAAGAAACACACTTTAAATGAAACCAGTTTGCGAGTAAATCTATGGAATTTACTGTGGAAATTCTTTATTCTGAATTTGGTTATGGCTAACTTATTTATGTAAAATTTACGTACGTATTACGTATACTAATATTTTATGATATTCTCTTGTTTTGCACCTTTATACAATTTTTGATTAAATATACTTACGGAATAATTGGACGTAAAGGATGCTCGTTATTATTTTCATGAGCCCCTAAAGATGCATGTTTATCCATTAATGCTCGACTGAAGCGTAGTGCGCTATATCCCCACTTTAATGTACTTAACTTTCGTCACACTCGTTCGTTACTCTATGTGGGAAAATTTACGTCCAATCGCTTATTAAGGAATTTTATTGTATTTATATAAAATGAAGAGCGAAGGAACGAGAGACGATGCGTCTGTCAACCCCCATAAAGTGGTAAAATATAAAAGGGCGGTAAAAGTGAAGAAAATGACGTCGAATTTAAACATACAGCATATAAACATATAGCACGCAGTGCTATATGTAAGCAGTTGGTGACTGCACCGTTCGTAAAAGTCGATGATGATATGAATATTTCCTGCCAACGCTGACTCAATAAGTGAATGTAAAATTGATATGCCGTCATGAGTAATTGTGTAATTATGTGTTGGTAATATTAGTTTTTGTAATAATTCGTTTAGAGCGGATGTGCACCGACATTTTGTATAATTTTTTTTACACGATTTCAAAATTTATAGAAGGCGGATCTCTATTTGCCATCTATGTATACACATCGACTGCCGGTATCAGTTTGTGTTATTTTTTTTTGTATTTCACAGAGTATATTCCTTTAGCGGTCGTGTGACAATGTCGATCCGTTGTATGAATTGAAAGTTGAACAAAAACTGCATTCAAAGTGTATATTATAACATTAAATATATATCCTCATTAAATGGGTGTTTTGCTTGTTACTATTTTTTGTGATGCTTTTGGATGAAACCAATTTCACCTGTTATCTTTAAAAACAGATTTATATAGAATTTTTGTTTGAATTATGGGTTCAAAGCCTTTTTATCTCTTTTTCTCTTGAATATGTATATATTCCATGCAATTAGGAGGCAACAGGGTTTGATTCTCGTTCACCTTTAGTGTTCACTATACATAATATCGGTAAAGTGGTTAAAATTGCACATTGCCTTCTATTTATGGATGATTTTCGCAGCTACTAGAAGTATATCGATGCCCTTTTTGAGTTGAGGATTGTAAACGGTTTGCGGCTCAATTCAAGCAAAAGCTCTAATGAATTGCAGTCGATCTCTCGAGTTTGAATATATCATTGGCTTAACGCCATTATGGGTAATGAATACGTGGTATTGAATGCACTTCAGCACGTGATACTGGATATACGTGGTATTGAAGGCACTTCAATACGTGGTATTGAAGTAGTTGATCTAGATTCGTGTTCAATTAGATTCGTGTTTGACTTTTCGTGGTCAATTGGCGGATCTAGCGGAAAAGTCATTTGAATGAAGGGTTGGAATTGTGTTGGGAAAAGCTAGGGATTTCCGATGCGTTTCTTCGATTAATTTACCATACATAACTTTAGTATAAAGGAAGTTAGAAGCCAGCTCTGTTATTTGGACATGAACTGAATACAGCCTGAACATGTTGAAAAAACGTTCCTTCGATATTTTCTATGGTTACTTTTCTTTTTTATTTCCGGCTGATTTTCTCTTGGGTTATTCAGAGAAAACCTAGCATGGGTCATCATACGTTGCAGCCCAAAAGCTTCTTACTTCTTTGATGAAATTTATTTTCTTTGATGAACAATCTTTCCCTACTTTATTGAAAGGTATTCGATTAGTAACTGTGTTCGCGGAATCATCATCTTTTTGCTATACCGGCATCTAGAACCGAGTAATATTGAAATTCTCCCCTTTCCCATGGTATGCAATTTCTCAATCGCTTGATCGCGATTGAGAAATTGTGTGACGCGTTTGTGATGAGTGCGGATAAACTTGTGGATGTGAGTAAGTGTGATAATTTTAGTAAATAATATTGTTAACGTTATTCAAACGCAAATATTTTAAAACTATGTACTACATTCACACACACGCATGCACGCACGCAACCACACTCACACACACACTTATATTCGCACGTATACCGAACACATACACAGACATTATGCTACGCTATTCGAAATAGAAAATAGTCCAAAAAAATTTAACTACGTATTTTTTTTTTACTTACAGAGTACTTTATTTTATTTATTTATTTATTTATCTACTTTAATGTATCTAATTGATACATATGGCGAACTTATTGCTACAAGAACAATCTCTTACAACCAACCACAACACCAGTCCAGCCCCGTTCGACGAACGGCCGGGAATCGAACCCGGGTCGCCGCGGTGCGTCGCATCGTTAAAGGCCGTATGCCTTGTGATCAACCCAACACACCACGGCGACGACAGTACTTTAGAAGTAAACTTAATTATAGCGTATGTTTTAAAATTTCCGTTCCATAAATATTTTGTTTTGATAGACTGATACACTTGTAAATATATGTGGACAATGAATTGGAAAATGTATGGTCAAGACTCTACGTATACTTACGTTGTTCTGTTTATATCAATTTCATTTAATATTGAGTTTAATAACTCTTTTTTTACGGTAAGTGTATATTTACAATTATAGACATGGAAGGTACCTTCAGTTAATTTCAATGTGATTTGTTTTTAAATTTCATCACAAAATTAAAGGTAATGTTGATCCAAAAATATACAGTATACTGGCTAACGACAATATAACTGGGACGGTCGTAACATTTGCTCTATTTTACTGTCTAGTTCGTTATAATGCATGAATACTGAATGTCAAATTTTCTGACCATGACAACTGATTATATTTTAAACTCGCTCTTAACGACTATAGATGTATATATATATATATATATATATATATATATATATATATATATATATATATATATATATATATATATATCGAGTGACTGTATCGCTCTTAACGACTATATATGTATATATATCCAGTGACTATATTGCTCTTAACGACAGTAGATGTACAAACATAAAGCGACTGTATCGATCTTAACGACTGTAGATATATTGTACTAGTAACAGCCTTCAGTGTCTTTATTGCTAGGCCACTATGAGTACTTCTAATTAAGTCATGTGTTGAATTGTTGAGCCGGAATGAGCATGTATTTAATATACATAGCTACTTTGCGACATTTCGCGATATGTAAAACTTGCTTCGTTCGTTGACAATTACGTCTGCCCATGTATTCGCTTTTTTAAGGTTCCGTACCACAAAAGGAAGAAAGGAACCGTTATGGGATCACTTTGTTGTCCTTATGTCTGTCTGTCAAGGCCCTTTTTATGAGGAACGCGTAGAGGTATCAAGCTGATATTAATATCAAATACTTAGGTCTACGGTCCTTTGGAGCTTTAAAAAAATTGAGCTTCTCAGTCAATGCAATAAACAAAACCCTCAAAATACGGTCATTTACGCCGCATACTTTGACACTCGCAATTACATGAAAACCTATAGGATACTTCCCTTTGATCTAGAATCATGAAATTTGGCAAGAAGTTAGGTCTCACAGCACAAGTAAAGGAAAAATTCCGAAAATCCCCTCTAAAAGATATAGTAGGCAGAGAGATATATTTTCTATCTAAAAAAAATTAAAAGTTGTAAATAGTTTAATAGGAATATTATGTACCATTAATTTTTTATTGATGCCTAAGTAAGTATGGAACCTTCGTGGTACGAGTTCCACTCGTGATTGACGGTTTTTTAAGCATACTTCCGATTTGTGGAATTGGACTACGTGATCATGAGTTTTGATTGAAATACAATCGATTTGGGCTGAAATTTCTATTCTCAGAAATTATCTTTATTGGCTAACGACAATATAATTGGGGTGGCTGTAATATTTGCTCTGTTTTACTGTCTTATTGTTTATACTAAAGAAAACAATTTTGAATGTAACAACTGGTTATATTTTTAACTCGCTCTTAACGACTGTAGATGTACATTTATGTATATGTACATTATTTGCCTTCGCCTATTTATATAATGATTATGATTTTTGCAATGTGTTACTATTTAATTTTTTTTTCAGTATTGTCCTTTTAATGTATTTTAATCTTTTAGTTCTTTTCCCTAAAATACCTTCCATGGGCGGAAACCAAACATTTTCAATAATTTCCTTTCCGTCCCATCTATTTTGTTCCCATTAATTTTATAAACCCACTCACTTCCGTTGATATCAGAAATCCACCACCCTATTTTGAGATGCCCATACCATCTTGAAACCCTTTTTTTATCTTCCCTAACGTAAATATCTTTTCCTTCTTCAAATTTTGGCTTAAAATATTATCACTTGAGTTTAAGCCGCGATTTTCATACACGAGACGGGACTCGTGCGGTGCTAACGAAATCTCAAACTATCAACGTCGGTAACCCAGACAGTTGACGTGGAAGCTCATCCCCCCTAATGGGAACGTCTCGATTTTCCTTTCGCAACGTAAAATTTTCATTTTTCTTTATTTTGCCCACGAACAGATATTTGCCTCCTTCGACTGCATCCCTCCGCCGCTGCTCCCCGCCTGTATCGTTATCTCTCTGGGTCGTTCGATTATTTTACGACCCACCCGCGCGTTCGAGAGAATTTTCTTTTATTTATTTTCCTTTCTGATTTTTCCTCGGTAAGGTTGTTATCGAAATACATCTACAATGCGAATTTAGATTTTCTTCGATATCGTGGATTTCCCCATGAGATATTGTTCGGTGCAGTTGGTTCTGTGTTTGTGTTGTTCTGTTATGTGGTGCGAATTGTACAATGGCTATGTTGGGTGCATATCGAAATAAATCTTTTATTATTTATAAACCGATTGTTGTAGATGTATTTTAGACGATAAAGTATATTTAAGTTTAGGTGGGTTTCTAAGAAAACGTCACTAATTTTGTATACCGAGATTTCTAGGGTTAATATGTTGTAAAATCGAGGTGTGTACCAGAAAAGTTTTAATTAAAATAGCTGGGACGCAAAGTTGACAATTTAAGACAGTGAAAAAATAAAAAAATACTTAACATTATTGAATTCTAGATAATTGGGTCACCAAGAATGATTCGTCAATAAGTTATTTACGATAAATACGTGTGATATAAATATATATTATACATATATTGTACATATTATGCAATATAAAAAAAATTGAGAAAATAAGTGGATGACTAACAAAATATATTTCTATTTTTTTTTAATTCGGTTACGTTATTTCTTGTAAAAATAAGTTTTTAAGGGATGAAACATTTAGGAAAGTACTCCAAGGGGGTGTAGAAATTGAGAATAGATATCTGAAGCTATTTGTTTTGACATGCTCTCGAAGACAGTGTGGTTATTTAGATAATGGAGGGATTACATGGATCAAGGTCTTTTTATAATCTTAATCAAGGCTTCCCTTCTGAATTCAGAAAAAGGGGGAGGGTCAATTAGACGTGTATGCCATTGCTATTGACAACATTTTCAGTTATTTTATTACTTAAATTATATTATTAATTTTATATATTTCTGGATCTTGGTACACATAGGTCTACACACATTTTGGCACACTTATTACTCCATGATAATCTTTTCCATTCAACGATAAATGTTAGGTTTGATAATTTACTCGGGTGGAAGTTTGAAAGTTTTTATGAATCTAAACTTTTACATAATTTACAGTGCCGGGATTCGAGCAAAGTAGGTTTCGTATTTCTCTACAATTTTTGATGCAGGTTTAATAAAATTATTTTATTTGTAACTTATAACCGAATGTTAGTAATTAGAATTGTTTAAATTTTTTTCAAATTTTTATTTTGACCCAATGAGATCTTTACTAACGACGCCTAACTGACGTATGTCGCTGCATATGCATAGCCTTTACAATTATATAACGTCTTCGTATCCCATTATTTTGAGATGAGATTTATAGCTAAGATTATCGTATAAAATTTCTATCATTGCTAAGCAAGATTATCGTATAAAATTGCTATCATTGGTAAGCAAGATTATCGTATAAAATTGCTATCATTGGTAAGCAAGATTATCGTATAAAATTCACTTCTTTTGTGTTGATTGGCGCAACACAAGGAGCCAATCAACACAAAAGAAATGAATTTTATAAAATAATCTTGCTCGCTAAGCAGACATAGTATAATATGTTTTGGTAGAAAAACGCAAAATCTATAACATAAATCTTCCCACAAACCTAATTATAATTCATGAGCATAGTCAGTTTATTAAAAAAATTTAAAAAAAATACGTGATTAAAAGCAACTTCCGTTGCCGATGAAGACTTTTACATGTACATACGGTCGTGTTCATGAGAAAGTCTGACGTATAAGTATAGTATATATGATTACTATGCAGTTGTAAAATACGAAACCTATTAAGCCTTTTAAATATTTTTAAGAGAGTTTGGATAAAGTTATTGTGCAAGGCGACGGGCCAATTAAATTTTGAATCATTTTTATTTTAGTAAAATATAATTTTGTTCATTTCAATTGATTTGGTCCTTTTCCATAGGAAGCCTTAGAAGGATATATATATATATATATATATATATATATATATATATATATATATATATATATATATATATATATATATCTTAGTAATTAGGCATAGCTAGGCTCATCGATATCTATTTCAGGTTTTTCATCAAATTTGAATGTTGTATCAATGAAAAATAGTCATTTACTTCACATTTTCTTCTAAGTGTCTTTCTAGTAGACAAAAAACTAGTCAGCTCAGAAAAAAATACAGTTTTTTAATGGCATAACATTTTAGCTTCGTAGATTTGCGTAAACTTAATTTGGTCACATCAGACAGGTAAATGAAACATGGTTTTTAATGCATGGATGCAACTTGCGGTGCAGTGAAGTGTGATGGCTACGTTTATTCAGGGCGGCTCACTTATCGTTTGCATCGATCGCATTTCGACAGCGTCGACGAACGCAATTACATACATATATTAAAAGTACTCACAGATATCCAGAGCAGCTATTGGCGGAGAGGTATTTGTTACCTAGTTCGCAAGTCTTACACCTTTGTATGAATAGTGAAAGTTGTTTTAACACAATATTCCGCTAGACTTGGTTACGTCGTGTTTAAGTAATGTGCCATTAATTTAAGCAGCGATTTAGCTTGGCGATGTGTAGGTACGAATAAATGAACACTTAGTAGATGAAATGGGTGCGGTATATCAATTTTGCTGAGACTGGAAGGTTATTTCTTTGTCCTAAGTTTTATTGTAAATTATATTTAATCTATATGGATTCTTTTTTCCGCTGAACATTTAGTGAACATAGATGGAAGTGTCTAAGTTTTATTGTAAGTTATATTTTATCTACATAAATTCTTTTTTTACCACTGAACATTTAGTGAACATAGATGGAAGTGTTACAATTACTAAGTACATACTTGTTGAGTATCAATCAGCTGACGAATTTAGAGATTACGTTTGCAGATGTCATAGTTTAGTATGTGAAGTTTGTAGTCTATTTTAAGATGAAATCGTAATTGCCCTGATTATGGGATAATCTTTTCATGATATTTGAATTTAAATATTAAAAAGTGTTTACAGATTTATAATAAAGAGTAATGGTCTTTATTTTATTAAGATTGTGTGTTGCTGTGATATTCTTTTTAGTAACGCTCGGGTAAGACTGATTTTATTTCATTTGTAATAAATTTTCGATGTAATATGTGATTACCTGAATAGTATATGTCTCATTCGAGCTGTAGATGATTTTGGTACTAATTTCTTACTTTGAATAAAACAAATCTGACGTTTTCGAAATAATAGTTGCTGGGTACAATGGATGCAGGTAAATTTAAGAAATATAAACATAGAATCGTGTATGACACAAATATTTTTTAGTGAAGATCTGAGATATCACAGATAAAATAAATAAACGTAGAATATCGACGGTTGAATACTTATAACAGTTTTTGTGTAATTTTATTCGTACTAGATTCCACGACGTTGTTTTTCTTGTAGTAAAATTTCTTGCTCATCGAAATAATTTTAACTGGAAAGCAAAGAGAATTCCCAATGTCCAGTCTGTTTGTTTTTTATTTTCAAGGACCGAAAGCAAATAGTATGCATTCAGTTCCCTGACCAATTTAAACGTCTACTACGTTCGCAGTTTAAAATAATATTATAAGGATTCATCAGAATTTTTTTAATATTAATTATTTAAATCAGAATGTATATTGCAATGTGGAAATAAATTGTTCAATGATATTTTAAAGAATTCTTTCATATTCGTTAAAGTAATACTACAATAAAATTGTTTGATGAAGCTATTATTGTGCTTCATATTGAAATAAATTGCAATATATCATTATGCAAATTTATTTTATTCTATGTTTCTAGAGATGGTTGAAAATGTTGTAATCTGTCATAAACATGTGGTTATAAGACATGAAATTATATTTGTCGATATTGTCTCTAAGATGTCAATGTTATAACTGTTTTTCGGTTAAAAGAATATGCAAATTAAAGTAAAACATCAAACAAGGATTTAAAAATTAATTTCAGCTGAAAAATATGTCTTAAATTTTTATAATTTGTACTTGGTAATTATTTTTTGAATATGTCTTAATATCGTCTTCTTGGTTATCTTCTTCATTCCTAAGGATCATGTCCTTGAAAGGCATTCATGGCTTTATGTACAATCTTTCTCTACTTTGTTCGGTTTTCAACTTCCCTCAGGGCGGTTGTCACGGGAAGACCAGTGCTAGCGGTTACTTCGTTACACCATTGGCTGGTTGGTTGACAGCGGGTTCTCTTTCCTTCCACTTTGCCCTCCACAACCAATTTATCAAAGTTGTCTGATTGTCGATGAGCAATGTGTGCAAAGAAACCGAAAATCCTTTGGTAACAGATGGTTGAAAGTCTAAGTTTTATGTTTAGCTGCTTTTGGCGGTCCATGGTATGCGGAGCATCCTTCTCCAGCACCACATCACAAAGGTCTCAATTTTTCATTCATTCGTTCCACTAACCAAATAGTCCAACGGTTCCGAGGCAGGTAAAAAAAATCGGGAAAACCAAAATGTCCTGACACAGACGTGTTAGTTGGCTTATTAAATTCTTGTCCGCTTCCTTCTTCGTCATAGTCAGTATCCGAGGTAGAAAAACTCGCTGGCAACCTTAATATCCGAGAGCTCTCCGGACCTGGAGAGTTTACCGGTTCTCTTGATGATCATGAGTTTTGTCTTCGACTTGTTGATAGTGAGTCGATCTGTCATGACAAAAAGCGTGATCTCTTGATATACCTCTATATAAACCTCTAGGCAGCTCCAAAAAAGCTGGCATTACAGTTTATCGATTAGAATGCATGTAACGAAGGGTTATACCTAATTTGAAGTTTATTTTTAATCGTTGATTTTTAGTCATGGATTAAAAATAAATATCCTAATTAGGAATCAATCTATATAATGAATCCCTTGTATCATAAGTTTCACTGATATGTTTAAATCTTTATACTCAGTTTAAAAATTCGGCTATTAAAACTTTGACCAGTCTATAATATTGGTTAATTTCAAATATATACATAGCTTGACATTAACGTGGAAAAAGCAAATATGTCAATTGTTTTTCCTTTTTTCTTAATTTTCAATTGGTAAACTTGTTGCGAAAAGTGGACTGAAAATTTAAAGTTTATTCCGTTCCAAACGTTGTAAATCGCATCGCAAAATAATGGGATACGAAGACGTCAAATGATTGTAAAGACGATGCAACTGCAGCGAGCACAGACGTATCAGTTGCGCATCGTTAGCAGAGATCCCATTGTGACAAGTGGAAAATTTCTCGCATGTAACGGGAGGAAAATTGGAATATGCTCCTGAAGAAACACAATGGTATACGTGAGGAATTTTCGCTTGGATTTTAATTCAAATAGCCCACCTGAAGATGTTTTAATACAACGAAACCTAGGTCGTAGTAAAGAGCTTAAAGAAAGTAAAATAATACTACATCACGTAGTTTCATTTAATTGTGATTCGTAATTTCGTTAAGCCTAAAAATCAGCCGACTTTATTTAGTTATATGAGTTTCCATTAATGCAGGAATTTTGAACGATATGTCTTGCTATATGAAGCTATCAAAAAGTGACAATTTAATTCTGAACTTCCAATAATCAAATAAGAAAATAGGATCAAAAGTATGTAGATACTTTATGACAAATGTCTATAAAGAGAGAAAGAGGATATGTATGTAATTTGGTATAAAGAAAAAAAAATTTAGCAGGGGAAAAACTCCTAATCCCTAAATAAAAAAATTTACAACGATGTGAAGATTTTCCTTTACCGTCGTTAATTGTCAGTAAATTGTTCAAAATATGCAATATGCAGAATATTGATAGAATAATGAAATATTTAGTATGAAGCTTAAGCAGCCTATGAAGTAAATGCCAAAGAGGATTGTAGACATTAAATGGGATGAAATAACTTTCTGGCATTAATATTTAACTCTTTACTTCTGGCAATTGCATCTAAACTTTTAAATCCTTTAAAGAAATATAACTGTTGTGCACTGCAGTGGAAAGTCGATGGTTATGGTCGATTAGAATTGTACGATTTAGAAAACTTTATTAGCGAAGTGCAGCTGGCGATATTCTAACTGCAGATTTAGTTGTAAAAGTTTCAACGGAACAGATTTTCTCCGAGTTACGTGAGCCATTTAGCGAATACGAGCTTTTATTTTGTGAGCATTCGGTGCTTTTGGACCTCAGATTTTATCGTTAGGGCGATTGCATTGATGTCGTTACAGCTTTTGATCGCCTTCCGTGCGGGTACTGTGCGCTGGGGAATTTTTATTTTATTGCAATATAATAACTGGGGACTTTCGTTTTATTCACTCGTATCGAAGTTTTCCTAGATTGGTATATGGGATTTATTTTGTTCGATAAATGTATTAAATTGATATGAATGTATAACAAATGTTCGTTGAAGAATTGAATTAAACCCAATTATTAGTAAAATATTCAGTGATTATTTTGATGCTTAACGGTATTTTATTAATCGTTATAATATTGTCTACTTGTGCCGACGTGACTTTGTTTGCGCGGAATCCGATATAAGAAAGTTACTAGGATTTTTTTGTTCCCTTTTAACCTTGTTTCTCTCAAAATTTTGTAAGCATAAAATTTTATGAAAATGATAATAGATGGATTTGGCAGTACTAAATCGTAATATATATATATATATATATATATATATATATATATATATATATATATATATATATATATATATATATATATCTATGAACATAAATTTTACTAAAACGCTAGTAGATGGCGTAGGCAGTACCAGTATCCTAATATTCACCAAGTCAGGATATTTTTTATATCTGTAATACCAAGATAAAAAGTTGCCTATATGTTTCTCGATGGTGTATATTACCATAATAAATTTCATCAAAATCCGTGTGGTAGATTTCACATGATTGAAGTACAAAATTACCCTACAGACAGCCAAAAATTCTAAAAATAGGTTTTCGGGCTTCTACCCTCATTCTATAGGCTAAATCAATCGCTCTTTAAAATATTTTTTATGTACAGATTTTACTCTGTTACAATTTTATTATATGTAGATTTGGGGTGATTTTAATTACTAATAAAATGACAATTTCCAAATTAAGTAATTGTTTTCTACAACATTCATTTAAATCTCGTTTAGTTTACTCGTATTTGTTAACTAGTGACTACCTAAATACCTTTCGTTCATCCATCTCTCGTTGTTTATGCATTTTCGTTATTTCGCTGCATCTTCAGACGAGACTTTTGTTGATGAAAGGTCTAAATATTGAATAACGACGGAACGCAACGTTAAACGTACTCTTTTGAAAATTTCGCTTTTATACGACATAAATAAGAAAAGACTGCAAGTTCTTCCTACAATGGAATATGCGTTCTCCTTTACTATTGAAGCGTATACGTTTTACTTGCATTGAAACAACGTTTTCTTGTATGATTGTGATATTTGCGTTACGCCTTACTTTCATTACGTACAGGATGAACTTCTGAAACTACGTGTTCTTGTATGATGTGATGTTTGCGTTACGCCTTACTTTCATTACGTGCAGGATGAACGTCTGAAACAATGTGTTCTTTTACGATGTGGTGTTTGCATTACGGCTTACTTTCATTACGTGCAGGATGAACTTCTGAAACTACGTGTTCTTATATGATGTAGTGTTTGCATTACGCCTAACTTTTATTACGTGCAGGATGAAATTGTGAAATCTACTGTGTTTTTACCCTGGGTCCAACGTTGCATGCAGACATTCAACATATTTTTTTGTAATAAGTATTTTAAAAAAACTCTTAAGAAATTTGTTTGTGAAAGAGCTAAGTTCTTCTAAAGTTTACTTCATCTTCGGCATTTTTTGAGTATGCATTAAGCTTATAGATCTATAATTATCATTTTGGTGTAAAAAATTGAAGTTTTGGTATTAGTTAAAATTGAATATTTTTATGTCATCTGTTGATACGATACTATGAATCCCCATTTTTTTCTTAAATCTCTTACCTAGTCTTCATGGATGCCTATATTAGAGATGTGAACCTATAAAATTAATATGGGAATAATGAAAAATTACATTGAAAGTATATTTTCAATGTATTTAAATTGTTATATGTACAGCTTACTGTTTTATTTTCTTTAAAAATTTATGAAAGTAAAACAACAAATTCATAAGTATATAATTTATTAAATACAAACGCCAAACACAAAAGAGTTGTGACGATTGTTACTTCAAGAATTTTGATTATCAAGTTATTAATCAGTAAATAGCGCTCTTTACGTTAAGTCTTAAATTAAACTTGATAACTGTGCATCAAATTTAAAACTATTCATTTTCACTAGGTTCGCCATATGTAATTAAAATGTCTGAATAAAACAGTCTATTACGTCAAGTTTTATAGTAAAATGAGCTCTTATTTTCATAACAATTATATAAAACTAGCCACATGTATCTTTATTTTCATTAAATCATTTCTTTTTTTGAACGATTACTTTTCCTCTCGTATACAGCTCTGAAAATATCACTCCATAGGAGCCAAAAGAAATATGCGAATGTATCTAGTTCTCATTTACTCTGATAACATTTTTCAACTGCGCTATTTCACGGTGGAAGTATTCTCCATGTGCGTCGCAAACAGTACCCATGTTTTCCGAAAAGAAACTGAAATCGGATTGTGGAAAATGAATTTTCATTGACATATTGCGTCCGAGTTTATGATAAGCTTTCAATATTCATTTTATTTTTTCCGAAAATGTGGCGATTTGTTGTGTCTAAGAAAAATGTTTGTGACATCGAACAAACCAATCGCACCTCCTTTCTTTGGTACTGAGTCTGGATAAAAAAGAAAATTAGGAAGAAGGATGAGGTAGAGACATGGATATTGATGATTTACTGCTATATTACACTCGATGTCTTTATTTTTAGAATACCATTTCACTTTTGTCAAACAGAAGTAACAGACGTCTATGTGGTTCTTCGATTCGGCTGCATTGGTACATTAAAGGCTAATATTTTATGACATACCAACAATAATAACAATATTATTACAGTTATAAAATAAGTGTTATCAAACACTTTTTACGGAGTGGGGAATTGGATATTCCTCACTTAAAGAAGTAAATTTACTATAGACATAACAAAATAAGTTCGGAGAGTTGACACAAAAACACGGTATTTTGTAGATTGGTGGAAAATCTAAACGTTTTAATGAATTTGCACACAAATAATATATTCTAATGTCTTCTGATTCCCCTAAAAATGCTGCATATAAATAAAATGTATATAACATCTTGTTTTAACCTCTGTTTTGGGAGGTGATATCGAAATAAAAATTTGTTTTATTCTGTTTATTAGCGATACTTAAGATAAATCGTCATTCGTAATACCGATAATTTTTTTTGTGTTTCATAGTGTCATGGTAATCCGTGCTTGCTACGGAACTATAATACTACGAAGCTCTTTGCATTCGAAATGTTTATTCTGTTTTATACATAAGTTGTCTCGAATGTCATCGTAACGCATACTGCACGGCTCTCGTACGGACATTTATGTAAATATCTACCATAAATCGGGCCTCTGTAGGAGCATCATAAGTCGCCAGCGATTCCCACGCGATCGCTTGCAGCATTTGAAGAATCTACAACGAATCAATTCATTCTAAACTCATTACTCAGCCACGTAATCCGATCGGCTTCACATAAAAGCTGACGCATTCATGCGCCGGCGGATCGCACCGGCGGCGGCGACGGCGGCTCGATGTGCAACTATTAAGTCGGGCCGCGGTCCGCGACGAGCGTTGCACAAGTTCCCACGGCGGTGCTTATTGGAGCGAGACTAAGTTGGGTGGGCGGGCCCGAGTGCAGCGGATGAGGGGACGGTCACTGAGGTGGTAAGCTAAGTTAGGAGCTAATGATAATGCCTTGTTATTAATGACGGGTTGTCTTAGAATGTAATATCGGCTGGCGTGAAGGTGATATAAGTTAATCTTGATTTATGTATTATAAGATGTGCTCGTCCAAACCAATAGGTATAAAAATCGACTACCAACCTCTCGAATATGTTCAAGAGTACTGTTACCATAACACAAATCATTTCTCACGAGGACCAAACTACAAAAGAAATCAACAGAAGAATAGAAAATGAATGGAAGAAGTATTGATCTTTGAAAGAAATCCTAAAATCAAAAGTGCTATGTCAATAAAAAAGAAAGCCTTCGACACCTGTATTCTGCCAGTAATTACCTACGGATGTGAAACTTGGTCGCTCACCAAACATTACTACGAGAATATAGAACGCTGTCAGAGAGCCATGGAAAGAAGCATGACGGGAATAAGGAAACGAGATAAAGTGAGAAGTAGCACAATTACGAAAAAACTGAAGTAGTTGACATATTTACTCAAATAGACCAACAAAAGTGGAGGTGAACAGGTCACACTATCCGAGGTACAAAAAATAAAGGGAGCACTATCACATCGGGCGGTTACTCCAGAAACAGTAAGAGAAATAAAGGGCGCCCACTAACAAGATGGGAAGATGATTTAAAACTTACGGCTGGACACCACTGGAAAAGGGTGGTGTGTGATAGAACACAATGGAAGATGCTGGAGGAGCCCTATGCCAAAATGCAACTGAACTGCGAGATATCTTATGACTTTGTAGTTCAAAATAAAGGGCTTTAATAAATGAGAAAAAAAATTAAAAATATGTGCTCGTGTTAGGTTAATTCGATTGTTTGTAACAGTCAGACTTGAAAACTTATTATTGTAACCAGTATACAAGCGCAAATTATATACTATCAGAACTATGGAAGGTGAGATGGTGTTTCAGATTCTAAATAACATATTCTCTAACTTTGCTGGAACTGAAAAACGAAAATAAAAATAATAAGAAAAATAAGGTAAGTTTGGATTAAGAACTGCCTTGCTATTATTAAGGACTGCCTTGCTATTTATTATTATATAATATGTAAGGCCTTATTTTTGAGAATAGATAAAAATATAATTTTTTTAAGCATGATCACAGTTCCTGACATCGAAAATGATTGAAACACACAAGTTGTAATACATCTCTAATTTGTCTAGATACTCGGATAAATCGAAATAGCGCATGTTTCTTAAGTCCAAGATAACTAAAAAGAAAATTTAGCTTTACCCGAAATCTTATAATATCTAAGAAAATTGTACCAATAACGTAAACAAGAAAAGTCTAATATTTTTCTCTTGCCACTATATTATTTGTTTACCATCGACGTCTCATGAGGATTCTTTTGTCTGCCCGACGTTAAAATTTTAGAATTCGAAGTAAATATAAGGGCAGCGTAGGATTTCAACAGCTATAATAAATTAATCAACATGGATTTTTAATGTCCTAGTTATGCGCCGCAGAAGTGGTACCTATTCTCGGCACTCAAAATACAAAAATACTTTTAGAGATATAATCAAAATGAATAATCCCAAAGGAAAAGCGAAACAAACCCTTAACCGGTAAGTGAATTTCGTAGAACATAGTGTTCGGTTTCAGCCTTATATCATAAGATTGTAATATGCTTCAGGAAGTTTTTCTTTTTTCCATTATGTGATGGAAAGAAACATTAATGTATGTTTAAAAGTTATTATGGTAACATTTGTGTACTTTTGTTGTAAGACGATATTTTCACGAATTTTTCAAGCTTTCAAATAGCCGTTATTTTGAAAATAATGGATCACTTTATGAAGGGCAGGGGGAGGGGAAGGAAAGGGGAAGAGGAGGAAGGAGTGGGGGGTGTATGTTTGAAGGGGGAGGGAAGGGGTAGGGAGAGGAGAAGAGGACGGGGAAGGTAGAGTTGTGAAAGGGAGAGAGAAAAGGTAGGGGAAGAAAAACACGGTAATGATATTTTATGAGGATTCTATTGAGATTAACAACAAATCTAATACCATTAAACGAGCTATTTCATGTTCCTACGGGAAACTTGAAATACACAGTTAGTTGTCATCCCGGTACTTTATATTTATATACAGTGTTAGCTATTTTACACATTCCAAGCCAATCGTGCTTAAGGAGTAATCTCCAGTCGCTCGTCGCACCTGACACGCAAATTTTTTTTGTTAGATTGTAAATTCACTTTT
The DNA here is from genome assembly GCA_039881145.1 of Druceiella hillmani. Lineage (NCBI taxonomy): Eukaryota > Metazoa > Arthropoda > Insecta > Lepidoptera > Hepialidae > Druceiella > Druceiella hillmani. The sequence goes on from JAYKKI010000062.1 coordinate 8,451,475, forward strand.
AATCGAATAAGGAAGGCAGACCTCAACGTAGTTATAAATTTCGTTAAATGACTATAACTTCAGTGTCACCTTGGATGTGGAGTCTGAAATAATGGTCGGTGAAGACATATTAAAATTACCTCTAAATTTTAAAATTGATATCTGCGTAACAGGTGTATTTCTGCAAGACTGGCTTAAAAACAAATATGTTGATCTGTTGATCGAATAAGAAATGTAGACCTCAACATAGTTACAAATTTCATTAAATGAACTTAAGTGTCACTTTGGACGTGGAGTCCAAAATCATGATCGGTGAAGATATATTAAAATTACCTCTAAATTTTGAAATCGATATCTGCGCAACAGGTGTATTTCTGCAAGACTGACTCAAAAACAGATATGTTGATCTGTTGATCGAATAAGAAATGTAGACCTCAACGTAGTTACAAATTTCATTAAATGACTCTAACTTAAGTGTCACTTTGGACATAGAGTCCGAAATCATGATCGGTGAAGATATATTAAAATTACCTTCAATTTTAAAATGGAGATCTGCGCAACAGGTGTATTTCTGCGAAACTGACTAGAATAGATACGTTGATCTGTTTGTGTTCTCTGCTTATCAATAATGGTCGACAGATTTAGCAAAACTTAATTTCGTATAGTTATATCAGTTCAGTGCGACCGCGCATATGCATTTAAATGTATGCGCTTCGCTGTTACCTATTTTAGTATGACAAAGTGCAATGTTTTTGCTGTTAATTCTCCGCTTTACTTTTACTCTTCGGTGAATTCCCAAGGCGGCTTCAGGCGTTAATGGCGCTTGTTATCGCGCTGTGTTCCTGTTCTGCACCGACCGGTTTCGTTCTACATTTATTTCACTTGTATTTCTTTATTGTCTACAGTACAAGTGATAGTGATTGTGCAGTGTCACGGGAAATTTTACATCGGAAGAAACAATTAAAATTTGGTTGTGCTAAATTTTGTACTAGGTAATGTGTTTTAAATTAAATACGGCAGTGTTACTAAGGTAGATAGGAGAAAGTAATTTGTTGAGTAATAGTTTATGTGACATTCGTTGATTAAATGCGATGTGCATCATATGCGACATGCGACCACGGTAATCAAGACAGATCACTCTTTGTGCTTTGTTGCTAATTGAGTATATGACTAATTTTTTTTTTATTTCATTAATCATAATTTCGTAGTACTAGCTGATGAAGAGTGAAAACATTTTTTAATAATCTTAAAAATTGACCGAGTTGTAAAAGTTTAAATTTAACCTTTAGAGAAGGACAGCAATACTGTGTTGTGAGGTCATTTTTAATATTGCACATTATATTCTACGAGAGGAAAAGAGGCAGGGATATATCCAACTCTATCCGTATCTTTAAAGTGCTTCTAACTACAACTGGCTTATTTTTCAATCAATTTTTGAATTTTTTTCAAGACTGGTTTTTAATTAACTTATATTTTACAACATTGTACGAAAAATATCAAAATTTAGAATGAGTCAGATACCGTATTAAAGGCGTTGTGACTATTTTAACACTGATTTTTAAAAGTACTTCCATACATATCGCCTAAGTACATCAGTGCAGTCATCAAATGTAATTGTATTGATACAAAAAATGCAATGTTTCGAGAGTGCATAATTCGGTGATAAGAAGATACAAATATGGAGATGATCTCGAATATTTGCACTTATTTATGAGTGCATCAGTATTTGGCTAAGCGGTGTAAATAGTTAATATCAGTACTTTAAATGGTTTTATATAATTGATACCAATTTTGTTATTCTTTGTATAGGTCCTGAACTGTATATTGTATCTAAAGAAACACAGAGTATAGAGACTTTTGCCATATTTTTCGATTGCATCCATACTATACTTTCATATTTTACTATTTCGAACGAGGAAAATTAAATATTAAAAAAAATCTGAAATTCCTTATATAGTGTGGACTAGTTTTAAAAGGCTTTATGAAGGAATTTATAAGGGTTTTAATATTTTTTGTACACTTTTAGGTATTATATCCTTTTTTCCCTATGTCCGAGACTGATTAATAAGATATGTTTGAAAAAAATACCTCTTGGAAGTCTATGGAAAGGTCTTAGGAAAACTATGGCAGTAATTCAGGATGTCGTAATTTTTATAAATATTCAACATGTTTTTATGTTTTTACTGTAAAAGTAAGTGAGTTATATATTTACTTTGTATAAAATTAATATTTGTGAATAATTTAATAGAAATATTACCCTTGAATGTACCCTTAAATGTGCCTTTAAAAGTTTATAAGTTCCTAAATGTTCCTCGTAGTACGAATTCTACCAGTGCTTCGAAAGTTTTTTTCTACTTCATTTTTCCTGCATTTTCTCTATGAATCGTCAGTGCCTAGCGAAGTCTATCTATGAATGACTTTGAAGAGAGTGTATCGTTATTATGTGGTTTAAAATAAAGAATTCTGGTTTGAATATCATCACATTGAGATATTTTTGACGATTTTAAATAGGAGAATATCCCATGTCCTCGCCGGTAGAGGAGGTATCCAAAGTGCTCGCCGGTAGAGGAGTAAATGGTCGTCTATGCCTACCACTTTCAGTGGTACTTAGGCTCTCGTAAGGAAAAGGTGTGTCTTTTGGAAATATGGTAAAAAATCGCATTAAGACGTAGATTTAATTAATGAGGATATCGTCTAGCCATCAATTGACCTTTTATCTTTAAAAAAATGTGTGAGTCTAATTTGTAACTTCTCATATTGAAACGTAATATGAAATCCCATTAAAACTTTAAAAGTATTATCCAATTTTGTCCCATATTTTTCCTAATCACACTAGTTTAATAGAGTAAAAAGGAACATTCAAAATATTGGCTAGAGTTTGTCAAATTTAGTTTTTTTTTGGAGTTATTTAACGGTTGCACATATTGTAAATACTCATGACAATGTAGGTTACTTCAATATGAACATTCATCAGTCGAAATCTTAGAATTTACTAAGACCTACTTTTGATTGAAATTTGTTTTGTTATATATCACTTGAAATTGCTGACATGTGGTCGTAAATTCCATTAGTAGATACATCATTTACTAGAAACATGCAATATTCAAATGTCTTGCTCGCTCCCTAGTTTCTTCACGTGTCCGCATTGTGTAAGTCAACCATACCGCGCAGTCGTCGGCACTTGGTTTATGTAATTCGATGTAATATTGTGTTCGTTGTAATTATTATAAGCTAGGGTTGGCAACGAATGCTATGTTTAATGCGAGATAATCTGTAATATAAAAATATTATTAACGTCATATATTTTTTATTTCTTAAATTTACGATTTAAGAAATAAAAAATATATGGTTCAAATCGAGAACGTAAAATAAAAAATCGTGTCGTCATAGGGCGTCGAGCAGATGTGAAACATCTCAATTTTATAAATATTCACCAGACCCAGAGAATAAATATAAAAAACATATGTTTAAACCATGCAATCAGTATAGCGCCACCTATCGAAATATTATGTACACTACGAGTATATTTCGATAAACCGTAGCAAGTCAATCAGAGATCTTAGTCAATTATTTGATAATTTTATAAAGTTTTGAATATAAATGTTGTGAAAAATATTTTATAATTGAAAATAATATTATTTATAAAAGTAAGATCAGCAATGTATACCAAAATTTCAACAACTGTAATAACGGCTCGTTGGTTTGGGGGTATGATTTTCGCTTAGGCTGCGAGAGGTCCCAGGTTCAAATCCCGGACGAGCCCAACTATGTTTATGTAACGCTTTTAGCGTTTTAAAACAGTTTATTTCAAAATACCTATATAACCGAGCTGGCCGAATTAGGTCAAAAAGAGTCAACAGGACCGAAGTTGGCCGAATGGCTGTCAAGACGTGAAGCTAGCCGAATTAACTCGAAAAGAACCGACAATACACGAAGCTGGTGGCAAGGCGGGTCTTGTCATCAAACTGCCTTAAAACGCGCCATTAGATGTTTCGTATCAAAACAATAATCAACGAAAATTTATAACTAACAGTAAAAAATAATAATGTAATTTTAATAATAATTAGGTATAAAATAGGTAAAACTGTATACAAATATAAAAAATGAAATTAAATTCGTGCAAAAATTAATTCTGAGTTCTATTTTCATTATAAACGTGTACATTTGAGTGTACTCATTAATAATGTCATATATTAATAAATATAATTAAGTACAGTCAAATGTACACGTTTATAATTTTTTTTTAAATCTTTACTCTTGTTCCGTCGGTGCATTTATTTTCAAACACATCTTTATAAGGGACCAATGTCTGCAACAATAGCCTTTTCTCTGTTTTCGTGTAGTTTATTTTTCTTGTATTCGTTTTACTATTTTATTACTTTCAGCCAAAAAGAAACGACCCTTACAACTTTAGTATATAAGCTGTGCTTACAACTGTCAATAAATAATTCGATATGTCAAGATGGGCCTGAAATTAGCTAACGATTGATGCGCACTACGTACTGCGCAAGCGAAAGTATTGAATCAAAACATAAATCTCCGATCGGCTAATCATTGATTTTCCAAACTTGATTAATTAGTACTAGTTTAATACGCGTCTATTGAATCATCGGAGACATAATACGACAATTCATATTAATCCGGACTTGCATAATCGCGATTTAATCTGGTTTTGTGTTTTGTCTATTAATACGAGCCTATGTGTGTCAAACTCCGTCATTGTGATTAAGCCATAAGAAAATGCCAAATAAATATATTGATATCTCACTCTAAAGATGCGCAGAAATGTTGCGCGGAGAGACCACCTAACGTTTACAGTTTTTTTAACGCTCTGAACTCCGTACGCTCTGAACTTCTGATTTTACTCTTCATAAAACTTCATACCGACAGGTATGAAAATCGATTCTTAAGGAGTACACTCCAAAAATGATTGCATATATGATGGAGAGTTGCATCAGAGCTTGAAATGATATGTGAGAAGTCTTAAAAATATGCAGTCGTTTAGAAACGATTGCAGATGACAGGCTTTCTTAAAGTACTAGAAGACCGATTGTATTATGGTTATAGTTCTTTCTATTGTAGTTAATATTTCTGCATGCCATTAGTAAACTGATAATATTGCAAAAAAATCAACACCGCAATGAATATAATTTTTATGCCAACCTGCAAAACACTTGTTTTGAGCGCATTTCCTTGGTAAACGATTTTTGTAGCGGGTTGTAACTAGCGGATATAAATGTGATGTTTGAATGTAATTTAATGTAATAATTATTTTACAGATCTAAGAAAGCATAAAGTTTATGAATTTGCAGTGAAAATCATACATTACCCTTTGTCCGAGATTGCCTATTTTAAATAGAGGTGTACTTTGAAAAGGTTTCATCAAAAATAATGATTTTTTTTCGTCGAGGGAAATTTTGTCCATACATAAATACAGATTATGTGTATATATTTATTAGTGATATAACAAATATATATTTTTAAAAATTTGAGAATATAGGACACCGGTATTCGCCAATGCAAATGCGTATACCGCCTTTTCAAATCGGAAGTCGTTCCACAATGACAGTACGAATATTCCCGGCGTAGGAAAGTTTAGTGGGACTGCAAAGCGAAGAGGCTTTAAAGCTTTTATTTTTAAATTTTATACTTTATTATTAGCTGATAAATATTTTATTTCCATTTTAATTAGAAAAGTTGTAACATTTTAAGAGTTTTTATTTACTTGATTAGGAGAAAAATTGCATTTGTATTTAAAATACTATTTGTTGTATCGTAAGAAACTGACAGTTTTAAATGTTTAATAAATATCATAACTTGCTATTGTGATGAAAAGTATGTAGCAGTTTTTTTTGTTTTAAAGAAGAAATGATGTAGTTTTGTTTTCAAAATATTGATATAGGTACATTTTAGCAAATAGAAAGTTTATGTTAAAAAAAACACAATTTATTTTTGTTTTCATGACATACCAAATTTTTTTATCATTGTTTTCTCCTATTTTATTGAACTCTGCACGAAAATTTCATTGCAAGCGTATTTGAAAGGTATTCTCATTATTTCTATGAATACGAATGCGAATATTTAAAAAACATGCGAATATTCGCGAATGCGAATATTCTTTACAACACTGATACGTTTATATAAACTTCTTTCGACATTTATTATGTGCGATGGGTGAATACGTAGTGAAATTTTCATAAATTTCTGACACCGGAACAGCCTTAGTGAAAGCATTTTTCTAAGAAAATTCGCTACTTAGTTCATTGATAAATACCTCACTTTACTAGTTAAATTACCAAACCATAAATTGGTACTACTCGCAACATTTATTGAGAAAAGGGTAACGCATTTTGCTAGAAAATCGTTTATTATAACATATTTAACATATATAGAAAATCTATTTATATGGCTGTTATGTGCGTAGTTTTGTTTACGGCGTATATTTCAATAGAATTTATAGCGAGTAAATGTATATTATTTTATTATATAAAAATATGAGGACTTTTCACTAAAAAACCTTAAATTAAATATGAAAAGGGATAATTTTCCGATAGTCGTAAGTATTATGCAATCTAATAATAACTAAAAATATAAATAAAACGTAATAAAGTAACAGGAGAACAGGAGAACACAAACAACCCTACAATATCGCCCTATGCATGAAACAAAGGCGGATCCATTAAAGTCGGTCGGAGGGCGCGGGCGGTCGCTTGTGATTTATGTTGGTGACTTATTGCAGGTTTGAGGAATGGTTCAATTGTTTATGTTTTATTTGGGTTCTACGTAATTAGAGGGTTTCGTAAAGGGTGAACGGGGGCTGGTTGGTTTCGAGGTTCTAGTTTGATGGCTATCGTTAATTGGTTTAATATATTTGTAGTTTTATGTACGCTGTTACGCAGTCGATATTACACAAAGCTCTATGGAAATTACGTAATATAAAGCTTAATGGGAAATTTCACACTTGTTGTGTGGTATGAATTTTTTTTTATTTTTAATACATTTTTATGTATTTTTATTTCTGTACTTTTATGGTGGGCTTATTGCTACGAGAGCAATCTCTTACAACCAACCAGAACACCAGTCCAGCTCCGCTCGACGAGCGGCCGGGAATCGAACCCGGGTCCTCGCGGTGCGCCTCGCAATCAAAGGCCGTATACCTTGTGATCAACCCAATACACCACGGTGACGACAATGTATGGTTGATACTCCCAATATTACTAAAAGTTAAAAAATCAGAACAATGGAAAAGTGCTCCTAATATGTCTGGAGTGGGAACATGCTCAGTGAATGTGGAAACTCAGTCAAGTGAAAATTGAAATTGCAAATTATTTGCAGCCATTTTCAGAACTAGTAAAATACAATGTGACACGTTGTCGATTTTGGTTTATAGACACGGTTATTGAATCACTACTCTGCTAATTTCTCTTTAATATTGAGAATTAATTAGACACACTAAAGAAAGCACATAAATAAGGTGTCAACCTAATCCACATAAGATCACGGATGAAGTGATAATTTTTAGCAGTTCATGTTAAGTATTAGTTAATATAATTTATAATAATTTTTATTAACTAGATGTATGTATGTCTTTTTCCTATTATTCTAACTTCATTAGAGCTAACGTGAAGACTTCATCGACAATTGCATTTGTTTAAACTTTTTGACGTTGTTGACCGCCATGTTGTTAGCTCTCGATCGATTCCGCCGCCGGTCGGATATGTTCGACATTATATTCTCGACTGCCATGTTGTTAGCCCGTGTCGAGTTCGGCTGCCGATCGAATGCGTCCGGCATTTGTTTTATCAAGCGTTACGCAATTTTAACGTGACGGACTCGGACATCACTAAAGAGTTTTAGTTCTAAAACTAAAGTTGTACTGAGTGGGATGAATGGATTTTTTTTACCTATTTTACTGCACCAACAGGCTATTAAGGATATGATCGATCAGTGAAAAGAATTTGTTTTTTTTTAAGAGAGTTAATTATATTTTTAATTAAAAAGGTTGTAAATGAAAAACTAATAGGTTCAACAAGGGGAAGGCTATTCAACATGGAAAATATTTTATTGCCCAACATTTTGAGTATACGTAGAAATAAATCGGTTTTTTTCTTACTTTCGATAACGACATAATTCTATTCGTTTGTGAGGTGTTATATACTTCGTTATTTTGTAAAATTAAGTGGTTTACCAAATACGAAAAGAGGACACTTCTATGCTATACCAGTATTTTGTTATACTTCGACATTTTCTCCTCATCGGTTCACTTCAAATGTGAAATCCTTACCGGCAGCTATCCTCTAGTCAAGGCACAGCCCCTCATTAGAGCACCTCTGATATACTACATCGGCGGTTTCGTCTGCTAACTCAAGTGAGACGCGACATGATTAGAGGCGTTGGGCCAAAATGGCGTTTCGATTTCATTTTGCTTCTGCAGTTCCCCAGACGAAACCACGGCAGCGAAAAGACACAAACAAAACGTTGGTTAGGGTTGCTTTGGGCTGTTTATTTAACGTCCTTCATCCCCATTCTCTTGATGTCTTACGTAATTGTCAGACGTTCACTTATGACATATTAATGGTTGTCATAATGAAGATGTTTGTGGGCAGACGTCGGTGTCCTTGTTGAGTGTAGCTATCATAACATTCGGTATGATTGATGTCGTTTCTACCAAATTTGATTACGAAACTGTATGTAACGTGCTTTGTTAGACGCCTTCATTGTCTTGGAGAGCGATTCCATGGTCGCCGGCCATTTATTTGGCACAGAACTAACAAACGTTCCATCGACTCATTTCTTATGATGTATCCACGGAACAATAAGAATCGTAGCCGCACGGTCGACTTGACGTAACGTCATGCATGTTCACTCGTTTTAATGTTCATTGTTTATCTTCGTGCACCATTGACCTTACATTGACTGACTTTCGAAGTATGTACCTTACATTAAACTTAGAGGTGGAAAAGATAAATTATGATCAGGCCTTGTGGTAATAGTATTTTTTCAACATATCGTATTAAAATATCATATATATGTAATTATTACTTTAGTTGTTTATACTATACCGTTGAGAGAGAAAAATTCTTGCCTTTGCAGTATTTTTATTTAATTTAAAAAGTTACTAAACCAAATAATTAAAACCTATTCCTAAACATGACTGAATAAAACAGTAAAATATAAACAATTTATGGAAAATATAAACCATTTATGGAAAATATAAACAATGTATTTCTTTCCAATGGATTTCCAATTTCTTTCTAAATAAGACTAAGGGTGGAATCAGGTACGTAGTACGTTACGTATATTTATGACTTTATTACTGTCTTTAAAATTTTCTTTCACCTGTTTTAAAGAAATTTTTCGCTTTCCGTATTTGAATTTTCCTCTCACTTTCGCCGTATTCGGTATTTTTGGGAGCTATTTTAATTTTTACTGGAAAATCATAGAAAGGTAAAAATTATACGTATTTTTTCGATCCTGACTGTCTTGTACTACTGACATGATGTTAATAAATCTATATTAGTCGCTTTAAGTAAGTGAAGCTTTAAGACCTAAAATTTTAAATAATTCAACTGTTTTTTTTTCAATTCATTTGAATAAGGTACCAAGTAAGTAGAGAAATATTCTGGGTATTCATGTCAGTCTGTTAATATCTTAACTTATTTCTCGGCCTCTCTCACTCCTCCTACTTCCACTTTTACCACTTTTTCTTATTTCGTATATTCTTCCTTTATTGTAGTTCCTTGTCCTGTATCCTTTACTCTATAGCATTCTAGTGTAAATTCACAAAAGTTGAATATATTTGGCGTTAATCTTTGCTAATAGCCCACCTGAAGATGTTGTAATACAACGAAACCTAGGTCGTGGTAAAGAACTTAAAGAAAGTAGAAATAATACTGCATCACGTAGTTTTTATTTTAATTGTATTCAAAAGAATATATTATTTAACGTTCAATTACTTTTTTTAATTTTTGTTTGTTTCTCTTCTGTATCGGACATTGTTAAATAAAAAAATATTTCTTTTCATCAAAATTTGTGATATATATTCTGTCTAATTATGCTTTAACTTCATTTCCAACGTAAAGAATGACGAAGCCTTGTATCGTACTGATAAACGTCCTTACGTATCCTCATAACCTCGCTAAGTTTACGCTTCTGTAGAACAATTTATGGACGACAGTCAGTATAGCTAAAACGTGTTTGATTTACATCAAATCTTAATTTATTACCAAATGTATTTAGCGTTTGAGTCATAGCAAATCCTACCTTATTGTCAACAGACTATTGCTATTAAAGTAGATTCAAAATTTCTAAAGTGATTTTTTCCCGTTTGATTTACATCTTATCCTATTTATTTATTGTTAAATGTAACCTTATGAGCCCTTTTTCTCAGAAACGGTTTAAGATATCATGTTCAAGTTAATCAACACGATATCTCAAAATCTAGCAGACACCTTATCATTTCATTTAAAATCTCACAAGTCTTATAAATATGAAGCTATATGTGTTTGACTTTCTACACGGATATCTTAATATGTAATATTTTAAATGTAATAATCAAATTCAGACCGACGACCATTTGAATATTGAGAAAAACATTTTGTCTTTTTCCAAGTCAACAGACACCTTCGAATTGGATTAAAAACCTCAGAAATCTCGCACATATGAAGCAAGATACTTATATTTTTATACAGGTAATACATGAAGCTAGATGTTTCTTGATATTCAGGCATATACCATAATAAGTAAAATTGTAGTTGTAATAGTCAAATTCAGAGCGACGGCCATATAAATATTGAGAAAAAAATTTGTCTTTTCCCAAACCCAACAAGACACCTTCGAATTTCATTAAAAATCTCACACGTATGAAGCTAGATTTTTGTTGATTTGCAGGCATGTACCATAATAAATAAAATTGTAGTTGGAATAGTCAAATTCAGAACGACGGCCATATAAATATTGAGAAAAAAATTTGTGTTTTCCCAAACCCAACAAGACACCTTCGAATTTCATTAAAAATCTCACACGTATGAAGCTAGATTTTTGTTGATTTGCAGGCATGTACCATAATAAATAAAATTGTAGTTGGAATAGTCAAATTCAGAACGACGGCCATATAAATATTGACAAAAAAAATTTGTCTTTTCCCAAACCCAACAAGACACCTTCGAATTTGATTAAAAATCTCACACGTATGAAGCTAGATTTATGTTGATTTGCAGGCATGTACCATAATAAATAAAATTGTAGTTGGAATAGTCAAATTCAGAGCGACGGCCATATAAATATTGAGAAAAAAAGTTTGTCTTTTACCAAACCCAACAAGACATATTCGAATTTGCTTAAGAATCTCAGAAATCTCACACGTATGAAGCAAGATACTTATATTTTTATACAGGTAACGCATGAAGCTAGATGTTTGTTGATTTTCAGGCATATACCATAATAAGTAAAATTGTAGTTGGAATAGTCAAATTCAGAGCGACGGCCATTTAAATATTGAGAAAGAAATATTGTTTTCCACAGAAAATACCATACACTTTAAGATTTGATTTAAAATCTCAAAAGTTTTACATCCATTAAGCTAAATGCTAGTAATTTATCAGACATATGCCTTAGTCATTGCTATAAAATTGAAGTGTTTGGTTTACGCACCAAACATATATGACTCTTTCAAAGGTATTTTTTTGTTATTTATACCGTCTTCAAAATCTATAGGGTAATTACGGTAGACCTGCGATCTTGAATGTTGGAATAACGGGAGGTATTATAGAATAAGTGAATGGAAAAATAGGAAAACCAATTATTTCTAATTCTGTGAGTATAATTCCATTATATATTATTTAAACATGAAATTAAAAATTTTGTAAATAGTTTAACAGATATAGTAAGTACCATTAAAATGTTTATAAATGTCTAAATGTATAGAAATAAGTATTAGAACTCTCGTAGAGAGAGTTATTATCATAATTATTAGATATTATCATATTTATCGTTTTAAAACAGGTTAATTATATAGTTACGGAATGTACTATAGTTATATGATTTTAATAATTTAGAGTCAAGTCAATTTGATTTAAGACATATTTTTGTATATATATATACATATATATATATATATATATATATACTTTAAGCATGAGCCCATTACTATCCCATACTTAAATTCGTTAATCATTTAATACTTATAAAAGCAATCTTCAAGAATTTCAACATTTTTGGTGCCGTGTTTTTTTTTTAAAGATGGGAACCAAACTTTTCATATTGAAATTAAATTCTTCTTCCCTCACTAAACTTAAAGGTTTGGATATCTCATTAATGAACATAAAACGATACTTATCTGACATTTCTACCTAAAGTAGAACTGCAACCGTAATCTGAACATTTTTTCTGTGAAACAGAAGTGTTTTTTTGTTGCCATTTGTCAACTGTGTGTTTTTGCTAATGGAAATTTATTAATTCTACAAATGCTTGTGTTTTCAAAATAGGTTGAAAAAAGGATATTTCTCGTTGTATGTTAAGACTCAAATTATCTGTCAGATTTCGCTAAAATTTAAAATGGTCTAGTAATAGTTTTATTGAAAATATATCGATTTTTTACACTGAATGCATCAAACATAAGGTATTGCTAAAACACTTAAATTTTTTCTGTGAAACAGAAGTGTCTTTCTTGTTGCCGTATATATAAGTTTTTTTTTAAATCGGTATTTATAATTGCTGCTGAAATTAAGGATAAAAAGATAAAGAAAAAAATAGTACAGATGAAAAGAAAAAGAAAGGCATGGAAGGTTTTAAGACCTAAGTGGAAGTAAAAAAGTACTACGCGGAATTGGGAAAAATCTAAAAGATGAGTAATACAAGAATAACATATATAATATTCACTTCACTCAGGCGCAAGCCTACTAAAGCATGTTATTCTATTTCCAAGAAAATATATTTCTTAAAGATAGAACATGTTTTAGTAGGCCTGTGTCTGGATGGTTGAAGTGAATATTAGCATATTTGAGTATGACTCCGTCGTCTCTCCTCGTCATGTGTGAGCGGTAGACGACGTAAATGTATATACAGATATATATATATATATATATATATATATATATATATATATATATATCTTTAGTATTAAAAAAAGGCAACTTATGTCCCATCAAAAGCCACTTTGAAACAGAAAATTACTGCTACTTGTTTTACTTTTAAGATGATTAATGAATCGGTAGGAAAATTTGATCGGGTTGCGACACTGTACTGGCACATTGCATCACTCAAATCACTTACTAACTTGAGTAATACGTGACTAGACTATCTACTGTTAGGATGGAATGGGTAAGTGGTTTGTTCTGTTACTACAAAGCGTAAAAAGGCTGAAATTTAGTAAGTATAGAGAGAATTGCTTCGTTCTATGTTATTATGGAATTAGAGGAATTTCTCGATGGATTCAAGGCAGAGGTGGAAGTCATGAAAAGATCTACACCTCTATCTGTCCGTCTCAGTCATTAGCATTCTTAATCTTCTTTCTGTATTTTTTTTTGAAATTTCGTATATGGGCTTGATTCAGATATTCCACAGTCCATTCCATCTGTTTCCCGTGTTTTAGAAGAAAATGTAAATGTTTTTTTTCTCGTTTTTAAATTTTTAAATTTTCGTCGATAATTTGGCCAAAGTATTTAAGGAAATATTTTTTAAAACCAGAAATATTGTCAACTAACTGACATATTGTTTAGTCCTTTCCTCAAAACTGAATTTAATAGGTTTCATTTTATTTTCGTGCTGATTGTGAATTCGATTTCAAAATTTACTAATGTGCTATATATATATATATATATATATATATATATATATATATATATATATATATATATATATATCATTTACTAATTTATTTAATATATATTTATCAATAAATTACACTTCATTATTTATCTATTCGTACTAGTAAAAATAAAATTATTGACATAATCATGAAAATTTAGTACAAAAAATATCTCAAGTAATATAAATATACTTTCAGGTACTCTCGTGAGGACACACTTTACAAAACTCTTATTTTAGCATAGAGTGTGCGAAAACCCGATGTATACATAAATCAATTGAGGACAGAGGTAGATAGGACGGTTTCTCTTCACGATCCCACATGTATAATATTTATCTGAGACAAAGAGGATATGTTTGATAAATAATAGGGAACATGAAATTCCTCTGCGCAACAGTTTGGAAATGAAAATGATTAATGTTTTAGAACTTCTAAACTCGGGGGAATAGAAATTTGTCATACCGAGAATAAAGAAGTAGAGAAGAGAACAAAGAAGTAAACATATTATCTTCTCTGTAAATAAACATTTATTATTATGTAAATGTTTTACGTATTTTGCATTATGTTTTTCTAGTCGAGATTTTCATTAGGTTTTCTTTGAGAAGAAGAAATTACTAAGAAAGTATATAATAAATTGAAAATTGAAAAAAATATCTGCGTATAAATATCTCTGTATGTTTGTATTTTTATTACATGTTACTATCAAACGCCTAAATATTTGAGACTATTTGTAAGAAAATTGTTTTTATACAATTTTTTTAAATGTCTCCAACTATTTTCCATTTTCTAACCTCGAACTTAGGGACCTTTATATGGCAAAAACTAACTTTTATCGGAAATCTTTTTAAGGACGGTCTTAAAATTTTTTGTATTGTTAGTAGTTAACAAGACATAGAATATGCTATAATTCAAATTCTCGGAAAAACTCTGATTTTCATACAAAACTGAAATAAATTGCGCGCGTTTGTACAGTAAGGCCGAGTGTTGAGGTTTGTGGCTCTTCAACGATAGGAGGTTTATGAGCCCAGCAATACAAATGCTATATAAATCCAGCCATAAAATGACATAATGAAATTTTATTGTGACATATACTCGAGAAAGTAAGTGCAGCGTTATTGTATCCTGTACTATTAAACGAGCAAATCTTGTCTGTGTGTGTGTGTGTGTGTGTATATATATATACATACATATATATATGTATATATATATATATATATATATATATATATATATATGTATATATGAATGTATGTAAATGGTTTGAAAACGGCTCTAACGATTTCGATGAAATATGGTTTATTTATTGCTTGGTTAATTATTTTGGAAATGGCGTTCTTGTCTAATTTTTCAAATTTTGATAATCACTATTATTATGACTAAATAACATTTGTTGGAGTGGAAAAACATAGAAGAATAGAAGGGGAAGCGAGGGAGAGGTTGGAGGAGAAGGGAAAGGGGAAGGGGTGGGGACGCAAACGCGTACGCCATTGTGAACGCGAAGGCGAGCGCGGAGGCGAACGCCAAGCCGAAGCCGAAGTCGAAGGTGAAGCCGAAAATAAAGGCAAAGGCAAAGTGGAAGGAGAAAGGGACAGAGAAGGGAAGAAGATCTAATAATAAATCTAATACCATGAAACGGGCAATTTCACGTTCCTATGGGAAACTCGAAATACAGCGAGCAATTATACAGTTCAACATACTGAAATATTTCAGTTAAAATTTACTCAAGGAAGTAAGTGAAGCGTTATTGTACAATTAATTTAATACGACAAAATGTACAGTTTGATATACTGAAATATTTGAACTTAAAAATTTGAGTACGTTGTTGATTTTAGTTGTTTTTGATAAATGAAATATTTCTTTATTTTTTTTTAATATAGTAAATATTTAACTTCGAAAATGTCCATGGGCTGAACGTAACTGTGATTCACTTGCTATTTATTTCAAGTCGATAATAATGTCGATCGTTTAGCTGTCAAAAATATATGGGGGGGGGGGTAACACTAAACATACTGGGGGTATTAATAAAAAAAATCATATTTTCCGATAATTTTTTTTTGGGACCAAGAAAGTAAATGTCGGAATGACTTTTTGGAAATTCGAGCATTTAACAATAACATATTTTCAATTTTTTTTATGAAACTCTTGTTACGGATAATAACATAATGAAAAAACGCATGTTAATATTTTTTGTGTTATATCATGAATGAATAATAAACGTTCTGAGATAAGTCCCTAACTCTAATATAAGGACTTGTTGTTTATTGTCTTTTTAAGGAAATAAACATGAGTACAATTTACGGCTTCAACAGAATCAATATCCCGTGTATTTGTATATATATATATATATATATATATATATATATATATATATATATATATATATATATATATATATTATTTATTTATATATAAGTAATGAAGAACCGCATACGTCTCTAAAATGCAAGTTTCATGAACATTCGAAACTTTTCCCGAATGTTCCAGTACTTTCCCTTCTCCATATTGACTCTTTCTAAAATTTTGTCGTGCGTTAAAAACCTTTCTATACTATTGTAGTGATTTTTCTATGATTTTTTGTTAGAATTTTTTTAGACGTTAGAGAAATACCCTTGCTCTTATATTGACTTTTCCAAAATTTTTCTGATTTTTCATACACTAAGACCTACTGGAAAAAATCCTTCACACAATGATGAAATAGCATTAAACATTACAATTTATCGGAAAAAATCTTTATACATTGGAAACGACATGAAATCAGTTTAGTAGAATCGAATAGCAGATACATACTCTTATATCGTGTTGTTGACTTTTTAAGATCTATAATACTGTTATTGATACATATATCTTTTACTTCTATACTTCACGGGCCGATAAATCATTAATTATAAAGTTTAATTAGGTTGTGTTGGTGGAAAGTTGATAGCTTAGCGATAGTGTTGGGTGAAAAACAACAGTTAGAATATACATAAGTACAGGTGTATATAAAATAATGCTGAGTGCCAAATAAGACGTAAATAAGAAAAAAAATAAAAAAATAATTTCGCAACTTTTTTAGCGGTTTGAAAGTGAACGCGAGCAGTAATCGTAAAAAGCTTCTTAGTGCTTAAAGCTCATAAGCGATATTAACGGAGATAAGTAGAATAATACGTATAAGAGTCTAGTTTCTTTGGTGTATCAGAAAAACCGGTCGAACGCTCGTAATAAAAAGTATGATTAATAAATGTTTCTATGGTCATAAACGTTCCATACTTTGCGCTGTGGAAAACACTACATTTATTTATTCGCAGTTAACTATTTGTGTTCTAGTAAATATTTAAATTTCTTTCTATGTATTCTAATTTTTCTATATTTATCTTGCGACAACTTATTTAACAAAGTTTTGGTTTTAAAAAATTCTATATTTTTAAAAAAACTTTGGTGTCCATCTTTAACACTTCCCACTTTTAATTATTTATAAAGTACATAATAACTTTTTATATATTCGTCGTACTTAATCCATCACTAATTACAACTGTGCCAAATATCTGACATTTATATGAATGAATCTGTCGAAGATAGATGAGATTGAAGACTGACCGATGTAGGTAGAGTTGGTTCCATAAGGGTTCCGTTTTGATAAATAATTTTTAAAGTTTTCGAAAAATATTTACAATTTTGACATAAAGCTCTTATAAATAAAGTACCGGTTATACATATATCTTTAAGGAATATGCTATATATATATATATATATATATATATATATATATATATATATATATATATATATATATGATCAATATGAAATACGACATAAATTTCGTATCTTTATATGATGCATTTATTAACTCTATTGTAATAGACTATACTGTTATTTCTGGATATCACAGTTACTCTCTTCATTCTCCCATAAAATGGTTAGTCATAGTAAAAGTTTCGAACCTGAAAAATATCAAAGTTTATATCATAGTAGGTATGTTAATAACTTATTAAAAATATTTCAGTATGGTTTATTTAGAAATTCTATAAAGGTGTGTTTAAAGACATAAATGTCAAACGCTTCAGAATCGATTTTTTTGACGATTGTATTTGTATCTGTTCTTGTCCGTATGACTTCCTCAAGACTGATTACAAGAAACAACATTTAAATACGAAGATTTTTACGGTGTCGTTTATTATATTTGTTATTATTTTTTTATATACTTGCAAAAAAGTGTAAACATTTTTCATTACCCATCAGGAAACAAGGAATAACGGGATGACAAAATTAAAAATAAATCTGTCAAGCACGAGTAGAACTCGCACTACGAAAATT
Source organism: Druceiella hillmani (assembly GCA_039881145.1). Taxonomy (NCBI): domain Eukaryota; kingdom Metazoa; phylum Arthropoda; class Insecta; order Lepidoptera; family Hepialidae; genus Druceiella; species Druceiella hillmani. Next base: position 8,469,554 of record JAYKKI010000062.1, read on the forward strand.
TAGTACGTATTTACACGCTTATACAATTTAAGGGTAAATAATGAATGGAATTATTTTTATATATTAATTTTTTCAACAAGCAATATATTCGATATTTTTCACGTGTATTAAAATAGGGTGCATTTTTAAAAGTAATTGTAAAATCGGGGAACACAGCTTTATTTTTCGTACAATCTTTGCATATACTTCTAAAATCCATTTTTTATAATTTTAATTTGACTAGTTTCGAAAATAATGGGAAAGAAAATTTTTTTAAAATTTGTTTAGTGTATCGGAACATATACTACATAAATTTATGAGAAATGTAATTATATTTTTGACGTCCATATTATTAGCCCTTTCAAGCGATACCCCACGTATAATAGTATATACATACACACGATAGCTTATAATAAAGGCATGCAAGAAAATTGTAAACACGCCGAGTCGGCAGTCGGCACCGGACACGGTAACTCGCGTTCGTACCAAAAATATAATCTCAACAATAATAATTCACTACAAGCACCGCCCGTAAAGCTAGTCTCCCCGTGAGCGCTCCTAATTTTAGGGAGCACTTACATAAACAAATAATCGATGTTTAAAGCCGACCACCGCGTCGTGGCATATGGTTTATGTTAGACGATGGGAGCGTCAAAGGTCGTCCACTTAGACGCCGCTAGGCCTAGAGGCGCGGATTGAGATGCTGGAAGATGATGGTGGCGTCGGAAGGTATAAAGGCAACGACTGATTACTGTCGCGGCTGTTTCTAGGCGCATGCATCTTTGAGATGCTATCTATTAAACGTTAGATGCTGTCTCATTTGAGTGCATTTTCAAGGAATTTTTCATAGCAATCATTACTAGTCTGCGGTAGGAGGTAGACAGATGTAAATTAGCGAAAGTAATAAGATTCCACATGATTACCATGGTATTTTGAAAAGAGGTAGAGTTTTTACCTTTTATTTTGCTTATTTCTTAATAACTTTCGGTTAACTTAACAACTTAACTTAATAACTTTCTATTAACTTAACAACTTAACTTAATAACTTTAACTTTCGGAACTAAAAAGGGCATAAAGATCTGTTATATGTGTTTATACAATTTAATTTACTAGTGCATAAATGCATGTGTATACGGCATTTGCCTGTCATATACCAAAGAACATATTAGGAGAGGTCTAAAGCCCGTGGAATCGAGAGGAAGTGGGAGGACTACTTACGCTCTCTTCTGAGTTCGTGAGCCGAGAGAATGGCATAAGAAATATACACCAGGAGAGAGAATGGCTATCATTTTTGGACTTAAGTAAAAAAATTCATGATAGCGTACAAAGAAAAGGATTTTCCTATTACCAGAAAATATTACGTAATATTATAAGAGAGACTAAAAGAAGCCATCAAAGAAAAACGTCGGGTAATATTGACAATGATGTGTTGTTTTTCCAAGACAACGCACCGATTCACAAGAACAATGTTGCGATATTCGTTCTATTCGGGTGTGACCTCGAATCACTGGTTCCCCGGACCTGGTCACCGACAATTGTATTTGGAACAGGAGATAGGAGAGATTTCTCAATGCAGAAGAGGCGAAGGTGGCAATTTCGACTTATTTTGAGGGCAAAGTGAAACAGTTTTTTTTAGGTATAGAGAAACTAATTTTAAGATTTAATAGATAGATTAATATTGCTCTAAAGAGAATCATGTTAAAAAGGAAAGTAGTTCTTTATATTATTTAATTTATAACCATTTCGTTACGCATACTCTTGACCTCTCCACGTATATTTGAGACTAGTTGACAAAAAGCTATATGCGTATCGATGAGGTTTGTCCATTTTTTTTACTTTTATTCGTTTATGCATGTCTAACGTATGATCTAATTTATACGTACATACTATTTTATATGAACCATGCCCAAAGTTCCTAGTATTTGGAAAGATAATGGAGGAATATGCTGGCTATCGTCCGCTATAGGTGTGTGCGGAATATCCTTGCTGTTCAGAAATGACCGAAGTATTTATTTTTTTATAAGTTTTCATTAAATGTAATTTTTAAAAAAATTACCATCAGGGCATATCTTCAGTTTTTCTGATGTAGCAAGTGGGTCATAAATAATGAGTCTATAGTGAATAATATTAGTGAATCAATAGTTACTAATAATAATTAAATTGCTGTAAGCAAATATAACTTATGCAAAATCACATTTTACATGAGCAAAATCACATAATACCGCTAGACTGTGTAAGTCCATAATTACCAACCCAATCCTTATGTAATATTTTTTGTTGGATTGGGTCTTAGATTTGAGCCAATTGTATTTTGCCCTAGTCACTTTTTTGATAAATTCATAACCAACATTGAAAACTAATTGGGCAACAGAAATATACGATTTTGCTTATTGATTTTGTTTGTCGTCAGAAAAAGAGTAAATAATTTCTGAGGGAATAATTTCTGATTCCGATTCGTATCTATGCTAATATTATGCAGCAAAAAGAGTGACGGGTACAAAATGGTTTATAAAGGGTCATAAAAGTTGATCTGATATTTATACGAACGGCGTTGCGGTTGCTGCCTTGCTTATTTTCCCTCTACTATTTTTTGTGACGTAAATTGAATATTACGTTGGTAATATATGTTGAATATTACGAAACGTATATTGAATTTAACGTTAGCCCGCCTCATACGGATGGGTATCTGGGGATCGAGATAACTATATTATTGTCACGCCAGTCGTGAAAAAAGCCGTAAGTGTTTGCATTTCGTTAGGAATATATTTGCGATGCTATCGTGAAATGTATGACGTCTCCAAAATCCGGCTACGTCGTGGGCTAGACGGTTTGGTGTGCGATCTTATCAGAGCGAAACGAAGAATGGTAACGGTGCTGTAATAATATCTTTGTTACTTTCTATGAAATTGAATTCTCTTGATAGGTTTGCTGAATTGAATCAAATCGATTACGTACATATAAACATTGATTATTTTTTGATATAGATTTTTGTCAAATACTATTGTAAGGGTTGTGGGCTAGACGGTTTGGTGTGTGATCTTATCAGAATAAACGAAGAATGGTAACGGTGCTGTAATAATGTCTTTGTTACTGTCCATGAAATTGAATTCTCTGGACAGGTTTGCTGAATTGAATCAAATCCTTGACGTACATGTAAACATTGATTATTTTTTGATATAGATTTTTGTCAAATACTATTGTAAGGGTTGTGGGCTAGACGGTTTGGTGTGTGATCTTATCAGAATAAACGAAGAATGGTAACGGTGCTGTAATAATGTCTTTGTTACTGTCTATGAAATTGAATTCGCTGGATAGGTTTGGTGAATTGAATCAAATCGTTGACGTACATGTAAACATTGATTATTTTTTGATATAGATTTTTTTTAAATATTATTATGAAATGAAAGGGCCTGCAAGTTAATTTTTATTGCACGACGTAAAATTAATATAAGACAAATAATTTCTTATGAAAACTTGATAAATAATTATGTATCAATTTCCATACAAAAACACTTTGCAATCCACAATCTGTACTATTTAGTTCTGAAGAAGTCGTAGTAAAACTTAATTATACCTAAAGCTGTCCATTACGATTGCCACACAAACTAAGTCTTAGTCTAAAAATATCGCCTTAGATCTATATAAATATTCAGTTTTATTTGAATAATGGGAGTTATGTGGAGGAATGAACGTTCTCGATATTTCAATGATCATAAACAATTTCCATCTCTTAAACTTTTCAGAAACTATTTTCGGTGATTAAATTTGTCAACGATCGATTAATTAAATTGTAATTTTTTTATCTTTACCAAAGTTTTTGTATCGTATACAACTCTTCTTAAAACAGGTCTTTAGAGTACTATTTGAAGAGCTTGTGTCATTTATTTATGATTTGTTGTCACAACAGTATAATTGCATACTTTTATTGATTGATTATTTCAGAATTAAATATTCTGTATATTTATTTATAATAAAATAAATATTTCGTATGTTTATTTATTTAATTATATACTATAGAGTTTGTGTCATTTATTTATGATTTGTTGTCACAATAGTATAATTGCATACTTTTATTGATTGATTATTTCAGAATTAAATATTCCGTATGTTTATTTATTTAATTATATACTATAGAGTTTTTGACAATTTTTCATGTGCTTAAATAGTAGAACCTGAATTGTGATAATAAATACCTGGTTTCGAATCTTCGCCAGATCATAGAACTATTTCCTGTTTTATTAAATTTTACCGGAAATTTGAAGTGCCTTTACTCGGTATTGATGGACGTGTTGAGACAGGCGTCTTTACAGAAAAAAAAGTTTGATGTCTTGCTGCTTTAGTGTTGTTAGAGAAAAAAATGACTTGGAATTTGAGTGCTTACTTTTTACGGTTTTATTTTGTAAATTATTATGAAAAAATGGTAAATGGCAAAATTCAATTATTCTTAAGTTATATAAGTAATTGACTTAATTTTATTACCAAAATTAACAAGATTGTTAATAACAGAAAATCAATAAGAGATATTACAGTAATGGTAATAGGAAAATAATGTTTAGTAATAGAAAATTAATCACGTGTGGATAAAAGTATTTTCAACAATTCTATTTTTGTAGCTTATATTAACATTATAATGTTTTCTATTAATATCTAAACAGGATATATTGAAAGTTTTGCATTCACCTCTAACTTACAATAGTATAAACTGAATCTCAAGAAGTTTAAAAATGTATTAATACCTTAAATCATATCATATGCCGTCTGGAAAACAACAACGTAATTAATGTTAACGTAAAAGAATATTTCATTTGAGTTATATGACACTATGAACTCACTAAATGTTGCTTTTTAACTACAGTTACACAAGATATAATCAATGCAATTTTTCTTTAGTACGTAAAGGTTAGGTTTAAATCTAGAAAGTATAAAAGAAAAACTAGGGTTTGTAAAAACTACGAATTCGAAAGAATACAATTGGCTAATCGAAGATACAAGCGATTTTTCTTTAGTACGTAAAGGTTAGATTTAAATCTAGAAAGTATAAAAAAACTAGGGTTTGTAAAAATTACGAATCCGAAAGAATACAATTGGCTAATCGAAGATACAAGCGATTTTTCTTTAGTACGTAAAGGTTAGGCTTAAATCTAGAAAGTATAAAAGAAAAACTAGGGTTTGTAAAAACTATGAACCCAAAAGAATACAATTGGCTAATTGAAGTTTGGGGGACGAAGGAAATCTTATGAAACTGCCTTTTTTCTTCAAGTGACGTTGCCTCCTTACGCTCAACGTAAGGATAAAGTGCTTCTACAAACAGATACAATATAAATTTATTAAATTGTTTTAGAAGCTTTAAAGCGGTGAATTCTTTCAATGAATGAACCTTGTTAGATAATAATGAAGTAAATAGGTATTTCTAAACCTTTATAATGGGAGTTATATCGTTGTTTATATAATCGTAGATGCGGCGAGAACAATACACTCAATTGCGGCTGGATGCGGCCAGTGCAATATATTCAATAGGTTTAACTGTTTCATGAGTGCTTTGAAAGCGATACCGCTCTGAACTTCAAAGCCGCTTTCAGGACAAAGGGACACGCTCAATAAAAGACAATACATAGCTTTGTTTGACCAAAAGCGCATTCAGTCCAAACAGCAAATGCAATAATGATTTTGAGGCAATTCAAGTGGGGAGTCTTTGCGTCAGTGTGCGGCAGTGTACGTTGTATACGAATTTCACTTGTATGGATGTTGATTGGATATCATCTGTTATCTTTATGCGTGTAATTTATGTTTTGTTTATTTTTTATTCGTTAGGTGTGTCCATTTTCAAATGTGTTTGTCGCAAAACTAAAAAAATTAATGAAAATGCGTAAATAGTGACTTCGATGTAATGTGAATAATATGTTACATATTAACATATAACATTACTATTAATATAAAAATAAGATTTAATTTTTTGACTGTTTTTTCGTAAATAGAACATTATACGTTCGTAATCATAATTTTATTCTCCTTTCCGTATTTGTTAGATTGATCAGGACAAAATATGACTGTGATTACTTAAGTTTTAATTATATTTAAAAGCTCCTAGACTTGAAACTATCTTAATATTATGTTGCTCATTTAAATAAAAGTAACAAAAGATATTCATAAAAATTTACATGTATTTAATTAGTGTAATGTATGTGAATGTATTAGAATCTCCTGAAATACTTTCTTTGGAATATTATATAGAAACAGCTTTCTAGTTTTACGTTAAACTGCTTTATTTTATTTTCATAATAGTGACCGTTATTATTAGACAATGTAGTTTGCAATAATATTTGCTGATTATTTTGTCTGAAAAAAGTTTTCACTTCGTTGCCGAGAGGTAAAATATTCGATTTTATTTTGATGAATAATGATCGCAAAAATACTTCGAACCTAGAAATCACTAAAATTAAGTTTTAAATTAACCGTGTCAACACAAAACTCCATTAATTCTAGTAGAACCATCAATTCCGCCCATTTGAAATGCCCAGCCTGTGCTCATTGTGAATTCAGTGTTTTGCTTACGTGATCTTCATTTAGTTATGGAAATAATGCTGAACTTATCAACCTAACGTGTTTTATGTAAAAAGCTAGGATATATAGTATGTGTACCTGTTAGGATTAATTTTATAACGATTGCTACATAAAATAATTATTTGTAACCTATTTTCTCGAAGACAGGTCATAATTAAATATCATTTCTATGTCTTAATAGTCTTAACCAATTCACGTAGTCTTAACCAATTATAGCATAACCTTTATTTACTTATTTATAAAAATAAGACTTTTATTAAAAATAACTTAACATCAAGTTCAGAAAAATGTATTGGTTGCTTGGTCGTAATTTTGAGTTTTCAACATACAACAAGCTTATTTAGTATAAGCAAGTCCTACGCCCAAATTGGAGTTATGGAATACAGCTGTGGGGCTGCGCCAGTAAGTTTAATATCCAAGTGATACAAAGATTCCAAAACAAAGTGCTTAAGTGTGTAGTTAACGCGCCTTGGTATATCCGTAACTGTGATCTCCATCGCGATCTTGAGATTGAGATGGTAGACGATACTTTTAGTAGATTTGCTAGTTCTCCCAAAAGAGGCTTCAAAACCACATTAATCCATAAGTGACCAGACTCTCAAATGTGCAAAATATTATTAGAAGACTCAAAAGAATAAAACCTTTTGAGCTTGCTAGACATTAGAATACTAAGTTATTCAAAGGAAAATCTTAGTTTAGACAGCGCATATTAATTTAGATACAAATTAATCGTTAGTTATGTAACTAGTTTTAATAAAAATTAAACAAACAAAATTGAAAATAACTAATATTTGGAGTCATGTTATTGGTTGAGTGTGAAACAAATGGTGCATGCAGTTGCTGTCCTGTAAACTATGCACAGCAGAACCATTCACTACTTTATAGAAGAATAAATGCGTATAAATAAAATAGTTGAATTTTCAATATTATTTATTAGCTAATAGGTAAAAAGTTACATTTAAACATATTTTAAGTGGACCCTATTACATAGTAGTCCATGAAGCACTTAGGATGAAGGCCCACATAACGCTTGAAATATCTAAATTTAGATTTTCCTCCACATTGATTTACGCACCGGCGTTCTGTGCCTATGGGCAATCTAGTACTCTGGCGTCATACCGTATGGTGGACAAAGGTCTAGCCGCCTTACGTTGCTTCTCGTGGTAAATGTGAGTAAGTGTTCTGTTTCTTTATTGCAGCTAATTTTTTTGGATGTATTTGTCGTAAATAGTAACCAACTATTTACGACAAATACATCCAAAAAGAAGGCATAAATTGGCTACCACCACTTTCTAAAATGCATTCTTTTGCGTAGGTTCAGAACAGCTTATCACATTTATCTATGCTAATACACTCTACACCCAATATTCACAATTATTAATACACAATAATTAGCTGCCCATTTTCGCCGCTACAGTGCTATACTGATATCCATCCAAACAATGCCCGAAGACACATTAATTGATATAAAATATATTTTGTCTGAAATATATATGAAATATATTTTGTATTAATATAAAATATAATTTACATCTTTAAAAGTAAACGGATATGGAAAATAGGTTCTTATTGTGAAGCAGAGTGGAATTATTCATTGTTATGTGTTTATAGTAACGCAGGCATAATTTAAAAATTTTGAGGTGCTAGTGACAGTGTTCATAATGAAATATTGATTTAACCGTTTTAGTGCCATAGTTTTTTACTCATATATATTTAAATTATGTTTATAATAACGCAGGCATAATTTAAAAATTTTGAGGTGCTAGTGACAGTGTTCATAATGAAATATTGATTTAACCGTTTTAGTGCCATAGTTTTTTACTCATATATATTTAAATTATGTTTATAGTAACGCAGGCATAATTTAAAAATTTTGAGGTGCTAGTGACAGTGTTCATAATGAAATATTGATTTAACCGTTTAGTGCCATAGTTTTTTACTCATATATATTTAAATTATGTTTATAGTAACGCAGGCATAATTTAAACATTTTGAGGTGCTAGTGATCGTTATGTTTATAGTAACGCAGGTATAATTTAAAAATTTTGAGGTGCTAGTGACAGCGTTCATAATGAAATATTGATTTAACCGTTTTAGTGCCATGGTTTTTTACTCATATATATTTAAATTATGTTTATAGTAACGCAGGCATAATTTAAAAATTTTGAGGTGCTAGTGATTGTTATGTTTATAGTAAAGCAGGCATAATTTAACAATTTTGAGGTGCTAGTGACAGCGTTCATAATAAAATATTGATTTAACCGTTTTAGTGCCATGGTTTTTTACTCATATATATTTAAATTATGTTTATAGTAACGCAGGCATAATTTAAAAATTTTGAGGTGCTAGTGACAGTGTTCATAATGAAATATTGATTTAACCGTTTTAGTGCCATAGTTTTTTACTCATATATATTTAAATTATGTTTATAATAACGCAGGCATAATTTAAAAATTTTGAGGTGCTAGTGACAGTGTTCATAATGAAATATTGATTTAACCGTTTTAGTGCCATAGTTTTTTACTCATATATATTTAAATTATGTTTATAGTAACGCAGGCATAATTTAAAAATTTTGAGGTGCTAGTGACAGTGTTCATAATGAAATATTGATTTAACCGTTTAGTGCCATAGTTTTTTACTCATATATATTTAAATTATGTTTATAGTAACGCAGGCATAATTTAAACATTTTGAGGTGCTAGTGATCGTTATGTTTATAGTAACGCAGGTATAATTTAAAAATTTTGAGGTGCTAGTGACAGCGTTCATAATGAAATATTGATTTAACCGTTTTAGTGCCATGGTTTTTTACTCATATATATTTAAATTATGTTTATAGTAACGCAGGCATAATTTAAAAATTTTGAGGTGCTAGTGATTGTTATGTTTATAGTAAAGCAGGCATAATTTAACAATTTTGAGGTGCTAGTGACAGCGTTCATAATAAAATATTGATTTAACCGTTTTAGTGCCATGGTTTTTTACTCATATATATTTAAATTATGTTTATAGTAACGCAGGCATAATTTAAAAATTTTGAGATGCTAGTGACAGGGTTCATAATGAAATATTAATTTAACCGTTTTAGTGCCATGGTTTTTTACTCATATATATTTAAAAATCCCAAAGAAATTTTTTGTTTTTGATGTCATTTACCCTTGTCTCGAAAAAAAAACTACATCGCTTCCAAAAATTATCCAATTTTAATAATTTTTTCGGTGTTTTCTTAATAAAAACTTGTACAAATATAATAAAATACAAAGAAAATTATGGAAATATATATTGCGAACAAAAATTATAACATAAACTGATATCAAGGTCACATCGTATTTTCGCAGTCCGGTATATCATCCGTATCAGCAAAATAATTGTTATCGTTACTATTATCACTATCACCCAAAATTTGTATTACGCAAAATTATGAGCGCGCCACAAATTATGAGCGCACCACACTCCCACTATCACTTTCTTCACAACTTGAAAAACGATCATTTTCACTCGAATTATTTTCGTAATCCGACCAACCCATAATGGGATAAAATTTTTCTTTTCCTGGATCCTTTTTATATTGTAATTACTAATAATATTATAATTTGAACTTTATGTAACACGTAGAAAAATGATTTCGCGAGCGCCAACGCGCTCGTGGCAAATTTAGTTATTACGCGTACGAGCGCAATGGCGCTCGTCGCCATCAAACCGTTAAGTAACCAATTATACGTTTAAGGTAAAGAAACGCAGAGTTATTTATACATGATACCAGCAATTCATATATTTTAAACTATCCTATTTGAATTCGTAACATTTGAATATAAACAGGTTTTGATTATATAATGTTCAGACTATTTCGATCAGCCTTAGCTGATATGAAATGTAGAAATAATTAGTTCAAGTACAACTTGTATAAAATGCGGATGTAAGTATGAAGAAATTTATATGAAAAAATAACTAAAATGTATGCATGGGAATATATGCTATTAAAGTGAAGTTTATTAATTTTAAATTATTCACCTGTATTCTTGTAATTTTATAATACGAGTATATGATAACGAATATCGTTACCAACGTTTTTCAAAATAATAATTATCGTATATTCGTAATGTTTACAGCATTACGAATATAATATATAGAAATAATTAGTTCAAGTACAACTTGTATAAAATGCGGATGTAAGTATGAAGAAATTTATATCAAAAAAATTACTAAAATGTATGCATAGGAATATATGCTATTAAAGTGAAGTTTATTAATTTTAAATTATTCACCTGTATTCTTGTAATTTTATAATACGAGTATATGATAACGAATATCGTTACCAACGTTTTTCAAAATAATTATTATCGTATATTCGTAATGTTTACAGCATTACGAATATACGACAAATTTTACTGATATCAAAGTGATTTATATTAATTATACAAATTATAAAATTGATTATTTATTTTGGATACTGGTTCATTTTTTTACATTTACTATAATGATAAGCCCTCTACGGTCTGTAATTCAAATTTCAACTTATACTATTGGGTATTTGACTAATGTTTTTTATTTCGTTATTCATAATTTCAAGGTACAAGGTGATGAAGCGTGAAATTTTTTTTTAATAATCTTAAAAATTTACCGAGTTATAAAAGTTTAAATTCAACGTTTAGAGAAAGACGGGGATACTGTGCTGTGAGGTCATTTTTAATATTGAACATTATATTCTACGAGAGGAAAAGAGATATGGATATACACAACTCTAACCGTATCTTCAAATTTCACAACTGGCTTATTTTTCGATCAATTTTTGAATTTTTTTCATGACTGGTTTTTAATTAACTTATATTTCACAATATTCTACGAAAAATATGTATATATTTATCAATCAATAAATATCACTGATAGGAGTAAAGAAACACTTTTATTGATTAATCGATTGACGGCGTTACGATGGCGTAATATGTCAATGAAACGCAAGGTTTTTAATTTTTTTTTTACATCAAATGAGAGCTGGCAGCGTGCCAAAGAAAATATACATTTGTTTCAATTCGACAAATTGCCAGTTATATTATATTATTGATATATTTATGTCAAGCCATACGGTACTTTTTTGAAAACTTACGTATCTTCAAAATTGCGCAAAACACTTTGTATATATATACTTATATATATACACTTTATATATTTATATATTTTTTAAATGTGAAGATTTTGTTTTTTTTTATATTCATTCCTAATAACTGCCATATTATAACATACTACATACATTTACTTTATTGTTTCCCATTTCTAATTTAATTCTTTACAGAATCCTCGGTTCGCAAAATGAATCATGTTTAACCGCTTTTATAATGCCTTTACGGTTAAAATCAGGTATTTGTCACTGTATTCGGAATTTATTTCTTAAACAGTCTTGGGTGACTGTTTAAAAAATAAATTGCGAATTCCGTGACAAATATCTGCTTTTAACCACAAAGACATTATAAAAGCGGTTAAAGATGATGCATTTTGCGAACCGAGGATTCTGTAAAGAATTAAGTTAGAAATGGGAAACAATAAAGTAAATGTATGTAATATGTTCTAATATGGCAGTGATTATAAAAGCGGTTAAACTTGATTCATTTTGTGAACCGAGGATTCTGTAAAGAATTAAATTAGAAATGGGAAACAATAAAGTAAATGTATGTAGTATGTTCTAATATGGCAGTGATTATAAAAGCGGTTAAACTTGATTCATTTTGTGAACCGAGGATTCTGTAAAGAATTAAATTAGAAATGGGAAACAATAATGTAAATGTATGTAGTATGTTCTAATATGGCAGTTATTATAAAAGCGGTTAAACTTGATTCATTTTGTGAACCGAGGATTCTGTAAAGAATTAAATTAGAAATGGGAAACAATAAAGTAAATGTATGTAGTATGTTCTAATATAGCAGTTATTATAAAAGCGGTTAAACTTGATTCATTTTGTGAACCGAGGATTCTCTTTTACATTTATTTAACAATATTTTCTATATGCCCTAATCGGGTCGTTAAGAATAAATAGAATAATTACTCGCGGCTATCTTAAATATTTTCATACGTTGTGCTCTTCGTAATTCTTCCTCAGACATTATTATTATGAGTGACGGGTTCCGGCTCTTACGATTTGACAGAATAAATTTTCGAAATAATTGCGTGCACCAGAGCATTACCGTTTTAAACGTGCGATGAGGAAAACTTCATTTTCGTCAGAGTTTGGAAACTTACATTTATTCTCTTCTATCACATTGAGTTTTGTCTTAATATGGACAATGAAAATTGCTTACGTGTTTTGCTACTTGGCTATATGCGGTTTTCCTCGCGAAAATGTTATTATTTTTTTATAAAGTATAACTACTTTTTATAAGTGGCACTAACATAATTTTGTATTCCTATTGCGAATAAATCGAGGATTTCAATAATATAATTTATTCAGCTCTCGCGGATATCCAAGTGTTTTAAGAATCTCTGTTTCAAAAGAAAAGAATAGCCTTATAGCATCAATCAAGTGAGTCCTTCCATATGTCTGTCAATTGTCACCTTAGGAATAGGTTCAACGCTAAAAATTAGAATTTGACGTAGTGTTACAGCATATTAATCCGTATATATTTATATATATATATATATATATATATATATATATATATCTAGGTTTGACGCTGAAAATTAGAATTTGGCGTAATGTTACAGCATATTAATCCGTATATATATATATATATATATATATATATATATATATATATATGTATATATATATATATATATATATATATATATATATATATATATATATATATATATATATATATATAACAGTCAACACACGAAAATAGTTACGCAAAAGTTTTTGAAGGTAAGAATTTGAATTTTTTTTTCATTTTAATATGTTGTGCGGGATTAATTTGCAAAAATAAGTTATAGGGATTCCAAAAATATTTTAGATAGTTTATGTAAAATATTTCTATAGACGTAGCTAAAAATGTTCATAGAACATGTTATCCCCTTTATCCATTTGTATGGCGAAACTGCTAAAGTAAACATTTAGAAAAGAAACACCGTTACTAGACATTACCTGGAAGGCTACATTGATGACATAAATCTCATAATTTTTTTTCAAATGTTCACGATATTTATCGATCTGTATAAGACGTACTAGGTAAGATATTCACATCATGAAAAAAATGATATTTTGTAATAATTTGAGTGTGTATAAAACTCCCGAGTTCCATTTGTAGTTAACACGTTTTATTACAAGGTACAATTTCTTTGCATTGCAGCGTAATTCATAAGTTGGATACTAGAATAAATTGCGTAAATATAAATATTAAAAATTGCATTTGTAAAAATTAAATGTAAAAATTGAAAAGTAAATATAAAAAGTTAGATATTTGAATATAAAAAAGGGTGCGTGTACTTATGTACGCGCGTGAGAAGTTATACTTCTTTGGCATCATTAAAAAATAGTTTTTAATTGTATGCAAATAACAAATTACAATAAAATAATAAAAGGACTGGAAAAGGATAGTCAACACAGTCAATAAAATTCAGTTACAATTTGAAAAATTAAATAAATAAATATTTATTTTCTTACATTAAGGGTAACATAAATTCTCTTATTATCCGAATGTTATTTTTAAATTATGTCCACTGCCATAGCATCTTCCGGTAATGACAAATAATACATACGGATAGATAACCTCAATTATATTGGAGAACTTGAAAAAGTCTATAAACACAATTTTTTCACTAATATTTACGAATAGTAAATATATTAATCAGAATATTGCATTTAAATCACTACTGAATATAATTTATCAGCACATATATAAATCGAACTTATATGTAACTAAAACACGTGTGTGAATGTAGTTTCGAGACTGCAACCGCTGCAACTTCATACTGTAACTTTTGTGTGACGAATCTTAAAATTTCACTCTCATAATTTTTTCATAACGCGCCTAAAGAAACATAACTTCAAAAAATTTTGCTAAATAACACATATGATGAAAAATAATATTAATTATTATAAATAATTGAAATGTGCGCAAAACCTCCGAGAAAACAACTTCTTTACATTGGATCGTGATTTATAAGTTAGATGCTAGAATAAATTGTGTAAAAGTAAAAATTGAAAATTTCATTAATATGAAAAGTGAAATACTAGAATAAAATCGCTTAAATATAAAAAAATGTACTAGGCAATATATCCATATCATGAAATATAATTTAAATATGTATAAACTCCCTTCTTATTATGTTACCGGAGATGCCATAACCGGGGGGTTTACGGCACCTCCGGTAACAAAGTGAAAATTATTTCCAGACAAAATAATCAGCAAATTCTATAAGCTAATATTTTAAGCTATACTTTCTATTATTAACGACCATTATAATGAAAATAAAATAACGCAATTTGACGTTAAATTTGAACGCTATCTGCATGTAATATTTAAAAGACAGTGTCGTTCGACGCTAAACATTTTCATTGAACGTTAAATTTGAACGCTATCTGCATGTAATATTTAAAAGACAGTGTCGTTCGACGCTAAACATTTTCATTGAACGTTAAATTTGAACGCTATCTGCATGTAATATTTAAAAGACAGTGTCGTTCGATGCTAAACATTTTCATTGAACGTTAAATTTGAACGCTATCTGCATGTAATATTTAAAAGACAGTGTCGTTCGACGCTAAACATTTTCATTGAACGTTAAATTTGAACGCTATCTGCATGTAATATTTAAAAGACAGTGTCGTTCGACGCTAAACATTTTCATGTCATGGTTCAACGTTACGAACAAACATTGTACGCATATTATTCTGTGTACGGAAAGAAATCATTAAAAAAATTAAATCTTATTTTACTAAAAATAATAATAAACATATAGTTCACCTTTTAATTTTTTTCTAATCTAAAATATTGAATATATTTCAGGAGGTTCTGGAATACAATCACGTGCATTACGTTAATTAAATAAAAATTCAAGTTTTAATGTCACATCAATATTATTAAGACAGGTCTAAGTCTCGGAGCTTTTAAATATAATTCGAACTTAAGCAATCGTGTTAAGCAATCATGTCATGTTCTTTTCTATTTGATCTTAACAAATACGCTTAAGGAAAGAAGGATAAAATTATGAGCATGAACGTTGTACACATAGTATTCCGTATAAGAAAACAGTGAAAAAATGAAATCTTGTTTTACTAAAAATAATAATAAACATATTATTCACAGTACATCAAAGTGACTATTTATATCCCAAACAGGTTAAAGAAAGTATAAGTGGATCGTGCGAGTTTTATAAAAATATTGGTTTTCAATTGTTCGAATTATAACTCGTTATTGAAATATGTATCTTCAGCTGTATTGTTTATTTAATAATAAGTTTATGTTTATGTATATATATATATATATATATATATATATATATATGTATATAAATATATATATATATGTATATAAATATATATATATATATATATATATATATATATATATATATATATATAGGTTTTTTGATTAAATTGAAACACAGCTAAAGGAAAGCTAGGGGAAAAAAACCTGAGAAGCACGTGTCGAAGTCGCACTACGAGTTTTGGGTGTTAAATTATTTAAAAATATTAATATTCCACAACGTTAATATATTGCCTACTATATCTTCCACAAGTGATAAGACATGGTGCACATTTAAAAATTATAAGGTAATGGCTTTAGTTTTCCTAAAAACATTAGTTTTCCTAAAAACTTCAGTTTTTTTCATAATTTTAGGTTGAGGAGTTTCGGAAATAAGGGAGAGAACTTTTATATATTTTTCATTACTGAAGATGTGATGATTTCTGAAGATGTGGTACCTATAATATATAAATATTTTTAAGTCCTTCATTATTGACCCTTTCAAACAATACTCCAAACTATATATAAAATAAAGATTTTTTAGTGTATTTATTCAACTGCCCCCCCCCCCCCCAACCAAAGTTTCACCTGAACCAGTTCAAAAGGTCCTTATATATGCGCAGGCCAACACATAAGCAGGCCAATGCAACGAGGGGTCGAGAAACAATTTTTTATTCTGAAGTATTTTTGGAAAATTCGCATAACCGTTAAATAGTCTCGTTTTTGTAATTTCTAAATTGCAGAAGTCGTTTCACGTTCACGCCATCGCTTCGTTTCAATTCCCACTGCGTACAGCCGCTGTTTGTAAACAGCGAACTAGATATCGACCTCGCCAAACCGTACTGCGCGATACCGTGTCACTATTTCAGCCCGAAGGTTATTTCCTAAAACGCTAGCTTCGTTTATATTCCCGTAAACTAGTTTAGATGGTACTCGGGACCATCGCATGTTTACAAAACACTCAGAAATATAACTTCCCGCTAGCGGTTTCGCGCAAAGCTCTGTGACTTGAGTGTGTTTGTATGGACGTAAGCTTAAGACGTCCGTGAAAAAGTTTCGTTGCGAAAGCTTCCTCGCATTTTCAGGAGCTTTCGGTGCAAAGTCGAAAGCTTGTTTACTTGAATGAATTCTATATTATAAAAGTGTTGGAATGTTGATTTTGTTGTGGGGTTGTGTTTTTAGTTGGGAAAATTTTTGGAGATATTATTGTTTTTAAAAGTTCATTTACGTAAAGTAATTTTATTGTAGCAAGAGTCACAAGTTCTTGTTTAACGTGATTTTTAATCATATTCAATTACATATTATAGTTAACATACTATTAACGCTAAAAATTAGTATCAAAAGGGCCAGACTTTTAAAATATTTTCTGGTTTGAAACATAACATTTTCTTCTCTAAATAATACTTAATAATTACGGCAGGTATGGTATGTGTGGAAAATAAAACGAGTCGTTTATGTCAAAAGGAAAATAGATTGTATTGTATTTTTTGCATTATATGAGCATATATATACGGTGGCAGAATTATAATACTTATAAACAGATTGCGGCATCAATATTGAGACGTGGTATCTATACGGTGGCAGAATTATAATACTTATAAACAGATTGCGGCATCAATATTGAGACGTGGTATCTATACGGTGGCAGAATTATAATACTTATAAATAGATTGCGGCATCAATATTGAGACGTGGTATCTATACGGTGGCAGAATTATAATACTTATAAACAGATTGCGGCATCAATATTGAGACGTGGTATCTATACGGTGGCAGAATTATAATACTTATAAACAGATTGCGGCATCAATATTGAGACGTGATATAGAAGGAATAATCACCAGATTTACGCGTATCAATGTTTTAATCATTGTGATTTATTCGTTTATATGGAGAATATGTTTTGCAAATCATGGGGATTATATCGAATCTAAAAAAACATCATTTGCGATTTTTGGATTACTGATTTCATTACAATATATTTGTCTTTTTTTAATGTATTGATTATTAATTTTTTTAGTATGTATTGATTATTATTTTTTCAACAGTTAAATTTAAATAAAAGTATAAAAAATGATTACCAAAAGCGAGACATTATTTTTAAATACATACAAATAAACCTATATTTTTCTGTTGAATTTTCTATATATTTGAATTTTCCATATATTATTCAAACAATAAATATCTAACTTACTTTAAAATATAAAAATATTTACAGTTTAGTTTTCTTATAAATCGCTCTTAAAAATTGTACAATTAACATTACAGGAAAAGTAGTTATTTCATCACACTTTTAATTTTATTTAAAAAACCCGTCGAGAAATTTGTCCAAAAACTATGTCAGTGTAAAATTATATTATATTAAAATATTGTTAACCGTTTAGTGTTGTTAAAAATCGCTCTCAAAAATTGTAGAATCAACATTATAAGTGCATATAAAAGTAGTAATTTCACCACACTTTTAATTTTATTTAAAAAACCCGTCGGGAAATTTGTCCAAAAACTAAGTCAGTGTAAAATTATATTATATTACAATATTGTTAACCGTTTAGTGTTGTTAAAAATCGCCCTCAAAATTGTAGAATCAACATTATAAGTGCATATAAAAGTAGTAATTTCACCACACGTTTAATTTTATTTAAAAACCCGTCGGGAAATTTGTCTAAAAACTATGTCAGTGTAAAATTATATTATATTAAAATATTGTTAACCGTTTAGTGTTGTTAAAAATCGCTCTCAAAAATTGTAGAATCAACATTATAAGTGCATATAAAAGTAGTAATTTCACCACACTTTTAATTTTATTTAAAAAATCCGTCGGGAAATTGGTCCAAAAACTAAGTCAGTGTAAAATTATATTATATTAAAATATTGTTAGCCGTTTAGTTTTGTTAAAAATCACTCTCAAAAATTGTAGAATCAACATTATAAGTACATACAAAAGTAGTAATTTCACCACACGTTTTCTCTTATTTAAAAAAGGCGTCGAACGATTTGTTTAAAAAACTACGTAAATTAAAAGGATGTCGTATTAAAATTTTGAAAAAAAAAATATTTGCCATTTATTTTTGATAAAAATCGCTCTCAAAAATTGTGCAGTTAACATTGCGGGCAAAGTAGGTATTTCACCACACTTCATTTTATTTAAAAAAAACAAAAATTATTTTCTTTTCCAAACTTTTAAAATGATTAAACATTTTGAAAAAAAAAAAAATATTTTCAATGAAAAATTTTATAACTTTTCGGCCTTCCTGTCACACGATGATATCTTAAGCTATCATTCTGAGTACCGTATGATGTTGACTTATAATCAAATATATCAACATCAAAATTTAATCCTTCTTGAAATATAAGTTTGTTTACAAATTCATTCTTACTACGAATGCTGACATTCAATTTCAAAATTATAATCTATATAATGTATAAATAGGATTTATAATACAAATATTGTTTTAATTTCTGTCATTTAAAATGAAAACGTCTCGGATTGTCTTAAGACTTGAATTGTCTTAAAATGTATTTTCTCGTAGTGGCGAATTCTATTTTAGGTCGTCCGGGCTGCTACAGCTGTCAGGACGACAAATGAATGGTTATAAAAAGCAGGACTTGAAAAATTGGATGCCTGTCTATGAGAAACCCGTACTAGATCTCCTGAAGGTTTTCAAGATAAGAAAAATGGTCCAAAGACTATTTCTTACCAGTGTTTTTCTTTGCCCTCAATGTCGCCATTTGAAATTCAAAGCGTTTCATTGAATAAACTCGACGACAGTCGAAAATAATGTAAACGCCCCATTTACGCAATTAATAACAACTTAAATGAGGGTAAAGTCGCGCTACATTTAATCTGTATTAGGGTTAGTAAAGACCTGGGAAATTTGGATTTTGAGATAGCCGGCACTTGCACGGCTCATTTTGAAAATTCTCTAAAAGTTTTCAAAAGATTATTCGGTTTAAAAAAACAATACTTTTATTCCCAATACCTGATTAAAATTCCTAAAAAAGTGTTAGTGACTCGGTAAAACTTTAGTCTATAACATATTGAAAAACGGAAATTATTATACCATTTGGTGTTGAGTTTTCGAAAAAGAAAACTATACATTCTGTAATAAAATCTGTAAATTTAGATTTATGCAGTAACAAATCAAAATAAAAAAAACATAGGTAGTCATGGGAATTGTCGACGGAAGTGAAAACTTAAAACTACGAAATAATTATACCATAATTTTGCATTAGCATATTTTCAAAATTTATCATATAAATCTAAAATTGTTATAATATTTTATGGAATTTTTAATTTTAAAATCCGCAACGAAAATATTATCGAACAACTAGAAATCTGTTAGGAGGATAACTCCTGAACTAAATTATATCAAATTTTTAAACGCAAATATTGATACGAATACTGTAAATATTTGAAAGTAAATGTTTTTTTTCTTATTCATGTTTCTACATAAAAAATATTAAAATATTTAGTAAATATTAAAATATTGCACTGCACAATGATCTTACAATTAAAAAATTAAAATAAATATTAAATTAAAACACAATTTACAGTATACACATATTGAACTTTCCACGCAATAAATTTAACTTTACTTGAATATATATACACAGTACTAATGTTCTACAACATGTCGCCCTTATAGCTACGAATATATTGCAATTACAGCATGTCGGTGACGCGAACTCGGAAAATGTTATCCATCCAAAAACCGTCCAACGCGCACAGACGGGTATATACAATGTGTTCGTGTATATAGTTGTATACGTTTACACAGGCCAGTCTGGTGCCAGGTGTGATATATATATATATATATATATATATATATATATATATATATATATATATATATATATATAATGAAATAGCTTATTGCACTAAATTTTATAAATAAAGTGAGATCGAATTTGTGCCAAAATTGTGTCGATTTCATATGGAAAAACCTACTATTAACTAAACAACCGACTTCACCCAATGTGTGGAAATCTGTTACTAATTTATTTCTTATTTTTTCGTCTCATAGTTAGTAAGCAGAGATGAGCAATGCCGTAACAACACTGATTGAAAAATTTGGTCATTTTCCATCAATATTAAAGCTATTTATTGTATAATAATATACACCTTTTTGTTGTAAGCATCACGACACTCATGATTCGTTATAAAAACATAAATTTATAATTTGTTCTGCAATTTTTAGTTCTTTTTTTCTTAGATATTCAGATAGATCTGCCTGTTTTATCAGGTTAGCTTACTGGACTGCAAAATTTAAGTTTTTAAATTTCGGTTTACTTTTTCAGTACCTTTGTTTTTCGACTGATCCATTATCAAACCTGTGTTTAAAATAAAAAAAAATATTAGATAACTGCGATCTTAGCGTCAGTCTCCGGCATCAGCGCCTAACGAAATTAGACAAGCCTCGGTTGAACTTACTCAAAACGGTACATCAATGCGGCGGCATCTCTTTACGCTTAAAAGGGAGACTTACCCATTCCATTAATAATACTATATGGAGAGAAATTAAATAAGTATGTACTTGCACACGGTGCGAGCATACTCAGTATTACCCCAGACGACCGGTCTAATGGAGTCTTTGAATAAATAAAGGGCTATTTAAGAATATAATGAACAATGCTAGCGAGGGGCGGTTCTTCATAATTAACATGAACTGAGTAGTCTTATTACGTTTGACTTGCTACTTCAGTTTTTGAGGAATTGATGGAATTTATTAATATGCCATCCAAGTTTGTGCAAACTTTAAATGCCAGTAATGGGGTGCAAGATGTGCTTTTTGTGAAACTGATAAAAAGTTAGGTGCTATTTCAGTGACTCCATTTTAATTAATATTCCTGTCTTCTTAAGAAAAGTGGAGATATTTTTTCTGAATATTCTTAGTATTAAAATTATAAAATAAAGATAATTAAACTGTCATAATTTCAAAGAAAAAGCCTAACAACGATATATTGTGATAGGAAACTTTTATGTAACTATATATTGTCCAATAATTTAAAGTGATGCTGAAAGAAAATTTTCTATATATCTAGTTAGTAAAATTTTCTATGTATCTAGTTAGTCTATATATCTAGTTAGTAACGGCATCAGTTTATAATTAATGTACACAAAGAAAGAGGCTATTCTTTGGCTAATAAGGAATAAATTTTCGTTGAAATAAAACGTGAAACATTTTTTAATTAAGTGCAAAAAATAACTTTTTTAACACACCCAATACACATGCCGGAGTGTATTGTTTACTCGCAGTGGCGATTACTTCGTAGCTGTTTGTGGGCAGTTCCCCCGAGCGGCGCTGAACAATGTGCGCAAGTTTCGTGTGTGCGAAGAAGATGACAAATGGTTATGAATATTATTTTCAATTGTCTGAAAAAAAGTTATCTTTTAGAGTTTATTTTAAAACTTGTTGTTTACTTATATATATATATATAAGATTTGTAGGTTTCTTCGGTTATAGTGTCTAATAATAGAAATCACGAAACGATAGATCACGATAGATAAAATATATTTCCATAAACCACTACTGGCAGAAGTACGGTTGGACAAATATGTGTTTTGAATACTGAATTTAGTTCTGTCAAAATTTTATCGACACCTTAAGGGATTTTCGATGTAACCATTCGAGAGTAATTAAAGTAACTTTTAGAAATCTATCAAAAGAAAAGAAAACCTCTTAATGTAAGTCGTTAAAACTGGAACCTTTAAGAAGATGAATTAGACGAAACGTTTTTTTAGATGAAAATTTGTACAATTTCTTTTTCCTAGTTTCATTCTCTTACTAGAGTAGTAAAAAACTTCCATGTATAGGGACACATACGTTAGTTTTGTGCTAAAATGGTTATTTTTCTATTAAAAACACCTAGAGTTTTAGTACAACAAAAAAAGTGATTAACATCGATAAACACGCATTAACACTTAACATCGATAAACACGCGTTAACAATTTTTATTTCGTTTTTCACACAGGCGTTAAACGCTTTCTATGTCGTTTTTCACAAAACTTTAAATACAACGTGATTGTCGACTGCCTTTTGAATTATATTGTGATATGATGCTGCGCCCTATCATTCTTACTCATTCTGTTTCAACGAAAAGACCACTCAAGCATGTAGAAATGCCACGAGCCATTTTTTAGTTCATGGCAACAGCTGCAATGTCGTTCCTTGGTTCCCTTTGATCGTATAAGCAGACTTCTTAGCCTTTCTCAGTACTATTTGTTTGCCTTATCTGTGCTTTCACTCGTATTTTATACGACAAAGGAGTGAATGCCGGTATTTGTTTGGGGTAAAAGGAACACAGACGTGTAAAGTCTGCCTCGTAGAATTGGAAGTACACTCGACTGGACGTTTTTCTGTTAAAGTGTTGGGTTACTGTTTATACGCGGAAATAACGTGAAATACTTTATCGTTATGTTGGATATGTAACGAAATCTTAAGATATTTGCTTTTTATAGGAATAAAATAACAAAAAGGAACCAGACTTTTAGATTGTGTTACATGGAATCATTAAGCCGATGCGCGTAAAAGCAATTTACGGGAAAATGTAGTTTCTACTCACTATATGTGATGTAGAAATTAAAAGACCTAAATTGAAATGGTGATTGAATAACTATGATGGAAGAAAAACAAATCAGATCAAATTTTGGTCTTTTATTGCTAGGTTTGTAACTGAAGAAAACTACTTTTATTTTTTGTTAGGACCCACGATGTACATACTTTTTGCATTAAACTATTAACCGACTAGTGGATTTGAAATCAATACATCTATTTATGTAGCTGTTGAAATAGCAAATCTACAAAAAATCTACATATTTATGACGTTTCTGAAAAAAAACTTAGTTTGATTAATCATTAATAAAGAGAAGAGACTAAATTGACCGTTTTTTTTAAATTTGTGACGAAATTGACTATTACGCAAATTTTTATCTGCCTATTTGTACTGAATAGGTTCTTATTAGACTTTCAACGTTAAAAATCCTCTGTTTCTTGGAATATGGTCTTATATAAAGACCTCAGAATTTCAGAAATAATGCAAGTTTTTTTGTATGTACTCATCACAAAGCAAAATTTGCCTAGTGTTCATTTTTATTTTCTTTAGTGTTGAGGAAATATGACGATCCTACACGACATTATAAAGATGAGAAAAAAAGAAGATTGTCATACTACTGAAGGCAACGACATGGTTGACTTTTAACTATATGTCACACTGTTACTGGCAACAAGGTAAACCAAGTAGAAGATAATAGAAACTTAACATATTATCAATTCGTAATTAGCATATACTTAAGTGTGGATATTAAACGATGAACGCCAGAATACTACTGAAAGTTTTCAGGTTTACAATAACGAGACGATACCAAGTGCAAATTTGTAATCATTATATGGTTTTTCGAAAAAGTCTTCCCTACAATCTATATAGTTTTGTGTTCATAAGAACCATTGAATATTACGTAGGATTCACTCTCTTTTAAACTTTTCAATTGCAGTAAAAAAAATATAGAAATCCTAGAATAAGTTTATTTTCTTAATGTTGGGATTAAATAATCTAAATTCATAAAAATTATTAAAAATATTTTTTGGAACAATATTCGCTGACCTGTTATTATAACAGATTATCCATACTCTGGACTAATCTAAGTTATAGTTTTGCTATAATGAAGGAGACAAAAATATTCACCCATTTCTAGTTACAAGCTCTAAATTGACTAATGTTATTTTTTCTTTGTTTCAGGTGAATATCGAAGATACATAATTTGGCTTAACATATAATTTCAAAATTAATGACAAATATAATGGAAATTGGTACACTCATCTCTGATGGACACCTTAGAGTCGAGTGAGATCGATTTTATAGGAAATGGAATTTTGATTTTAAAATATTCTACGTCGCAAATGAATTCTTTCGGTGTAAAAGCTTTCGAGGTAAGTGCGCTTTGACAAAGTTTGTAAAGTAGAATCCGTTAGAAATGTTGTTTAAATTTTAATTAATAAATTTTAATTTTTCTGTTAAAATTTAATGAATTAGAATAGTATAATATTTTTTTAACTGAAATTATTTTTTGGTATTTCACAGGTTACCCTACTAAAATATATTAATATATAATATGTGTTAGTACGGTATCTCTATAAAAGACATACTTAACAAACTTCTATTTTGGTTTTTGGCTAGAAAAAACACGTGAAATTTAACATTTAATCTATTTTTACGATCCTTAACAAGATCATGGTTATCACTTTTCCACCATAGTTATCATTTGCCAATAATAATTTATGTGTGTGTGTGTACGTGTATGTGTATTTGTATATGTATGAGTGTATGTATATGTATATATATATATATATATATATATATATATATATATATATATATATATATATATATAAATGTGTAATGCAAACAGAGAATAATATATAATATTTTGTCTTGAGATACTTAGCCAATTTGTATTATACGAATTTAAATATAGTACATGTGTCAAAGTAAATTAAACGCATGTTTTAAAACCATATGAATTTTGTATATTTAGCATGTCAAAAGAAAAACTTTAATAATACGGCTTGTTTAACATGATATTATCGTGACATTTACACACGGACGTATAAAAAGTCGGATTGATTTTAAGATACTTTTACCGAATTTCTTTAACAAATGCTTTTACTGACATTTCTACATTTTATTTTCTCATTTTTTTTTAGAAAAAATTATGGAAACATAACCACAAATAAAGATTTAGATTAACACGGCTAGTGTTAAGATTTAGATTAACACGGCTAGTGTTAATCTAAATCTTTATTTGTGGTTATGTTTCCATTATTTTTTCTCAAAATAATTATGGCAGTTAGTTAATACTTGCAATAAGCACTCTTCATAACTCAAATGGTTTAAGAAAAACCGCATGGAGCTTTTATATATTCTTAAAAGTTGGTATTTCTACAAAAAGCATCACCAAGTTACTGCACAACGAAAGTGCCGCTCCTTCGCAATTCGCATTCTTTGCGAGCAAATGGAGTTTACAATAAATACTCAGCGAGGGTTCAGAACGCGCAAGCTTGCTCCTGATGTGGATGTATCCAACATTTGATGATAATGCGTAAAACAGTCCGTCCGTTTGGCAGAGGCTCCTGGACGATTCACATATAATTAGTCGTTTCGTGACCCAAAATTATAAATATTGAATACACTTAATACCCTAATTCGAAATGTTTCTCCTGAAAATCGAAAAAAAATTGCACAAAAACACAGGAAAACAGGCAGTAGAGAATAAATTTTTGTTTTCCATAAAAATTAAAATTTAGTTGACTACCAAAGTGGTTATTTTAGACCCAGCCTGTTACCAAAACTATCTCACGTAGATGCCATCAGGTAGAGATCTATAATTCGGCTTTAATATTTCCCATATCCTGTATTTTAATAATAATAACAGAGGAAGAAGAGCTAAAAAATACGAGTAATTACCCCAAAGTATTTTTTTTAGAAATAAATGCTATTTTTATGCCTATGAAAGTTATATTTTGTGTCTATGAAAGGCGATATATTTTTACGGTAAAAACAATACAGGTATTTCAAAATATTTTAATATGAATGCTGCGTACATTTAAATGCTTATACTATCGTACTTGATAGTACCTTCATATTACGAGTTCTATTCTTACTTGACAGAATTATTAAAATAATTTTAATTATCTTTGACAACGTAAAGAATTTGCGAAACTTTCCAAAGGCATAATAAGTAAAATAAAATAATGAAAGAAAAGCTCTCTATTCCATTTTATTTTCAGAAAATTCTGACATAGCTTAAAGATTTTAAAAAGAAAATTTAACCGCTTGTTTGTCCTGTAGATTATCTTTATTAATAGTCTTATGATTGCCAGTATATATTTAATGCGTTACCAACCAAAGCCGTGACTCGTTTACAACTATCACGTTCTGTCGTTAGGTGCCTATCACGTGCGTCAATAAAACCGATATGGCTAGTGCTATGTACTGTGGCAAAGTTTAATGTGTCAATGTTTGCGGTGATTTCTCAATACGTTGACGGTTGAAAAGGTGAAAATGAAGGTTATTTATATAGAAGCGTGTGTGGGTTACAATGTGTATGAAGATGGACTATTTCTGTTCACCGCCTCGTTGTTCTAAAAAAAATCTAACTATCTCTTCACATCAGATCATCCATCTTTTTAAAACAACTTATGCAATGTGTAAAATTGGGCTAGAATTAGGTTTGCCCTCTATAACGTAGAGTAGAAAATGTTATTATATAATATTAATGGTGTTCTTTCTCTTCATATTTCTTTTGATGGTATTATCCTGAAAGGAGCAATTTCAGAAACACTCTTCTTAAGGTATTTTCCATTAAAGCAAAGTCGAGTAACAACGCTGGTATTGAAAGACAAAGGTATTTTGAGATTTTTCAATTAGAGTTTCTGTACATATGTAAACTTTTAAGTAGCATCGTTTATTCATCGCATCATTTAAGCAGCATAGCGTATGACGTAAGTGGGCAGCGAAAGTGGGGATATGCAGAAATAAATTTACAAATTAATTTTATAAAATAGTATTAAACTTTAAGTATTTATTGAAAAGTAGCGGTTACTTCGAACAGTATTTAGTAGTCCGTTGGCTACTTCTCGTTTCGTTATATATTATCCACACCCTGGTTACAGAAATAAAGAACCAAATACCCATTACTTTTAATGTATCGTGCATATCTAAACTCCCCACTTTAAAAAACACATTACATGCATAAATTAGAGTTTTTCAAGTTTTAATTGCGTTATGTGCATGTACCACTGGCACCATCTTCTGGAATACGATCCCATTTAAATTACATGAAAAAATACTCTTTTTGCTTCAAAATCGATCCTTTTATGGAATTTTTATAATTTTTCTATTTCCAATTATTTTTCCATATAATCGATTAGAAATATCTATATAGGTCACTATTGTGGCAGTAATGCTCAAACATTTTCACCAGTTGGTTAATCTGTCTCACATTGCATCCGATACTTTTACTTAATACCGTACCTACAATAATTTTTACCAACAAAATAACATGCACAAAGATAATTTGGAATAATAAATAAATGAAATATTCAATATCATTTTCAGAATCAAGAAGTTTCATTTGAAATGCAGAGGTTATAATTTTTTTTTTAAATCTGTTATTTAATCAATTGCTGTCAAAGTCAATATTTGTACTAATAGATTTAAACTTGTTTGAAGACATTTTTTGTCACGTTTCTCCTTGATATATGTATGTGACTACATTCGTTTATAAGTTAGACGTTGTTATTATGGAAAATTATATTAATATTCTTTTGTTATCAAGTAATGTAGTTTACTGAATATTCCTCACATAATAAATAAATGTATAAGTTCGACATACAACGAATAATCACCTGAAAGTGAAGACCCAACTTTTTATATATCATATATAATATAATTTATTTTTTTAATTATTAATTTATCCATGTATAAAATCTTACTACAATTTAAAAAACTAGATACACAGTGTAGATATTGACAGTTGGGTAAGTGTCAAATATTAGTAACATGGGAGCCTGTAAGGATTGAAGCAGGCTAATTGTCGGCAACAAATACAAACTTAAGATAGTACTCCTTTGCAAAAATACGGGCACTTACGATTTTTTCGATTAGTTAAAGTAAAAACGTAAAGAAATCAGATTTTATTTTATGCTACAAAATGACATATATTTTATTTGCTAAGAGTTAAAAACATTTGGCTTGAAAATCAGACTTTCTTTGTTGGTTTTTTGTATTATTTTCAAGTTACTTGTTTAAGCAAAGCAAAAGAGGGTTCTTTAACTGGAAATATCCTTTATTTAACAAAAATTAGAAAAGAAAAAAGAAAATTGGAATCGTGTGTGGCCTCCTTTTGCTGCAATGACTGCTGCAAGACTTTGTGGCATGTCCAGCGTGTGGTTTTTAATGATTTCTTTCAGAATATACCCTCACTTATACAGTAATACTTGTTTTTAACACTCATATGTTCCGCGAAGTTAGATATACAGCTCTAATACGCCGTTTTAGAATATCCCACAGATACTCAATAGGATTGATGTCGGAACTTTGTGCTGGCCAATCTCAATGGCGAATACCGACCTCAATCAGAGGTCGGGATTCGCCGTTATCCGCTCGATGTGCTCGAGCGTTATCATCCGTGAAGACAGCAGCAGCTTCTGTAACGGCGAGTATTGCTTATGCATAAAGATTTAAGTTTTCTTTGACGTATCGTTGTGCGATCTACAGGAGTCATGTCTGCCCAAACCATACGTTTTCTTAACGCTTTTCAGGTCTTCTGAGCACTTTGAGACTTTGTTTCTCGCCTAATAAAGTGGTTCTGACTTCATCAGAAAATTAAATCCTACTCCACTCCACACCAAAATTGTGCGACTGAACCACAATTTGTCGCATAATTTTGAGCAAACCTCAATAATACGGCGCACACGGAGTAATTTAGGAACACTAGTCGGACTTCCGCTGTACATATTAGCTTCTTAAAGTCTCCTCCTGACAGTCCGTAAACTAATACTTACATTTACTCACTTCTTTGAGATTGTTTCTGATGTTTGTTTAGGTAGACTTCCGATTTCGTAAAGCTTGGCTCAAAATTTATCGGTCGTTTTGTGCTCAGTGCACCGTTTTCTTCCCCGTCGAGGTCTTCTTTTGAAGATCTGGTCCTGGTTTTCTTTTGAAATTATTCCCAGGGCCTCTGAACAATAGAATGACTTACATCAAACTGCTGTGATACTGAATAAAGCCTTTTTCAAGAAGAGTCTACATTACCAGCTGTTACTTTTATGTCTGCCATAGTACGTTACAAAATTTTTCATAAAAAACAAACTGAAACAATTTGACAGTAATATCGATAAATGAAATTACTTGAAATAGTCTATAATTGAATAGTCTATAGTATAATATATAATAGTGAAATTACTTGAATAGAATAGTGTAGAAACAACACGACATTTAACCACAGAATGTTAAAAAATCATTTAAATCCAGTCGAATGTTTTTTTACAATTTTTAAATGTTTTTGTCTTACCTGCCAGTTTTCTTTAATACGCAGACAAATGTTTCCTATTATTTCAATGCAGATAAAACCTCTTTTTTAAAGATTTCCATAGCTGTAAAGAAAATTTTTAGGTTTGCGTTTCTTTCACAGAATAGTGTAAATATATATTTGTGATAAAAGTACTATATGAATTAAAGTTAAATACAAGTCATGAAATAAAAATGAAAAGACAGATAATGAGGGATTAATTATAGAATCAGATGGAACCCTTATTTAATTGTAATTACTTATAATAAAATCACGCTATTAAGTCCACCGCCCCGTACTAGAAGGATTTGGTATCGTTCATTAATGGACAGATTGATTATCAAGGAAGGTTTAAATGTATAATTTATGAATATTTTGTGAAAATTACCCGGCCTGTGACGTTGAATGTCGAAGAAGTTGGCAAAAAAAGAATTTGTGGATGAGGTGTCTTGGCACGCGCTGCTTAAATCGTTAGAGACATGGAGGTTATGGTAACATTGTGTGGCAATTTTGTTTTCTCAAAAACAAGAAATAAACACTTATTGTTTAAAAAACAATTTTTTTTCAACTCGCTTTCCTTGCGCGTAATTTAAGTAATTCAATAAAGTCAAGTAATTCAATCAGTAATTTCCCTTGTGTATATAATTTTCTAACACATAGTTTAAAAGTTATAAAAGTTGTTTTTATATACAAAAATTTATATGCACGGGCTTTTACGGGATGCGGTCATTCGCTGGCGACTATTTAATGTGAATGATAGGGCGCGCTCGCTCCTATAGCATTACCATCATAACGACAACAACGTTCTTGCGAAGCTGTTGCCCAATATTTTTATAACGTTGTGTGTAAAGTAGTAGTCAAAAAAGTATAAAAAACATTTTGCCCACATGTGCGACGCCTGAGGTGGGTCGCT
Source organism: Druceiella hillmani (assembly GCA_039881145.1). Lineage (NCBI taxonomy): Eukaryota > Metazoa > Arthropoda > Insecta > Lepidoptera > Hepialidae > Druceiella > Druceiella hillmani. The sequence goes on from JAYKKI010000062.1 coordinate 8,500,477, forward strand.
AGTTTATTCACTAAAAACAGTATACTGTCTCTATAGGATATTTAATATATTTGACGTGATTTATGTTTGTTTCACGGTACAAGATATTCCGTAGCCCAAGAAAGCAAAGTCGTGATGAGTTGACGTTTTTGTTTTATCATCAGCGGCAGGCGTAACGAAGTAAAGATTTCTTTATCAAATCATAACGATTTTAATTTAAAGTTTCGTATCAAAACGACCTTGCTACTTTACACAAAATAGGAAAAGCAGTGATAATTGACTACCATGTACCGATTCCGATATTACTTTTTTGGTTTTGTTGACTATATTTTTGAGTTTTTTTTTATTGCTTGGTAAATTTTGCAAATTTACTTATTGCGGAGTGTCCCACTTTCGTATGTCGCAGAAATTTCTATATATATTTGCATATCATGATTCTCTATCTCCAAAACAACTGATTTTATGAAAGTTTGTACTTAATTAATGTATATATGGAATATACAGGAGTTTATAAATACCCTAGAGGTTGCTTTTGTTAAATAATTTTTATGACATTATTTTGGGTATATGTCTCACTTAGTTTCGTAAATGGACTATAATGGCTCATCAGGTTCAAAGTGACGCCGGTTAAAGTTTAAAAAAAAATCTACCTCATAATTAAAACACACATGTGAAATATTCTTTAAAAGGTCTTTCAAAAATCCTACAAATTTAGCCTTAAACATTTTTAAAAAGTTACAGAAATCAAATTAGAACTTTCCAAATATTTTAATAATCAAACTCCTGGAATAGACTTAAAGAGCAACAGTCATAAATACTCATTATAAGATGATCCGGGTAAAGAAAAGACTAATTTATTAAGCTCCTAATTTTACCATTAAAATAAAATATCTTTGCGTAGAACACGGGAACTTGGTACCCTACCGAGTCACGTTACTAAGTTGCCACTCACGCGGGCACACTCGCATGAGCTGGCACGATACGCGGACGTGTCAGGTGTTGCGAGGTGCGAAGATAACTCTGTTTTCATATGTTGAATGATAACATTTATTTTGTTATATTTTTATCCAATAACCGTATACTTTTGTTTGAACTTATTTTTAAAATATTCGTGAGCGATCGTCATTTAATTAAATTTTAACAATCTTGATGTATAAGTTTGTTTGCACTTTCTTCTCCGCCTTTAAACAACTTAGTTAGTATGCTGTTATGGAATGGTTAGAACTACTTTTCTCAGTTCACTCCACTGGAATTGGTTGATTAACTGAATATAAAATGCAAATTGTTATCAATTTGATTATCCATATACGCCTTAGAAAGGAGACACCACTTTAATATTTCATCGTCATTTACTTTTTTCTTTTATTTGTGTTATCGTTCAATGGCTCCTTTTTTAATTACTTTTGTCATAATTTCAAAACAAAAGGTAAAAAACTGAAATGTAGTTTAAATGTGATTAAGAAAATTTTGGAAAGTTTAAAGGAAAAAATTTCCATTTCGTAATGAAAACGAAAACAGCCAAAAAACGACTGATAATATTATTGTATTTTACAACATGATTGAACTTAACTGGATGTTTATTGTAATTAAGTGGATCTGTTTCTCGTTTTACCGGCTTCTATTTTATATTTCATTTTAGCATTTCATTGGCGTTAAGGGCAAACATTCAAATCTGTACGTCGCGTAATATGAGAAAATAGGCTGTCAAACGGACAGAGGGAATGTGGTACAGATGTAGGTATGACTTCTTAAATGTTCCGGTTTTTTTCAATTGTGTTGCGACATATATATATATATATATATATATATATATATATATGTATATATATATATATATATATTTATCTAAATTAATGTATCTCATTGATATATATTGCGGTCATATTGCTATGAGAGTAATCTCTTACAGCCACCCATAACACCAGTCCCGTTCATCCACCAGGGCCGTTAATCGAACGGGGCTGCCGTTCGATGAACGGCCGTGAAACGGCGAGGACACCCTCGCGGTGCGCTGCATCGTCAAAGGCTATACGCCTTGTGATCAACCCAACACACCGCGGCGACGACACCACTACCTGATTAACATACATTACCTCAATAAATATTTAAAGTGATTACAATACAGGCATCAAATTTATTTTAAAGTGATTACAATACAGGCATCAAATTAGAACTGTATGTTGATTCCAATCCAAAATACTTTCCGAAAGTTTTATTTCCTAACTATATATACCAATAAAACATTCCGAAAGTTTTATTGGTATGTGAGAAGAATTATTTTCTCTCTGTAATTAAGCCACCAAAATATTTGACGATATGTGTTCGGGTAACTTTTAAGATCTTATCTTTATTAAATTGTCGTTTTTTTAATAAAGCGAATATTATTTCTTATTATAATGAATAATAGTTGCATCTCCGGTGCGCGTTTAAACTCTCACTTCAATGTGTTTTATCTTTATTTATTGCGCATCAATAAATTTTAAACTCTTACAAATTTTCTCGTGTGAAAATACGGAAGTTTACAGAAATATTTTTTGATGCTAAAAATGTCGCTCCTAATAAAGTGGAAAAATTCGTTGATTATATATATATATATATATATATATATATATTTTTTTTTTTTTGGTCGATATTTTTTGCGTTAGTTTATTAGTTTACAGATGATATCTTACACTTTCAGGCTGAAACAGGTTTAACTCAAAAATGGGAAACTTAAATGATAGAAGCAAAAGCCCCAAAAAAAATTCTCTGTGATTTAAAGACTATAAAACAGTAGTCAATATGTAAGTACATAGCTTGATCTTTTATACGTTATTTATTTACAGAACATACTGAATTTTGAAACTTTAAAATCCGTTTCCCAAAGATTATAATTTTAAATTAAGTCTGAAATAAATTTCCTAAAATTATATTTGTAATCAAGTTGCCGTTCGCACGAATGGGTTTCCAGAACAGTTTTTTTTCATCGACTCTTCATCTCTTCAGACCGTGCTTTGCTTCATCTGTCATCATAAGATGCAGAAACGAGAATATGCAATTTAAACATTCCTTGGTTTGTCACAAAATTCACTACCTATCTTATTCTGGTTACGAGTACATTTATGTAAATGATCAATCGTGTTAATATTTTTTTCTCGGCATACGATTCCAAGTCTTAAATAAAAACAATCAGCGACAAGTTGTTTCATTAGTAAGACATTTTAAATGTAATTTATTTGACGAAAATAAGATACAAATAAGCTTTGTTATCTTCGCCCATACGCGTGAAATATATTCAAAGTCAGAAAATATGAGGCGTAAATGCACATCATCAACATACATTACCTCAATACCGTCTCATTTTAACCGTCTATCGAGCAAACTGTCACATAATTCCATCCCAAAATTCACAGAACTCTGAGATCGTTCGTTGCATTCAATATTTATCGGTATGACGTCCGTCGCTGCTCTCCGCGTATAAATCAGAGTATTTTGACATTCGTGTCGGGGCGCAATGTCAGCAAGTGCTTTGTATTCGATAAGTTCACGAGTTGAATTGCAGCGAACATACCTGGAATAGTATAGTCGACTTTAGTTTTTTTTTAAGATGACTCTTGAGGAAAACAACTTTTCTCACAGGAACAAAAGAAATAAAGCTTTCAAGTCCAAAAAAAATTTTCTTATATATCTTTGATGTAAGTAAATTATCAAATTGCGAGCACAGTAACTTGTGAAGGAAAATGTCTTTTTAATTCTTTATCATACGCTTAAAACTTTCATTTTTATCTAGTACACGTCACTAAATTCAATTTTATTCCCCAATTGTGCAAAATTGTTATTTCCATATGATATAAAGGCGACACATGTCCAATATTGTAAGGAAATTTCGCAACATCTTAACACAATGCAAAATGTTACACAGAGATTGCAGCAGTATTTTTGGGGGAATCAACGTACACATAAAGAACTATCTTTTTCTTATCACCAAACACGATATGTTGTTCTATCATGCGTTAATAAACTATGAAATAAATTGAACCCTAACGTCTGAAACATACTTTAATAAATACATAGAAAAGCAGACTTAAAAACATTTAATTTTTTGATTCCTACATTTTTAAACCGCTTTATTCTTAGTATTTGTAAAGTTTTTTAAAATTTTATCAGCAATCTTTCACACTGCGCATGTTTTTTTTACATATTAACCTACAGGTTATGCTCTAGGACGTTGACTTATGTACATATTATAAATATAGTTTGTGATCCCTTTTCCATAGTAAATAAATGCATTGAAAAGCAGATTTAAAAACATTTAATTTTTTAATTCCTACATTTTTAAACCGCTTTATTCTTAGTATTTGTAAAGTTTTTTTTTAATTTATCAGCAATTTTTCACCGTGCGCATGTTTTTTTTTTAATATTTACCTACAGGGTATTCTCTAGGACGTTGACTTATGTACATATTATAGATATAGTTTGTTATTCCTTTTCCATAGTAAATAAATGCATTGAAAAGCAGATTTAAAAACATTTTATTTGTTAATTCCTACATTTTTAAACCGCTTTTTTCTTAGTATATGTAAAGTTTTTTTTTAATTTGTCAGCAATTTTTCACCGTGCGCATGTTTTTTTTTAATATTTACCTACAGGGTATTCTCTAGGACGTTGACTGATGTACATATTATAAATATAGTTTGTTATTCCTTTTCCATAGTAAATAAATGCATTGAAAAGCAGATTTAAAAACATTTTATTTGTTAATTCCTACATTTTTAAACCGCTTTATTCTTAGTATTTGTAAAGTTTTTTTTTTAATTTATCAGCAATTTTTCACCGTGCGCATGTTTTTTTTTTAATATTTACCTACAGGTGATGCTCTAGGTCGTTGACTTATGTACATATTATAAATATATTTTTTATCCCTTTTCTATAGTAAATAAATGCATTGAAAAACATACTTTTTTAAACCGCTTTATTCTTAATATTTGTAAAGTTTTTTTTCTAAATTTTATAAGCAATATTTCACAATGCGCATGTTTTTTTTAATATTTACATACAGAGTATGCTCTAGGACGTTGACGTATGTACATATAATAATTATATTTTTTATTCCTTTTCTACAGTTGCTGTTAAAAAGGTTCCGAGGTATTAAATAATTGAGGTTATTTTTTGAAAGTTTCGTTCTTAGAAAAATTTATATAAATGCATCTCAAAATAAAATGTTAAGTCACACAATAAGCCGCTTAATGTAAATAGACTAGCAAACAAACTTTCATCTTTTATAATTGTATAAACATATAAATGGTTCATATCATCACTTTCGATTTGATCGACTTGTTGACCTTGGCTGAGTTAAGAAAAATTTGTTGTTGCGGTTATTTTTAGCTAGAATATTTATGTGAGAATGTTGGCAATGTACTAAATTGTAGTGTTGATAATGTATAGTAGGAATGTATGTACGTGTAAGACGTCTTTTAATTTGCATCACTATCACTCGCCATTAAAAGTTGTTGATGCGAATATTTAAATCAGTGAATTGTTTATTAAGTTAGTTTAATTTTTTAAAAAATCGATGTTTTAATTAAATTTTCCTTAAAGAAAATATCTCAATAATGCACTATACAAATTTTAAGTTGATCGGAAAAGTCGACCAAGTTCACTTCTCCCAGTGTACTCTATGTTACGCGCAAAAGTATCACACCAAGCAAACAGAGACAAACGATAACTGTACGCAGAGTAATAATTGTTCCTTTTTTTGAAAGAATAAATTTCCTTTAAGTTTCCTTCAGTAAAAAAAAATTAAATTAAAAATTACATAACTGTACTCTAGGGAAAATTCGTTTCAAAGCTGTAATCGCTTTTTTCTCAAAACATTACAAACACTATTTTAAAATCATATTTTGAAAAGTGCCAAATTAACGCTGTGGTTTATTACTTTTCGATAAAAAAATTATGAAAAATGTTTATTGTAGAATAAAATAACATTTTTTTTAAATGTTTAATAGCTAAAAATAAAACGGAAATTGCCCATTGTTACCATTGGTCTCTTAAACAAAAGAAATTTTCTATTACTAGTTTGAAATATCTAATAGCGTGTTTGGATGGGAGTTAAAGTGTTCTGATGGCAAGACGCGCTTATAATTCGGCCAATTTCTTATATTGTCGGCTCTTTCCGACTTAAATCGGCCAGATTCGCGTCTTGTCGTCTCTTTCCGATTTAATTCGGATCAGCATTGTTTTTTGGTCCCCAAAAACACCTACAGTTTACTATTCTATTCAGTCCCAATTGTTTGATTATTTGATGACCGGTTGTTTGATTATGAAATAAAGAGTTATTTCGAGTGTGATTTATTTAAGGGGAATGTATTAAAATTATATCGGATACACGAAAATATTGGTGTCACGTTGATAAGCAATACAAAAAGTGTATATAGATAGTAGTTAAAAATTAAGATTTATACGGTTTTTGAAAGTGAACAAATTCGTTCACATGTCCTAGTGTTTTAGATTTTTTTTTAATTTTCGTATGTACACCGTCTGAACTTGATATAAATTGTGGATGAAGCGAATTATTTTCGTATTATAATATTATATAAATTATTAGAAAACTAGCGTGACCCGTGCGAAGTCTTCGCATTATTTATTCAAATCAATTTAATAAATCAAAATTGATTGCAGGTATTCAATTCATTTCTAATTTTGCACACTGCTTATTACGTTTTTATTCCATTATGAAGCTCAGATGACAGATCATACAAATATATTACTAACATTGACATATAGAGGCGCAAGTATCAAAAGCATTGAGCTAAAGCACTTTATTTATACGTGAGTGGATTTGAAATTAAACAAAAATTTTACCGACCGTCAATCATATTGACGTTGAGCCGTTAGATGGCAGCATTGCTGTTTTGTGTCTATAATTTTAATAATTAATTAATTTGCAAAAACAATAGCAATAATAATTTTTTTAGTTGTGGATGCCGGTAGAGCAAGCAATTATCTATAAAATGATATATAATTTATGTGGATTAGTTGTGAGGTTTTTTCTAAAAAGGGAGAGTAACATCTTAACCTTAGCGTATTAATATATATGATGATGATTTTAAGAAGAAACCAACGTAGCAAAAATATGTACTCCAATCAGTTTAAAATCAGGATAAAGGTGAAATAAATAATATAAGGTCTGTGTTATTGGATAGCGTCCGTAGAAAAAATATGTGAAAAGTTTGAAGATTTTTGACGAGAATGCAGAAGATAAAATAGTATTTACTAGTAACTTTAACCATAGATATCAGACATATATAAAAATATGAATGCTTAAGCCTTTATAGGTAGACATTTATTTTTTGTAGTGTCTTTCAACGTGCTTGTTTCTTAAAATCGTAATTTGAGAATCTACAATGTTATTAATAGGTAAATCAGATCTATTTTTCTAATACTCGATTGAAATATTAGAAAGTATTATCTTATTAATTTGTATTGTTTAGAAAATATTTCCTAGGTTTGATTAAAAGGTTATACTTTCATAGAAAGTTAATGTGGGTAAGTTGTCTTTTTCAAAAATATGATAAAGAACTATCATAATTCAGAAAATATTTCCTATGTTGGATTTTAATATTGGTCCATAAATTTTGTCCGTCTGTTTCTGTGTATAAAAAAGTATTCGTTCGATATTATATAGATTACCAGGAACTCAGTGTACCTGTGAATTATATTTAATACGACGTATTTCACAAATAATGTCTGTTTATTGTTAGTATTTACATCGCACTTCAACTTCTGACTTATTTTAAATAGGTACTTTATTGTTACATTATTTTGAACCTAAGGTGCAGCGGCTATGAAGAGTTTATTTATCAAGACACTAATTTTATATAGGGAAAAGAACGTTCGTTATTTAGGATTTGACGCAAAATCGGTCCATCAGTTTAAGATGAAACTTTCACCATCATAAATATTACAGTATCCAGGTGGAGAATATTCTCTGTATTAAACATATTCTTTAGAACGTATGAGCACTGAGCAGTGATAATCAAGTGAAGAGAATTGTAAAGCAAGATTTTGTGGACAACATGAAGCTCTACACAAGAAGATTTAAAAATTGTACAATAGAAGTGTTACAGTTAAACTGAGTAAATCGTTGTAACTACATACATCATCAAAATGTTTCCGAGAATTGTATATAACAGAGAATTGTATATGTATAAAACGGTTCAGAAACATGTATGCCTTATATTATAGATTATTTTTTATCAGCTTTTTGTGTTGTAAGATTGTATTTTCCAGTTCTGTATTCTAGATAGATTAATTCTGTAGAATTTCCTAATATAATAATTATAAATATTTTTTGTATAAACGCAATTATGGTATTTTATTTCCCGCCTAAAACCGGATTGCGTAAATGGTACTCAAATAAAGATAACTAGCGTGACCCGTGCGAAGTCTTCGCATTATAAATTATTCAACTCAATTTAATAAATCAAAATTGATTGCAGGTATTCAATTCATTTCTAATTTTGCACACTGCTTATTACGTTTTTATTCCATTATGAAGCTCAGATGACAGATCAAACAAATATTTTACTAAAATTGACATATAGAGGCGCAAGTATCAAAAGCATTGAGCTAAAGTGGATTTGAAATTAAACAAAAATTTTACCGACCGTCAATCATATTGACGTTGAGCCGTTAGATGGCAGCATTGCTGTTTTGTGTATATAATTTTAATAATTAATTAATTTGCAAAAACAATAGCAATAATAAATTTTTTAGTTGTGGATGCCGGTAGAGCAAGCAATTATCTATAAAATGATATATAATTTATGTGGATTAGTTGTGAGGTTTTTTCTAAAAAGGGAGAGTAACATCTTAACCTTAGCGTATTAATATATATGATGATATTGTCACGAATGTGACGCTTGATTATAATTTCTCATATAATAAATCAAAATTTACGAAGCTAAAGGCTCAAAATGACCAGTGGCGAGCATGTAATATTTTTTAAACAATTTTATTTTTCTGCATGTTTAAGGGTATTTACTCTTGAAGAACTTGGTATCCATTTAGATCTGAGTCCCTTTCCAAAAACCCACTGGAATATAGCCTCTTCTTTAACATTTAGCTTTTTGGTGAGATAAACAAATACCAGAAATAGATGACAAAATATTACGTAGTTGAGTATTCAGGGAAGCTGACGGGAAGTTTGCGTACACATTTTTGCTTAAAAGCTACATAAAAAGCTATTATTGACCCATTTTCGGTCCAAGTTCGTTCACAAAAACTCAGGCGACATGTGTTGTTGAAACGTGAACCGGATTTACGAGATCGAAAAAAGTATTCCCCCAACTAGTTTCACGTTAGATGCAAAGGAATCAACAGAAATTCTTTCGAAATAAAATGGATGAAGAAACAAAGCGGAAATGGAAGGATGTTAGATTTTATAATGTTTTTTAAGTATAAAGCTCGCTCGATTGGAATATTCGAGTTACAAATTTCAATGTTTTTTTTATTAGACTTTAAAAAAATTCGTTAAACATTATTTATTGATAATAAAAAAATCGAATGTACACCGAAACGCATAAAAGAAGGCAGAGTGCCCTACAAAACAAATAGATTAACTGCATTAAACGCTACTTTTAATATTTATATCCCTCATTAATATCGATTAAAAAGTTTCAAAGTGTGGACTACACTTACAAACTGTTATGAATCCTAATTTTTCATACATGAGGTTCAAAATTTTAAAAAATATAATTTTGACGGATTCATCTATAAAATAAGAAATTTGCTCAATTTTATTTCTCAATAAAATTCTATTTAATTAAAATTAAAAATTCTAATTAATTAAAATTAAAAATTCTAATACGTAAACTCTGTTGTATACTATATACACAATGTACAAGCATCCACATGTTACAATGCTTACGCAGCGAACGCGCATATTGTTGACTAGCGCAATAGCAACATATCGTCCTGTCTTTTTCTCACTAGCTTACTAATCAGCATATCACAATTCATTCTATGATTGGTCGTTGTAAATCATACACGTTTTTGTTAATTTGCTCATTATATAAGTGTTTTAACACGATTTTATTAGATCGATTTGTATTTAATTTATAATAAAATCTGCGAAACTAAATTTCACGCACTTCTAATTGTTGTATCATCATGACACTTAACAGTCGTGGGTAAATCTGATGACAATACAGTAATTACAGAAAAAAAAATTAAGTTAAAACAAAAAAGACTAAAAAAATAACGGAATTTTTAAATTAAATTTTCGCCCACTTCCATATGTCCGAATTATTTAAAAATTGCACCCAGGAAATGATCGAACCGCCGCGTGTCGAACTAAAAAAACAAATTTTTACAAAATTTAATTGTTTTATCATCATGACACTTAACAGTCGTGGGTAAATCTGATGACAATACAGTAATTTCAGAAAATAAAAAAATTAAGTTTAAACAAAAAAGACTAAAAAAAATAACGGAATTTTTAAATTAAATTTTCGCCCACTTCCAGATGTCCGAATTATTTCAAAATTTGCACGCAGGAATTTATCGAACCCCCGCGTATCGAACTAAAAAAACAAGTTTTTACAAAATTTTGCACTAAAAAGCAAAAAATTATTATAGAAACTATTTTCTCTGTCTACTTAGTAAGGTTTTTAATGTAAGCCAGGTTTATATTGAGTATAATATTTGAATGCAAAAGCGTAGGGCAACTTTTCTCAAAAATAAATGATTTTGCTTCTCAAATTAATATTACGCGAATTAAAATGCTTAATATGTCATAAAACAAACTATAGATATAAAAACGACCTTTAATTTATTAGTCGAAAGTACTTTTATTATTTGTAATTATTTACCTTTATTATGTATAAATATTTAAGACAATAACACTAAATATTTATAAACAATAAAACTACATTTTTTTTCTATTTGTTTCATTTCAACTCTTTTCTATGTATTACTCAACTGTAACTATACAACTGGTAAACAAACTCGGATTCACTAAACACTGGGTATATTCAAATCATGAAAGGAATAGGATCGTCGAGTTCAATTTAGAAATGTAATTTAAAGAATACTACGTTCATGTGCCCTGTTGTTTTTACATAGTGAAATAGAGATTGGTAACAGGGTAGACTAAAATGTTAAAGTTCAATATGGATTTTTTTCAAAATAATTAATTTTACGCTAAATATATAAAAAAAATACAACTCTTTTACTGTAAGAACTTGGAACAACATGTTGATGATTGATTACTTTCAGGATGTACGTTACGAAACATCCAACTTTAAGCAATTTCTTGAAGAACTTCAATAGCAAAACGTTCAAAACATGAATAAACAAGCAATATGCATCTTTAAAATATTATCTGAAGCAAAACGTTCACAACTTGAATAAACTAGCAATATGCATCTTTAAAATATTTTTAATTATGCATATTGTTATAATTTAGATAACTGCATTAGTAATTTAAATTATAACAATATGTTTAATTAAAAATATTTTAAAGATGCATATTGCTAGTTTATTCAAGTTTTGAACGTTTTGCTTCAGATAATATTTTAAAGATGCATATTGCATGTTTATTCAAGTTTTGCTACATATACTTCAGATTCTACAGCTGTAATTTTATTGACATTATTACAAAATAATAAATTGTTTTGAAAAAAATTAGAAGATAATTGACGTCAATAACTCTGGCTACCATACAAATATATTTAAAATCCTTAAATTCAAAATCTATTGCAAAATTGGAAAATAGAAGTGTTTCTGAGTTAAACTGACTAAATTGTTGTAGCTACATCATAACAATGTTTCAAATGTTTATGACAGTGGAATATATAAAAAGGTTCAGAAACGTATATGCCTAATTATAATAGATTATTTGTTTTAAGCTTTTTGTGTTGTAAAAAAAGAATAATACAATCTAATGGATAAAGAACTAAATATATATCCAAGTTGAAAAATGGCTTCAAATAATTTTCGTCGTTTAGTCTGTGTACGAGCTTTCATCAAAGCTTCATCGTAGACGTAAAGTAGTTAGTTCGTTATTTTAATGTCGAAATTAATACGAAAAAAAAGCAAAATGGATCAACAGTTTTAGAATTAATCTAATGTCTATCACCGTAATCTAACGTAATCTATGATATTTATTGAATATAATAAGACTATAAATTGGCCAACGTACTTTGTACATAAATTGTGTACAAAGTACGTTGGCCAATTTATAGTCTTAATGTAGCTGCAGAAAATAATTAAGTTGTTAACATTGAAACCAGTTTTTGTATAGACGATAATATTTACAACGCTCACTTACATTATGTTTAGAAAAATAAGACATTAACCTTTTATTAGAAATTTTCCAGTAAAGGCTCCTTATTGAATAGAAATCAATATTTTTATTTACTGTATTATTATGACTTTTATTGTTTTATTTAGATATTCCAGCACTTTGTCAAATATATTTCGCCAAGGATGATGATCAAATAGGTTCCAACAAACCGCCAAAAAATTACATTGATGGCACGCAAGTTCCAAACTTCTGGGTCAGTTAATATTTAACATTTTGGCTGTGTCCACTTTTCCTTTCTCATATCGAGGTGTAATCAAACTACTTTTTGCATTTTTTTTCTAATTTTTTTCAATTACTATCGATTGACTATCGATCTGTGATTAATCGTTAACTACTAACCAACTTTTTTTCAATCGTTAACTACTAAGCAAAAGTAAATCGTGTTTTTGATGCTGTCAATTAAGTGTAAAAAATGTCAAGATTTGACAAGTTGTTTAGATTTGACAAATTTCTACGCGCATTACAAAGTAGGTGACAAGTCATCGCCAAAATATAACTGTTAATATTATCATAAATAAATTATTTCGAAAAACAGCGTGATCAAAAGTGAGTTGAAGATAATTCCATTTAATTAATTAGGTGGATTAAGTAAATGTTGGATACGAATTCCTATAAATATAAAATTTTATTTTTAATCTCATCCAGTATGAAGATATAAGTTAGATCATTTGAAGAGGAAATGCATTATTTACAAGTGTTCTTCAGATTAATAAATTAAGGTTCATATGTATTTACTTTTATGGAATTTATAATAACATTCTATGCCAAATGCCAGTACCTTATACGTAACTCAGCTATGAGGTTTCTTAACTAATAATAATCTTTAAAAATAATGTGGTCGAGCAAACGAGGTGGTTAGGTATTAGTGTTTTCTATTGTTAATATTAAAAATATTTATTTCAACACTATTACTGCTGCGCATTTTTAATGAATACTTACTTTTACAGTGTTTAAGGTGTAAACTTCATTAAACGTAATTCAGCTATAAGGTTTCTTAACTAATAATAATCTTTAAAAATAATGTGATCGAGCAAACGAGGTGGTTAGATATTAGTGTTTTTTATTGTTAATATTAAAAATATTTATTTCAACACTATTACTGCTGCGCATTTTTAATGAATACTTATTTTTACAGTGTTTAAGGTATAAAATTCATTATACGTAATTCAGCTATAAGGTTTCTTTACTAATAATAATCTTTAAAAATAATGTGATCGAGCAAACGAGGTGGTTAGATATTAGTGTTTTTATTGTTAATATTAAAGATATTTATTTCAAAACTATTACTGCTGAGCATCCTTAATGAATTCTTACTTTTACAGTGTTTAAGGTATAATCTTCATTATACGTAACTCAGCTATAAGGTTTCTCTACTAATAATGTGATCGAGCAAACGAGGTGGTTAGATATTAGTGTTTTTTATTGTTAATATTGAAAATATTTATTTCAAAACTATTACTGCTGAGTATCTTTAATGAATTCTTACTTTTACAGTGTTTAAGGATTAATCTTCATTATACGTAACTCAGCTATAAGGTTTCTTTACTAATAATGGGATCGAGCAAATGGGGTGGTTAGATATTAGTGTTTTTTATTGTTAATATTAAAAATATTTATTTCAAAACTATTACTGCTGAGCATCTTTAATGAATACTTACTTTTATAGTGTTTAAGGTATAATCTTCAGTGTTTTGGCTGACTTGTAAAATTCTGACGTCAGCTTGATGGTGCATTTAAACGGATTGTTTGCAAGTTGAGTGCAAGTTTATTTTAATAATATTAAATTTCTCCAACAGAATGACGTAAATTGAATAGTATGACATCTAAATAAATTTCCATTCGCTATATCACATTCAGGTGTTAATGTGAGAAGACAAATTACAAGATCAATAACATTGAACACTGAGGTATCGCTATATAGGTCAGTTTGGAAAGTACGACGTTTAGTTTGTTAGTTTATTTTGTATGGAAATGTTTATCTTCAATAATGTTACGATATTTTGTATTTTTCACGCAAAATACACAAAGTAATTTTTGATTGGTTCTAAGCTCAAGGAAATGGAAGTTTAACATACAAAATGTGTAGACAATAGGTCTTTATATGTCAAAAAAGATTTTTGGGTCATTCTAAGCGTTGTTTAATGAAAGGCTTCTATGAGATAAACGTTTTTTTTAAAGTTTGTACGTTTATTGTAGGTTATTATTAAAATATACGACAATTTTGAAAACTATTTACATTTAGAGCGCCTACTACAAGATTTAAAACCTTTTTTGTAGTTCCGTAACGAAAAAAGGAACTCTCGGAACTTCGTGAATTCAGTTCATCCCTTACGTTTCTATAGGTAATGCTTTACTATTCTATATATTTGTAATTTTGCAAATAAATGAACCTTACGTTTCTATAGGTACAGCTTTACTACTATGTATTTGTAATTTTGCAAATAGATGAAGCTTACATTTCTATAGGTACAACTTTACTACTATATATTTGTAATTTTGCAAATAGATGAATCTTACATTTCTATAGCTACAGCTTTACTACTATGTATTTGTAATTTTGCAAATAGATGAACCTTACGTTTCTGTAGGTACAGCTTTACTACTATGTATGTGTAATATTGTAAGTAGATAAACCTTACGTTTCTATAGGTACAGCTTTACTACTATATATTTGTAATTTGGCAAGTAGATGAACCTTACGTTTCTGTAGGGATGGCTTTACTACTATGTATTTGTAATTTTGCAAGTAGATGAACCTTACGTTTTTATTGGTGCAGCTTTACTACTATGTATTTGTAATTTTGCAAGAAGATGCTTTCGATATAAATCTAAATTATTCTCTGGCAAATAGTAAAACAAAATAAGAATTGTAAATTTCTTCGTGGATGTTATATGTGGGTCAAGATTTTTGGTTACGTTTCCCACATAGTGGGTCATCACTATGAAATCCAGTTTCTTTTTAACATTTTTCATTTAAAATCCCCGTTTTTGAAAAAAGGAACTTAAAGCCATGTGCGACTTGTTCCTTTCCCTCAATTTTTCAACTATTGATTAAGAAATTTTATAAAATATCCTGGCACTTCGAAGCTTAAATAAAATTATTTCGTTTAAGTTTATGATCTGTGATTTCAAAAATGAAATAAATATTGATTCACTGATCCAGAAGGATGATAAATGGAGCTGAAATGTGGTACTGTTCAAACAAATTGAATATTGGAGAATGTCAGACTAATTTATCCAGGTACGAAGCTACTTTTACGCTACTATTTCGCTTCTTCGCTATACTACTTGCTAGGTTACTTTATTCAATGCATCTTAACTCTCTATCTCTTATATATCACATGCCTCCGGATAGAATATTATACAGCCGAAAATTGAGGTTTTGAAAATAATATTTTATGTTATGTTTGTGAAGTGGTTCTGGCATCTAATGGTCAAGTTGCTCAAAGAATCGTGTGATTGAAACTAGTTTTCACTTAATCTGTAGGAAGGGATTACCTCACTATAATTGATAGTAATGCTGAAAAGGCTCTATTGACGTGAATACGTCTTTAAATTTGCTACCATACGCGGGAAATCCAAAAAACCTAATGATAACAAAATCGGGGGATACAGTTTGGCGTTGCAGTTTCGAATCTATCCCCTACAGCAAAGGATCAAAGAATTCATTACGATAAGCGAGAACAGTGACGCATCGCGCGCGGTGGAGGGGGGAAGCGCCGCCATTTTGAGGTTATTTTGTTGCGTATCGAGATTTGCGATTAGTATACCTTTTGATTAGGAAAAGCCACGATGTTCGTTTAAGTTTTAATCGTCAGCTGTCGTCGAAATCTATCGATTGTATATAAAACATTAGTTTAAAGTAGTGACAGTGAATATAATAAGGTGTTAGAATAAAAAAATATTATCAAAATATATAATGTCGGCTTATACGCTATTGTAACACAATAATTATTTGTTTCCTTGCTTTTATCCTTAATACATAAATAAAAATATTTTATTTAAAAAATATAACCCGCTACATAGACGTATTCACATACAACATACGGCCGTGTCCATGACACAGCCACACCCAATTTTTAGATCTCACTTCTTTGCACTCACGTAATGACAAGAAGAACTTGGTCTGTTATGTCTATTGTGTGTTTGGTGTGTTAATTTATATAAAAAGTGCCTATCGGAATACACTATTTTATGAAATAACGTATTCCGATAGGCACTTGTAATTTTTTAAGAGTACGATCGAATTTCAATTTGCTTTTATTTGGTACGTGCACTAAAATGATATAACATTTTTTCTAAACAAATTCTATACTCCGCCCAAAGGTTACTTTGCTTCAAATTTAAAAGGTTACTTTGCTTTATTTCAAAGGTTACTTTGCTTTGTATTTCTTAATATTATTACATCGAATACTTCTACTTTCCATTGCGAAGCATTGTTATTTTAGCGACGACCTTTTAATTTTAGGACACGTGTTGTCTGGAGCATAATATTGGAATAAATAAGTCTCAAAGGATAGCGAGATACATAAATATGGATACTTTTACGAGGCATTATGGTAATCTGTGTATTTGCTTCATGAATTTCAGAATTACTTTAAAGTAGTAGGAACGCGCGTGTTTGTCTTGTTTATTTACATTGTCTTGTAAATAATTCTGTCCCATCTAATGTTTTATAATGTAGTACAATACTGAGTCGTTCAGCTCAAAGAAACTCTTCGAGATATCGTACGCGACTTGTAAGTGTAAAGAAATGTCTGCCGTGTACATCGCAATATTTTTGAGCGACATCCATTTGTAAATTAAATCTTCGTACAACAAAGGATACAATATTATTTCTTTGTTTAGAAGACTAAACTACGTCTTGTAAGTTTATTAGATTTATTAGAAAGCGTACTGAAAGTTGGATATTTTCAGAAGTCCGACTCGCTTCTCCGAAAGTTGAATGTTATGTCATTATTCATTAATTTCGCATTGTGCTTTTTGTCTAAACTTAAACAGAGTTCGAGAAAAAAGTATATATTTTATCAAATGATAGATGAATGTATTATTGTTGCCAAGTCTACATCTAAACCTAAACATGTATTTGTTAGTTTTTTTCTTTATGTGCGACTCGAACTTTATAACAGTTTTTTTGAAAACTGATTAAAATTTCGCAGTAACCTGAGCTTAGTTTAAAATGTGTTTAATAGTTATGAAGAATAATTAGTTAAGTAGCACAACAGTTGAAGAAACGTACAACTAGTCAGAAAAAAGCGAAATCCCAGGAAATAAAATGGCTGAGGAATATCGGCAAGCACTGCATTACCAGGTATCAAGTGACGACATGAAAATGAGAATCTTCTGTTCCCACCTGCGCTGGCTATGAAATATAGTGCACACATGATATATATATATATATATATATATATATATATATATATATATATATATATGTCTATATTTATATATAAATAAAATTTAAGAAATTACTTTTTATTCGGAAAGTTGAAAATAATATTCGTAATTATTTGTCATCTTTTTCGTACACACGATACTTGCGCACATTATTCAGCGCCGCTCAGGGTAATAACCCGCGAACAGCTACGAAGACATCTAGCTGTCCGGGTATGCACCGCGCTCTAGACAAGTATTGGGTGTGGTAAAAAGAGTTATGTGTAATAATTTTTTTGCACTCGATTAGGAAAAGGGCGTGTTTTACGTTTTATTTGAACGGCGATTTATTCCTTAGCCAACGAATAGAGTCTTTCTTTGACCGACACTTATCCCTGGATACTGCGTATTACTTATTATAACTTTAACAAGCGTGAATGTCATGAATTTCTAAAAATAGTTTGATTTCATTACTGATAAGTTTTGCGTTACAATATTTTCAGATGTTTTTAGTATTTTTTATTTAAATAAAGGATATAAAACATATTAGAGCCGAATTACAGACACGACACGACGTTTTTATGATAGACCTGGTAATAAAACAGGGTCAGAAAATTTTGACGACCCATTAAATCTTTGTTTTTCAGTGAAAAAAATAAATTGAAAAACTGATATATATTTCTCTTAAGAGATTCTTTTCAACTATAAACCTGTCTGCTTATGGAGAAATGTTTTTCCAGATCCCCATTTACATGCATGGAAAACCCTTCGAAATATAATTTTAAGTAATGTTTACTACTATTTCCAGTTATGAATCAAGAAACGTATTATGTATAAATTTTAAATCACTGTTATTTCCTTTAAAAATAAGAAACATGTGACAGAACAAGGTGGATAGGCGACAAAAGGGTTTCGCTTGAAGTCTCGAGTTAAAAAGACGCGCGGTCGCCACACGCGTTGAAAGTGGAACTTTTTTAGTTTTTATTGTTTTGGCGCTTTTTTCAATGTCACTCTATTCCTCGCTTTCCTTCTATTCCTCAACATCCCATTTCGCTTATCTACTTTTGTTCCCACCCTTTGTCCCTAGTAGGCTCGCTCCCTCGCCCTAAATCAACCCCTCGACCTTCCATCTCTTTTCCTCCATCTTTTCACATCTCCCTCTCACCCGCTATTTTTCCTTATCTCTATCTGTCGCTCGTACGGAAATTGAGAAGTGACCTTGATTACTATCGATGTGTCACTTTTTTATTGCAAAGAAATTTTGCAACTGGTAACTTACTAATGGTAAACATTTTGGGTAAGAATTTGTGAAATATAAAAAAAACAAACTAAACTTTGCTCTTTATAATATAAGACAGGCGAAAGCTTAACTTTTTGTTTTGTGTTGTAAGTTTAACAATGATATTTTTGATATCACTTGTTAAACTTATAACACGCAACAAAAAATTAGCCTGACTAAATCTCAGTTTCCAGCAATAGTAAGTCTCGTGACATATATCGTCCTGTCTGTTATAATAAAAATAATACGCTTTGGTAAAAGAAATACTTAAAACAAATAAGTATACAGAATAACTCCTAAATTAGATGTGATTGAAGCGGATTAAGTGGTTTTATTTATTGTACTGTTTGAGAATTATAAAATAACTTCAAACTTATTCAGTTGACCAAAAAAAATAAATTTCATTTGAAATCTTCGTGAATAAAATCCGAATGTGCGAGAAGTGATGCTTATAGCCTACATATAAAATAAGGCCCATTTTGAAGTCGGACGTTGCATTTCGCAGTTCGTTACTCTGTTGATTCATTCACTTTGCAACGTGATCGACGGTAATAATATTTTTCACATCGTTTTAGTGCATGATTGCGTGTTATTAAAACGTACCCCACATAAACACTGGCAGAATCTGGCATCAGATTGCGAAATGGCAGTATCGCACCCCGACAATTGATACTGGATTCAATTATGCCGACGATGGCCACTCGAGAACCGTTCACACGACGTTGCTGTTTTTTTTAAAGTAATGATTTGACTTTAAATTTGCTAATTCAAGTATACAAGGAAAGAACAATGTGCAGAATTGAGGAATTTTGTTAAACACTCCGTTGTAGCTGTATTTTTTAAAGGAAATATTTTATTTTATGATCACAATTCTGAAATAATTAAAGTTCACTATAAAAAAATAAATTATTTCGCAGTGTATTTTGCATACCGTCACCATATCGCATTTATTTTTGGTTGAGGAAAACTTATCAGATAGTAATTACATGTAACTGCTTAATTTGCGGCGGTGGGGGGAGGAGCGAGAGTGGTCGCGGTATATTTGTTTCACCAACTATCGAGACTTGAAAAAATCCAGATCGCTTAATATGATTCACGACGTGAAAAAATTGCAAAAAGTGGTAAGAGTAGATTCGTTTAAAGTAATTAGATTCACTCGCGCTCCAATGATGTGGTATAATTGAAATTGCGATATATTAGAATGTATTCCAATAACAAAGTAATAAGTTAAATCTTATCTTATATCTAAGAAAAGGTTCGTAATTGGGTTCACAGTTTGTAGCAAAATGACAGTAAACGAAAACTTTTAATAACGTATTTCAATAAAAATGCGGAACTTTTGTGGCTTATAATTTAAAATACTAAGTTTACAAGATGGGTCCTCTATGGTTAAAAACGAGACTTTTGAACTTTTAACAATGTATTTCAATAAGAATGCGGAAATGTTGTGGCTTATAATTTAAAATTAACTAGCTTACGAGATGGGTCCTCGATGGTTAAAAGGAGACTTTCAACAAATTTGCGCGTTGGACAGCACGTGTTCTGTCGTTATTTCCATTCGTTTATTTTCAAAGTCCCAATTATTGTTCTCCCTCTATTTTCGCATACTGTTATGCAGTAACGACACAATTTTTATCCAGTTACATCATATTGTCTCGTTGAAACTTTGAATATATTAATGTTATTTTTTTTCCATATTTAAGATTAATTTTTTGAATTTAGTTGTTTCCATTATCTAGTTTTTAATAAGTTCCATCAAAATTATATGGTTACATCGAGAAATATATTTGGTAACATACTGATATCAGAGAAATACCTTAATTTGATCATTTGGGCATTTCTTTGTAAAATCATCCTGGAAATAGAAATTAACAAAATTTTAGTCTTCCTTTGATGAATAGTTTACCCTGATTTAGCGGTTTCGTTTCATCTCTGTGTCTTAAATCTTAAGAGCCATCTAAAATTTTGTTTAGAACGAGGAGATGGTACGGTATGAAATAAAAATACTTGTTACTAAAGCTTTCTATTATGTTGGGTTTTCATTACGCACCAAAATCAGTTTTCTTTACCAATTTACTAAATGCCATATTTTTTTTTTAACAACCCGTAATGTACATCGTACATTTTTACCATCTAAAACAAGAACTATTTCACAGGATAACAAAATTTGTGTTAAAATTCTAAAAATTTGTAAATAAAGAAAACCTGTAAATAAACGGCCAGGCGTAGTGACATTTACTTTCATGTGAACTAGTGATTTTTGTACATCCATCACAAGAATATCGGTGACTCATTGAATTGAAATATTCTTATTACTCGGTAGAATTACAATGAGTACTTTAACGGAATATACCCTAATCAGTGGTTGCCATAGCAGCCGACCCTCGCTGTATTAGTATATCGTATATTGTGATTGCAATCTACGCGAATACTGCAGAAGATGAGTCGTCCTCTGTGTTTATTGAGTTTGCTGACGGCGTATCGGCAGTAGAAATTATGGATAATTATGTTTTTTTTAATTGTATCTGTTAAATATTTATCATTAGGACTGTGGAACTTAATACCATAATGGCTCTATCATCTGTCAATTACGCGTTACTGTGGGTCTCGTAACGGAAGACAGGGTTATTAATGTTTTGCACGTTTTGAAACTTTTTGCGCTAAGTGATATTAGTGTTTTAAATGTATGCAAAAAGCAACAACGTTATTGGTAGAATAGTGTTTTAGCATAAGTCAAAACGCTTGCCTTAAAGGGTAAATATAATCACTTAATTTTTATTCATAACTAAATGAAACTACGTGATGTAGTATTATTCCTACTTTATTTCAATTCTTTACTACGACTTAGGTTTTGTTATGTTACAACAACTTCAGGTGGGCTATTTATAAAGATCTTTACGTAAATTACAGATATTTTTACAGATCTTTTGTCATACAACGAAACCTAGGTCTTGGTTAACAATTTCAATAAAGTATAAAAATACTGCGTTGTTTTGCGTAGCATTACTGCAACGGCACATACGATATAAGGAGACAGACAATGGAAAGTGCATACTTCCTATTTTCTTTAATGTTTTTTCGTTGTTTTTGTTCTTTAGAGTTTTTATTCGTCCTATATCTTTTCGTATATAGATTTTATGCAATTTGGTTATCAAGCAATGTCTGTTACTTAAAATTTGTTGATTTGCAGTAATAACACGCAATTGGAATATCACACTATGTTCAATGCAGTCAGCAAAGAAAGAGTAGAATGACAAGCGTTACCAAGTTTTGTTTAAGATCTTGAAATTGTATGTTTATCATAATTTTTGAAGAAGAATTTGGATCGTTAGACGGAAAACTATATTAAACGGGACGGAAAACTATTTAAAAGGGTCAAAATTAAATTAAAAATGTTATATTAAATTTTCATACTTTCCATAACAGCGCAGGCACTGTTGAAGTTAGTTGCTGGAAGTTTTTAGGTCACAAAATAAGTATATATGGATTTTCATCCACGGTCGTGTGTTTAAAAAAAGTCGTATTGCATCGTGTGTGCGACTCGCGCGGCATCAGGGGCGTTGGACGGCGGACCAGGTTCAATGGCGAGGTCGGCCGCTCAGAGGACGCGAGGTTGACAACCTTGCGGCGCTTTTATTTTTCCGTTTGCGCCGCGAGAGATATGATGCTGGGTAACTTACTTGCTAAGTACTCGGACGGATGGTTCGTCGTGCGTCATCGCGCTGCGGCCGCGTTGTAAGAGGCGATGACTGTTGTTGAGATGAATGGGAATCGCGGC
This sequence comes from Druceiella hillmani, assembly GCA_039881145.1. Classification (NCBI taxonomy): domain Eukaryota; kingdom Metazoa; phylum Arthropoda; class Insecta; order Lepidoptera; family Hepialidae; genus Druceiella; species Druceiella hillmani. The sequence goes on from JAYKKI010000062.1 coordinate 8,523,232, forward strand.
ACGATGCAAAGGTCAAGAATTCGTTTGGAAGCGATGTTTTGAAATAGTTTTCGTTGTGTATAACTGTGCTTTTAAAAATTGAGTGATCGATTATTCTGACGAACTCCAGGATAAAACTTGATTGATATTTACAATAATTGAAGCGAGTGTAGAATGCCAATACGACATAAAGGTTAATCATTGAAAATATATTTTAACACCTTTAACTTTCTAACATTATAAGCAAATTTTATAATTCTCTTTTTATCCACTTTTAATTTTCGTATCGATTTTAAACTTTGGAAACTTGTGCAATTCTCATGACAATCCAATAATATGGCACCACCGAGCTGGTATGATACTGCTGGAGGGAGGCGGCCATAGGCACTTCTCAATTGTTAACAGTATACCTGTCGAGTTTGGACTCGTTTGACTTATCTCTAAAACCCTTGGGTTACATATTGTAACTATAAAGATTTGATAATAGAGACGAAAGGTGGTTACGGGAACTTCTCAATGAATTACAGTAAACCCATCAAGTTTGTGCTTATTGGTATTTTCTTAATGACCCCTATGATTATCGTAACTAGGAGAACATGATTATGGATGAGGGTGGTGATCATGGGAATTTCCCAATGGTTAACAGTAATCCTATCGAGTTTGGGCACGTCTGATTCGTCTCAATGGCTGGAAAAAGTTTTTGCGCGTTTTCGGTATTAAACTATAAATTTTAACTCTTTGTTTTGTAATTAAGTACTTAGGAGAGTTACTTAATTTTCTTTGTATTGAGTTTTAAGTTACTTTAAAATTTTGAGGCAATTTGTACTCGCTTTAAGTTTCTCTGGAGAATAATTTCATTCGTAAGATAATAAGAATATCCTTACTTAATGTAGTAGTGGATATGGCTGTTAGTATATAAATTTACCTCGCCTAAATCCTAGGTTAAATTATAATGCTTTTTTTTAATATCACCTAATTCTTGTATTATAATAATTGTAACTGCTTATTTTAAAATCGGTGTTATTACTGCTCTACTAACGGAGACTTTTTAAAATACTTTAACAAGTCTCAGTAATAACAGAGAGGCTGGTTGTCAGACTGACAAAATGGAGCCCGTATAACATGAAAGGTTGCCTATATGCAGGCAATTAAATGTTCTTTTCGAACCATTTATCTTATGAAGAAAAATATAAAATTTTAGTGGTCTACCTACTCTCTCAATATATAACTCTAGGAAATTCTTATAGATATAACGTATATGATGCAAAATTATAGAATCAAAATAAAGTGCATCTGTGTGGCCATATTGAAAAGCCATGAAATTGCATTACCTAAGTATTTTTTTTAATCTTAATCTTTGCTTGTAAGTTAAGAAGTGAAAAAATAAGTCAAAGACGGAGTCTCTATCTTTGACATATCCATTGTCTTGTTTTATTTTACTTTAAGCATAAGTGCCGAATCGCACTACCGAACACTGCACCCTTTACTCGAAGCTCTTTGCAGCTATTTTAACACTGCTATAAATCAGTTCCAGCGAATGCTGGTAATTGGACTTTTAGCCTATGAAGAGTACATTTCTCTAGCAAATGTCTGTCTGCTAAGTTCTTGTAGAGTTTCGCTAGAAACTTGTAGATGACTGAACTAGAGCTTTGCTTCTAGATTAATTTTTACTATATTTGACTCATAATTAAGTTCCGAGTTACACTATCGGATACTGCAGCTATCGCAGCTGTTTTAACACTCACATAACTTATTTCCAGCAAATGCTGGAAATAAGTTATGTGAGTGTTATGGGAGTGAAATGCTTTTAGCCTATGGAGAGATAAATACAGGTCACTAGCAAATGGCTACTTACCAAATTCTTGTAGGGCTTTTCTAGAGAAGTGCAGATGACTGAACTAGAGAGCTTTGCGCTTAAATTAACTGAATATTTTATGTATCACAGTATTCATTATGTATCACAGTATTCATTATGTATCACAGTATTCATTATGTATCACAGTATTTATTCTTAAGATTAGGTAAAAGTAATAAATATAACAATTTGTGTTCATTCAACGTCCGTGCATTTTTATGTAAAATATATGTACCGTTTCAACCACGGTCTGAACATAATTCGGTCTAATCTAAAAAGAGTAATAAAAATTCAAACAAAGGCAAATGTTTAATTTTCAAACCAGCAACAAATTATTAATTGCAGCTGTTCCCACCTCACTACGGCCAACAATTTTCGAATATTTGGCACACGAACGGTGCGGCAATTACAAAAAACGCACATAAACGGTGCGAAATGGCGCATGAACGGTTTGTCAATGACAAAGGGCCTATTGCCCGGGAAAAAGAAAATTCGTTACCGCCCTACAGTTCTGCGTGCCCCTTTTTTGTCTATTTACTCTATAAGACTTCAACGTCGTAAAAACCACTTTTATACGGGCAATAACTTAGAAAACCTTCTGGAATATAGACACTCAAAAAGTATAAGACACTTACGTCCTTTGTTTTATTTATGTTTTTATGGGATGTTTAAATGAAGTTTGAAATAAGAAATATAATTTTTTATAATGATTAATGAAGATTACAGAATAATTTATTATTATTCAGTGATATAAGCAATACTAGATAGGCACTGTCTATACTAAATCGCATAAAATACATCAACAATAGAACGTGTATGTTAACGCATCTTAGCCCCAATTGCTTTGGCAGACTTTGCGAGTCGTATCGTAAAACCAGTGTGCCTTTACGTTCATTCCAAAAGTGCAAAAACACTAGTTGTAACACAAACGTTTACAAAGGTATAAAATTTCACACCTTACTTAAGCATATTAAATAAATAGTAATTATTTCGAAACAATTACGTGTTTACAAAACGAGGTCGACACTCAAAGCTAGTAATGATATGTCATGTCCCATGTGTAAAAGAGACGGATATCTTTATTCACATATATATATGTATATATATATATATATATATATATATATATATATATATACATATATATATATATATATATATATATATATATATATATATATATATATATGTGTTTAAGTATGAGTGATGACACACAATTACTTGTAGATAACTTGACACATTTTAATTGTCCGCAGTCTAGAATATTCAAGAAAAAGTAAGTTTTTCAAAATAAAAATGAATAAACAGCCTAACTCTTTTTTGAGTATTTTACGAGCTACTTAGTATTAAACAGGAATTGTTCTTTGGTTAGGAACAACTCAGTGTCGCGAAATCAATGTTTGTAAATAAATTACAACTTTGGAGACTGTTTAATTAATTTATTTATTATAAACTTTAACGTATGCGTTCGTATATTAAGTGAAATTATTACTACAAGAACCACCTTATCCAATCAATCAAAATATTTATATGTTTAAGTATGAGTGAACTTGACACATTTTGTGTGTCCGCAGTCTAGAATATTCATGAAAAAGTAAGTTTTAGTTAGACTTTTTTTTAAGTATTTTACGAGCTACTGAGTATTAAACAGGAATTGTTCTTTGGTTAGGAACAACTCAGTGTCGCGAAATCAATGTTTGTAATTAAATTACAACTTTGGAGGCTGTTTAATTTATTTATTTATTATAAAACTTTAACGTATGCGTTCGTATATTAAGTGAAATTATTACTACAAGAACCACCTTATCCAATCAATCAAAATATTTATATGTTTAAGTATGAGTGAACTTGACACATTTTGTGTGTCCGCAATCTAGAATATTCATGAAAAAGTAAGTTTTAGTTAGACTTTTTTTTAAGTATTTTACGAGCTACTGAGTATTAAACAGGAATTGTTCTTTGGTTAGGAACAATTCAGTGTCGCGAAATCAATGTTTGTAATTAAATTACAACTTTGGAGACTGTTTAATTTATTTATTTATTATAAAACTTGAACGTATGCGTTCGTATATTAAGCGAAATTATTACTACAAGAACCACCTTATCCAATCAATCAAAATATTTATATGTTTAAGTATGAGTGAACTTGACACATTTTGTGTGTCCGCAGTCTAGAATATTCATGAAAAAGTAAGTTTTAGTTAGACTTTTTTTTAAGTATTTTACGAGCTACTGAGTATTAAACAGGAATTGTTCTTTGGTTAGGAACAATTCAGTGTCGCGAAATCAATGTTTGTAATTAAATTACAACTTTGGGGACTGTTTAATTTATTTATTTATTATAAAACTTGAACGTATGCGTTCGTATATTAAGCGAAATTATTACTACAAGAACCACCTTATCCAATCAATCAAAATATTTATATGTTTAAGTATGAGTGAACTTGACACATTTTGTGTGTCCGCAGTCTAGAATATTCATGAAAAAGTAAGTTTTAGTTAGACTTTTTTTTAAGTATTTTACGAGCTACTGAGTATTAAACAGGAATTGTTCTTTGCTTAGGAACAACTCAGTGTCGCGAAATCAATGTTTGTAATTAAATTACAACTTTGGAGACTGTTTAATTAATTTATTTATTATAAACTTTAACGTATGCGTTCGTATATTATGCGAAATTATTGCTACATGAACCACCTTCTCCAATCAATCCAAATATTTCACATGTAAAATTTAGTACTATGGAAGACTGCAATTGAAAATGATAAACTAACTAATTCTTACATGTTCAAATTAAAAGTTAGCTAAGTGCAAAAACAGATAGAAAGAAAGACTAGTGTAGAAATGGATTAGAGGAAGGAAAAGGACGAAAGTAACCATCATAGGGTAGTTTTGAAAATGTATGTTGGCGATGGGTATATTGTCAGAATTTAATTTCTTTCAGAGTTTGGTAATAGATGCAGTAAAACAATAGCACTCGTGGAATTCGTTTGTATAGGAATAACGCAAGTGACGATGGATTTAGAGCATAATCCGAGGCCAAAAGCATCGAAACATTTCGTTTAGTATTAAGATAGAACGGTGCATAAAAACCACCTAAGCTAATAATTCATACAAGGATTCATACAAGGTTCACATAAGGATTCATAATTCACGTAAGGTTCACATAAGGAAAAGCTCGAACTAGAAGTACATAAATTGCCCCAGTATTCCATTTAGTTGAAAACAGTCTAAATACAGAAATATTATCATAATAGCTGTGCCTACGACTTCGTTCGCGTGTAATTAGGAAAGAATATTTGTTTTTTTATCTTATACGTTGCTCGTGGGTATATACTATTACCATTCCAAATTTGATTAAAATCCGCCCAGTACATTTTGTTATATAATACCCACTCAAATTAACATACAGGTAGAGACAAAAATTCTAAAAAAGTTTTTCTCTTTTTTAATATCATTCGATACGCTAAATCAATCACTTTTTAAAAATATTTTCGATGTAAAAAATTAATTCTATTACAATTTTATTACTAGTGTAGATGTTCTGATGTGTAAATATGTAGTGAATATATAAATTTTGAAAGCTCTCTAATTGTTTAATCGATTTTCAAACAGACCGTAAAATAGCACACTGTTTTGCGTAATTAAGCAAGGGTGGCAGATACTTAACAATAATGGATTTTAGTTTTATGTGGAATAAATTGACGGAGACATTTCAGAAAAATTGTATGCAAATAATAGGAAAAAAACCGACTATATCTCTTATAATCGTTGATGCAAATTATGTGAAATAATTTGAAAGTTAGAGTCGAATGCTAGTTACTAGATTTTTTCATATTATTCAAAAGTAATTGTAAAAGCGGATAAGAATACACTCCTCGTCATCTTAAATGGTATTTTGATTTCATGTTTAAACGCATTTTTAATGAAAAAAAGTAAGAATTTTTTTCAATATATTGCTACAGTTAATCTAACAGTCCCAAAAAACGGAATGGACTCAATCGTGTCCGAATCGTAGGAGTTTACATGTAAACGTCATATTGTCACGAGACATGTAAACGTCATGTTGTCGAAAATTGTTGCGTCTTTATTGGAATTTACTCAAAGAAATATGTCTTTTATTTCGATAAAATGTATTGTCATTATCAATACCAAACACGTTTTTTCGTCTCATATAGGCCGATATCTCTGAAAAAATATAATTTTTCAGCTTTATTGTCATAAAATTTGGATTTTTGTTATTATCGCTTTAGCCCTTTTCTGATTCTCCTTGATCATCAGCTCTTTCCTTCGATTTCCGTATCCTCCGTTTCTAATCGTCTTATATAGGCTGATATTTCTGAAAAAAATATAAATTTTCAAATCTATACACTCACACTTAACACACACACAACATTTTTATTATCATCAAAGCCCATATCACTGGAGGTCTTATTAAAACTACCTAAGGGCTTTCCATGGACACCTCGACTGGCGTCCTAGCTTTATGCGTTCACCATATAAACTGCCTGTAAAACATGCATACCTACTTCTATATTTCTGTCATTCCCGCACACGGCCACTATGCTGTTAGATTTCTGCAATTGTTGAAATAACATAACTAGTTAGAATTTTTAAAAGAGTAAATTTTCCGACTTTAATATTTAAATTTGGAAATCTTATCCTATAATAATTTTTATATCGACCATTCATTCACAGAGTTATCGTGTCACGAATTTAGGCATAATTTCGTGGTATCACAAATTTTGACCCGGCTACCAAATGGAATTTATAGATATTTTCGTCTCAAAATGTCAATCTGAAGGATATATTTGTCAAATCGTATGCATATAGGTCTAAAACTGTAGGAAGTGTGAGGTTGTGATAGACGGACGGCCAACATGGCGAAATCATAAATGTATATTCACTGTTCAATCTTAAAAAACCTTACCTTGTCATAAATCCAATTTCCGAAGACCATCAGCTTTTCCTCCTACCAAAGAATCAGTGATATCATTAGCGATGTTCCCGAAGGCAATTTTTTTCTCTTTAAATTTGATATAGTTTTTTTACCGGGAACAATGAAGGTTTAATGACTTTTGACACACAAACATGTCAGACAGGCTAGCTGCTGTTTTAGATAATATGTTGATACACTTGTGACATGTGATGAATGTGCGTAAGGATCCGAGTTCCCTATCGTGCGAATGATAGCTACTTATATCGTGCGAATGACAGCTGCTTATATCGTGCGAATGACTGCTGCTATTAAAGATGTAAAGCTATTTATGTGTATATCTAAACATACACGCATTTCTTCTTGCGTAATCGTTGCCTGGAATTATTTTGTGTTTTTTTTTCGGTGTGATTTATTCAGATCGACATGAACTGGATTTCTGTGATATCTTTTGTGGGAGTTATTGTAAGTATTTGCCGGAATAACACGAACGGATTGTGGATATTTTTCAGTGAAAATAAAAAAAATTTTGAATAAAGATTTCTAGCATTCAATTAAATATTCAAAAAAAAATTATTCCGTATTATGGATACATGTGTTGATATAAAAAACTGTCAGTCGCTTTATGACATATTTTCTGTGAATTAATCTCAGCATTAAAAAGTATATTACGAGAATGTTTTGGATGGAATAGGCAAAATAATGGTCTGTAATAATATATGTTATGACTGAGTTATTATTATTTTAGAAAGACAGATTTTACTTAATTGACTTAATAAATTTAAAAAAAATAGTTTAGCTCAATAGTCTATAATATTATTTTTAAGATAATCCAAAACGAATTGAATTTTCAGGTACGGGGGATGTCGCAACCATGGAGATAAAATGGCATCGCTCTTGTATATAATCCTTGCTTTCATTTTCACTTTTTTTAATGATTGTGAGATTTGTATAGTCACTATTTTTTATTTCTATGAAGTATACTTAAGCGATATTCAGTCCTTTCTTTTACATTCATTTTCTATTTATATACCATTTGTCGTTCATGTAATATTCTATTTCCGGAAAAAATATAAAATTCTTCCATTAAATTTGATCTTATTAAGTTGATTAAACCACCATTCCGTACTAGATAAACTTTGATAGTTTCAACCTTTAATCCCCAAATCCTGATGCGGAAGGAGCACTGCCGCATCAGGAGATCTGCCGGTTTTAAATTAATATTGTGTGTCTCATGTTTAATAATTGAATTCCGGGTTCCAACTCCTCAGTCCTGATGCTACAATAGTACGGTCTGCCTAAATCATGAGACTTAACGGTGGATGATTTAAAGTTTGCTAAATTAAGCGACATGAATTCCAACTCCTCAGACCTAATACTGCGGTAATAATGCCATCCTGAACAGTGAGACTTGAGTATCTCTTGGTTTTAAGTTAGTATTGTGTACCTCAGGCCAAGACTGTCACTGAACTCTAGATTCCAACCCCTCAGTCCTGGTGCTCCAGTATTACGGTCTATCTATATCACGAGACTTGACGTTCCACTGAGTCCAAATTGGTAAAGAAGGCCACAATAAAAGAGTCCAGTTATTGAATTCAGGTTTCCGATTCAACCTTGGATTGCTTCGAATTGCTAGGCAAAAAAATATACTGAAAAGTTAAAGACGAAAATGACAAAAAACTTTTTTAAGTTAAACCGTTTTATTATACAAGTTATGATATAAATAATCACTAAAAAATTATTATAGATCACTTGTTTGAGGATTTGATCAGATGAAAATAAAATTAAAGTTGGGGCGTATTTTGTAGTAAACTCTAATTTCTTGAAACTTAAAAAGCATATCTAGCTTCATACTTCATACTGTCTCCTTCGGGCTTAATACTCATTGTAGTCGAGTCTTTTTTAATAATATAATATATAAAAAAAATATTTATATCACTAACACAGGAACAACGTCGCGCTACGATATTATTTCCCTCTGATCAAAACCCCAGACCAGTGATCCATAATTATTTTCTAGCTTTTAGTACATCCTCACTTCTACAAGAAAAGCGTTTAACTTATTAATATTTTTTACTATTCCTTTTTTACTATTTTTTAGTATCAACATGACTTCAATGACAACATGTTTTCTTAATTTTTATTTTTGTTTACCTTCGTGAGTTGTTCTGTAAGTACTCTTTAAATATTTATCTTCTTTTTCGTTGGTTTTCATTTTATTTTTCTCTTTGAGATCCTTATTTTTTTACCAGTTTTTATTTACAGCCATTTTCGTTATCGTAATTAATCATGAAAAGTCTAATATCAGTCATGAAAAATATCATTTAATTTAAGATAAAGAAAAAATCATTAAATGGTTTGCTTGATCGGTTATAAATTCAATATTGAATCAAATTTAAACTGATGCTATTCGAGCTTAACAAGTAAGCGTCGTTGTTTTGTGGGTGTTTTATAAGTTAACTTATTTTCGAGCGACATTAAACACAAAAAAGTTTTACGACGGTATTTGCGCAGATTGTGCTATAGTTGAAGGATAATGATTTGTCTTTGTTTTATTATTACTGTCTTTGTTTGAGTGAGCATTGATGGTTTGATGTCTCTACTCTTTATCTCGACAGCTGCTGTATTAATTTTTTGCTATATTGTAACTTATCTACCTTACTTTGTAACTACGTATTCTCGTTAGGTCTTGAACTTTTTGAACGCGTCAGAACCCGGGCCACAAGATAAGTAAGTGACTTAATGAAACGGGGCCATGAGTCAGATCTCTTTCCCGTGCTGCTGTGCATTGGCCCGCCTTATCTCATTGTAAACAAAAGGAGTCTGTGTGTTTGTCTACTCTTGTTGTCGGACATCGCAAATGTCAAGGCAAGGCCGCAGTACTGATAACCTTCGCCGCAGTTGGCGCTGTTCATTGATCTCATTGTTGGCTGTATTGGAGCGGTTTCTTTTAGAAGTAATTGTTAATCTGATATTATAAAGGAATCATATGTAGGGAATTAAGTAACTAAGTGTTTGGCTCTGACTGATTGGCTTTTATAAATTATTGTGTAGGTGAAAATGGAAATTCGAAAAAATATGCTGCAGCTGTAATAAAAGCTAAATATATTGAAGATTGGGTATTGGGGAACATTTAGTTTTCTAAAATACGGTATCGTGAATAAAAGTTAAGAGGTTTTTAATGATGTTTGGATAAAAGTTAGCTAAAGGTTGTAGGTTGATACTTGTTGAGATAAATAGCAAAAAACTGCTAGAGTATCATTAAAAGTGTTTAGATAAAAATGAGCAGGGAACTATTAATATTGTATTCATGTTTATAAAAAGTTTCTCAGACTTTGATTCTTCAATTGTATTATTTTAAAAATTTCAATTGGTTTATAGAGTGGTAACTGGAAATAGCTCATTGGCAATTGATTCCTTAGTCCATTTTTATAATAAATTTCACAAGGTAATTCAACTTTTTTTGTCTAAATATTATCTATTCATCACATTTTGTTATCTCGCTGAGGTAGTGAACAATACATTTTTCTTGCTTTCTTCAATGACAATAGTTTTTCATATATCCCTGTTTGTGACGGAGACGATCGTAAGTAGTTTAGAAATACCCTATAGATGTTTGGAATGAAAAATAATTTGCTTCTGTAATATAGCTTGATGAAGCGATGCAATAAATGTGTTTTGAAGTTATTTAATATATTTTAAAGTATTTTAGTTAAGATGACAGTATTACAATAAATTGTAAGTCAATAGATGAGTGGTCTGTAAATGGTAAAACACCGTTCTAGTCGATTGTAGCATCACCTATACTACAATATATTTGTCTCTATTATCAAAGTTATTGGCCACATCAACTTTCTGAAAGACCAGATTTGGACGAACGGTAGTTTTATCGCCGTTTCTGAACAGCGTTTTTACGTAAATTTCCATTCAGAAACAACAACACGTCGTTGTACATAGAATGGTCTTAAATTTGGTATTACTGGAGCATTTTCTGCGATATTTTTCCTTTTTTACTCGGCCACAATCGTGTCAGGACGACATTCGTTTATGTGGAGAATATATTTGACGTGTGTCCTCGTTGTTTACGATAAATGTCAAATGCCGATACGCAGAGGTTGTTTGCTGTCACGCTTTTATATTTGAATGAAAAGAAACTGATAAATATTAAATACGGTTGAATAATAATACCTATTACGATGAAGGCGAATGCCTTGTGCGCGGTCTTGATTGGGACATAAAAAGCACTTTATATTAGGCTACCAATTTCGATTGAACGACGAAATAGGAGTGAATATAAAAGTTTTAATTCAGCGTACAGTTTTGTCTGAGACTTGTTACTTGAGTCAGCGACCTTTGTGTGTCATTCGTCTGACCTACCCCGAGAGTCGTCCGAGAAATAAATTATTGTATTATTTTTACTGGACTCAGTTAATATCGTTTGTATTAATAATTCTATTTTATGTCTGTCGCTAAAGATTTATGAGGACATTTGTGTATAATTACATTTTCCACTACGCATATTGAATCGTGGTTTTAAATATAATTTTGGTAAATTGGGAGTTTGGTTTATATAATATTTACTAGTGTGCGCCAATATTCTTAAATAATTCCTCTGTATATTGAGTCAATATTGAGACAATGTTCAGAAGTATTATTAGCATATGTTAAAATCAATCAAATGATCTGAAACTTCATTAAAACTAATCGTAAAACTGGCCATAAGAAGTATAAACGTTTTCACTAAAGGGGCAGTGTGGTAAATAAAAAAATATGTTGACTTATCTCATTCAGTAGCACTTTTATATTAAGTTCTTTCTTTAATATTAAAATTGCTGAGAGCGCCAAATATACGTGACAAATTCCAGTTCTTATTTGATTGATGTAAGATTTCCTTCTTAAACCTTTTCTGTTTTTTTAACCTTTTAAGATTTCCATATTAAACCTAAAACGTGGAATTTGAAAAGCTAGCCTATGGTAAAATTATTTGGCTGTATCGTTTTTGGGAAAGACAGTAATAAATTCTACAAGATGTCAATACACTAAGACAGAAAATTTCAAAGGTGTGGTTAGTGCGTACGTAATTACAATGTAAGGTTGTCAAGTGATAAAACAAAATCCTCATAATTTCTTCATGTTCGTCTGATTGTCTGTCCACCTGTATAGCGTCATAGCTCTTTAATTTAGAACCGAAAGATTAAATGGAATACGGTAGTTGACTCATTCTAAATTTTGATATTTTTCATACAATATTGTGAAATACAAGTTAATTAAAAACCAGTCTTAAATAAATAAGCCAGTTATAGGCTTCTAAATTTGAAGATACGAATAGAGTTGGGTATATCCCTGTTTCTTTTCCTCTTGCAGAATATAATGTGCAACATTAAAAATGACCTCACAACACAGTATTGCGTCCTTGTCTAAAGGTTAAATTTGAAAAGATTATTTAAAAAAAATTCACTCTTCAGCAGCTTGTACCTTGAAATTATGTTTAATGAAATAAAAAAAATTTTGTCAAATACCCAATTGTATGAATACATAAAAGTAAAGAATAATGATCTTTTGATTTTTCTCTCCATACATAGAACTTGGAAGTGAAATATTTTTTCCGTACGACGCGTATCATTTTAGAGATATTTTCAAACGCAATAGAAAAATTCTAGGAATTTTTTTTCTATGACCTCTTAGAGAAATATGATTTTTTTAAGATTTCACAATTTGTTTTTTCTCCAAAATTTGTTAAGCACATAGTATATGTGAAAAATCGGGCAATTATCAGATTTAGTGTACAGCATATATTGTATTTACTACTACTTCAACGCAAACGTATTTTCGCTGTCATGCATTAATAAAGTAAAAAGTTATATTTATAGTACCATGGTTAAAAATATTACCGATACCACTCAGATTTCTCCTAGTGAGATACTAACTTTTCAAAAGATACAGAATCTCTGATTATTTGTTTATGTTGTTAATTTGATATATCTACATAAATATATCGAACTAATTATTAGTTAAACTTAAAATTATTACGTAATTAAAATCATTATTTAAACCCTAACTGTTTAACAATGCGGCTTAACATCAATTGAATACACGCGTGCAAGGAAAGGAAGTTTCTTGTGTAATATAAGAAGTATTGACGTAGAATATGTGGTGTGGTATTATTATTTACGACAGAAGGGCAAAATACAACTTTAGTTATCTTTTGGGCAGAGTATTAATTGCAGCAAAGGAACTCCAAAAAACAGATGCCAAATTGATCACTTTCTAATGTTCTTCTATAAAAAATTTAGTTTTCTTTTATATAGAATACACTTGATGACTTAGAAACTGTATAACTGAATTAGCGAACAGATTAGATCGCTGCATCACTTGAAACAGGTTACTGAATTATTAATGCTTTACGTCACTAACAAGTAGCGCCATTTGAGAAAATCGAATAAACTGTGTTCGAGTTTCTTTTGATTAGCTCCTTACAGGGGGTACTTATTTCACGTACATACAATAAAAGCTTTCGACGAGTTGGTGGGCAAATAAATACTTAGTTCAATTGACCAATTGTAATGCATTATGATGCGTTACTTAGCGCGGATGCGCGTAAAGAAGATGACGATATTTTGATATGTTGCTACTCTTATAAATGTCGTTAATTAATTAAATCTGACATTAACCAAAAAATATTGTTCAAGTTATTCATGGAGGTAAGTTATTTAAATTTTATATATTTAATTTAACCGTAAATATCGCAATGATGGTCTTCAAAAAGTCCTCTCTAGAATTAATGAAAAAGCCACCGTGCCATGATGTTACATCGGTACTTGTACTAATAAATCCCTGGAATTGACCTAGTTCATGTCGAGAGACTCGAAACCCTCGAGCTAATTGGGCTCGCGACAGGTGAGGGCGCGCTCATACTAAATGTCGGTTCCAACATTTAAAAATGTCACAAGACCCTTTCGGCTTTGGAGGGCTGATTATGTCGGGGTAGGATTTAGGGCAATTTGATGTTTAGAGTAATGTATAATTATTGTTTCTGAATTATATAATTTACGTATACAAAGGTACATATCTTTCTCTCAATGTCGTGTTATTAGTTTCCATCGAGAAAATGTTCACTCTGTCCCTCATTTCCTTCTCGGTTTAATTAAAACGTCACCTGTTTTTTTTCTACATGGCTTATTATATTTTATTTATAATAAGTTGTGTATTATTTATTCAACCCCATCTCATCTCGAATATAGCGCCAGTACTTTACCCTTGTTCGTGACTGGAAAACGTGGCGTATCTGACCGTGGTCCGAGCGTGGTTGTATCTGACTGTATTTTGCGTAAAAGTTACATCTTTTTTAGCATTTCGTTCATAAAAAGGAATCCATTTTCCGAAATTGTCTTTGTTAATCTAGACATAAATAAAAGTTATTTTTCAAATGTGTCCACTTGAATGCCATCTACTTCAAACAGTAAGTAAAATTCATAGGTTCAATTAACTCTTTGTTTTAACCTATTTGTTTTCTTCGGTTATTTTATTCCATTCTTAGAGACCTTGTAACATTCAAAACTTAGAGACCTTGTAACTTAGAGATCTTGTGATACAAGGTAGAACTTAATCGTTGTATCTGACTGTATTTTGCGTAGATTCTTATTCGATTGCGTTAACTATTCTAAATTGTATAAATATATACCCATAGATTTTCCCCAAAATTATATAATAACATAGTGTACTATGCTTGGTATCTACTATAAGATTAGAGAGAAATTTTGGCAGAATCAAAATAGTCTAAAAAAGGATCTGGTCAATCACAAATGTAGATGCATTCTATTGAGTCTTTTCCTGTATATACAGTTTCAAAACTAATGGATTGTGGCGAATTTTGAGCTCCATTGCAAATCTGAATACAATTTTTTACTCTTTTGAAAATGGCTAGATATTATAAATCGAAACTTTTCATGATAATAGTTAAATATAAGCTGAATAGAGGTACAGCAGAGTCCTAACATGTTCAGCAATAATACCACAGTCCATAATATGACATATCTTGGTTTATAGAGGTACAGCAGAGTCCTAACATGCTTAGCAATAATACCACAGTACATAATATGCCATGTCTTAGTTTATAGATGCACATCAGAGTCCTAGCATACTTAGCAGTAATACCATAGTGCATAAAATGCCATATATTGATTTATAGAGGCACATCATGGTCAGAAATATCACCTTAGTGCATAATATGCCATATCTTGGTTTATAGAGGCCCAGCAGAGTCCTAGCATGCTCAGCTATAATACCACAGTGCGTAATATGTCATATCTACGTACAGACAAAAGGATACATTAATACTTCGTCATTAGGGTGAGGTTTTGGCGAATAATCTTTTATAAATATGCAAGATTTTAACTGTTTAGATAATGTTCAAGTAAATGATGGCTTCATGTAAGAAGAATACTGGTATTTAGCTATAAAACTAGATAAATGTTATTGAGTCTTGTTGAAAGCTACTATTTGTGATAGAGGTGATATATTAATGTGTGAAATTCCGCAAATATCTGTTATAAAATAAGCAATAATCTGTCTCTTTTTGTAATGACTCAACAACTATAAATTGTTATACTATAACTTTCGCACATTACACTACTTATAAGAGTGAAAGAAACAAAACGCGGTTACGGACGTACGCAAGCTATCCTGTTCATCGTATAAGTACATTCTTAGAAAAGAATGAAATATAAAACTTCCATGCGGTTGGCTCATATTCGTAACAGGTCTTACTCTCGGACATTCTAATATTCCGTATATTCGTATTTTGTCCTCGTTTCATACTAGGTATTTTTAGTTAGTCTTAACTTCATTGTGTATCGACATTTGGCGCGCATATATTCATTCGTTATCGCTGAAGGCTCGTGACGAAAAATTTTTATGAGAATATTAATGATGAGTATATATCATACACAGCTACCACAAATTTTGTTTTTTTTTTCTTCAGCAAAACTTGATATTCAATGTTTAGTGTAAAAAGTGAATTAACACTGGTAAGAAGTGTTTTAAATTTTTCATTCGGTTTTCATGCAATAACCATTAAATATTATTTTTGTAACTTTTTGTTTAATTTATTTCAAATAAGTCAAAAACTAAAATATAAGTAAATTTTGAACGACTTTACGCATATCACGTAATAAAATTGGAACAAAGCACCTGCTTCATATATATATATATATATATATATATATATATATATATATATATATATATATATATATATTTCTACAACTTTTTAGGAAAAACTGGCGGTCGAATTCTTTAACCCCCATACCCACCCCCTTATAGTTATCGACGCGCAACCAGGGTGCACGATGGGAGAGTTGAGGCTACTACCACGCATAAATGCCATTCATCTGCGATATATGGTTTTGGCTGCAGAATAGAATACAGGCACACGCACGAGCAATTTGATAAAATATATATAGATTACTAAAGCAAATTTTAAAATTACACAAATTTACAAAATATTTCGTTTTGGTAAATGGATCCTTTTGTGATAAAACTTTTAAGAGAAACTGTAGATATTAATTACTTAATGTATACATTGCAAAGGAAATTTTGAAATGCGCCAATCTAAATAATATAAACGTTTTTTTATATTACTTACGAATATTTATATTTTCACCTCTATTTTACTAACTAGTACTTATATGCATACATATATTTCTCAGTCTAAGTTTGTATAAAGTATGAAGAAAAGTTTTCAATGTCTTGTAGCATTGTTTTGTATGGACAGACGTGGCTCGATATCCCAGTAACAAAAAACGAGTGTGCTTTAGACCACACGACTGAAGTAAAACTTCAAATTCACAAAATATGAACTATAAAAATAATTTACAATTTTACTCACTTTAAACGTAGAATATTTAATGTATTGAACAAAATAATAATTTATAAAATTGTTCAAGAACGAAATGAAATGACAAAATAATAAAAAAATCACCAATTTGCGTAACGCTAGCAAACTTGCATATATATATATATATATATATATATATATATATATATATATATATATATATATATATATATATATTTCATGCACTGGCTATGAGAGGAAGAGAGAAAGAAAATGTGCGCGCGCACTGCTCTCTCTTGCTCCTACAGTGTGATTCAGACAATAGGCTTGCACTGTGTCTTAGACATACAAAACAAAACTGGCTATGAGAGAAAGAGAGAAAGAAAATGTGTGCTCGCACCTCTCTCTCTTGTCCCTACAGTAATATACGAAACGTAACTCTCTCTCTTTCTGTCTGCACTAACTTATATCTCCTTCTCAACTTCCGTTTGCCTCGCCCGATCACACTTTTCGTAACGCTCTTGTCACGCATTCACCAGCTTACTCCCCAAGTCAAGCGCGCGTAAAGTAAGTAGTTTTACTTCAAAAATTTTGACCAGTATCAAGTATATACGTTGCGTACTTCCAACCGAGCACCTGACGAACACGGATACGTACCGCGTAGGGCGTAATAATTTGTATACGTTCCTGTTATTTTTATACACTCATAACAGGACAACCTAGTACGAAAAAATACTCATATCGCACACATTTAATTACCAATAGTACCGTGATACGAAGCCTTCCATTACTACGGGCGAATGAGGGCGTATGATCTTCGGTCCTTTTTATCTATGTTGTTTTAGCTTTTGCGTAGTGTATAATTTGAGTGCTTCACACCCTAACCTTTCGCAAGGTTACGAAATAATAACTGTACTTTTAGTTCTGTCATAATTAAAAAAAAGAGTTAATTGACACTGTTTGTATATTACGGAACATCATCTCAGTAATTGTACAAAGTTTGTACTTTTATGAATAATTGAGTCTTTGATAATGGAATGTTGAAAAGCTTTTGAAATGATAATATTTTAATTACTTCGCTATTCGCTTTAGGTATAGCCATCTTTACGTTTCTATGTCATTACATAATTAAATATTTTCTGAAATTATAAAAGGTAACTTAAGTTCTCGTCGAAAATTTGAGTTTTTATTATTTATGAGTTTTTTATTTGCGTATCTACTCACTGAAATGTGAATGTTTGGAAATAAACTCCAATCTTAATTTAAGATCTGTAAGGGTGAAAATAGGTCACCGAATCGGTGAAATATTAAATAATTTCTGCTGAAAACAGATATTTTCATATTAGGATATTTTTATTAAATATTTTCATTAATATTGTTTTATTCTATATAGATTTCCATTTTTACACACATAAATTTGCGTAATGGACTTTAAGTGGAAAACCGCAACTTTTTATCAGTCCATACAATTATTTTATGAAATAATGTTACAGTACTTTTCTTTACACATTTTGCCAACCACTGTCTTCTTAAGTGTAACAAAGTATCCGAATACTTAATTTTTTTTTATGTAAACAAGTAGTTAATTTGGTCACGTCTCGCTGTTTTGGACACTTAAACGCAGCAGGTTTCTTTCGTATGGAAATATGTCTTTATATAAAAATTTGTGTTGGTGTTGTCTTTTATCACAGCAACTCTGCTTTCAAAATGCACTAATAAAAACAATAAATTCCCTAGAGCAAAAAAACACCTTATAGATTTGCTTCTTTTTGCATGTCACGTCGTAAGTATTATTTTATGTATATCATCGCCGCTACTAATTCTTAAAGTAATTGTTTCAAAAAGCTTCTTTGTACCAACTACTAGTTTTTGGGTTATGACTATAAAGAGGGATACTGGTGTAACACACGTAGTTTGTAGATATCGAAAATTATCAAATCAGTTTTCATTTTCTTCAAACGGTTTTTCTATTCTGAAACCCAATAACCACCTCTCGTATTTCAGTCTCTTTAATTATAGTGTTTAGGTGAAGTGAGTTTCATTACGGCGAAAAACGGCTTTCCACGAAAAGCGAAATTGGAAGGTATAATCAGCGCGGTCTTTCGAGAAAATAGTAAAACATTTTTATTACCCAGTCTCCTTCTGTAACTAGACTAATTGAGACTTAATGGAACTGCAGCTGTGTGTATTTTAGAATCCATGTGTAACTCCATCGTTGTACCTTTGTATTATCAATTGTGGACAAGGGAATAAATAGGCCGTAGCTTATTTTTTTGTTGAATGGAGCCATGTTTGTACCTCTTTTCAAAATATATTACTGACGTTATGTACAAAATATTCTAAATATGAAAATTTACGAACTGTCTAAACGCAATAAAACCGGAACAACGATGACAATACGACAACCACCTTTCCGAACCATGGCTGTCTCATTGTTGTCGCTGATGTAGTGTCATTGCACTTGTAATTTCAGTATAATTGTCATCGAATGGAATCTTTAATTAAGGTCTCCATCATTTTAGTACTACTATTTGTCAATAAAGTGATTTTTATTACTATTTTTATTATTTTCTGTGCAAAAAATTATAAATACGAAGAATTCTAGGAACCAAGCGATAACATTGAAATTTAAAATGAGAACAACCCTTCCCTAGATTAAAATTCCTAATTTGAAGTTAATGTATTTATATCGAAACGGATGTGGTAGGTGCCTTAAAAATCCTATAGTTTTAGTTTAGTATCCATCACTTCCAAATCTTACAAACCTGTGAATTCTGGGTCTAAGGGTCATAGCTAATCGCAAATAATATATACCGGTTCTGTATATCTTATAAATATTAACATTTATAATATTAATTTCTGGTTTTAATTTATTACTGAAATCTGGGTTTTAATAACCGAGATGAAGATTGCAACTTTAATATCGTCGTGTATAGCTATATATTCTAGCCCGTAGTAGTATTTTGAATATTAATTACGACTATATGATAGCTGTTTCCATTATAATTTCCACGTGTTGTACAGAGAAAATATGTATGACATTCAGCTCGGTTTCGGGCGCATAACATTCAGTGATTTTTGTTACCAGATATAAAGTATTCGATAACGATACAAAAATTGATAATTATAAATGCTATACACAAAATAAATAGGAAACTTTTAACCCAACATATTTTATAACATTTAGTTTTATATAACAGTTGATAAATTGAAAAACGTATTGTCACTTTACGCTATTTTATATTCGTGAACTAAATGTAATTTTCACGTTTTACGTAAATGTCTATAACACCACGTGTATTCAAATTGATTCAATAGTTTATTACGTACGTGAATTTAAATAAATTTACAAATGTATAATGATTTGCAATATATGTATACACGTACTGAAAGACTTAATACGGCGCATTTTATGAGAGCAAGATTCGCTGGTATACCGAGAATGTTATCGTGTATCAATTTCCAAGTAGCTTTCATTCCGCTTTATAAGTCGATCGCTACATAAATCACACGGTTAGTTTTTCAAATGCGAGCCAAAATTATTGACCAAACGCCACGTTTTCCAGTCACGAACAAGGGCAAAGCTCGCCTCTCCAAGAATAGCCGCCAGATGAGAAAGCACCGTTGGAGCACGGCGTCGTAAGTCATCGAGGGCGCGAGCGCCCGACGGCGCGAAGTGCAATAGCTGACATATTGCAGCGATTTTATTAACATAACAGCTCGAGTTTATAAGTGGATCGCAAGTTATTGTTGCCGTTATTGGCTGTTCGACATTGTTGGCACGGCAAGCTGGAGATGCGAGAGCTCGGTACCGAGATTTTGCAGTGTGATTGGAGTTTACGTTGCAGATGTGTTTTTGTGGATGAAGATATATTTATTTTCTGAAAAGATTTTAGGTTTAAAATTTAATCTGGTTAAGAAACATAAATAACAGTGTATAGTAAATAAAGAATGACTTGATTCAACTGAGATATACCTATTGCAAAGGACATTGAACTATGAAGAAATATTTAATAGTATGAATCCGGTTGGTAAAAATGAATAAAAACCAATCCTATGAATTAAGTACAAATTTCAAATCATCCGTCTGTAATTTTATAGCTGTGAGGTTAAAAGTAAATCTGTGGGAACCTCGGCATTCAATAATTAATTCGACAATAATACGATACTTTATATATTATAGAGTAGAGAGTCTAAATCGCGCAATACGTAAGTGCAAATGCCGACCATGAAACTAACAATGTCTACCCATCGACGCGTAATAATTAGAAGTAAAATTTGATGGATATAAGATTATTTATTGAATTAATTACAATCAGAATTAAGCAATAGTGATATGATTTATCTTCTTATAGAAATGATATGATGTGAAAAATTAGTGTTAGATTAAAAAAAAACCTGGCAAGTACAAGTGGCGTTTGCACTATGAGGGCATCGCACATATTTAGGTGTTTATAAAAATTGAATGGTCCATAATGTTCCTATTAAATTGTTTACAAAATTAAAATGTTTTATAACAAAAATTTATTACCTACTATATTTTTCACAGGCACATATTTAAAAAAATGTGTTTTTTATGTCATGTAACTACAAATTAACGATTTTCGTTAATTTATAGTTATATGTATGTGTAATTATATGACATAAAAAAACATAATTTGTTATTTTGTGTGAAGACATGTTTTTCATAATTCGTTCCTTTATGTGCTGTGAGACCGTGCTTGTTGCCAAATTTCATGATTCTAGGTCAACGGGAAAATGTCAAAATATGTGGCATTGACATTGTACCATAAATGTCAAAATATGCGGTTTTTTTTATTGAGTTCACTTAGAAGCTTTATTTTTTTACAGTTTTAAGAGACCGTTGACCTAAGTATTTGGTATTAATTTCAACTTGATACCAACACGCGTTCCTGAGAAAAAATGTTTTTACAGACAGACGAACGGTGATTCTATGAGGGTTCCTTTTGAGATACGAAACACGAAATCTAAAAAAAGTACAATTTTATATAAGGCACGATGTAGACCTCACAATAAAATAATTCGGAAAAATCTTTTCGTGCTCTTAAGTATTAAAGTTTAGCCATAATTTATTCACATAACTCACAGATTTAGACTGTAATGATACCTTTTACATTGCGTTAGCTGAGCGTACTTCTGATTATGTAAATTTATTACTCAAATGAAACGTTGTATCTGGCAGTATAGACGAGGATCAAATTTAAATTTTATATTATGAAGAAAGAAAACGTGATTATTTTTCTTTTGTTTAAAATATGGTACAATCGTATACTGGATATTTATATTATCCTATAATACCGCAAAATTCCGTCATTGACAATGATTTTCATTACAAATTTTGATTAGACGCGGTAATCAAATTAAAAGTTAATCCGCTCTTTCACCTGCTTATGATATTGCTCTCCCAAAAATATCATGGCAAGGGTAAGTAATCATTCTTCAGACGAAACAGACACTGCAGACGAGCAAACATAACACAAGTTAGGAAGTGATAATTATTGCCAAACGAGATGTTAGGAAAATTATGTTATTTATTATCGAGTATATGATTCATTATATTTTTGGAGTTCCCCATCCGAACATATTGGAACACTTGCGACGAAAGCTGTTGTCTCTTTGTCTACGTAACACAGCTGATTATTTTCGCAACATAAAAAGAGTTATTACGCTTGGCGTGTTTTTAAAAAAAATATATTATACACACATTTAGTCAATGTTCTTAAATAAAAGTTACCGAAAAAATAAAATAGGAGGAAATTAAAACCTGTTGAAAGTTTATATATATATATAGAGTGGCAATAACAAAGTAATATAGAAATATTCAAAATATAAACCATGAACTTAAATAACAGACGTTGTGATACTATTTAAATTCTTTAAAAATATAGAGAAGAAAAAAATTGTTTGTATTATTTCGGTTTCGTATCTTTCAGTTCGGACGTGATCCAAAGTTAACTGGTTTATTTTAGAACGAAAATATAATTGATATATAATATTGAAGTATCACAAGCCTTAACATAATTACAGCAGATTATGGGTTAGTACGTTTTCAGTAGATCGTACTTGGATCATTATTGTACGTAAGTCATATGTAAAGACAAGACCCTCCAGAATGCAAAGTTATAGGGTAACCCGCATTATCTTGACCTTACGTATTGAATATATATTTGGTGTTAATTTTGTAAAAATTCATTATCATCACATCTTAAGGTATGCAGTTTGTAAAGATTGCACATCTGAAGATGTTGTCATACAATGAAACCCAGGTCGTGGTAAAGATTTTAAATAACGTAGAAATAAGGCTACATCACGAAGTTTCATTTAGTTGTGAATATTTAATTACGTAAATAAATTTCCGACTAAATATAAAAAGACCGATAGAAATGTTACACACAAGTTTTGAATGATGAAGAGAAAAGATAAACAAAATGTTGACCTAGAAAAGGCTTACGAGATACTTACCAGAACTGCTATCGAAGGCGCTATTTGTCTATCAAATAAGAACACTAATAAATACGAATTTATCTATTTATGACTAGCACTCTCCTCACAACTTCGTTTACACAGAATTTGTAATGACACGGTATTCTAGTCGTAAAGTTCAGAGTTAATGTTAAGTTTTTTTGCATAATAAATACAAATATTAAAATCTTTCCCTTAAATTTATAATATTGCAAAGTTTTTTGTAACGTTCTTTGAGATACGCAATTCATTCTTGCATTATTTTGGTATACCAATAACGGTCTAATGGTTGGTTACCTAGCGTAAACTAACATAACATTTAATTAAGTCGATTTTCTCTAATTTTAGTTACAAATATTGCTATGCGATATGGCATCTTAAACAATTGAGAATATACCCATCTAGAATAGTATAATTTAGCTTTCTAAGTGTGGAAAAAGTTTTGAAGTAGGTTCAGTAATTTTTGTATTTACCTGTTACGTATAAGTAAACGAAAAAAGTGCACTCTCTATATTATTATATATAGATGTAACATCGAAATTATTAATTTAAGAGTATTTATTCCCTGCGTTCGATCAGTTTGCATGGCGGTTATTTATGATGTCATTACCAATGGAAACATTGATGAGGTCATCGTAAAATTTAAATTTGCTTTACATCGTGTCGAAAGATAACGTTTTGAAATGGAAGAGCGTCCTGTCTATATTTGTAACTCTCCGTCAGCGCCTAATTTTAGTATCGAAATTTGTTAAATATTGGGTCACGCAATGTTTTCGACTCGATGATATGGTTTGAAACTTGTGTTTATTTGCGTTCGATGAAAATAAATTACATTTTGGAAATCATTCGATCGTTATTTTGTTTCTCGGTATTATAATTAAATGTTTCGAAATTATGGAATCTTGTTTAAAGAGGTTGAGTTTTTATATTTGCGCTTTGCTTGAACGTATGAAAATAAATGTTGTTTAAATTTCTGTTATTCCACATAAGCTCTTAGTATACACGAAGAAACAAAGGTATCGTGAAAAAACAACATAATTTTGAATAATTTAAAAACTTTTCAATTTGTTTTATTATTGAAAAAGTAAATTTAAGTTTAAGAAATTAATGAACGCTTGAACACGAAATTTATATTTTTATTTAGGAATTAAGGATTTTTTTCATTTCCTCTATCTGTATTAAAATTTAAAAGTATACTGAACATTATTTAAGTTTTTTATAAAGTAACGACATTTTAATTTAATTTTAAAGAACATTTGTTTGTTTTATATCACATGACTATCTACGAATTAATTATATTAAAATTTTAACGTTTTTGAAATACGCTTATAACTATTAATTTTTAACTCTTTCTCAGTAGTTAAAAAATTTCAGAATGAAAATTAAATTATTAAACGTTTTTATATCAAACAAAAAGAAAAAAATTATGCTGGAAAGTCATTTACTTTTGGTAATTTTCTCTCGAATTTATAGCCAAAAGTAAAATATTTTCTATTTATATTATAATTTTTTTAATTCCAAAAAGTAAAAAGTTTGAATTTTAAAATTAATTTACGAAATTATTCTATGACCGTTTTTAGCGAAGATACAATCGTATATGTATGACAAAAGATTTTCGAAGGTGTCAGTGACCTCTTAGTTTGTTGACTACTCTGTAGATGACATCACCTCGGTATTTATCAGATTACAACGCAAAAAGTTATTTAAATTGGATGTTCTGTCGTAATTAACGTGCGTTTTTATTAACAAAAGCGTAAATTAAGAAGCTCTCTTTTTTCTAAGTCAATTAATAATTCGCTTTATACAGTGTGTTCAAAAAAAGGTTAGAAACGAAAATGGTATCTTATTGTGGACAAAACTGTCTACTAATCGTGGTTTAAATGATATAGTTTAGTTGTGATTAGATACCCATTTTTTCTTCCGAAAAATTACTGTAAAAAAGGATTTACTTTATTTTTTTAATGACAATATTGTCAAATGGATGGATTTTTCAATGTATTTTTTTGTGCGTTATTTTTCACTTTTATTTCTCTTTTCTTAAGAAAAAAATATCTTATTATAACTAAATAAAATCTCTCTCCCGTCTCTCATGTAGCTTTACAAACACTTTTTTTTATATTTACAAAAAAAATTAGAAAATCGGAATATTTCCCTTTGAAATTATCAAAGCCCATTGAAATTATCAACAACTAAACTGTTAAACTGTGTCCAGAATTAGTTCAGAAATAGTAGGCTTTTTTGTCGATAAACTTATGTTATATTATTGAAAATGGCAAATATTTTCGGTTCTACACTTCTTTTTTTACACATTGTATAGAACTAAAATGAAAACTATGTGAATATAAAAACGTGCGTTGTTAATATTCTTAAAATAAAATACTTCCTCTTCTTTTAACTGCACTTCGTTATCCTTTAGTAAAAGATCATTTTCTGATGTCAACTGGAACACCGAGCAAATAATTTCGTGAATATCTATCATAGTTACTTGGTTAGTAAAATGCACTGTTATTTGATTACACTTAATAGTAATATACAATTGTTTGTCAAGGCATACAACATGAATGAGCAACGAATGATGAAAGGTCAGCTGATGATTTGGTGGAAAACCGTAATATTAAATTTCTCAAAACCCATTTTTTCCTCAGGACAACTTTTTTATATAAAAATAATTGTGCGGAAAACGAATTTTTAATATGTATCAGTTATACATATCTAAAAATATACTTTGACATTTTCATTTCATAATAAATGTGAAACTAAACTTTGCTTGACTTCCAAATATAAAGTTTCTAAAAGTTTCTGTTTACGGCTATGATTTGTTTCTGGAAAGCTTCTAAATTGTTTAATACAATGCATAATTAATTGAAATAAAAATAAAATCTGACATTATTAAAAACTATCGTCATTAAAACATCGCAATAAAAGTGTAATTTATCACCTAGCTTATTTGTGAGCTCATCATGAAACATTTTCATATTTTGTACTACCAATTTTGGGTCAATTAATCAGAAACATTTAGGGTTACCGGGAATACGGAAAATCTTTCCTTCTTTTCATGTCTCAACATCATTTCTTAATATCCACTCACTATCACAATCATATCTTCAGCAGTCTTGTACGCATGTACTCCCACTCACTTATGGATTTCCACGTTTAGGATCCACGTTTCGGTCATCTGTCCGCGTTGACCTTTACGTACAATGAATTCGTTAATGTCGTAAAATCGATCCTCCACTTTGGCCGTGAACTAAGTCAGTTCAAAGCGATGTGGCTATTAAGTATTTATGAAGGAAGTACATTAGCGGCAGAGCGATACAATCAATTTGTCTCTGATTCATTATCTGTTTGTTCACCGGCTCCAGGCTGTTTTTGTTGTGTTCTGTCGGTAATGGTGTTGTAATTAAATGTTTCGGTTAGGTCATTTTGTGGTCGGTTTAAGTAAGTTACGGGTTGTTGTTGGCGTCGATCAATTGGTGTTAGCATTTGTAGGAGTAGATTTCTGATTCCGATTTAAATTATGTTGTTATTGTTTAATTATATCAATGTCACATATGACATAATCATTCCTGATGATAAATTCTCAATCAATACATCGGTTATTATAGTAAGTTCAATACTTAATACTGAGTCTCGTTACTTAGTAGTAGATTAAGAGGGAAACGAAATGACTTTTCAGGAATGGAACACTGTATTTGGTTAGATGGTGTTTTAGAGATATATGGTTTTATACCAACCTGGAAGGGTCATTGGGATCTGGTTATAAGGTAATTTTGTTTATTTATTTATTTCTTGAAACCCAATGCCCAAATTACAGTATTACCCAAGTTGCTCCCATGTGGAAGAACATATAACAAAGAGTTATAAAACAATGACGAATAGGACATTACACTTACAGAGAAATTCCATACAACTGAAAAACAAATGCACCGGAATATGGATAAATATCATCTAGTAATCAGTCGTGAACTACTAAGTAACTCTATGACACACCATTTCTGAAACGGTCATTGGAGCAGAAAAAATGTCTATACTGGGTGCATCTGGTAATACTGCGTTGAGCAATGTGAGTGCGCAAAAGACAAGCGAACGCTGTAGAATATTCGTACGCGCTGTTGGGAGGTAACAATGATATCGTCTCCTCATGGAGCAATCACCACTAAACTCAGGATCGAGGGGTTATCAACATAATGATATAATAATTTAAAAATTTCCTGATTACGATAAAAATATAGCCGTGTCCACTTGTTCACGATTTTAGCATCTGTATCAGAATGCTCACCTTGTCCATGATATGCACCAGAATGAATGACTTGTTGATCGTTGAATTTTAAGATACCCTTGATTTTAAGTTTTGAACTCTCTTGTATTTAATTTCAATGATGGATGGAAATTACTTGATTTAAAAGTGTCTGTTATCTTATGGTTTTTATTCTTTTTTATTGTTTATAGTTCTAGCCTTCTTTTCTATTCTAAGTCTATAAACTCCCAAATATTACTTCGCATTACGTTCTGATCGAAAAATTTTTTTTCTGATATTGTCAAAAAGCGTTTAATATTTTTTCTCTCTTGGTTTCCGCAATCAAACTATGAATTCTTATAATTTCGTTTTGTGCATTTTATCCTTCGCCTGTGGTTTTACCACTTATACCAATTTATACCTATTTTCAGGAAATATAACGGGTTGATATTTAAATTGGAAATCTTAATTAATAGACATCAAAATTCATCATTTTATAATGTAAAGTGAGAGTTAAATATTTTTTCTTGTGCATCACATTTAATTGGCATCCATTAGAATCTTTTAAAATGAAATTTAAGTGCTTTAAATCTTTTTATTTCGAAGCCTTCGGAAAAATTAATTTTTTCAATAGGGTTTTTGTTTTACCCCACCGTTTCTGTTCTATTATTTTCTTAGCTAAGTACCCGGCGTTAGCAACGCCTGGTACGTCAGTAAGTCTTTTTCGAACTTCTACTTCCCTTCCGAAGTAATGGCGTGGGGTGGGGATAGCCACCCTTTAAGATTGGTTGTTCGGGGGTAGAGGGTTAGTGTGGAAAATTTTAAATAAATCAGTTGAACCCTATAACTTTTTAAAATGATGCAAAAAATCTTCAAATTTAAAAAAAAAGAATTAAATTTAAAAAAATCTTAAAATTTTAAAAAGAA
Source organism: Druceiella hillmani (assembly GCA_039881145.1). Taxonomy (NCBI): domain Eukaryota; kingdom Metazoa; phylum Arthropoda; class Insecta; order Lepidoptera; family Hepialidae; genus Druceiella; species Druceiella hillmani. Next base: position 8,551,482 of record JAYKKI010000062.1, read on the forward strand.
TATTTTGGGTATTTTACGGTAATAAGTTTATTTTTGTTTCATACTACGAAAACTTAGTTTGTGTGTATGGCCGGATCTATTCATTTGTTTAATACATCAATTTTATTTCTGACAGTATAAGTCAGCAGTTCAAAACATTTTGACATAAAAAATGTTTGTGTAATTCTATCAATATTCATTATATTTGTACAAGTTTATTTCCTATCTAGATGAAATAAATAACGAACCGATACCACGTACCACACATACTGAACCACCGCATACCAAGCACACTGCCCCACAACTAAGTACTGTCTATTGCTGTTATTATAACAATAACTTATACACTTCGATAACTGTTATGGCCTGATATAATTCCTACACGTACCCTATGTAGTCGAGTTTATTTCACGTAGTTATCTCATTTGTTATTTTGATTAGGTATTTTGTATATACATTTGATTTACATATGCAAAGTGTGTATACAATTAGACATGAATGTTATTTTTGAATCTCTATTTTAACCTCACATTCTATCCGCGGTTTTTTTGAAGTTTACTCCTTAAGAATGGATTTTGATATATAAGGCTCTGTATTAAGCGTCACTGATCTATCCGCGGTTTTTTGGCGTTTATATATAGCGCCCGGTATGAAGTTTAATGAAGAGTATAATCAGAAATTCAGAGCGTACGAAGTTCAGATCATAAAAAAGTGTTAGTACGAAGTTCAGAGCGTTAACATAAGTGTATTGTAAGGTGGCCTTTCCTCGCAATATTTCTACGTATATCACTATGTTTATTTGGAATTTTCTTATAGCATAATCGTAATGACGGAGTGTGACACACATATTGGCATTTTCTTTGGCGTAATCGCAATGATGGTGTGTGACACACATAGTTTACTGTCGTTCGCTTATATCAAGATGTAATCATTAAATGTCATTATGTGTGAATATTTGGTGTCTTCTATCTTACAAATTTAAAGTCTCTTTTAATTTTAACTTCTTAGTCTGACGTTATTAAATATTTTTAATTTTGTTGTATAAATTTGGTCTTGTTCATTTGTGTTTTACTTGAAAACAATTATATTGTCAGCATTAGTTTGTTAAATGATTTTCCATTTACATTTAATGATTTCTATATTTATATACAGTATTACCTATTTTACACATTCTAAAACAATCTTACTTAAGGAGTAAACTCCAGTCGCGCGTCGGAGCTGACACGCATTTTTTTTTTGTTTTTTCTGTATTTTATTCATAACTAACTATATTTGTGTCAGATTTTCAGGGGCCAAACGTTTCTGTTGTGTTACCCGATATTGCTCGATTTTTTCGATCTATATACGGCTTTTTTTATATATGGGATTAAAGGCATGAGGTGGGTTGGAAGGGATCGGCGTCGTTTTTATATTTTTACTAGGCAATTGAGACTAAGTATAATCTCTCGTGAACTACTATTTTAATTTGAAAGATGTATGGAAATTACTTACACAAATCGGTTACTTAATAGTGTGTTTTACTATTTTTTCTTTATGGTTTTGGTATTTTTTCTCTCATCCGAGTCTATATACCTTTTATATCTTTTTAACATATTAAAAAATCCTCATAGCCCAAATTATCTTAGTGGCAAATTTAAAGATTTGTCTGCTCACAGTCTTGGGCTGCGATCTGAAAGTTCACACACCCTACTTATTCCTAGACATACCTCTACCACTTACGAAAAATCCTTCATTGTCCAAGCAGCAAAAATTTGGAATCACCTGGACCCTGACATCAGAAAAATCACGTCTTTAAATATTTTCAAAGATCGAGTGAAAAAGTCCTGCATCACCTGAAACCTTTTCCTTTGTGTCCTTGCCCTTCCCGGTCTTTCCCATCCCAAATCATGTCAATATTTTGTTTTCTTTTTTAACTTACTTTTATATATTTTTTTTGTCTAATGTCCTATGAATAATTTTCATTGTAAAATCTCTTACAGTCTACCAACTAAATTTCAATACAAATTGTTATGGTTGACTGGAAGAGATTGCTCATGTAGCAATAAGTCCGCCATATGTACTGCACATAAAAGTTAATAATATATATATATACTACCAAATGTGAAAATAGAAGCAGTTTATAAAGAACATGTACATGTACAAACATTGAGTTTTATATATAAAGATACATTTTTATTAAAATTTTTCTGTTGCATCTAGTAAGTGTACCCATACTTGCGATGCTCGCTATTCAGTCTCATACATAATTCTAGCTACGAGTGACTACGCCATTATGCGCGACGACTCTCGTTTTCATCGATATTCATTTATTCCCAACTAAAGCAAAATTTATTCCATCAACTTTTGTTTGAAATCGTAAGTGGAAATGTGCGCAAATTGATTGATATCACTTTGTTTGTTTCAGGTAAACATTTGCGTGTCACTGACCTGATTGATATGTTTATCGAGGTATGTAGTTTAATTATTTCAGTGTTAAAAATGATATCTTATTTATAGAAGAAATGTAAATTAATAATTACTCACGTTAAAAATGTATAATGTTAAAAATGTATAATGTAATGTGTTATGTGTTAAAAATGTATAATGTAAAATGTATGTATATTAATAATTACTCACGTTAAGAAATGTTTATTAATAATTACTCACATTAAATATGATATCTTATTTATAGAAGAAATGTATATTAATAATTACTCACATTAAATATGATATATTATTTATAGAAGAAATGTATATTAATAATTACTCACATTAAAAATGATATCTTATTTATAGAAGAAATGTATATTAATAATTACTCACGTTAAAAAAGATGAAAAGAAACAATAATTAATAACAATTAAATAAAAAAGTATACGTGACATGTTAGACGTTTCATCATTTGTCGTTGTCATTATTTTCCTTGTCGTTTTTAGAATTCCGTTGTCAAACTGAGAACTCTTATAATTTCGTGATGTCCATCTGTCTGTCTGTTTGTCTATATGTCACAGCCTTTTTACTCGCAAAGTATTAGCGCTATAAAGGTAAAATTTGACAAGTTTGTAACTTTCTCCTGCGTATAGCTACCGTTTTGTGAGAACTATCATTGAATAAGTCTTTCGCGTAACAGACAGTCGGATGGGCGAATACGAAAGTGAGACCATAAGAATTTCGTTGTCACCATTTTGTAAATTCCTTCTAGTAAAATATAACTTTTAATAATATTTCTGGGTATACGATGTTGATATATATATATATATATATATATATATATATATATATATATATATATATATATATATATTATTATTACTGGTTTTACTAAGATACTGGAATTATATTTTTTAACACTAAAATGTGAGGGTAAAATTTATAAAATTACATAAACCCTGCGATTGAAACCAAATCTTTCTTTGACTCATGAAGTTCATAATTTTGCCTTATTTAAGAAGGGTATGATGTTTTAAAACTCTTATTATAATATATGTATTCATAGTTAATACATTCATTAGAAAATCCAAATATTCATAAATTCATTATAAAGTTGAATTTTTCAATCGAACTTTAAGGAATAATTCAAGCTTCCCTAAGTTATAGGATAAATGCGCTTCTTATCGTATTAATATAACTTCCAATTTCAAAGTAGTTTTCATGAATATACCGTAGTTAGCCACATCACTATAGTAGTCGTTGTGTATTTAAAGTTAATGTATGATGATGGTCTAGTAGTTAATTCAAGGCATGACTGGCATAGTTGTAAAATAACACAGCACAGTGATAACTGTTGTCATTGTATAGCCTTAGTTAACTATTTTATTTGTTAAATATTTGGGTTATTTTATTAGTTTTCTAATATTTTGTTAATTATTTTAGGGTTTTGTAGAGAATATATATATATATATATATATATATATATATATATATATATATATATATATATAAATATATATACTTAAGTTTGATCACGGTTTAGCTCGCCTAGTTTTTTTATTTACTACTGAGTTTTGCTTCGTTAATAAAGTTTGCACCACATTTTTTTATAAATATTGTATACACGGTAAAGCTAAATGATTTTATATGTGAGCATTGATATTTGAGAGTCCCTACTATAGGAGCCAGTGCTTATCAATAATGTAAGATGGACTTTATATGGCAACTATATAAAGAAACACACCGCTAATTTGACATTAACTAGTAGTTTACAATTGACCACTACTTAAAAGTTGAATAAGGATACTTAGATAATTAGAATTATTACCTTTTATTATTACCTAGTTAGTAGTTTACAATTGACCCCTACTTAAAAGTTGAATAAGGATACTTAGATAATTAGAATTATTACCTTTTATTATTACCTAGTTAGTAGTTTACAATTGACCACTACTTAAAAATTGAATAAGGATACTTAGATAATTAGAATTATTACCTTTTATTATTACCTAGTTAGTAGTTTACAATTGACCACTACTTAAAAGTTGAATAAGGATACTTAGATAATTAGAATTATTACCTTTTATTATTACCTAGTTAGTAGTTTACAATTGACCACTACTTAAAAGTTGAATAAGGATACTTAGATAATTAGAATTATTACCTTTTATTATTACCTAGTTAGTAATTTACAATTGACCACTACTTAAAAGGTGAATAAGGATACTTAGATAATTAGAATTGTTACCTTTTATTATTACCTTCTATTATTACCTTACTTCAAGGTATTCGGATTAAAAATATTTTATAATAATTCGGTTAGAAAGAGTAGAATTAAAGAAGATACTTTTGCACAGTTTGCATAAAATCTATGACTGTGACGAGATATGTGACTTCAAGGTGACTTGAGGCCAAAAGGATAATTTATTTTAAGCGGACTTAAACTCGAAAGGAAAATATAGCAAACAAAATGTTGGTTTCCCAACATTCCGAACGATATAAAACTTGTAATATTGGGTGACCGACAAATTACGCAGAACTGAAATGCGCATGTTATGTCATTCAGCAGGTATCACACCACTATATAAAATTAAAAATGAATATATAAAAGAGACCTTGAAAGTTGCACCGATAATAAGCAATATAAAAGAAAAAGGCTTTTGTTTATATAGATATATCCATGGACGTCCGGGCGATTACTAGACTTAACCTAAAATTACCAACCACCAAACTTGGATGTAAAATGCTACCCTCCACTAGGTTGGCGATGGTCGAAAAATACCTGAACGAAGGTCATCTTGAAAACTATGCTCAGTGAAAGAAAAGGAAATGGAAGGCTGATTCCAAGTAAATAAGACAAAGACAGTAACAGTGTATAAAATCTGTGACCTGATATGAACACGTAATATGCATTCAGAATAAACTTATCTGGAGGTGAATTTTCGGTATGAAATGTTTCTACAGTTTAATTCATTAACGAACAAATATCAATATAAAACTCTTGCAACGCTTAACTTTATTCTCTTAAATACTCGTTAAGTAGAAATTTAAATTTTTAAACATTATGAAAATGTTCGGTATAAACGGAGAGGTTTTCAGACTACGTATTACTGTGCCACCATTTTGTAGAATTGAGCAAGGGGGAAAATGAAGAGAAAATTGGTTAAAAGTGTAGGCGCCAACTGAAACTCATTAGGATACATACAGGTCTCCATCAAAACTGTAATGATAGTCATTACGTGTTGCATGTAATAAACGAAGCCGCACGAAAAGCAAACCTAAGTTAAATTATCTGGTTTGTTTAGAAACATGTAGTCTATCGTATCTTCCGGCATTGATTAACGATGTAAGTTTAAAAAAAGCTTCATAAAATATAATAGTGTTTCCAAAAGCCCAAATTTCGTTAAAATAAAGAAACTTATTTACATTACAGTTAAATACATGTTTATGTGTGTGTATATATATATATATATATATATATATATATATATATATATATATATATATATATATACACATACATACATACATACATACATACACCTTACCTACACCCTAATTCATTTTAAACTATTTAGCTCAAATACAAAATTTTGTCTTCCTGCGTTAGTATTAACCCGTGCCGACAGGGTTCTATAGTTTCTTGTTATATTTTATGAAAATATTAATCAAAAACAAGTCTAAGTGATAGGTAATTATTTATTAAAAAAAGATAAAATTTCACGTCATCCAGGATATTTCCTTTTAAGTCTCGATACCGATTTCTATGTTCACAGCTTAACAAAAATTGGTTTCCAGTTTTTTTTCTACGTAAAGTATCCCGGAAACGGTAATGTTGCACCACAGAACGCAAATGTTGTATACATAAAACGAAAGTCGTCTAATATGGCTAATTAAAGCTGAACATCTTATCTTACTCCTTACAAATGTAATTACAAAAACTGTATTAATCTAAGGCTCTTCTGCCGAGGCGCCCTCCATTTAATTAGCCCTATCTATTATGTACATTAACGATACGTAACTCCAAATCAAAATCCGACTTCATACCTCGCGCTACGAAATCTAATATCCATTTTAATCAGTCTCAAAACTCGCAAAATTACTCTAACAAGTTGCGTCTTGGCGGGAGCTCGCCTAAGACGCAGCTAATAGTTGCGAGCAAAGCATCAAATTTCTCGTTTACACCGAATGGCGGGCTGGAAAATCTTGACATTAATTTTCATTCCTCGAAGGCGGCGTAGCGGCGTAAGCGCTACGTAGAGGCGGCCGCGGCGGAGCGGATCGTTAATCAAATCGCGTTCCGTTAACGAAATTCGGAAAACATTGGCGGTTTGCGACGTGACTCGAAGAATAATCGGATCTGATCGAGGGGCGAGGGGGCTGATTAATATGTGCCCGGGCTGAGCAGCGACAGACGGTCGATATGTTTGGATTATGCCTTTCAGTCACTACGCTTTTCACTGAATTCTTTCGGCTATTTGTCTTTTGGAAATGTTTATTTGAGGCGAGCGGTTTTTCGCTCTTTATAAAGGGGATTTTCGTGCTGGAGCTGAGGTTTAGGGCGACCGGATGATTGTTTCGATTCGAGAAGTGCCACGTTTGCGGGTGGAATTTTTCGACTGGTTTAGTTGTCGGTGGGATATTGATTGCGTTTGAATTGAGTTGACTCGAATACGTGGATACATGCTTTTAAGTTTGTACGTCAATTTTTAGTAACTTAAAGAAAGGCATAATATATTCGTGTTTTTATAACATTTTATAATTTTATATTTACTTGAAATATTAACTAATATTTTATATTTACTTGAAATATTTGTTCAAGTATAATAAAATTCATTTGATTGCGTGGATGATGGATACGGAAATGAATATTAAGCGGGTTTAATAAGAGAGTGCAGATGATTTTGGGAGCAATTTTTTATTTGTTCAGAAAAATAAACGGTTATATTGTTTTAATTTAATTACGTTTGTCTTTTATTCACTCATATTTATTGAAATGATGAGCGAGATCTAAATCACTAGACAGGAAGTCATTGATATTCGAATCGGCATTAATAATACATTATCCATCTCGAACGGAAGATCGCAGTTTCCCTGGCTGCAGTTTTCAAATGCACTGTAAGCACAGAGCGATTTAGATATCCAGCGCGTCACCCATAAACGCGCCCAATGTAGCGCAATGATCTATGCAGTCGATTTATCTTACGAGCTTCATCGGATGGTTTGCTACTCCGGTATTGGGCGGCTTGAGCTTTAGCTATGAGTTATGAGACGTCGATTCCGGGCGACTATAAATCGAATCGATATATTAAGCTGACTCAATGCAGTTGAGCTTATCGCTAACAGTAATCTAGTGGATCGGATTTTCATCAAGAGCCTAAATTACCGAAATGTCGTTGTGTTTTCCTTTTCTTTCGCTATTTTAAGCAAATATTCGTTTTCGGCTGATTTGTTTCATTTTGTTGATCGAATTATTTTAAACTGTCCAATGTTGCTTCAGTTATATGTTAAGGTATGCTATGGTTATGATTGTGCTATAATTATTTATTATCTTTAGGTAAAACAGCCTTTGTTAGCATTATGGTAGCACGTTATTTTTATTTCCGGGCTATTCTGAATATTTCTTTTTAACGTACACAGAAAGGTAGTCATGTTTGAACAATATATACAATTTTAACAAATATCAAAGATATTTAATTAACTATTGTTTATATCTCCCTAGGTAGTGAATTTAAATTTTTCCTGAATATATCTAAAATCAAATGCTAGCTTGGACTTTAATATTTGTTTTCTTTATAACCTTCCTGTACCTTTTTCCTCCATATATATGCCAAAAATAATAGTCGTAACCGTTCATTTTTGCCATTTGAAAACTAACATCTCTTCAAGGACACACCACAAAAATATATGAAATATTGTCGATGGTATTTTTCATGACGATTCGCTCGGGTTCACGAAAAGAAAAAAACATTTCTCATCCCCAAATTTAATTTCAGGGGCCCTCCCCTGAAATTAAATTAAATCAAAGGGACATTTTATATGATGATACATGTTCCTTTAAAATTTCGTTACGATCCTAACTAAATTAAAATAGTTAATTGTTGTATCATGCGGATAGATGGACAAACATAATGAAATTTTAAGGGTTTCGTTTTTCGCCATTCATCTACTGAGCCCTACAAATGGGAAGTAATATAATAAGCAATTAAAAAAGGAATTTTGGAAACCGCCCCTGATGCATAGAGGCTAATGGTCAGTATTTACATCGGGGTGTAATTAATTTTTGCTTTATTGAAGCTTAATAATTTGTAAAGTTGTACTGAAAATAATATTCATAAACAAAAGTTAAAAAAGCACGAGTCTATCTAGGATTCGTTTCGGGAATGTAAACTTAGTATTAGCTTCGGGACTGGTAGATGCTACATACCTTGTAGGCGATATATTTTATCTAACCTTACCATATTCGTTTTCCATTTTCCAGTAAGTAAACATAATTTAATTAAGTAATGCCCACGGGGGCAGTTAAGAATAGGGTCGTTATGCTAAAACCTGTATGCGTAGACTAGTGACGCTTCATTAATAAATGGCGTACCCAGCTCACTGCTTGGGAATATAATCTTATCTGGTGTTATTTTGCTAAGGATACAGAATATAAATGTGTCTAACTTAGGAAATTATTTCATGGTCGTTAATTAGGTGAGATAGGATTTACGTGATTTTATAAGGTTGCTAAAACAGTCAAAAAATATCTTGACTAAGGTGAGGACGGTGTTGATCGATGGAGGTTTAATTAGAGGAATCTAATCGGAAAGGTTTATTATAATTATTTTTATAATACATGTTTTTAAGTTTATAAAAATTTGATCTGGATATTTTGCATACAGAGAAAGTAAATCGAACAAGTTCTTGTACTTAAAGGTAATGTAAGGTACACGATTATGTATGTAATTTTCAACTGATCTTTGAACAGTTCCTCTCACCTGTTGATAACGCTTTTGTAATCTTTAATCTATCAATAATTGAAAACAAGTCAAAACAGTTTTAAACGAATATTCCTGAATAATCTGCCTAAGGCGGCTCTGTTGGAACAAGTCACCTCTTTGCGTTCTCGTTCTCACAATTTCTGTTATTGGGACTCCTTTATAAGAGAAAGCGTAATTGGAGTTTTGTATACTATTTTTAAATTCATTACAATCACTTAGTTTATACTATTGAAAACTTTGAGCTATACATATTTACAGCTCTTATAAAGTTATGAAAAACATTTTAAAAATATTTTTTTTATGATACCTCCCCTACATGTTTTTCACATACCCCCTGTATAGGATATGTGGAACAGGCCTTTCAAAAATGTCGAGGGTATGTCATGAACACTTTTTCGATACAAGCTTGTGGTTACGAAATATTAAGCTTTAAAACTGGTTATTTTTGTTAGAGTACGCCCTACCATCCCTACCATTGTTGAATTATTTTGTAATTGCCACAGCTAATTAGTATATACAACAGGTAAATAGCAAGAAAAAAACTGACTTTACTCCAGTTCTCCACAGTCTTCTGGCGTTGTTCACGAGCACAGGGAAGACGTTTTTTCTTCATCGCCTCAGTTAACCAACGTTTTTAACGGGATCATGACCTATTAAGTCTTCTTCTGCCAACCTCCTCTGCACAGTTCTCTCAGAAACTGGTAAACCAGATTCTTGGACTAACTGAGTTAAGAGACCAACACTTATTTTCTGTTTTGTGAACAGATGTCCCGAATCTTCCTATCTGATCGTGGTGTGATTCTGCGTTATCTTCTACTTTGCCTTTTTTTTTAGAGGAAATATTTTGATCCAAATTCATCTTAATTTTATTAACGGCTGATTCCTAAATCGAAGCAATTTCAGCTGTCTTCCTATGTGAATGACTTGTACGCTGGAGAAAAGATTTATCCTCCGTTTTTTTTCTTCTTAGAAACAAATCGCATCTTCGATCCATGCTGGAACCGAAAAGTAATAAAAATAAATCAATATTGTAATGAAAATTTGGTTAATATCAAGTTTTACATAAACAGCATAACTGTGCTTACATTTGAATTGTTTTTATGGCGCAGATATTAAAATAATTATTCAAAATATTCTTTCGCTAGTTTACATCTTTAGTACTCTGCGCCTCTCTCGTTATAAAAATAAAAAGTAGACGCTGCAAGAAAATAGACGCAGAAATAGTCGACCAACTTGTGAAGTGGCAGTTGGAAAAGTTCATAAAAACTTCATAGAAAAGACTTAAATTAACTGAAGAATATAAGTTTGTATTTTAAAATGTATATTTGTTGCGTCAGTGGAAGATATAATAGGCAGTTATAAGATTCATATATTTACATGTCGGGAAATCATCGAATTTAAATACGCACCATGTTTTTGCGCCCGTTAAAGATGTTCTGAACATTATATTTAATTTGTAAAAAACTAATGTTTGTAAATTATGTAATAGAATTACTACGTATTCTTAAATGTTTATAAGTTTGTGAATTATTTATAGAATTACTACGTATTCTTAAATGGATATAGGTTTGTAAATTATTTAATAGAATTACTACGTATCCTTAAATGTTTACAAGTTTGTGAATTATTTAATAGAATTGCTACGTATTCTTAAACGTTTATAAGTTTGTGAATTATTTAATAGAATTACTACGTATTCTTACATGTTTATAAGTTTGTGAATTATTTAATAGAATTACTAGGTATTCTTAAATGCTTATAACTTTGTAAATTATTTAATAGAATTACTACGTATGTTTAAATGTTTATAAGTTTGTAAATTATTTAATAGAATTACTACGTATTCCTAAATGGTTATAGGTTTGTAAATTATTTAATAGAATTACTACGTATTCTTAAATGGATATAGGTTTGTAAATTATTTAATAGAATTACTACGTATCCTTAAATGTTTACAAGTTTGTGAATTATTTAATAGAATTACTACGTATTCTTAAATGTTTATAAGTTTGTGAATTATTTAATAGAATTACTACGTATTCTTAAATGTTTATAACTTTGTAAATTATTTAATAGAATTACTACGTATGTTTAAATGTTTATAAGTTTGTAACTTATTTAATAGAATTACTACGTGTTCTTAAATGTTAACTAGTTTGTGAATTATTTAATAGAATTACTACGTATTCTTAAATGTTTATAAGTTTGTAAATTATTTAATAGAATTGTTAAGTATTCTTAAATGTTTACAAGTTTATAAATTATTTAATAGAATTACTACGTGTTCTTAAATGTTAACAAGTTTGTGAATTATTTAATATAATTACTACGTATTCTTAAATGTTTATAAGTTTGTAAATTATTTAATAGAATTACTACGTATCCTTAAATGTTTACAAGTTTGCGAATTACTTAATAGAATTACTACGTATTCTTAAATATTTATAAGTTTGAAAATTATTGAAAATCTACTACGTATTTTTAAATGTTTACAAGTTTGTGAATTACTTAATAGATTGTTTGCTTATTTTGGTAATTTGCGAAAAATATCTTGTCTCCTTTATGAAAATTATTTCATTTCTAATACATTCGAACATGTTTATGCTTATGTTCAGAACAACGTAGAGCAATAAGAACTATCGACTGTTGTGAACGGTATAACGGTATATGCGTTTCAGGCAAACTGTCAACATGTTTATGATTCTCAATATCTTTTGTGTATGGATACATTGAGTCCCATTATCATTAGCGATGACAATTAAAATAGCAACGGAGCGTTTCATTAGCAAGTAAGCAGTTTTATGAACGATGGTAGTGATGAGGTCGAATTGTCGATGTCCTCGTATTTTCGTCTATACGTCTTTTCTAAAGAATATATAAGTTTAGCGATAAAAATTTCTAAACCGTCGATTACAAATTATTTTTTTTTAATAGTGTTTAATTTTTAAACCACTTGATAAACATTTCTAACGTTCCTTGGAAAATTTAGAAATATGTAGCTTCCTAGATGTTATGTTGTTACACATCATTCAACTCACTAAAGCAATCGCCGCCAAAACGTTTAAGCATATCGTGCAAGTGTGCTTTTCTTATTGATCACGTATATATTATTAGTCATACACACTGGCTCTACGTTTGAGAACATTTTGTTAACGATCGCTTTCTTGAGATGAAAAGTTCCTAGGTTCTATATACATTTTTCCTGTATGATTATTGGAGGGGAAGATATTTGAGAAATTTTTATGGAATATAATTTATTTACTAATTTGAAACTGCTCGACTGAAAATTCTTTTGTGTCGGATACTTTGCTTTGTATCATATATATTTTTATTAAATATACACTTTATACACAAAATTATGCTATGTACATTTGGTGGACTTATGAGTAATGTATTTCAGTCAATCACAATGGTTAATATGATAATTTAGTAACGTCGAAAACTGTATAATATATTTATACATAATATAGGAAAAAAAATAAATAAGTAAAGGATAAAGACAACAAATAAAAAAAAATATTAATTACAAACATTAACATGGCATGGTTGAAGAAAAGGGATCTAAATGCTTAATTTCCTCAAGGGTAGGATTATGATAGACAGGATTTTTAAAATGGCCTTTGCAACATGTATATAGGGCGAGTTCCTGGTATCAAAATCCAGACGTTGTCAGAGCACAGTCCTAGATCATGAATAAACAACTAACTAAATCTGCTGAGATATTTTACATAATTTGGATTATTCTATCATATTTATATACGCATTTATGCTTATGCGCATATAAATATGATAGAATAATCCAAATTATGTAAACTGTTGACATAAACACACTGGACTAAACTAAACACTGTACAAATAAAATTTTATGCCAACGGTTAGAAACGTAAACAAAGTAATAGAAGCAACAGCATGAAGTTCCACTATCGATGACTAATCTGCCCTCCTGGGGACAGGGTATTGTTAAAAATAGAATACTTGTAACCGAATGTGACGCACCGGGTGGGTATTGCGCTTATGTAAACATACTTAACATTTGTTTGTTTACATTGTTGGCCTAAATAATTGATTAAAATACATGTTTGCTGTTATATGGTTTGTAATAATTTTGAACTGATCTTGAAAGGTTTTTATACGTATCAAATAATATGTCAATGACACATACCAGTTAATATGTAATGTGTCAATTTCTTCGAGGTGCAGAAGCCAACGATTCAACGATTTAGATAAGCTAGTTATCTAAATCTTTGAGCATTTTGTATGTTTTTAGGCTTCTATACTTCGAAGAAGCATAACCTAACCCTTATAACCTTAGGTTACTCTTGTGTCCGCCTATCTGTTAGCCTTTTTTCTCAGAAACCGTTTAATATAGAAACTTTAAATTTGACCCAGTGATAAATCTTGTTAACCTACGTATATCTGAAATACTATATTGGTCAAATTTAGTTTTTCAATTTGTGTTTTGCGGGATGTAAATGAAAGGAAGACTTGTAAGAATTACTAACTAATAACTTAACCAAAACTACTTATGTTTCGAAAGATATTGCTAATAATGTCCACAAAAACACTTCCCTTCGTCTTCAAAAGTGCTAAAGATAAAATTATGGAAACAAGAGGGTGGCTAGAAATGTACCGGTAAAAACCGTGTAGCAATTGTTCTAAATCTTTATAGTTTTTGAGAAATTCGAAATGTTATTATCCCTATGAAAGACATACCAAGCGATATATTTACATGGTGAAAATTTATCTTAATTAAACATTTATGTTTGTCCAAGTATATATGGAACCATCCAGGCTCGAATTTTATACGTACTTAACGGTTTTTTTAAGTAGAACGACGTTCTTCCCGGGTATAAGAGGGGAATTACTTCCAGAGTATTATGCGATAAGAATATGTCAGATTTTGAGGGCGGAAACAAATAATCGTAAAGCGATAAAAAATATCGTTAAATAGATTGGGCGTTTCATTTGTAACTAAATAAGTTAAATTCTAACTTTTTGTCTCTTAAATACAATGACGTAGAGGTACCTACGTTTTTTCAGTCAGATTAAGACGCGATTAAAATGTATCGAATTCAGAGCGCTTACCTCTTAGAAACCAATGATCGTAAAGCAATCAAAAGTGTCGTTAAGTAGATTGCGTAATTAAATTTGTAATTAAATAAGTTAAATTTAAACTTTTTGACATTTGAATGCTATACCATTACAGAGTTTAATTAAATTTCACATAATTTTGTATGTTTTTTTCTCGTATATAAAATAAAAATTCACAAGATACTGAGACGCTCTAAGTTAAAAAACCTAATTAAATAATTTCTATTATATAATATTTAGTTAAAAAGCGTAATGCGAGTGTTGAATCTGAAAAAAATGTATTGTTATAGAAAATTAGAAATGCTTCAAAAATCCTGTAAAATTATTGTGAAATCGCCAAAAGATGAATATACGTGACTAAAAATCTTATATTTAAACAAAATGAGAGTGATACAAATACTACTTATTTTTACGTCAAAAGTTGCGACACTTTCGCCAATGTGCCCTTTTAGTTTTTGAAGTGAAAGTGTTAGTTTTTAGCTTGGAAAAATATATGATAGTAAATTAGCGAGAATGAAACGGCCTAATGTGGCGACATAACATTGGTGGTCGATCGATTCCGTTCCCCTTGCTTCCCTCTCTTTCGTGTTATACGTCTGAAAAAACATATATGTCATTCGTGCGACTTGATCGTTTTGTTTTTTTAAATTAATGTTTCATAATTTGACTTTTTTATTTTAATTCTCATGATCCCTAAATATGATTTCTTGTCTTGTGACGTGCGGACAACAATAAGTTCCACTTTTGTCGTGCGTTCTCTGATCTACACTTTTGTCTGTTTTACTATATCACATTAATCTCAATCAGAACTTATTATAAATGCTGGAGAGCATACGACATTTTGCCTTTATACCTCATTCAACATTTTTAAGTAGAATTTTCGACGGCCTTACAGTTTCCTGCTGATTGTGGGTGATAGTAATTGTAGTTAAGTCAATGTTTACCTGCTAACCTAAATACTTGTTTCAGACATTGATTTATCGATATTTTTCTTTGAAGGGACAGTCATCACTAAGCGCTCGCAGTGCGGTATGACCGATGGGGATATACCTATATACGGTCGCAGCCCATAATAATTGTCGGCGACAGAACGAGCGCGGAACATCCGTGGCGTCGTGAATAATTTAGTCATTACGCGACAAAGGACCATTCAGACGGCGTAAACACGGCACGGTACCGTTGACCTCTCACGGGCGGTCCGCTCGGTGTATGATTGTACTTCGTGAGTGTATTTTTTAGTGGTGATGTGTTGTGAGGAAATGATTGAATGAGTGTCGTAACCCCGGACAATGGCGGTGTACTCGTTTCAAGTATGAGCAGAGGCTGATTTGGAATGATATTTTCAATTATCTTTATATCATCGCCCGTGGACGGGTGTAGGTATTCATCAGTTCAATTGTTTTGGGTCATTTTTCTTTTTCGTAGAACTATCGATGACTGCATGCAACACTCATGAAATCAGTGCAGGATACACACACATACACACGTGCGCACGCACGCGCGCACGTGTGTGTGTGTGTGTGCGTGCGCACACACGCGCGCACGTACGCACGCATGCACGCACACCGACACGCACGTACGCGCACACACATGGTTGTTATTAGTTTTAAGTGTTCCTTCTTAATTGACACATAATATTATCAATTTTGGATGTAGTACCCCTGGTACTTGTTTTGTTGGTTCTGTCATAATTCGTAACCATAATTTTTACATTCTGATTTATGTATTAATAATTTCGTTTTTAAGATATGTTAATGTAGCAAGATTGACTCGTTTCTTAGACGTTTTTTTGTAAAATTATCATCAATTTGTTATTTAATATATATAATTACGGTTTCGTAAGAGACGTTCGAATGAAAACTTATTGTGTGTTAAGGTCCTCTGTCCGCCCACCCGTGTGTCTGTCTGTCAAAGCTTCTAACTTTGAACAAAATAAGGTGGCAACTTGATATACAAATATGATATGAAATTCCTAAATCCAAAACTTAAAATCACATATATTGAATAAAATCATATTTCCAGGGGCTTCCAGCTATGTATAGGAAAGTGGAAATTTTCCTGTATAAAAATATAGAATGTCTTTCAAAATATAGACCCCAATACGGTTTCTTGATTTATTTCTTTATTTGAAAGTAACGGTTTAGAAGATCATAAATGTTGCCATTTTTATACTCTTATCTCAAAAACGACAATAGGTCTAAACAAATTTTTAAAGTAAAAAAGGGTAGCTAAACAAAGTGTTTAACATTTCTCACATCTTGTATTACATTTAAGCAACCAATATTAGAGAGCACAAAGCACAAAATACTAAAAAACTTACTAGTAACGAAATCAAAGTATTTTTGAAAATTGTTTGATATTTTTATACCCTTAAAAAACATCTACGCAATGCATTTTTACAATAAAAAAATATATTAATATTTACAAATTGTTTAATAGAAGCTTTGCGTAATCTTTAATGTTTAACTTTGATGTGTACCGAACCCTCCTATGGTGAGTTCCATTTGTTTTGTTTCTTAGTATCAATTTGTTTAACTTTTATTTTTATTACCAGTTATGTTCGGTCGAGAGGTAAGTTTTAAGTTTCTTTTAAAATCTCTGTTCTGCATCTTCCTAAGATACAACGAAGGATCTGATTATTTATAATTTAGTTCAGACTTCTTGAAGAGATGCTTGATTGTCTTACATTGTATGAAACAATATTTCTTAACACATTCACTGCCGACAGAAATTTTTCCGCAACTTCAATATTTTTTGTCTAATAGTGCAATTTTCTAATAGTACATAAAATGGACTAAGTTTTGCACATTAGTTTACAAAATACTGAATGGAAAAGCAGGAACATGCAAGTTTTCGAACGCTTGTATTTACGCGGCCAGCCCCGAAAGTGTTAAATGCAGTACCGATTGTCTGAAGCCAAGAATTATAATAAGTAACTGTATTTCAATATTTATGGAAGTTGATACGCTTTTCTTCACCTAAAATTGCTGTTAATAAGCCCAGGATTTGGTCTATTAGTGTCATGGATTGTCTACGACTACAAAATCTTCAGTTGATATTATACAATCTCTCGTTTAACGTCTTCAGTTTCTCTAAACTTGTGTAGAAAATCCGAAATTGTTCAGTATACCGTATTGAAGCTTACGTTCAAAATTTTCATTAAACTTTGCCGATTAGGAACTAAGCAATGTGAGAGATTGCAATAAACTATTTGTAATAATAAAAGTAATTAAGAATAAATATTAAGAAGTAATTAAATTAGTTATTGTGAAAGTTTAACAAAAGGGAAACAGATCGAATTGTTTAAGAAAAAAGTGAGTTGTGTAGAACCTGAACCTGGACCCTCAGAACCCCTTAAAAGACCATTGAAAAATCGATGCGCTTGAAACGTGGTGCTGGAGGCGCATGTTAAACATTCCTTGGACCGCTTCTCGCAACAATATCTCCATTACAAACGAGTTGTGAATTAAGCAAAGACTGTCATCGACACGTTGCGAATTCTTAAATTCCTCGGACATGTCTCAAGAAAACCATTTTCAATGGAACGGCAAGTGGTGCAGGGACAGGTAGAAGGCAAAAGACTAGGAATGCAACTTCCAAATCAATGGGTGGAGGTCATAAAGACGACGACAGAGACCAGTATTACAGAGTATTTTAGAAACGCTACCAACCGACTGAAGTAGAAACGCATTGTTAAAGCAGCCATCCGAGTCGAGAGTTATGAGGAAGAAGACCAATCATGTACATCATCGCCCAGACCACGACCACTCTGACAAGAGAGTGACGACTAGAGAGAATATTTTCAGCTGACTTGAATGAATCTGTGGTCGAAGTCAAGTGATTTTATTGTCTTTACTTAATTTTGGAGAAGTAATAGAAAATAAGTATCCAGAAATAATTAAATTAGTTATTGTAAAAACTGAATAAAAGGGAAGAAGGAAGACAGAATTGTGTAAAGGAAAAAGAGTTCTTTAGAAAATAAAGAAACGGGTAATATTTTCAACTGACTTTCGAATGCATGTTTTGTCAAAGTCAAAGGCTTTTACTGCTTTTGTTTTTTATGGGGAAATACTATATTATATAATAATAATAGATTACCCAGATATAATTAAACTAGTTATTGGCAAAAGTTGATAAAAGAGAAAAGAAAAGGGAGAACTGTGTAAGAGAGAAAGAATTATCTTGGTAATGAAGAAGGGAGTAATATTTTTGGCTACATTTGAATTTATATATTGTCAAAGTCAAAAACTTACTGCCTTTGCTTTATTATGGAAATGTGTGACATTTCGGTTTTATCGATGATAGCCACAACGCGTTTATAATCTGTGTATTAACTATATTTTCATCCTCAGAAAATGGTTATCATATTTCAGATTATTAGCCGTGGCTTAACTAGTACGTGACTGGCATAATTAATGCCTTATCACCATTCATTTTGACGTGCTAAAATATTAACTGCCGGGCTTATCTTAAGTCTGGATTTTGTGTCTTTTACACGCACACAATTCGATTTTCTTTCGAAAATAGCTCCTCTTGTATTCTTTTGTATTATACCATTTTCTACGAATATTATTACTATATTATATGTGTAGAAAAACTGTAAAATAAGTTAGACTACGAGATTTGGAACGCAGCGTAAAAATATTATCCTAAGATCTTTTTGGGAAATATTTTTCCTATAATTATTTTCCAATATTATATTTCTATGTTTCTTGCTAATTATATTTTTCTTTATTTTTAATCACCTAATTTTTAGAATTTATTGAGAAAATTGCCAAAATTAGACACTTATGGAATAACTTCTTTTCTTGTCCGTTCGTCCGCTTGTCTCTCACATTATCGGAAACTATTCTATGTAAAGATTTGAAATTTAGTACGGAAGTAAGACATGGTGAATCAATATTGATTCTGGGGGCTGAGTTCAGGGATGAATTGTGAAATGGAAATAAAATTCAAGGAGATTGTGGGGGTATCAAACCAATGTATTGAAGCACGAATTCAATGTTATGTATAGTACTTATAATTTTTTTTAAATTTCATTCGAAGATTTTTTGAAAAAGTCCTTAAAAATTGCTGTCCCATGGAAAAATCTGAAAAAAAATCATGAAATTCCTCCACCATTGCTTATAGTGAAAAAGTTCTTCGACAAAAAATATTTGTCACGACATAGGGAATTACATTTGTTTTTGCACGTCATATGAGACATGATACAGCATTGGTGCCATCGGCAACAGGTAGCGTCCAAGGTGGAGAGCAGTTCTGCAAATAGTCGATGTGTATTAATGTTAATAATTCAGGCGAGGAGCTGATAGCACGGAACACTAATTGTCCAAGTTGTACTTCATCGATTTTTTTTAGTTCGTTCATGCCGTGTTTTGGGTGATAGACGTAAAAAAAACAATGTCCTTATTAAAAGTGTCACGATCATCTAGTGAAGTTATTCAGTTATTTTTCGATCACCAGGAGTAACGCAGGGTTAAGTGCGGTCAATACTTTGACATTACCATCTTTAAGAAAAAAGAATATCTGATATTGGCTTCCTTCGTAAGAAACGTCAATGCCAGGTTGCGCATTCTCTAATCATAGTTTTCATTATTAATTTTCCTTGAAGGGTAACTTCTTTAACTGCGTTGCGAGAAGAAAATGAAACGGAAAATAGCGTTCGTTTCTTACAGTTACCGTTATAGATACTATTAGCGCGACCAGAATACAATTGGGATAGTGAAAAAAGCAGGAAAAAAGATGAAACGTCAAGCACCTGTGTTGTATGTAACTCGAATTGCTCAATAATCTTTATGTGTCATATTTTATAACAGAACTCAGAATTACTCCATAAGTATTATCGTAGTATTATTTTTTGAAGTAAATTTCTTTATTTTCATTCCAAAAAAAAAGGAAACATTGCTGAATGCAATTCTGTGTTTTATACATTGCCGGTACGGTTAAACGCGGTAAGAGTGGGTGCGGACCAATGAGCAGAATACGAAAGAGACCAATACAGGTTATTATATTTAATGCCAGCACTCAATATTAGCAACATGCACATTTTTACTAGTAACATGCAACTTTAAATCTATCTAGCTTTAGTTTTACGGTAAACTTTTAGCTTTTTTGTTTAATTTAATAATAAAATAAAAATATCCAACAATAATTAAGCAATTGAAAAGAACAGTATGACGAATCAATTAAATATCCGAACTCGAAATATATAAAACACAAGAAGTTACTCTTCACAAATTTAACACGTCGTTTTTTTATTTTTTTACACCCACACTCTGTTGCAACATTAACAAAATTTTAATTTATGGCGCTTTGATTAATTAGTGTGAACGTTACTCGCGATTATGTTCGTTAAACATATTTCAATATCAGAATCTTTAAATAAAAAAATTAAAAATGCTTTAAGCATATCAGGATCCTGTTTATTAACAGTTAAAACGTTGCATCATCATTAAATAGCCATGTTAAACGTCATCGGCTTTCTAGTAAGTATAATGTGCCTATATTTCTGTTGAAATCACGACTTAGCTATATGGACATATGTACATTTCCGGCGATATTTTCGAATTCTATGTTTTTGGCTGAGTATTTTGGAGAAACCTTACAGTGCGTCTTATCCAAATTCTAAATACGAAACCTCAGATACTTACGTCCTTGAGTTATGAATTATACCACTCTCTTTGCTCCAAAACCTAGCCTGTGAACACACATTCTGTGAATACAAGAGGCATTGTAAATACTGTCATTATATAAATTATATCACTCTCTTTGCTCCAAAACCTAGCCTGTGAACACACATTCTGTGAATACAAGATGCATTGTAAATACTGTCATTATATAAATTATATCACTCTCTTTGCTCCAAAACCTAGCCTGTGAACACACATTCTGTGAATACAAGAGGCATTGTAAATACTGTCATTATATAAATTATATCACTCTCTTTGCTCCAAAACCTAGCCTGTGAACACACATTCTGTGAATACAAGATGCATTGTAAATACTGTCATTATATAAATTATATCACTCTCTTTGCTCCAAAACCTAGCCTGTGAACACACATTCTGTGAATACAAGAGGCATTGTAAATACTGTCATTATATAAATTATATCACTCTCTTTGCTCCAAAACCTAGCCTGTGAACACACATTCTGTGAATACAAGATGCATTGTAAATACTGTCATTATATAAATTATATCACTCTCTTTGCTCCAAAACCTAGCCTGTGATATGAATTATATCACTCTCTTTGCTCCATGATATGAATTATATCACTCTCTTTGCTCCAAAACCTAGCCTGTGAACACATATTCTGTGAATACAAGAGGCATTGTAGATACTGTCATTCAATTGAAGTAAACTTAATTTTAATATATGACACGTATTTTTGAGTCACGTTGATACTTAAAGTTAATTAAATTATCTCTTAACAAATCATTACTTTTATAATTTGTTGCTATGGTGACGATCATACGAGGGTTGGTTGAGTAGAAATAATGTTGATAAGTATTAGGTTCACCGAATGTATGGAGCTTTAAAATCCTTACATTCGGCGCGTCCTTATATTCGGCGTAATCGAAATATACTTTAAAGTCCAAAATAAATAAATAAGTGGAGCAATTTGACCTAAAAAACAAGAAAAATTACTTTTCGTAATTGTAAAATGGTTAAGAGACAACAAATGCTTCTCATATTTTCACACAAAAAATGTAAAAAGAAATGTCACCGCAAAACAAGACCATTTCAGCGAAAGATGAAATATCACGACCTTCAACGAAAATTGAATTCAAGGCACGTATTCAGATTCGTCAGCGTTAATTCCGACCTAAAACCAACACAATGCGAAATTCTCATCGTTACATTTCCATACACCTTTATATCCATTACCGGGCGGGCGGTACTTCAAACGAGCAAACAATACAGTTTTGCTCAAACATCGTACATTATTTCGAAACAATAGGCTGATACGCGAGTAAATTCGGTTAGCATGTCCAATTATGTTATATAATTTTATGGGCCCACCTCCGCGGGGTTTAGTAGTCAAACATTGATTCGGAGGGTAGTTACTTTGAACCGTCCGTTGTCAGGGTGACCAAGATAAGGCGTTTCCGGCGCTACGCTTGTAGTTTTTGTAGATGAAAAGCGCGTAGAGCTTGGCGTAAAGGAAATATAATAATGGGAAGTACTGATAGTATAAATTTAGTTAATCGCATATTAACTTTTCGACAATTATAAGTTTGGAAGTCCTTTATTTAGATTCACTTTTGGATCGAATTGAAACTTTTGAAACCAATGATATTTTCTTATCAAAGAGACATGTTGTTAGGGCTCTTAATGTGATCCTCAAAATACAAACTAATTGGTTGGTCTTTCTTACCAATTCTCTTTTACATACGCACTTTCTTTGACTCTTTATCCCTTACTAGAGCTACCTGAGCCACATTTTTTAATGAAGACATCATTAAAGTATCTTTCTAAAGATTTCTATTTCCATATTTTGTCGGGAGGTTAGTTTTTATAAAATTCTACTCAAATTAAGAAGTTAATTTCTGCGTAAATGAATTTAAATAAATGTGTAGTAAACTTTGAATTTTTATCTTAACAATTTAATTTTGTATAAAAAATTGCTATACGTATTAGATCTCGCATTGGAGAACTCCAAGTTTCAAGTCACTCGGAATATAAATTGGAAATTAAGATCTGAATAAGTAACAGCTTAACCTCAATGCTAATTCAGTTTGACCTGCCGTAGTTTATAGTCCTTTCGACATTTCGCTTTAGGTCACCCTGACCGGTATTCAGTAAGTCCTTTGTCTGTTTGCACAGTGGTCTGTATGTTAAGTTGTCTACTGTATGTACGTGGGCTATGCAAGTTAGCGTTGCGACCTTATGTGCCCCTAGCCGAGTTTAGTTTGACTTTAGGTTCAAATACGAGCCAGTGTGCGAGAGAAGTATGTATATGTTCTTGTTGTCATGTCGCGTATGTAAAATTGGGTTGGATACTTATATAATGTAATTATTATAATTTTGGGCATGTAAATTGAATGCTAGATTGCGGAAGGTTATCTGGGAGGATGTTGGTGAAAATATGTTACTTGATGTTGAACTATTGGATTTATATATCTATTCAAGTTTAATCTGAAACTCGTTTGTTTCAGAGTGGAATGCGATTAATATACGTAAGTTTATATAATGATTAAAAGAGGAAGAATAACAAGTACAGAGTTTATACTTGCCTTTTATTTGTATTTGCCGTTTGTCATTTTTTAATTTTATATTTAACTAGCAACTTTGTTCGCTGAGGGTCCTCTGGAGTTGGATAGATGTCGGTTAATTATTTTGGAAATGACGCCCATTTAAAATTTTCAAAATTACTTGTATGACTTAATAACTTTTAATTGGAGAAACAGAGAATGGGTGGGGAAGTATTGGGAAGTGAAAGGAGAAGGGGAAGGTGGAGGGGAAGGGGAAGGAAAAGGAGAAGGAGAAGGGGAAGGTGAAGGGGAATGGGAAGGGGCAGGTGAAGGGGAATGGGAAGGAGAAGGCGTACGCGAGGGCGAACGCAAACTCCAAGGCGAAGGCGACACTCGAAATACACCGAGCATTGCTCGGTCACCTGGTACTATGTGTATATATATATATACAAATATATATATATATATATATATATATATATATATATATATATATATATATATACACACACATATATTTTATGAAATTAAATTATTGATAATAAGATAAACACCACCATCTGTTGGAGAATTAAAAAATTACATATTTACGTTGATAGCTTCTAAAAGTAACAGATGTCGCTGTCGATCAATTAAATAGTAATGTATTAATTAATTATGTAAGAGTTGAGTAATAGTCTTGATGATTTTTATTGTAGCTTTTGACTATCTTTAAGGTATAAAACTGCAGTTTCTTTCAAATCCGTTCGGCGGTTTTTGCGTGACGCGCACGTACACCACAGCATTAAATTTTATGTATAGATGAGAATAAAGGAAAGTCCGTCTTCAATTCGATCTTATTCATAAGATTTGATCGGTTTGATCGACATCGCTGCATCGACTTTAGAAAATGTTTGATTGTTGTGATTGTGTTAAACGATATGGTTTGGAAAAATATATGCAGAGACGAAGAAAATAAGGTATTGATATATATATATATATATATATATATATATATATATATATATATATATATATATATATATTTAATCTATGTTTTATGACTTTTTTAGATGCCCATTCTACGTTTGCGTCAAAGTCTTTTCAAGTACCAATGTCGCATGAGGCGATTATTTTAGGTCGTATATGATAGAAAGTGCAGTGTAATATTTGTTCTGAACTGTCATTTCATATACTAGTGTTTATTTTATATTTCTTAACATTTTCCTTTTATTGGTTTCTAACTTTATACCTTTTTACTGAAGTACACACAGATCCATTTTTTTTATGTTTATTCCTATATATCTAAATGTCATATTTTTATGTAGCTTAAAATAAAATCTTGCTGTAATTGGAATTCATGAATTTAATTTTAGGGGACAGGGTGGAATTAGGCAGCTGTAACTGTATTTTTTTACAAAACGTAAATAAGTGCTGAGTTATAATACTCCTGTTGCCACAGGGGTTGGATCATTGACCTGAAGGGCAGGTCGTAGGTGAGAGGGCTGGATAGTATATAACTTAATATATTGAAGTATATAAATATACTAGGAATAGTATATGAGACGAAAATAAAAAGAGAAATTAAAATAAAATATCTTTGTTCACAATTGAAAACGTCAAGAAGTGGTACTTTTAAAATGTTTTATTTTTTATGTCATGTTCTTTTTAGTTTTTTTTAACATATTTTTCTATATTTTATTTAATAATTACACAGACATATAAGAAACATTATGTGATGCGAAAATAAATCGAGAAATTGAAGTAAAATTTTTTTGTTCACAATTCATAATGCCAAGAAGTGACACTTAAATTGTTTATTAAGTACGTTGTGTTCTTTTTCATTTTTTTAGACTTATTTTTCCACATTTTATTTTCTAATTACATAGACTTTTTAACATAAAGTATTTTAAGGCAGTTACAGAGACAGTTACAGCGTTACAGAGACATACCCGTCTCTGGAATGAATTATTATATACTGCAGGTATACATTTTATAATTTCGCTGCAACATACAGAGGAAGATTCTTGGTGAAGAAATCCAAAAAATATAAATGTTGAGACCTACTTTCTGTCTGTGAAATAGTTAATCACTTTATAACATACAGAATGTGGAAAAGAGGGATTCTCTTCGTTGGGATAGTCGCCATGTCCTGTTCAAAGAACGTGTGGAACGTGTGCATGAATGTGTGGAAATGATAGATGATACAAAGAAGTGGTTGCTGAGGAAAATAAAGTAGAAATGAACAGCGCAAATGCTAAAATACTAAAGGATACTAGCTACCGTATCTAAATCACAAATCTAAAAAGCGACGTTTTAATCCCACCTAGTTGTTATATCTTACTTGGTTACACCATAAATTTTTTGGTGAAGTGATTATTTGATAGATGAACTGATATCCTCATTCTTGCCCAGGTCCCGTCAATTTAAAAAACTTCTGTATTCATTAATACTCTCAAAACTACCAAGATAGTTGGTGCGTGATGACTTCGGTACCATTTTTAAAAGCTATGCATCTCGTGATTAAGATAGAGTGAGGTCATGCTTTTTGTACTGTTCCAATAAATTGAAAAAAAAAACAATAAACGTTGACTGACTCCTTCAGCTATGGATATGAAATTATTATAATTCGATTTGATTACAAATTGCAGTAAGGCATTCTAATTCGGTTTGGAGAATTTTTTACCAGGACAATTTTGGCAATCCACGTCAGGGGTCAGCAACCTTGCGCACGAGTGCCGGTACTGGCACGTGTAGTGTTTTAAAGACGATTTTATCTGTCTCGACTGAATTTAAAGTGTGAAGCTTGTTTCCAACTTAAACAAAATGAGTCTTAAAATTTTGCAATAAAACTAAAATTATTAGCAATACAAAACTGTTACTGTAATTTTTGAAGTACATTTTTACTTAATGTAATTTATGCTTGCGCACATATTTTATGCATGCGCACATATTTTATGCACGCGCACATATTTGTTTATGTAGGTACTATAGAACCGATTTTTTTATATAACTAAAATAAATAGCGATATTAGTTAAACAATAATTACTGTTATTGATGTTATTGTGATCATTACTATTTAGAACCATAAACTGTTAAAAATTGATTTCTTGTATTACCCCAGTATTGATACTTATTAAATATACCCTGGATCAGTTGAGTGAAGTAAAATATGGAAGCAGAGTAATACTATTCTATTGGAAATTAAATATTTTCAAAGGAATTAACGTCATAATGCCTTGTTTCCATGTTGTATTCTATCCAAGTACTGACTAAGTTCGAAGATGATTAATTTATGTTCTCTTGTTCTGATTGAACTTGTATGTTAAGAGATTGCAAAAAACCATCAAACAATTTGGAAGATTAAATTATAAAATCACTTCAGAGGAATGAGGATAACAGAAATGAAATTCAACTGCCCTTACAGAAGCTGATCTTAGCTCGATCTAACCCCAGAAGATAGCTTCGACTGCCCTTTTAATTTTATTCCATAAGGGTTCTTATCAACTAATAGATAGTTCATGGGAATTCCTTTAGTGGTTAGTTCTACTTTTGTAAGATTATCGAATTTGCTAAGGTTGAACTCTTGGCTCGCTGTCCACATTGACTTCTAAACAGAAAATACACCAACTGACTAATTGTTACGACTACTTAAGCATATTCTGCATATTGAATGAACTTCACTTTTATAACTAAACGAACGTCATGCGTCACTAAATTTTATTGACGTACAGGCGAGGTTTTGCTTAAAAAATAAAAAAAACAATGTAATTTTATAAAGTTATTCAAGAGTCCGACTGCTCGAATGCGATTAAAATAATTAAGTATTTGATATGTTCTTTTATATCGATTATTTTTTTAATTAGAAATGTGTTTTACACCTTGAACCTTGGACCTTGGACCGATCTTCCACTAATGCAGACTTAGACTCAACTCTAAGGTACGTTGTCTTAGAGTCTAGCATTTTGTGGAATACAGTAATGAGAGTGAACTTTGTGCTACTCCTGAGATTTTAACAACTTTTGTTATATAGGTCTGATATCCCACTGGGGTATTCTCATTGTTTTTAAATTAATATTTTTTCATGTCGAATGTAGAATACATTTAAGTTCATTGCAATAAAATATATATCCCGAACACACTGAATATGACTTGTCCCGCGGATACGGCCACTAATAAACTTATTGATGCAGTTTTATAAGTATACTTCCACATTTCACTGCTGACGACTCCATTTGCCTATGTATTGACGGGTGGAAAATTTCATTACGTGATTTAAAATACAAGTAGCGCCATCTGTTCATAAACATTATATATTCGTGTAATTACTATGCGTCGGGTAGTATTACATTTCTTTTCTTGTCGTTGTACTAATGTAATGTAACTGAATATTTGAAACAAAATAAATTTGCATATTTTCTAATTGAGGGAACTAATAGCAACAATATAAACTAAATGTTACTTCAAGTTCACTTCTATATTTTTATAATATTTCCATACGAGTTGGGTCACTAGTTTTTACATGATGCGAATACAAACAGACAAATATTGTAAAAATTATTTTAATACATTTTATCGCTGTCCTTTATCCTCCAAATTATTATTTTTTTTAATGTTGTCTATGCGTAGATACGTAAAGTTTACAGTTTTATTACATACATATCTGCATACAAACGGAATTTATCATTTCAATGAACCGCTTAAAATAAACTGGTGTTTTTTTTTGTTAAGTTGGTAGAACCTTCCTTAATTAGCAAGACAAACTTGAACGCGATCTGTCAACTACAGCAGTTGTCATAATAGGTCGACATCAAAGTTGCTTTACGAATTTTGTTATGAATAAATTAGTTGAATAAAGAATTTTCTTTAGATTTTCTGTTTCAAACGATTTCTGGTGCCGAATTGCTAAAAATGTTAAAAAAAAACCATAGGCCTTTTTTAATAATTGCATAAATACAGTCACAATAGTGGTACAAATCCTTCAATGAATGACGTCTACCGTTGACGATAACATCGAAAAAAATAAGCAATTATTGCTTGAAAATTGTCATTTCAGTATTAGATAGTTGGCTGAAGAGTTAGACATTGATGAAATGACCGTTCATAGAATTTTAACCGATATTTTGTGCATGAGGCACGTCGCTGTAAGACTAGTTCCGACAGAGCCTGATTTTTTTCCAAAAAGTGTAACGAAAGCATGTTTCTGAAGACATAATGAAAGGCATCACCTGGAGGAGATACATGAGTCATGAATACGATACATTAACGAGCGGACAATCGACCAAATGGCGCTTCGAAAACAAACGGAATTCGAAAAAACCGCTCCAAAGACGCTCGAAAATGAATTGTTGACTATTTTCTTTGATTTTCGCGGTGTGATACACTCTGAATTCCTTCCGGAGTGACAGATTTTTATCAAGATATTTGAATGTTTTTTACTTTGATATTTGAATGTTTTTTGAATGTTTTTTAATGTAACTTTATCAAAAATACTGGAAAAATCCACCGAATAAGAAGTGGACTAAAAAGTACAAAATAATCGAAATACGAGTACTTATTTGGAACTTTGCGGTATAACATCGTTTCCAAACATAAACAAATTTGCGAAATTTTAGAATAAGTGCCAAGTCGATGCTTCTCTTCTCTTTCACGTACACACACATACTTCCACACGAGTGCTACATTTCGCGATTACCACGATTTCATTATACGCCCATATGCACCACACATTGTCAAGACTGTCAGTCAGACTTACTGACAGTTAAAAAGGTATTTCTGTTTCTCATTAACTCTTAGTCGAGTCGGAACAGGAGTCCACTTTACCGACCGTGCCCTATTGCACGGTTCAATCGGTAAAGTATTCAGACAAAATATGTTTTTAACTGTCAGTAAATCCGACTGAGAGTCCTGACTGTATGTGGTGCATACGGGTGTTACTCATCAAGGTCCCAGATGTTGACCCAAAATTATTTTCGATCTTTTAGTACATTACAGATTGTAAAATATGAACGCTCAATTTATGAATTGTTTTTACTTGTAATTTCTTTTTAACTTTTTGAAGTTCTATGTTTACTTAGCCTAATTTTATTACATTTATTCAATCATCATCATCATCATATTTGGCACGACAGCCCAGGGTGGGCCAAGGCCTTCTGTTGGAGATTCTTCCAGGAGGTTGTACTATTCGCCTGGGTTTTCCAGTTCTTTATCCTGAGAATGTTAAAATCTTCTTCCACTGAATCGATCCATCTTAATTTTGGTCTACCTCTTCTACGAGTTGTTAGAGGTTTTGCGATGAAAACTTTTTTTACTGGGTTTTCATCTTTCATCCTAGATACATTTATTCAATGCCTGGAATAATTATTTGTTGTCTCCTTTAGCAATTTAAAAACAGCAAATCTTAAAGTCTCACGGTTTTGACAGACAGAACATTTGCAGCATCAGAACATATGGATATAAGGTTACAATTATCCTAATGTTGTATTGCTGTGGGGACTTAATACTTGTGCGAAGTTTCATGAGAATCGAATTAAAATGTGAATTAATAATAGGAATGCAAAATTAATAACAAAAAAAGCAAAATGTGAATTAATAACAACAACAAAAACTTGACAACAACAAAAACTTTAAAACATGACTTCATGCCTTTTTATATATCTGTTTTTACTTTGTTACTGTCATGCTTATATGAGGACAAGTCAAACGAGTCCAAACTCGACGAGTTTACTTCTCATCATTGAAGAGTTCGTGTCACCATATTCAGATTCCATCATTGAACCTTGAATTTGCTAAAGAACAAATTTGTGTCGCCCTCACTCATGTCTTACTAATTGTATTATCAAGTTGGGAGTAAACTCTTCCAAATAAAAAAATATTCATCCAAATTCGTTGATGAAAAAAAATATATAAAAATATAGACGAATTGAAAACCTCAATTATTTCAAGTCGGTTAAAAACGGAAATTAATTTTCAATCGATTTTTAGAATATTTCGTACACACAGAAAATGTACAAACTTCATTCCGGCAATTCTCGGGGAATTTTAATACGGTACTTCTAAAAATAGAATAATTTATCGCGCAACGAAATTTACATTTGTAGAAAAAATATTTATACGTACTCAGTGACAACTGGGCAACAGTTTTTAACGTAGAACTAGTTACGCCGGTATTGTATTCCTTTAATAAAGTTTATCAAATTAAGAACAGATGGCGTTAATTTTTCTTTTTCATCAAAGAGCATAGTATAGACAATGCCCGGTAGATGGTGTTAGTTTTTACGACTTAATTTCTTTTGTGTATGGCCATAACGTATAAAATCGCGTGAAATTAACTTTAACGTTTTAATACAGCTCTATCTAAAGATTTATTTTATTGTTAAGTGGATTATACTATCTAGCGACATATTTTTGATAGCTCCACGGTTATTAGTTTCGGAGATACGTTACGTCAAAATGAATTATTGAGTTCAACATCAAACAAAGGAATAAAAAACGTTTCAAAATCAATGGATCTATAGGAATGTACATGTTAAATAGAAATGTACGAATATTAAAGTAAATAATAATATGTATTAATCGCAACCGATCCATGTTTTGATTATGTTTATTAATTTTGGAATAATCATTTTTTATTGTCAAAAGTATACGTGCACAAATTGCAATCCGTCAGAATTGGTTTGAGATAAAGTGCACACATTAAAGGGTTGAAAAATTAGAAGTGAACGTAAAAAACACAAACAAAAAATTAGATACAAGCGTATAAGTCGAACGCGGTTGAGGAATAGTGTATCTTTTTCAACTAGGGTTGATAAAAGCTTCTAAGAAATTTAATTAAAATATCGTTTTACATAAGTTTTCTGGTATTGTTGAATTTTTCTATCTTTGTACTAACACTTTAAATTGTTTTAGCACGAATGATCATATTAGTCTTCGTTTAGAATTATATTTTTAGTAATAGCTTTAATTAACTTTCCTTACGTCATTTCAACTATTGTTTTCTAATTAAGACTAAGTTGATACTGTAATATCGCTTTAGTAGTTGTAATATCGTATATTTGAAAATAAAAACGTTACTGACACGAGACGTATTCAAAAATAATTTCCAAAAATATATCGACATTTCCTTATTCTCCCCTTGTATAAATTCCTTTTATCAATATTATCATTAGATAATGAAATACCTAATCATTATCTAAAAATACCCGTAATAATTAACTGTCGATAGATAACGTCGCATCTTGCGTTTTAAACATAAGTGATCTCTTTGTTAAAGTGTTTCGTATATAACAGAAAGCAATAGTGCGTGGCGAACTTCCACTTGTATTTTAATATACATTTGTATGAATGTGTCTTTGGATTTGTAGCAAAATAAAATTGGAAAAGACAAGCAATGCGCTGAGCAGTAACTGAAATAATAACGGCTACTATATGTGCAGTTGAAGGAAAAATCCATGCATAAATGCACATCCGCAGTTAGTCATAGTAATACAAAAGATATATTTTCCGTTTTACTATTTTTGTACAAATTTACACTTCAATAGGATGCATGAGAGTCAATTAGCATAACTAAAACTGATATTTATTGTGTGTTTCTTTGCGCCTGCGTCGCATAAAAACTACTTACCCAATAACGGATTCTGTATGTGCAGTTGAAGGAAAAATCCATGCAGAAATGCACATCCACAGTTATTCGTAGTAATACAAAAGTTACATTTTCCTTTTCTTTATTTTTATACAAATTTATACCCTTTCAATATGACACACGAGTCATTTAGGAAAACTAATACTGATGCTGTTCGTATGTTTGTTTGCGCATGCATCACATAAAAACATCGGGCCCAATTTGGATAAAAATTTAAGAAAACGTAGACTTGAAGTAATATTTAGTTTCTATTTCATCGCAATCGTTTTACCCAATCAAAAGTTATGTGAATTTAATATTTAAAAAAATTGATTTACATTACTTCAGTACAACAGCAAAGTAGGTGCTAGCTAAACGACATGTCGTATTTACACAAATATATAGTGTATCTATTTACATCAACAGATGGCGCTACGTGTATTTTAAATTGCGCCATTAAATTTTCCACCCGAACACACATTGGCGAAATGGACATATAAAAGTTGAAGAGGCAGGTGCCTGAGTAAGCAACCCGAATACGGAGGTGATGCATGAGAACAAACGTCTTTCTTGGTCATCTTTGGCACATCAAATTTATCGATGTTGTATGTATTCGATATAAGCTTAATTTATATCTTCAATTTGTCTAAAGCTACACGTCATCGCAATCGATTACTTAAAAGAATATATAGTAATTTGAAATATCAATACAAAGCGCACTGACTTAAAAAAAGGTTACTTTTATAACTGTTCAATAATCACTATACATGTATTAACCTTACAGTTAACACAATAGTATTATTTAAACGTTCACATGTGCGATGTCGCTAGGAGATCTAATTAAATATTGCAACTCTGAGTGATTTTTTTAAAAATTTTAGTGATTTTATTTTTAAACAGTTAAAACTTCTGCACTGAGTTTAAAAGTCATCTTACAGTTTCATTAATTGAAGTATGATTTGATCTAATCCAAGAATTAAATCCAAATTAAATTGCACGGTGTTGCACAAAAATATCGATATATTTTATGAAATTTTCACAAAAATTCACGTTCACGTAAAATGTTTATATTTATAAGTCGATGTCGGTTATTAGAACAATTATATGATATACATTATTAAAGAGATAAATAATATAAAAATGATCTTTTCTCTCTTTTCACAAACTTATGTCAAAATATGATGATAAATAAAAAGTATTTAAATTTCAAAAATGTCTAAAAATTCTGAAGTTGTGTGTGAATGGTTGTATTATTAATAAATAAAATATTACGGTTGTAAAATAACTGAACGAGTCACGATATTGTTTCGTTAGTTATATATTTGGTTTCGATATATTTTGTATTTTTGTATATAATTTTTCTTTGAACACAAAAGTTTACTGCGAGATTTCAATGTAAATAAATGATCACTGTTAACTATAATTCATCGAAGACTAAGTATCACTTCCGCTTTGATCCTTCTGTCACACATTTTCGTGATGCTTTCTAAATCGATTAATATATAGGATATTAAAGCGTGCGATAAGTAATATTTTTTGGAAAAATAAGACAACAATTGGTCTATCAGCTGCACTGAAATTGATATAAGTTAAGTCAAATTTAATTACCCATCGTAATATCCTTTGGTAATATCCACACAGTTAATATTTCAATGCTGCTTTGAGAAGCTGTATTGAAGAAAATAAGTGAACAAATTTTGTTCGGTTTAGTTTCGAATCTTTATCCACATTATTATACTTTCGCGTGTTTATTGAACAATACAGTCGAAATAATTTCCACGAAAAATTGATTCAACATGGCAAATGTTTTGTTGCGTTCCATGAAATTATGAGTTTATGTAGAAGTTTCGCGAGAAAAGATAACCGTTTGGGTTGCCTTTTGTTTCTTGCGAAGGCATTTCGTATCTGGTTTTATCTGCGTTAACTTTGTTTATGTAACTTATCGGATACACAAAAATAACTTAAGAGAGCACCACGTTATCTGCCCTTATTCCAACTTATCCAAGGTTTCGGATAGATTTACTTGCATCGTCGTGTATTCGAACGTAGCTGTGTAAACAATTTTGCTACCACGTAGCAGATAAATTTATTGCGTGGGCGTGCAATTACCTTAAAGTCGCTGGATTGAACTAATATTTTATTCTTTAGAGATAAGTACCGTCTCTAAACTTCCTAAAATAATTCTTTTATTGCACGTAAAGTTTTATGCCAAATTCTGTACCTACTAATAGCTCAATATTTGTGTGTAGCTGTTTTAATTTGGCATGATATCTCGTCATAAACACGCAGGAAGTATAAAAACATAGTGACAAAAAAAGAGACCACAAAATGATTTATCGTACCTACCTGTAAATTACCTTAAAGTAGCTGGATTGAACTAATATTTTACTTTTAAGCTATAAGTACTGTCTCTGAACTTCCTAAAACAATTCTTTTATTGCACGTAAAGTTTTATGCCAAATTCTGTACTTATTAATAGCTCAATATTTTTGTGTAGCTGTTTAATTTGGCATAATATCACGTCATAAACACGCAACACCACAACTTTATATTTAAAAAGAATAATGAGCTATAAATAACTACCGTTTTCAATTGATACAAACTTGATTAAAGTAGAACGGATTAAACTAACAGCCATTTCTGCATCTACTATTTTAGCATTTCTTTTATCAAAAAGGTCCAATAAAACAAAAAAATGACCCCATCATTAATTAATTATCCGTACCGAGCCATAACTTTCATGGTGTTAGCTGTAAGTTACCTGAAAGGAGTATAAAAACATTGAGATAAAAAAGAGACCACACACTTATTTCTCGTACCTACCTATAAACACTACAAAGTCATATTTAAAAATAATAATGAGCTCTAAATAACTACAGTTTTTGATTAATACAAACTTGATTAACGTAGAACGGATCAAACGAACATCCATTTCTGCATCTACTATTTTAGAGTTCCTTACACCGAAAAGGTTCAATAAAACAAAGAAAGTGACCCCGTCATTAATTAATTATCCGTTCCAAGTCATAACTTTAATGGTGTTAGCTGTAAGTTACCTAAAGGGAGTATAAAAACATTGAGACAAAAAAGAGTCCATAAAATCATTTCTCATACCTATCTATAAACACCACAAAATCATACTTGAAAAGAATAATGGGCTATAAATAACTACCGTTTTGGTTTAATACAAACTTGATTAACGTAGAACGGATCAAACGAACATCCATTTCTGCATCTACTATTTTAGAGTTCTTTACACCGAAAAGGTCCAATAAAAAAAAAAGAAACGATCCCGTTATTAATTAATTATCCGTTCCGAGCCGTAACTTTCATGGTGTTAGCTGTAAGTTACCTAAAGGAAGTATAAAAACATTGAGACAAAAAAGAGTCCATAAAATCATTTCTTGTACCTATCTACAAAAACACCACAAAATCATACTTAAAAAGAAAAATGGGCTATAAATAACTACCGTTTTGGATTAATACAAACTTGATTAACGTAGAACGGATCAAACGAACATCCATTTTTGCATCTACTATTTTAGAGTTCTTTACACCGAAAAGGTGCAATAAAACAAAAAAATGACCCCGTCATTAATTAATTACCCGTTCCGAGCCATAACTTTCATGGTGTTAGCTGTTAGTTAATGAGTTTTGGTACAGAAAATACCCCATTAATCTGCAGACAGTTTTGCTTAGAATTTAAAGAGAATTGTAATGTTGTGAGTAATTTTATCACGTAGTAGTATGAAAGATCAGTTCAGGCAGTATCGTAAACATTTTAGAATTTAAAAAATGGAACCAATTAGCAAGTGTGTAATTTATTTATTGCTTTTCAAGGGAAGATTCCGTACCACTCTTCCTTCTCCGTTCATTCTTCTTCGACCTCTCTTCCACACCTTTTTCGAAGGCACCCTTCTTCGATATCCGTATTGCTGCAGTTTATCCCTTGTCTGTCTTGGTATCTATTTGATTCTTGAGAATAAATAGAAATCTACATCTATCTCTGAGCTTGATGCATATACATAAGTATTACATACGTAGCTAATTTAAATTTTTATAAGCTAATATCAGTCCTTATTACTGAAAATATTCCCACTATCTGTTCCTTCATCGCAGTATGAAGTAGATGTCTAATACGGTAGTTGACTCATTCTAAATTTCGATATTTTTCGTACAATATTGTGAAATATAAGTTAATTAAAAACCAGTCTTGAAAAAAATTCAAAAATTGATTGAAAAATAAGCCAGTTGTAGGCTTCTAAATTTGAAGATACGGATAGAGTTGGGTATGTCCCTGTCTCTTTTCTTCTCGTAGAATATAATATGCAATATTAAAAATGATCTCACAACACAGTATTGCCGTCCTTCTCTAAAGGTTAAATTTAAACTTTTATAACTCGGTCAATTTTTAAGATTATTAAAAAAAATTTTCACTCTCCATCAGCTTGTACCTTGAAATTATGATTAATTAAATAAAAAAAAGTAGTCAAATACCCAATTGCAGATATACAAAAGGTTGAATTTCCATTAAAAGAGTAAGCAAATTTTGTTATTTTGAAGATCAATTAAATAGAAATTACAACCAAATTATTAATTTCAGCAAAAAAATAATGATCGTTATAAATTTCTTAAATTGATAATTACTGTTCCCGCATCCGAAGTGTCCAAACGAAACCCCATTCTTGATGAACGTCGTCTATTCGTCCATCTATCCTTCCTCCTAACTTCTTAACGAAATAAGATATAACTTAAAATTTACAGAATCTATAAGTACTGAAAATGACTCAAAATTATCTTTCAAGGGATCTCCTTAACCTTTTATGTATTTGAGGGGACTAAAGGAAATTATTGTGCTTTGGCATGTGTATATCGTTGAAAAGATTTCTTTGATTAGAGCACAAATCCACATTGTAATTGTTTCACTAAAAATAATAAGGTGGACAGTCAAAGTGTTACGAGGTATATCTCAAAAACTCCATTACGTAGGAAGCTGTCTTATAATTCTAGTAATATTCGTAATATTCTAGTAATATAGGAAGTGTCTTATAATTCTAGTAATATTCTTATAATAGTAGTAAAATTAGACTTTAATATTTCTCATAATTTGTATTTCAACAAAATATATTAAAGAGAAGTAAAATATAAACCGCTCAAACAATTGTGAGTAATAAAACCAACTTTTTTTTGAGAAATTGTAGATATATTTACGCCCTAATGTATGTTAGGGAATATATTTTCTATATGTTAGGGAATATATTTTCTATATGTTAGGGAATATATTTTCATAACACTACGTACACTTAAACGTTAAATTTTTTAAACGTCCTTCACAATATTAGTTCCATACGTACTTAGCATGTTTATTATTTTGGAAATTTGTTTACTTATCAAGTTATTGCAAGATTATCGTAACACAGTTTGTACTAACACTGAACGCAAAGGATACGTGCGCATAGGGATACCATAATAACTTTTAGAAAATTGGAAGTGGTTTAGAAGAAAGACGGGAAAATTAAATTATATAAGTAAAAGCTCATATCAGATTCAAAAGAAACAGTACTAATTGTATAATACTAATCAAGATTATTTTGTATTGTTCAAGTCTTATTTATTTTACAGACCACAAACAAAAAATTGTACTATAATTACATAGGAAATAATTATAATGTCCAATCTACATCTTTAATTTAAATACTGAAACTTAAATTAATAACTAAGACAAATAGTAACAAACTTTAAAAATGAAATCAACAGTAAAATTCAATTTCAAAACTCCTACGACTTTTAAAATTCCTTCCAAGTTCTTTCATTAGTCTATATAGATTAAATCAACGTGTTAATATTAGAAATTAGTTTTCTTTAAAATCCCAGAAACATTCAAGAATCCTCCGGACGTCACTTTTAAAGAGACAGTGTCCGAGGAAAAAAACGACGGATGGTCATCGTATGCACATCGCAGGCGACTGGTACGGATTTCAAGCATATTTTCTCCTGTATGTCTCTGCACAATAGAACGGAAGGTTAATTGTGTAAATCCGATTTGTATTTGGTCGCTTTTTAGGATTTTGTAGCTAAATGGGAAAAACGGAATTTCACCCTATCCGTCTGTCTGTCTATCCGTATATCGCAACCATTTTACTCAAAGACTTAAAATTCCTTTCAAGATTATATAGATGAAATTTGGATGATAAGTATCCTCTGTGAACCGCTATACAATAAAAGAATAGAATTATGAAAAACGATAATTTTAGGAGTGAAACTCCATATATTTGACTGAAGGATGAAAAAAAATCCAAGGCGTGTGGGATATTAGATAAGCCTTGCGATTAACGTGTGTGAAATTCTGAAAAAAATTAATGTAGTAGAACTTAAAATAAAGTTTCAACGAAAATTGGTTTGAATGAGATATGTTGCGTAGTTTCTGAGATATGGAATATTTTCGGTACCCACCGCAGCAGTAATTTTGTTTTTCAGTGTCTTTGAGAAATACAAACTTATAAGTTTAGTATTGTTCGATGCTACCGAAGTCTTCATGCACCAGTCTGACTCGCACTTGGCCGGTTTTTTTTTGTGACACTTTCGATCTATAAAAAATTTCGTCATTGTATAAAAATTAGGGTTATATATTTTTTATCTGCCATCAGCTTATAAAAATTGTTGACATGTCATTTTGGAGATAAAATGATCATTTAGAAGAGAAGTGAAGCGATTGCTTAAAGCTACTTCCGATGCCCTTTTCGAATTATGGCAATTCTATGTATTTTTCTAAGGATAAACGTCTAAAAAAACGTGTTTTAAAAAAATATATCTGCTAATGAAAGTTATAACTTCCCATACAATATTTCTTTAACTATTTGCGCTTCGAACTCATGTCCGTAACGAGATGTTTTGTTAACGCTGACAGAAAGATAAATACTAAACTTAGCTTCGCGATTGTGGAACAATGGATCATCATAAAAACAGCATACAACATTTTTTGTTCTAATTTTTGACGTCGTCTATTTAAAATTTACATTTGGTAAGTATCTTCATTTCAGTTGTATCTCCGTTTTTATGAATAACTTTATCTACATCTCGCTGTCTTCATACGACAATATAAGATAATAGTCGTCTTAGTAAGATAATATACGACCTGCGCACGTGGACACGGTGACGTCATGCACGCGCCGCGGGTTCAACGACCGGCGCCTCCGACCGATGACGTCACCCGCCGGCCGCAATATTCAATAACAAATTATTATTTATGTTTAGCAACAGGCGCCTGGGCGCGTCGCAGTCAACTCGCGTGTGGTCGACATCTGTTTGTAGTTTTGAGGTGTTTGCCGCCAGCCTGGCTGTCGATTGATTGGACGGTTTTGTACTTTGTTTTCGTTTTCGGAGCTCCTCTGTTGGTTGGAGAGTTTGTCTGTTCGGCTCTGCTTACACGCCGTCTCCTACTGAGCACGGTTAGAACCGATGGTGATTCACTATTCTGACAAATATACTTTTCATTTAAATCTTTCTCGGACCGTCTATTGCCTTCCATAGATATTCTGCGCGATATAGTCCACTTATATCGTCCTTTATCTTCTATTTTATGGTTCTCTATCTCACAAGGGAAAACGGAGTTAGAAGATGAGTGACCTTCGTCTCTGTCCGTCAGCTCATCCGTTTTTCTCAGAACCCATTCAATGTAGAATTGTAAAATTTGACAAAATTTCAAGTTTTCGCAGAGGTAGTTTCAGAGGGTGCAAAAACCTAAAATTTGTTTTTATTTCCTATGTAGGGTAGGATGTCAATAAGAAAATTCTTGAAAATTTTCACAAAAAAATTTTTTTTTAATTTTCTTTGACGCACTAACTCCGAAACTGCTAAATTCAAAACTATGGCTATAATTATAAATCCTATAATATATGAGAAATTTACGATATTTTATTTCTAACAGCAATTTACTTGGCAGTATATTTAAAAAAAAGTGAACTTGTATATAGTTTAGTAGATATACTAAGTACACTTAAATTTTTATAAATGTCTAGGTCTGCCTAAGTAAGCGTGTTTTAGTCGTATTTAACAAGTTACTCTTTTGTGACTCTATTCTTCATTAAAGAAATTTACCTAAAATTTGCTGGTAAACTATGGCAACAATTCTAAATCCCATAATGTAAGAGAAATTTATGTTATTTTATTTGTAAAAGCAATTTACTTGGTAGTATATTTAACAAGAAAGAGAGACACATATATTTATACATAGGATTTCTAGTTTCCTCTTTGACACGTCAAAATGATACATTATATTTAAATCAGTGCACTGTCTTTAAATCAATGAATTATATATAAAGGAGACTGGCATTGCAGAAATATAATGGGTGCAAGGATCTTTCGAAATAAGACATAAGTTGGTGAGAAACGTAACAGCTTAGCTATTGACAATCAGGAAAGGGCAAAAAATAAAATAATATTTTTTATTATAATACAAAACAAAAAAGCTATCTTCATAAATACACTTTTTCGTAATATTATATTTTTAAATCTAACGAAGTATATAATTTCGTATATAATATTTTTTTAGAACCATTTACAAAAATTTAGGGAAATACAGTTTGACAGCAATGAAAATTTTACTGTTTATTGATTATGAAATCAAAGAAGTTAACATTAAAACAATGCATTTAATAAAAATAACTTCCATTCTTATATAAAGTAGGTTTTCGCAACGATTGTTATAATTTTTTCAGCTAACTGCCATTCTTACTACGATTCTGGATACGCGAATACAAGCACGAATTGATAACAAAAAAAAAACTGAAAAAATCAAGAAATTTAAATAAAAATAATTTCCTTTCTTATATAAAGTAGGTTTTTCCAACGATTATTATAATGTTTTCAGCTAACTGCCATTCTTACTACGAATCTGGACACGCAAATACAAACACGAATTGATAACAAAAAAAAAATCCCAAAAATCAAGAAATTTAAATAAACACAAAGGATCACTTAATATTTGGCAAACAATTGATAGTCGTTTCTTTTTTAAAGAACATTTTTCAAAAATATCTTGTTAATTAAGATTATCGTGGCCGGTTTAAATTTTTTTTCTTACATACGTTGTTTGTTAAGTGTTAGTGTGTTACATCTTTTTATAGAGGATATAACAGTATTAGTGTGTTACATCCGAGTATAGGGGATATAACAGGATTAGTGTGTTACATCCGAGTATAGAGGATATAACAGAATTAGTGTGTTACATCTGAGTATAGAGGATATAACGGGATTAGTGTGTTACATCTGAGTATGGACGATATAACAGGATTAGTGTGTTGCAACTGAGTATAGAGGATATAAAAGGATTAGTGTGTTACATCTGAGTATAGAGGATATATCAAGTTTAGTATGTTACATCTGAGTATTTAGGATATAATAGGATTAGTGTGTTACATCTGGGTATAGAGGATATAATAGGATTAGTTTGTTACATCTGGGTATAGACGATATAACAGGATTAGTGTGTTACATTCGAGTATAGGGGATATAACGGGATTAGTGTGTTACATCCGAGTATAGAGGATATAACAGAATTAGTGTGTTACATCTGAGTATAGAGGATATAACAGGATTAGTGTGTTACATCTGAGTATGGACGATATAACAGGATTAGTGTGTTGCAACTGAGTATAGAGGATATAAAAGGATTAGTGTGTTACATATGAGTATTTAGGATATAACAGGATTAGTGTGTTACATTTGAGTATAGAGGATATAATAGGATTAGTGTGTTACATCCGAGTATAGAGCATATAAGAGGATTGGTGTGTTACATCTGACTATAGAGGTTATAACAGGATTAATGTGTTACATCTAAGTATAGAGTAAAGACGATATAAAAAACTTCTATATACTTACCAGCTAAACTCCATATAAAGACCAGAAAACCAGCAAAACAACATATGGAGACCAGTTGACTCCATATAGTGACCATAAAAACAAATAAAGACTTACAGACCAGGATAACTCCATATAAATACCAGGAGACCCAAAAGTTACAATAAAAATGAATTAAATATCTTATTTCAGTAGTAAATCAGACAAATGAACATTTTTTTATGAAAAGTTAGCTTATTTTTCAGAATAATTTGTAAATGTTATCTCAAAGGAACTCTTTGAACCGGTTACATGGCACAGAGTGCAGATAGCATCTCATTGTATCCTCTATTTTGCAGATGTAACGTGCTAAACCATGAAACTCGAAAGGTTCGACAGTCATTGAAAAAAGCTATGTAAAACTCGAAAAGAGAAAAAAGGAAAAAACATTTCCTTTTGACAACAAGACAACGAATGTTAATGTTAGTTAATAGTTTATTTTTAATTGGTTTAGTTAATGACGTTTAACTGCAAAAGTTAACAGTGTTGTTGTTTTATTGTTATTTTTACATCTTATTACTAATTCTTGATATATTAAAAATATAATATATGAGCGTTTATGAACATAGCTTTTTTGTTTCATGTTATTGTTAAAAACAATATTTTCTATTTTGCTCTTTTCCTGTTTGCCGATCGCTAAATTGTTGGCGTTTTTATATTTTAAAGTTTTTTTTTTATTTCGTTCTGTTTTTTTAATGCGAGATCTATTTTCGCCTGTCT
The DNA here is from genome assembly GCA_039881145.1 of Druceiella hillmani. NCBI lineage: Eukaryota > Metazoa > Arthropoda > Insecta > Lepidoptera > Hepialidae > Druceiella > Druceiella hillmani. Next base: position 8,594,360 of record JAYKKI010000062.1, read on the forward strand.
CATTTGATGATTTTTTCATTAACTTGCGTCTTTGTTTTTTCTTTCATTTTTATTACGACGTATTCTTGTACCAGCTACGTCTTCTCTGTGCATTGTTTTATCAATCTTTTATCGTCAGCCTTGTCCGCTACGCCGGCAAAACAAAGCAGCTCATAGCACGATGTCCGGCTATGAAATTCCATCTTAAACGTTAGTCATTTAAATAAATTTGCGCTCACAATAGAGTCACGTAGCGGTTGAGTGTTAGTGCAATTAGTGTGATGAATCGATCGATCGCTCTGTTGTACGCACGTAACAATGAGCAGTTTTTACCACAATCGCTCCGCCGCGATTACCCGTACGGACGATAATCTGTTTGTTTGTCGGATTGTTATTTCTGGGTACAACGCCCCTGGACGGCCGCCGTTCGCTTTTGGAGACATACGTGTACCTGGGCGAGTTCAATGATATGGGGGTCCAAGGCTGACTGTGATCCGCGGGGGGCTGGCCCCTGTCCGCATGCATTCGTAACGATCGGAGTTCGAGGCGGTCTTTACAGCGAACGATGTTTTCAACACATTGAAGCGAATGCTATGTGTTCAACGCCTGCAAGTTCTCTATACGTAGTGATAATTCTGATGTATGAAAAAGTTTATGGGGTGAAAGCAATGGTGTTGGTAATGTGTTGAAAATCAACGCATTTAGGTTGTTATATCTTGAATGACTGTTTTGTGATGTTTATCGTCAGTGTAGGAAGTTAATTCGGCTTAACTTCCTTCATTGACGATGTAGGAAGTTAAGACGAATGAATATACGTAGTTATGTCTAGAAAAAAGTTATTATACGAATAACGTTCGTTTACTAGGTTTTTGTAGTCAGAATTAGTAGATTGTGTAAAAATTATCGTGGAAATACTCGGAACATTTATTTTCCTTTTATCTCTACAAGGAGTATTCTGCGGTTACGTAGCTTTTGTCAATATATCGATTTATTATATATATATATATATATATATATATATATATATATATATATTCTTTTTTTTTCTTTTTCTAATGCTTCTTCAACTTACGGCGCAAAACAGAAATGTTGGACAAATTAGTCGCACATAACAATACCTGTTGTCAGACAGAGATAGTTTATCCCAAATTGCATTCCCGAAAATGTCGATCGAGCCAAACGGCACACGTATTAGCAAAAATATTGAAAGCGCATTAGGTACCTAATAGACATTCTATGGATAATCGGAAATTAATTTGTACGAAATTTCTAAAAGAAAATCGACATTCGAGTTACTAATAAAACTTATAGGCTGTAAGTCTTACAAATTTTCAATAAAAAAAGTAAATTTTAAAGTATAAGATTTTAAACGAGATTGACGTTTTTAGCTAGAATAAACTGTAATGGAGAATATTTTTATTTATGATTTGAATTGTTTTGTTATACAAAATAAATACTTAAATGTCGACATCTGAATCTAAGTTGAACATTATTGGCCACGTTCTGTCCACATCTATCGTTTAGAGGCTTCCAGCTTTTAAACAAATCTATACATATTATTAAACTGGAACAGAGTGGTTTATACATGGAAAACATCCTAAAAAGAGTAATGGATTTAGCGTATAGAATGATAGCAGAAACCAGAAAACCTGTTTTAGAATTTTCATCTGCCTGTCTGTCTGTGTATCAATTTGTTTTTCAATCACGCAAAACTGACTACAAGGATTTTGATGATATTTGGTATGGAAATAATTTAAACTATCAACCAATATATATACTGTTTATTTAGATAATATGGATATAAAAGCACGCTGATTTAGTGAATATTGCTTTATTGATGCTGCCAACGCCATCTATTGGCGTTTTTTTGTAAACTTAATACTCGCTTACACATTACGATATGGTACTGCCAAAGCCATCTTTTAGCGTTTTTAATAAACTTTGTGTTCATGGAGTTCTGAGAGAAAAAGAAAACACGAAACATTTCTAATAGTTTTTTTATGTCGAATTCCGCGCGAACTAAGTCGCGTCCGCACAGCTAATTAATATATAAATTTAAATGACTAAAACATATTATGTTATTCTTTGACCCAAAACTGAAAAACATCTTTAAAATATTGTCCAATTTTAATTCAAAAGAATGTCCACAAATTGTTTTTCACTGAAAGATAACCATCTGTTTTATCTGTTTCGTCATTTTAGAATTCCGTAGCCAAATCTAATAGAAACCTTATAGTTCCGTCGTTATCCATCCGTTTGTCAGCCATGTCTTACGTTATCATTACGTTTGTCAGAACATCTTGCAGAACATACAAGATGTTCTACATTTCTAGGCATGTGCATGAAATTTTTCCATTAGATGTTTCTTATGGATGTCTCAATTGTACCTCCCCGATGCAGGTAAAATAGGATAGGTATTTTAAAATGAAATTAAAATTCAATTTCCGTTTTTATAGCATGAATATATATTTAATTTCCTTGTCTGTCTGTTTGAAAAGGTCGTTTTTCTCAGGAATGCGTGGAGGTATCAAGTTGAAATTAGTATCAAATGCTTAGGTCTATGGTCCCTTAGAGCTGTAAAAAATCAAGCTTCTAAGTCAATGTGATAAAAAAAACGTAAAAATACGGCCATTTATGCCGCATTTTTTGACACTCACAAATAGATCAAAACCTATAGGGTACTTCCTGTTGACCTAGAATCATGAAATTTAGCAAGACGCAAGGTCTCGCAGCACAAATATAGAGACACATACGAAAATCGTTAATTTGTAGTTTTATCATCATACATTTTTTTTTTCCGAAATATGTTTTTGTGAAAGATAGGCATTATATATTCATTTTCAAAAATTAAAATTTTTTAAATAGTTTAATAGGAATATTATGTATTAAATGTTTATAAATACCTAAATGTTTACGGAACCCTGGCAGGGCGAGTTCCTCTCGTGCTTGAGTAGTTTTTATTTTTAAACCCCATATGCGATTATTAAATTTCAAGATTACGTACAAACGATCCTTTTTTTCTATTTTCACAACTGTGTGTGAGTCTGAAATTTAAAAAAAAATTCTGTGTACTAACATTTTATTGAAACTTGCAACAACGATTTCAAAAGATGTAGATAACTTCGGAGCTGTACTATATTCGTTTTCCGACAGGTGCTTGGCCAATTTTTGTACCTATTTTGTTACCAAGCTTATGATGGTAACCTTGGCAACTTGCCTAAGTATTTCTAGAATTTCTGAACAATATTGCAATTATTTGCTTATCGTAGCTGCCGGTCCTCCAGCCTTTGCCCAGGCAAGAAGGGCCTAGACGGCATTTTGTCGTATTTGCGTATTTATATAATAATTATAAAAACCTTGAAATGGGTGATTCTTTATGAGTCTGAGAGAAACTTTTATGTCTATAATTTTAATTATTTTGAAATTTTCGTGCAATTTTCCATCCCTATTTTCATACTTTAAAGGCATGAATTTGGGAAAAAAATATTTTCTTAGCGAACATCTAGAAGGCAAGTGGCCTATTAGTGTTGGATATTTTGCCATAAGTCAGCCTGTCAGGAAATAACTGGTAATATATATAATATATATATATATATATATATATATATATATATATATATATATATATATATATATATATATATATATATATAAATATATATATACAAGACGTCGTCATACGAGCTATACTAATTTTCTAGTTTTAAATAATATCTAGTGAACATAACTTTTATGGCAACCACGATTTTCTATCTCTATTTGGTATTACTATAAAATATAGTGTAACTAAGTAAATCTCGTACCTACATCATGCCTTTAATTAAAAAAATTGATGTTGTCAAGTGTTTCCAAGTAATGTATGTATAGGACCTACCAATGCGAACCCAACTTCTACTTGATCGTTTTATGTTTGTAGCGTAGAAATGATGTAGTACTGAAAAATATTTCTATACTATTTCGCATGAATTTCAGCTCGCAACTTCGGTTATTACGTTATTTCAGGTGAAACGGTTTTTCCTTTTTCCAATCTCGTCTGGGAGACTTGCTAGTTCTAAAGACGCAGCGGAGTGTATCGATATTTTATTTTCCCTGCCTTTTCCGTATCACTGAATACATTGAATGACAGCTGTATTTAGCCCATTAAATTGACAAGCTTCATATATTCTGTATTATTATTCGCATGTATAAGAAATTATACTTTCACCAATCATTTGCTTCCAGTTCAGAATAATATGTAGGATTCATATTGTGACGTCAAAATTTACAGTTGTAGGATCGTTAGGTTACACGAATAGTTTTAATCCACGTTTCCTAATTCTGACTTTAAATGTTATTAGTTAATTCCTTTATTATTTAGACCGCAAGATAAAAGTCTGAAAGAATAGAGAATAATTTTTATTCTATTAATGTATTTACTCATTTTAAGCGAACCCATTAGATTTTATTGTATAAAAAGTAGTATGTGGCAGGAGAGATTAAATATGACCACGCCTATTTCATCAATATGTCCAGTGGCAGATTTCAATGTTTGAAAAATTGTAAAAAAACACTACACCTTTAATACAAAGTAGGTTTATTTTAACTTTATAACAACAAATGCGGATTTGATTTTTTAAATACCACGTTTTCCAAATGGCGGCCATCGAGTCTGACACACTCTTCGAGTCTGGCACGCATGTTTTCAAAAACGCGTTTACGGAGCGAGGGTACCCTACTGACTTCGGCTCGAATATTTTCTTTAAGTTTTGTCACAGTGCTCGGATTTGTTTTGTAAACAACGGATTTTAAGTATCCCCATAAGAAAAAGTTATATGGGCTTAAATCGGGTGACCTAGATGGCCACGGTACGGTACCGTTTCGGGATATGGTTTTTTCTGGAAATAATTGCCGCACTGCATTCATGGACACATTAGCAGTGTGAGCTGTGGCCCCGTCCTGCTGGAACCATGTGATTTGGTTGAAGGATGGACTATTCTGTAGTTCTACTCTGAAAAAGTCATTTAACATCTGGGCATATCTCTCCGAATTCACAGTTACAGTTTGGCCACGTTGATTTTCAAATAAGGCCCTATGATTGCAGATGCAGACATGGCACACCATACTGTTACTTTAGGCTTATGTAAAGGGTCTTGATGCATTTGTCTTGGGTTGTGGACATCCCAGTAACGAAAGTTCTGCTTATTCACATATCCTCCAATGTGAAAGTGAGCTTCGTCACTAAAGAATATGTTGCCCATCCGGGTAGCAGTACGAAATCTCAAGAACATCACCTCCGCGTAAGTTTTTCTTAATTCAAAGTCAGAATCGTGTAAATCTTGAACAATTTGAATTTTATATGGATGGAACTTGAGCTTTTTTCGCATTATTACGTGTAAAGTTGATTTCGGAATTCCCAATATCGATGAACGTGTACGCAGTGATAAACGGGGATTTTCAACGACAGAAACCATAACACGCTCGACATTTTCATCCGTGGCTACCAATGGTGTAGGTCCTGGCCTGGGCCTATTTAATGTTGATCCTGTATCTCTGAACCTTGCTACCCATGACTGAATGAGGTTGATCGATGGTCCATCACGTAATCGAGGAATACTGTAACGATTATTAAATCGACGGCGTGCTACAGACAGTGAAAATCCACTCGAAATGTAAGCCTCGACGGCAAAAGCGTGGTGCTCTCCACTCCACTGTTCCATGGCTACTAAAACATCCGCACCGCTTGCGCTTCTAATGACGCCCCCCGCGCCCCTATTATGTGTTGCGTTCAGAAACTATGTTTGTTCAAACTTTGAAATCTGCCACTGGACACTGGGTGGAAAACTTTATTCCACGATTTAAAAGACATGTTGCTTAATCTATTAATGTACATAGGCGTTGAGTAGGTAGGCATGTATTTGTCATTGTTTTACTATACACGTCTTGAATTAGTAAAATTCAAAGCAAATGAATTTTCAAAATATTTAATTTTCATATATTCTGATTAAATAAACTGATTGGGATAATATAAAGTACAAAGTGTTGCTCAAAGTTGACCACTTTGGTTTCTAAAAATTTTATACGAATTGTGTCAATCATTTTTACGTGATGATTGTACAAACAAAAAGCAAACAGATATACTTTCCAAAAATAATCTTAATATCTTGTCCTTCATCTCACCAATTATTTTTTTCTCCAAATATTTTCCTTGTACAGAAATGTAAAATTTACAGTTTTATTGTACGTACAAAATCCACCTACGTCTTCAAACATATGAGTAGTTAACCCACGACAAGTTTATGAAAATTTAGACTATGTAATATTTATTACGTTTTACGTCTAATTTTTTTATTAATTTGAAGTACTTGATTCATGTTAAACTTTTCATTTCAAATAATTTTGAACCAAAAATATGCTTTAATATTCTTTATTAACTTTATATCTCAATATGCCAAAGACTTGTAAATTAAAAAAATATATATTCCATTTACCAGTATGACCGGATTTGATTTTCCTTAGGTGATATTTTGTTATAATTAAATTTTTCTGGCAAAATTATGGAAATTATAAATAATCGGTGATTGCCGGATGATCGCATATTTTGCCAGTACAAAAACTATCCTATATCTTAGTTCTTAATATATTATATTAGTTAGTCGACAAAGATCAGTTTATTTTTCATATTAGAATCGTTATTAATCTAACAACATGTATATTTAGAGCAAGATAGGTCCTACATTGAGAGGTCAAGTCGAACGTCAACATCGTTTATGTTGTGAGGTTGTCAACAAAGCCTATATATATGTAATGATCTTTAATGCTCGTAGGCTATTAAACAACGATAGATGGCTCGTTTTCAGTCGTGTAATGTTGTGGTCATACACTATTTTCTCAATCGACTTAAGTTGATATCAAATTTTTCTTTTCCTAACAAGATATGTATCGCTAACAGATTTCATGGTTACTTCCGACGTATCGTGGATACAAGATAACATTCCAGTAAAACGAGTAGTCAATTATTTTTGTAATTGGCAAATGTATTACTGATTTTTTAACACGAAAGAAACAAGAACACAAGGGCAAGAATAAGGGTCTGGTAAGCAGAGTCGTGACAAGTAACAATAACTTTGATGTATTATAATCGTGTCTTATAAATATAGAACGATAACGAGATAGATAAGGGTTAGTGTACCCTAGCTAAAGCACAATCATTTATTTTTCTGGATAACGGTTTGAATTATGCTATTTTGTGCTCTGGTATATACTTGTTCAATTTAATATTTAAATAAATTGAATAAAACTACGCAAATGCGTTGACATTAATTTTTGCCGTTTCGCAAATTATTAAATATCGAAATAGTCGATTTAATATTAGCACTGAGATTATTGCGATTTATGCATTATAAATCAAATCCATAAGCCACCGGTGAAGCTATCGACTGGTTAAACAACATCGCCAGGACTTCAGCTTCATACAAACTGCAAATCAATGCCGATAAGATAAAGGTGCTTACGGCAGACAGATCGCCAACCTTTATTCACCTGGACGGTGTCTGGCTTAAACGAGTGGCTTGAACAGATCTGCAAGTATCTGGAATCGCTTTTCTAAGAGAATCAATTTACGTCCTCTGCCGACCCGAATCAGATAGGCATCTGCTGCGTTCGCCTCGCTCAAATGGTGTCTGTCAAGGAAAAAATAATACTACTACTTCGACCAAGATTCACCTGTTTCGGACGATCTTACCGATCCTTCATTACGGCTCAGAATCATTACGATCCTTCGTTACGGCTCTGTCAGAATCAACCCACCGCCTAGGATCAAATTAAGCAGCAACATAATTAGGATACGTGTTTGAAACAAAGCGGAGCACACCTAAGAAAACAAAGATTCGACTTGTATAAAGAAAAAATCAGCGGCTTCTGACGAAAATATTTTTTTTCTTGGTTTAATAGTTTAATCATTCAGAAAAGAAGATATTTGTCAATGGAAAAAAAATTGAAATCAATTAATTAGTTGGTAAAACAAAAAGTAAACAAGACTGCTAACAAAAAAAAACAGGTCTGCTGACAAGCACATATCTCTTGCAAATAAATAATATGTCTTTATAATATTTGCGTACGTATTTTTAAGCAATTCAACTATCATCATTGTGAGCTTTTCATAGGTTTTTTATTTAAGTGCCGTAACTGTCTTCTACTCATATATTTTTGTATTTAATTTTAATGCAGTTGGTAATAATTGCTCCGTCGTGCTTTCGGGGAACATCCGACGGTTTGTTTTGACGAATGTTTTTTGCACTACAATGCGCTGTTTTGCGATAATTATATGCAAAGCGTTATGTTTTTTCAGCTTGTCAGCAGACTTGTTTTTTCTTCGTACTTAACTCACACGATTAAACCAAACGACGTTATCAGAACAAGCGATCAATCTGCTATTGTCGACCCAGTCAAAGAACGCATCCGTATCTTACCAGAGATGATTTATCTGCCATTAATCTTAAAAAACGTGTAAATAATCGGACAAGTTTTGCTTTTCAGTTCGGGTGAGATACTTTTTGATAAGGATCTGAATTTGGTTTTGAAGCCCCTAAGTTCATTACCATATTTGAGTTGCTTCATTTATAAGGTTTTTAAATAATGTATATGTTCAGAGGATGGATTGGCATATGTGTTTTTAGCGGTAACATATTCATCTAATGCGTCAGTAACCTTAGTTTGAACATACATGACCACAACAATATTAATCTACCGTTATTTAGTAGTCTACTAATGGTCATTACAGAAACAGAGACACTTGTTGACACCATCATAATTCAACGCTATTGATAGTTGACTCGACCTTCTGATACATCTGATACATTGCTACTTCTGATACATCAGGTGTTTCAGAAGTAACCTGCTTAAAATTAGCTGTTGTTAATTGGTGTAGCAAGATTTCATAGGTGCTTAGATGGAAAATTAGACGATTATAATGAGTCCTTTTTTCCAGTATCCCGTTCCGTTTTCTAGATATATTATTTCTACGTTAATCCGACGGTTAGGCATCCTACAGTGCATGAACACCGGGCTGCCGCGTGGCTTATTAAAGCGATAAGACACGATGCGGTAAACCCCTTATTAGACTGTGAATACCGGGCGATTCGAGTAATCGAGTGATATTACGATTATATCTGGTGTTCAGTGTTTCTCTTAAGATTTTTGTCACGTAGATTCTAAAGTGTTAACCTACATGACAAACATCTATCTCAAAATAGTATCTCCATAATAAAGGCGCAAACGAAAAAATACCGTCTCATATTTTCGAGAGAATTCTAAAAAAATAAATGTTCAACCAAAATCTTTTTATATAAACTAAATTTTAGAAATGTTAACTGGTAGCAGCAGTTGAGAGTTTCGCGGTTTTGATAGCGATGCTGTTGTTTTCATCTCTAAACTTAGTTTGAAAACAGACAAAATTATATAATGTTAACCTCGGCATCACATAATTTAACACTAAAAAGTAATATGAATAAAATTACAGTATCTATTTATTTATGATCTCATCGTTCTTCATTTGTGGTATCGAGACTTTTATTCTGACCACTTTGCTACCAAATGCGATATTTTATTTACTATAAACTCTTATTGATATATACAATTGTTTTATTTCAATCACTGTAGTATACGAGTATAGTACAATTTGACGCAAAAATGTAATATAAATCAACTATGGATGATTTTATGGGCGACTTTGCTCAAAAGGTCACGTGGAATGAATTCCCCCACCAGTTTGTTGTTGTTGTTAACTAATGCGTTGAGCGTTCGTTATAGCGTTCAGTCGATTTTACGTGAGCTATAGATAAGACGTGCATTATATGCGTAATACAATAATCGATAAATGTTATCGGGAATTCTATATGTTTGTTTTTATGTTCTCAGTATTAGTGGTAATATGATTTCATAATTGTTATTTTGTGGCACCAATATTGACTATTCGTACACATAAATTCTTAATACTCAAATTATATATTTCTAACTTGTCCACTTTTAATGGGTAGTCCGAAAGATTGTATTTCGTTATATATTTGACTGTATTTCCCGAGTCATATTGTTGATGTTTACTGTTATTCGCTGCAGATGATCATACTGGATTATTAATGCATTTGAAGTTTTTTTTATTTAAAAATGTGTTATCGATATATTTAGGGTTGGATTGTTATTTCGTTTTGCTTCGGAGTTATCTGTTTTATTTTTGGTGCTGTAGGGGGGATTTGGTGCTTTGTCATAAGTAGGCATTTAAAGGACATTGACTGCTGTTTGTATTTTTCCGAATCGAATATTGTAATTTAGGTTTTGTTGGTGCGAAATGAGTAACTCATCGAACATGCATGCCTTCATTCACACGATTACGTCGAATGACGTTATCGGATCGGGCGATCGCGAATCTATTGTCGACCCGGTCCAAGAGTACGTTCGGAGATCCACAAGGCCCCAAGTTCACGGACGGACGGGCGGACGGGCGGATGGACGGACGAGCGGGCGGCTCGCGGCTCAACTTCCTGCCGGTCCGTGACCGTGCGTTGAACGCAGAGGTCAACACTCGCCCGCCTCGGCGACGGCCTGTTTATTGAATTAGCGGAATTTCGCGAGGTTTTTTCGCGTTTTTTTTGTTTTTGCGGTCGGCTGCGCGAAGTCGTTACTGTGTAATGAGTTGGCGGATTGGTTCGGGTTAATTGTGGGTTTGTGCTGTTTGAATTTTCGAGATCGGTTCATCGGAAGGCGTAGACGTCTGTATAATCGATTGTGGTAAATTTTCTTATGCTTTATGTTACTTTGCTTGTCTGAATATATACTTTATTTCAACTAAAGTGAATATATAGTCCAGAAACGGTGTCATATTTTAAACGCGACCTGAGCGAAGCCCTATAACTTCTGAACTTATTTTGATCTCGCTTCCAGCTTTGGGGAAAGTATTTCTTTAGAGTTTCAAATTACATAGTATCGTGTGGATCTGTTTAATCTGGTGTGTGTATATATATATATATATATATATATATATATATATATAATATATATATATATATATATATATATATATATATATATATATATATATATATATATATATATATTATCACCAACATATATATCAATGTGTACATCAGAGTCGGTATATATGTCTGCTGCGCAGGCGCGTGTATGTGTCTATTATGCGTTCTTTGTTACGTATAATTTGCATTTATTTGTATGTTTTATCTTAACACATGTAATATCAAATATATATAGAGTTGTCTTACATTATATAAGTGTTTTCTTTCAATTTATGTAGCTTATTTTCAAAGTAATTTAAATTTAAGTGCGGAGAAATGTGGACTAGGCAAAGCCACTCCTTTGAGATTTCTTGCTATAAAGAGAAAGTGTAAAAAAATACGGAAATCGGTAGAAAATTAGCGGCCTGTAAATATTACACATATGTTCAAACCTTGATTTTTGTTCATAACGATTTAACAAAAATGTCTATATTTGTAGCTTTTCTTGTTTTTTTTTCCTTAAGTTATATTTCAAAAATATTTTCTCGATTAGTTTAAAGTTGTAGCAACAGTTGTAGAACAGGCGAAGATAAATATTGATATAAATGTATTTAAATAAGCGACCCCTTCTTAATTGGTTAAATAACTCTTTCACTGGAATATTAGTATTCCGAAATTATAGTAGGATGGTTGTTCGATGTTTATAAGTATATCCAATGAATGAAATAAAGCATATCCGAAGGGTACATCACTAATAGGGTTTGATCAAAGGATGGCAAGATTGTAATGTTATGATTGAAATAATCGATATAGCATATTCGAAGGGTATATCACTAGTATGAAAATAGGGTTTGATCAAAGGATGGCGTTTGTAAAGATATGATTGAAAGAATCGATAAAGCATATTCGAAGGGTACATGACTAGTATGAAAATAGGGTTTGATCAAATATGATGGCAAGATTTTAATGTTATGATTGAAAGAATCGATAAAGCATATTCGAATGGCACATCACTAGTATGAAAATAGGGCTTGATCAAATATGTTGGCAAGATTTTAATGTCATGATTGAAAGAATCGATACAGCATATCCGAAGGGTATATCACTGGTATGAAAATAGGATTTGATCAAATATGGCAAGATTTTAATGTTGAAAGAATCGTTAAGTGTTTATATTTATTTTTTAGGCGAGTAAAATAACATGCGATTAACGATTTGATGTTTTGTTGAATATTGATATCGTGTTTCACGCGTAATCACAGGAAGCACTAATTTAATATCGTTGAATAATAGCGAATACGATTAGAAGCTACATATATTATATATCTTATTTCAATTAAATATATATATATATATATATATATATATATATATATATATATATATATATATATCGATCACAACGTGAGTGAATCAGATGACTGGACCATATTTATTGTAAATTTATTTGGATACACAAATAGTTAATAGTAAAATTTCTTAAAATAATATGACGTCCCATGATGTCATAGGACCTGGCACTATATTAGTTACCTTGCAATTGTTGTCTCGTGGGTAATGATGCTTTGGACTGCAATATTTCTATGGTAATTTCTCATGGTTTGATGGGCAATGACATGTTAGCATTTCCTTGTTTATAATCTATCTGTATGTGTAACGCGTAGCCATATTTATGGTCATGAAGCACAAATTCAATGAACATATATGATGAGAAACATACGTACGAGTTTTCCATATTCATAATTTCCGGTTGGTTTTTCTTGTAGTTTTCACATGTTTGAGTAACAAGGAAATACACAGACTCTTTATACATAGGTGAGAAATAGATGTTAAAAATATATTATGTGTTATTTACTAGGCGAATTTCGTTTCATATCTATATATATGAAACGAAGTAATATATATATATATATATATATATATATATATATATATGTTTATAATATATATATATATATATATGTATTTCTTTTTTTTAATTGACGCAATATAAACACAGACGTTGATGTTCTAGCGCGAGCAAAGGTCATCGGAATCCATCGATTGCGTCATGGCACTGTTCAAACTCGGAGATAAAGTGGTTTACGATGATTCGGTAAATAAGTCACTGATACAGATCTCGTTTGATGAATGATCTTTTTATATAGATGATGACTTAGATTAAGTGTTTAGAGAAATAATGGACCGAAATTATCTTTAAACTTTGGTATTACGTAATACGATCGATTCGATAAAATAATGTTCTGTTTCTTGTCTCGTTTCCGGAAATTTAATGAATAAAAATGATTTAAATTATGATTGAAACTCACTTTATGGTATTTATAGATAAATAGTCAAACGAGAGGTAATATTTATTGTTCAATTATAAATAAACGCATTGTAAACCGAAGTGTGACATGTAGGAATTTAATATTTTGTTGAAGGAGAAAACATGACAATATTGCAATAATTACAGTTGTAATATTTTCGTTATTCATTTCAGGACAATTTTTAATGGATAATACCCCCGCCCCCGCCATGTAACTTACAGAATAAATAAACGCATCGTAAACTGAAGTGTGACATGTAGGAATTTAATATTTTGTTGAAGGAGAAAACATGACAATATTGCAATAATTACAGTTGTAATATTTTCGTTATCCATTTCTGGAAAATTTTTAATGGATAATACCCTCGGCCTCGCCATGTAACTTACAGAATAAATAAACGCATCGTAAACTGAAGTGTGACATGTAGGAATTTAATATTTTGTTGAAGGAGAAAACATTACAAAATATTGCAGTAATTGTAGTTGTAATATTTTCGTTATTCATTTCAGGACAATTTTTAATGGATAATACCCCCGCCCCCGCCATGTAACTTACAGAATAAATAAACGCATCGTAAACCGAAGTGTGACATATAGGAATTTAATATTTTGTTGAAGGAGAAAACAGGACAATATTGCAATAATTATAGTTGTAATATTTTCGTTATTCATTTCAGTAAAATGTTTAATGGGTACTACTCCCGCCCCCCACCATGTAACTTATAGAATGACAATTTTTCAGAATTTCAGTCGCAATTAGTTTTAAAAAGGTGAATTGTGCAATGTTGCTCTCTCTATTCACTTAAAGTAGATAAAGTTCAAGCTTATGAGTACTTCATTGAAGGTTAAAGCATGACAATATTACAATAATTATAGTTGTAATATTTTCGTTATCCATTTCAGTAAAATGTTTAATGGGTAATACCCCTGCCTCCGCCATGTAACTTATAGAATGACAAATTTTCAGAATTAGTTTGTCATTTCATTGCATAGTTTTAAAAAGGTGAATTGTTCAATGTTGCTTTCTATTCGGTTAAGGTAGATAAAGTTCAGCTTTATGAGTGCTTTCTTGAAGGATAAAATATGACAATATTGCAATAATTATAGTTGTAATATTTTCGTTTTTCATTTCAGTAAAATTTTCAATGGATAACCCCCGGCATGTAACTTATTATAGAATGACAAACTTTCAGACTAACTTTATCATTTCATAAGTCCTCCTATCGCAGTTGCAATTAGTTATACAAAGGTGAATTGTGTAGTGTTGCTTTTTATTCGGTTAAGGTAGATAAAGTTGTATTTAGTTTTAAAAAGTTGAATTGTACAATGTTGCTGGAGATGTTGGAAAAGATCAATAATTTTTGTCACGCATCTTAAAATTATATTGAGGATTCAATATGCAGTAAAACAACCTGGAAATGTCGAAACTATGGAAGAGAAGTGTATAAGGAATGAGGTTTTTGCATGCCCTCCATATAATGGAAAACAGCATAATTTTAAGACTGAAAAGACAATTTCACTAAAGAGTAGTAATGTATCGAAGCCATGCAACACGCTCCTCTATGAAATAATTCAGTATTGATATATCGAAACCGTGCAATACGTTCCTCGATGAAATAATTCAGTATTGATATATCGAAGCCTTGCAATACGTTCCTCGATAAAATAATTCAGTATTGATATAACGAAGCCTTGCAATACGTTCCTCGATGAAATAATTCAGTATTGATATATCGAAGCCTTTCAATACGTTCCTCGATGAAATAATTCAGTATTGATATATCGAAGCCTTGCAATACGTTCCTCGATGAAATAATTCAGTATTGATATAACGAAGCCTTGCAATACGTTCCTCGATGAAATAATTCAGTATTGATATATCGAAGCCTTTCAATACGTTCCTCGATGAAATAATTCAGTATTGATATATCGAAGCCTTGCAATACGTTCCTCGATGAAATAATTCAGTATCGATATATCGAAGCCTTGCAATACGTTCCTCGATGAAATAATTCAGTATTGATATATCGAAGCCTTGCAATACGTTCCTCGATGAAATAATTCAGTATTGATGTATCGAAGCCTTGCAATACGTTCCTCAATGAAATAATTCAGTATTGATATATCGAAGCCTTGCAATACGTTCCTCGATGAAATGAATTATTTCATCGAGGAGCGTGTTGCCTGGCTTCGATACATCAATACTGTATTATTTTATCGAGGCGCGTCTTGCATTACTTCGATACATCAATACTCTTTAGTGAAACAAAAATTGTTATTTTACTTCTGAAAAAGGACAGTTGCATTTTTTAGAACATTATTTACAATTTGGAAATTAAAGAATAAAACACTTGAAAAGAATCAAATACAGTTCAAAGCGCTCCAACTTGACTAGAATATTGTAATTCTTGAGACCTGTGTAGAGGTTTGATCCATTCACTGATCATTTTAGTTCTTTCTTTTTAATTATGTAGAAATATTACAGTACAAAATGTTAGAGATATATGTCTATTCAAAATATCATGCTAAATAAATTTATCAAATTAAACTGATCAGAGTTTATTATTGACAGTGTTCATGACTTAAAATTATTTTTAAGTTGACTCCCACTTTATTGTTCCGTTTCTCTCTTCATTAAATGACAAAGTGACTGATATATATTTTCTGTATACGTCATGTTACGTATGCATGGTCAGGAAATTTTCCAGATATATTTTTGTGAGG
Organism: Druceiella hillmani; assembly: GCA_039881145.1. Classification (NCBI taxonomy): domain Eukaryota; kingdom Metazoa; phylum Arthropoda; class Insecta; order Lepidoptera; family Hepialidae; genus Druceiella; species Druceiella hillmani. Next base: position 8,610,356 of record JAYKKI010000062.1, read on the forward strand.
ACACATTTTAATGACCGGGCTTTTAATGCGTCCATCTTTCTGTACCGTCATCATATTTTGTATGACACTTATTACTTGTAAGCTGGCACTTGACATGAACGTTTAAATATTTAGGTGTTCTGAATTTAATCATATTTTTTTGTATTTAGCTGAAACATTTATGAATATGTAAATCTTTTATTATCATAAATTATGAGCTACTTTTATAATTTCAAGGTGACCGATCAGTTAAGGTAATTTTGACTCGATGTAATTTTTGGTTCATTATAAATTTAAATTCGTTAATCTATATAGTATTACTGTACCAAATATTCATAGCTAGTTTGGCACAAATTCTTTTTCGTTTTTTTTTTCAAATTAGTCATTTTATATTTAGGAATAGACTTCTACTCATTTATTTTTCTCTCTTGTTACAGTCTGCTTTACGGAGACTGCAAAGATACAAGTACACTCCAAAAGATCTAATTTCCGTAGAATTTGTTACTGTTTTATTCGCTTCAAGCCCACGAAACATCTAATGACCTTGCGTTCATTTGCTTAAACCCGTTGCGCTTAAATAGTTCATATCGTAGTTTGGGAAGCAAAACTGATCACGTCCATTAAGGTTAATTTTAATGGCGAACTATTTCTATTATTAGAACCTAATTTTTGAAATGTTATCGATATTTTTTTCAGTGCACTTTTTTTTCTTATTAATTTTAGAAGAAACATTTTTGTGTGTCTTACAGACCTTTTAATGATACACATCGCTATTTGGGAGGCAAAACTGACTATATCCATTAAGGTAATTTTAAAGGCGAACTATTTCTATTATTAAAACCTAATTTTTTAAATGTTATCTTTTTTGTGCGAATTTTTTTGATAATTATATTTAGAAACGAAATTTTGTTATTTTTAGGGTTTATAAAAAAATTGATCTAGCGTTCATTTGTTTTAACCAGCTGCGGTATATGTCTCGCTGAGTTTTTATTTATAGATATCGCCATTTGGTAAGCAAAACTGACTATCTCCATTAAGGTTTAAAGGCAAACTATTTCGGTTAATAGAATCTAATTTTTGAGATATTATCTTTTTTTAGTTACTTTTTTATTAATTTTAGAATTTAAATTTGTTATTTTTAGTATTTATAAAATTTATTTAATTAATACAAATTGAATTAATTATTATTGAATTAATACAAATTTTTTTTAATTTATTGAAAAACAATTTTTGATTTGGTTAATATTATTCATTCGGTATGTAATTTTCGTATATATATATATATATATATATATATTATATATATATATATATATATATATATATATATATATATATATATACACATATATATATATATATATATATATATATATATATATATATATATATATATATATATATATATATATATATATATATCTTTATTGTATACAAGCATTGATAACCACTTTTTATAATCTGCGTTTTAGTGTAAAACAATCATCTAAAATAAGTTGTGGCCATTTTCCCCAAAAATAAGCTTTTTGCTTCCATATCCGTTTCAACATATTGGAAGGAGCTTTCAAAAGCAGCCGTCTCTATAAAAATTGCGAAAAAATCACAATACAACCAGTTGCACGTTCATTCTTATTCAGCAAGTTAGCCATAGAAACTTGAATTTAACTTAATATTTGAAATTATCACTTCATAGACTATCTGATATAGATTCATTAGAAGTAAAAATTGGTCCTCTTTGGTTAGCGTAATGGTTAGATTTAATTCTCAACATTAACAGTTTTATTATTATTATTATTATTAAAAGCGTCGAAAATATCGTGACTACTTTGGCAAGTTTTTATGGTCTGAATTTTCCAGTGTGGTGTCGTCTGCGTGCTAAGGCACGATCGTTCTTCATTATTTTATTAATACAGGCAACTAATACAGATACTTGGATGCAAGACAAAGTGTAAATTAGACGAGATTTTTGAGAATTAATAAAATTATTATATATTTTATTTATAAAAAAAACCCATGTCCATCTTACAGGTTACCCCAAAGCGCTGGACATGTGCAAGCACTAAAAGTGCAACAGTTTTCAATACACCTAATAAAATAGAAAAAAAAACGCACATTAATTTAAATTAAACAAGAAATACCCAGTAGGAGTTGGTTGGTATTTCATGTTTGATAATCGAAATTCAATAGCGGTTAATAAAGCAGAAAAAAATAGCAAGATTGGACGCCCCCCGCAAAACTGATGAGTGCTACAAGATATTCGTTCGTGCTCTAGGCAAGTTAAATAAACTATGACTCCGTCCTCTCACGTAATAGTCGGGAGCATAAAATTTTATCAAAGCCAGGACCCCTCGGGATTTAACAACATAATATTTAATTAAAATCTACATCAGTATATAAGTTACGTCACGCGGAGACCATAAGACTAAAAAGAGGAACAAATTCACAATATACCCACTTTCACGGGAATCTTGAGAAAGTTGCCTAATAAATCCTAGCATTCTGTAGGCCTTCTGACATGTTTCAATGATATGTTCGTGAAATGTTAGATGGCTATCCATAATCACACCGAGATCCCGCACGGACGATACCTTTCGAGCGCTGTTCTATTAACTTACCTATAATTCTGCATAGGCTTTCCATAAGCACACTGAGATCCCGCACGGACGATATCTTTCGAGCGCCGCGGGAATAAGTCATAATTGCACATTTCTCACATTAAGTTGTAAATTGTTGCTCAGACTCCATTGAAATACTTAGTCGATATCACTTTGGAACAGCACACAATCAGGTTGCTTTTCTGCCATCGAGAATATTTTTACTCAAAACTTTTGCTTTTCCTAATTTTTTTATTCAGTTCTGTACCTACGTATCTTATTTTTATCTGGTACTAGTGTCAGCGAATTTTCAGCTACTGTTTGTTATTAGTAAATATTAAAACTTATAAGGTAAACAAAGAACTGTTTCCATTTGAGCCATGTAACGTCCACTAATATGGTAATAAATGTAACAAGGAGATTATATATACTATTTTCATCTTGACGGAATATCATGCTTTCAGGAATTTAGGTTAGCAAAAATGTGTTTACTTCACCCAAAGCAGTTTCCAAAGAGGGTTCTTACTAAAGGGAGGTATCCTGGATGCAAAAAGTTCAAAAGGCATATTTAATTTTCAGAAAAATTAAAGGTACAAGATAAATACATATTTAAATTTCAGAAACTAGCAAAAATTCTTCTGACGCCAAATAACCCACGACGAATTTTGATATTGGTGCTTGATATTGTTTTCTTTTTATGTTGGACGAAATTCTGAACCAAAATATATCGTTGGTATTTTCGAAAATGGACCAAACTTATGTTACTATCGTGGTCATTTTCATCATCAGCTATTCGAGTTCTAGTATCGGACATAACTCCATATGCTCCTAGCTGTGTTCTCGCGAATAGAGTATTTGCCAACCGATGTCCGAAAGTCACTGATTTGTCTGCTTTTCGGTTTACTAGATTTTCGAATTCCGGCTTGGAATCTCCGTTCTACTAGTCTCCGATTTCATCACTAATAGCCAATATCATCCTTAAACTTTCTTTATTTTATAGGCTAAAATTTGAAAAAGTATTAATAAGAAAATATAGAAATATGTTTAATGTTTAAGATATCATAAAAATCGATGGAGCATGGTACTTATGGAATTTATATTTAATCAGATTTTAAGAATTGATTAAATATAAATCTCAAAATTTATATTTAATCAATTCTTTTACCCTTGATGTGATTATTTTATACCATTCTTTAGGTAGTGAAGATTATACTATATAATATCCATACAATTAATTTTAGAAGAGACGACAAATACGGTTGGACAAAGATGAGTCAAGCCTTTAAGATATGGGGCAATGTTCGTTGTACCTTGAAAAAATATATTTTTCGCTTCGCTTCCATTAGCGCTGTAAAAGCGTGATTTAAATGAATATTGAACGCTTAGCAACTCCAATCGGAAAGTAGTAAAACTGGAACGTAACGCCGAATAGATAATTGAGGCCGCCTCCTTGACATTCGACCTTCTTGAACGAAACGCGAAAGTAAAAAGGCAGCCGGAAGGCATATTCTGTTAATGTAATAATATCAATTTTGACAGCTATGGAAGGGGAAAGGTAGTGTTTGTCTGTCCTGCTGTTTGATGCAATAATATAACTTGTACGCAAATTACAATCATTTGTATGTCTTTTCCTTTTGCATTTTTACTTCAAATGCATCGGGTATTGCACAATCAAGAATGTAGTTGCATCTATTTCGTTATATCTATTACGGATGTCTTCAGACTACGTGGTTAATGTATCCGTGTCGGAATTGATGTCTTTCTTATTCCCAAGTTTTATGTTACGACATTATTTAATCTAACGCTTTGCCAACTGTGTCTAAATGTTAATTATGTTTTGAGGATAACACATTGACACTTTTATTTTAGTGATTTGATGACCTATCTGAAGACTTGTTAATTTTTCATTGTTAGAAATTCAGTTAAAAATTCCTACATATATATATATATATATATATATATATATATATATATATATATATATATATAATACAGTTACTACTTATGAGGTTGGTAAACAAATGTTTTCCAATTGTTATTATTTGAGAATTGTTCAGCCAAGAAACGAAGATCGTAAGCTTGTATTTCAAAGTAGTAAAAATTTTTTTTTGATTACTTAAATTGAATAAATTATAACATTAAAAACGTTTAAAATAAATATATCGTATCTAGGACTTTTCATTACAAAATTATAACGACTTAAAAACTGACGAACTACTTACTATTCGCATGAAAACGCCCCATACAAAACACAACTGGCTTATGACGTCACTGGGCCGTATTTAGCATCAATTATAAGAGAGCTTATTAAATATCTTTAGTATCTAGTTAAATATTGCGTTTAAGTTACATATTGCATATTAACATTTTCTCATTGTTTTGTGTGGAAATTCAATTCATAATAAGTTTTTCCATTTAATGAAAAAAAATTGACACTTTTTCCTATTTAGAAGTTTTGATTAATTGTCTGTTATATGGATTATTTTTTTCATAACACATTGTTTTTAAACCTACTCTACAGTTTTAAAACATTTTTACAAAAAATATCAACATCAGTCAAATATACTATTGTATTTATTTAGATTGTGCCTAAATTTGTTCTCTATTATTTTATTTTTATTTTCATATCTCGTTTGAATCGTTTGTAGTAAAACGACTGAGTTGTTTGTAGTAAATCCATTGAATCACTTACAGAGATGCTGTATATATACTCCTACTTACGAATAAACGTATACTGTCACACCAAATAATCTCTTTCGTGTTTTACTGCTGCCGAGGAAAGAACTAACGTCGTTTTTTTTGTTAATTTTGAGTATTTTATCTATCATTGTTATTGCTTTCTCTTTATTTTTATATGCGTTTGATTGTTTTGTATAACGAGCTTTTTACCCGGCCACATATCTACAAGCTTGCTCGACGAATTTTGATTTAATCCAATTAAAAGTGAAAATATGGACGGAATATTACCTAGGAATTCCGGAGAAAATGAAGAAAATTGAAAACAAAAATTAGAGTTTCTTAAGGACTATGTAATAATAATAATAACGGCATGATTTTTTATTGGCATAGTAACTACATGATTTGTTATAGAATAAGGCCAAATACAACATAGAAATATTGAAAACAATTGAATGTATGTAAAAGACACGTGTTATCTGAAACAAAAATGAATTTTTTCGTTTTTTTGTTCTGAAATATTTTTACAATTGTTTTTTTTACGAAGTTTTTTTTTACGATTTACTTTAGGCATAAGTGTATAATTAATATTATTGCAAGTTTTATTTGTTTACGATTATGACATGAGCGTTGATTTTAGTTTTTTGTCTGTTCCGAAAAGGTCTTCACGGTTGACAAATATAGTGACAAAGGCCCTCATCACATTGCAATTTTAAACATTTGCAGTGTATTTAGAATAATAAAATTTGTTGTACAGAAATAGTAAAGGTCTGTCCATTATAAAAACTGTCTACTCTGAAATATTTAAATTTGTTATATTGTCGTATTTTTCTTTAAAAAGAAGGAAAATGTAGGTCTTTAGTGTAAACACCGTTTGAAGAAATTTCTTAATACTTTTTATTAAATTATTGTCATATACATTTTGATGGAAACATTATTTTTTAGAAGCGGCTTTCAGAGTTCCAATGAGGATTGAATATTTTATGTATCGTTTCTATGTACCATCAGGGATGATCAATTATTTACGATTAAACTGTTTTTGGTCACTTTTTCCTATATGATTGTTCACAATAATACGTGTCGACTTCTCAACCTTTTGGCAAATGATATTTTTGTGACCATGACTATAATTGGATTTCCGATGGCTATATTTAGATTGATTTTATTTAGATGATTCTAAACTAATAATGTATAATATTGTGATAGAAGTCTTTGTTTGCATAGTAATATACCGTTTACACTATATCGAATTTCTCAGTAAAAATCAATACGTAAAACATATTTGTTTAATTCTCTCTTAACGCAATATGGCGATAGGTACTGTATCTAATACTCCGAACTCTAAGCTAATTGAAGATTCATCACAGACTTTGAAATAAATAAAATGAATAATGAATATTGTTTTAAAGGCTTTCTTGAATTCGCACTAAGTCTAAATGGAAAATATTCAAATTGAATTTATTTATGCAAAGTCTAATAATTGAGTTGTTTTTGTTTTGTCTATATTATTGTTTGTTTTAATACCTATCTACACTGAAAATTAAATCACTGAATATTGTTTGAACTTCATTGGTTACAACGAATATTGTCAGTAGAAACATTAAATATTGCGGAAAAGGCAAATTCTGTATATCAATGGGCAAACGTGATGAATTTATTCTAGATACAATTTTACTACTAAAAATTCGCTTGAATCATGATTTGAAAATCTAATTCAGTCTTAAATATTTTAACTAGATCCTCATAACTACTCTATTCAGTATCTTTCTCTTGTTCTCTTTCATCGAGTTTTCATTTCGTTTTAATTAAAATTTAATACTTGTTTCTTTCATTGCGTACTTCACTTTATCCAATATTCTGAAACAAAGTGTTTCGTTAGTGACTAACAAATATGTTGTAGGTAGGAGGAAATAAATTAATAATTTCTTGTACGCCCACGAATGTACTAACGTTAGTTCGGTTTCGTTATAAATGAATATCGTACTGTTTTGTATAATTTCGTATGACATTTGAAATAAGCTTTTCCATTTAAATTTTAATTTAGTTTTTGCCGCTTTGTACATAGAAACGATACATAAAGTGTTCAATCCTCGTTGGAACTCTGAAAGCCGCTTCTAAAAAATAACGTTTCCATCAAAATGTATATGGCAACAATTTAATAAAAAGTATTAAAAAAATTCTTCAAACGGTGTTTACACTGAAGACCTACTCTTTCCCTCTTTTTAAAGAAAAATGCGACAATACAACAGAGTAGACAGTTTTTATAATGGACAGACCTTTACTGTATCTGTACAACAAATTTTATTATTCTAAATACACTGCAAATGTATAAAATTTCAATGTGATGAGGGCCTTTGTCATTATATTCGTCTACCGTGAAGACCTTTTCGAATCAGACAAAAAACTAAAATCAACGTTCATGTCATAATCGTAAACAAAGAAAACTTGTAATAATATTAATTATACACTAATGCATAAAGTAAATCGTAAAAAAAACTGCGTAAAAAACTCTTCGTAAAAAAACAATTGTACTAATACATTCATTTTTGTTTTAGATAACACGTGTCTTTTTCATATACAATATCTGGCAATTTGCTATCTGCTATATAATATATTATTTAATATACATATATTATTTTATAATTTCTGTCTAAATCAGAATTGTTATTTAATCTATATATGCTTTGCAATTGATTCCAAATTATGAGTGATGTTTCTTTTTTAATATCGATATCGCATTGTATGTAATATGTGGAAAAATGACATCACTTTTAAAAAGCGCACAATGTTGCCTCGGTTTATTCCTTGATTACAACATTGATGCCATAACATTAAATGGAAAGGAAGTAATGTGTTATTATTGTACCTACATGTTACCAATATACATATATTTTTATACTGACCAAACTGCAAATTAAATGGCTCCTCAATGTTTTTTAAAACCGGACTATCTTAGTAAGTTTATATTGTTTGTTATTATGTTTCCTGAGAGGCCTTTATCCGAAAAAAATACTCGGTCAAGCCCGGCGCCAGTAGCCTAGTAACAGATAATAATACATAACATCAGGCCTGAGAGAACGGGCAATTCGCGCACATAATACATTTAACCGGATTAGTAGTGAAAGTGGACCGCCGGGGGCCGCTCTCGTTCGACGCTCGTTGTGTAACGTTGCGCGCCGTATAATGATACCGATTGAGTTGCCTTTTATATGGAGTGCGATATCGATGTCGGCAAGCGTCATTGAGGATTAGACAGAAAAATTTCACGATTTAAAACCTAGCATGTTACTCGATTGCATTTAAAAAGTAGAACAGTTCCAACGAGTCAGATTCCAACGAGAATGGGGTACGATTCAGTCTATAGAATTTGATTTAAAAGTGTGATATAAATAATTTTCATCAGGTCTTTAACCAAGTATTTTTAATTTATATTTGTTTTAATGATATTTAGGCGCAGGTAAATTATATACCACTTGCTGTTATTTGCTCAGTAGTTTAATCGAAAATTAGTTGACATAATATTTGATATACCATAATAACGCTGATTGATGTACGTTTTATACAGAATGTGAAATCGGTAGTAGGATAAAGTTTATAATGTCTTATTTCATATGAATTGGAAAACATATTAGTATTCAATGAACTGTTAGGTATTTAAGATTTATTATAAAATTATTGATGGTATGTCTGTACGTATTATTAGTACAGTTAGCCAATGTATCTCATTAAGAGGAATATTTGAATCCCATTCATAGTATTATATTGTGTATCGTAAAATGATGACAATTGACATATATGTTATATAGAATAAGTGATTGTTAATGAGCGCATTTGGAGGTTGTTATATTATGGCTATTGTACACACTATCATTTTCTAATATTTGTGAATATTGTGACTATTTTACCTTTATATTAAAATATATAAATTGCACATGTTTTTTTATGTCAGTGTAATACGATAACGTCTTACATTTATCCATATTTTTATACCTTACATTTTTTTCCTTATGTATCTTAATATAAGTTTTGTTACGTCCACCCGTACTATATATTATTGGTAAAGTTAACCAATATATCTCATTAAGATATTATTGGATAACCGTATTATTGATAAAGTTAACCAATATATCTCATTAAGAGGAATATTTGAATCTATTATTGATAACCGTATTATTGGTAAAGTTAACCAATATATCTCATTAAGATATTATTGGATAACCGTATTATTGGTAAAGTTCACCAATATATCTCATTAAGAGAAATATTTTAATCTATTATAGATAACCGTATTATTGGTAAATTTAACCAATATATCTCATTAAGAGGAATATTTTAATCCCATTCATAGTATTATATTGTGTATCGTAAAATGATGCCAATTGATCTATATTTTATATAGAATAAGTGATTGTTAATGAGCGCATTTGAAGGTTGTTATATTATGGCTATTGTAAACACTATCATTTTCTAATGTTTTTGAATAGTGTGACTATTTTACGTTTATCTCAATGATATAAAATGTTATTATACAATAGCGCATGACTAATAAGAGTGTTTGGAATTCGTTTTATATGGAATACGATATCGATATTGCTGTAAAACGAGGCATATAGTCTAAAATTGTTTATTCGGAATAATTATAAATATCAATAGGGTAAATATTTATAACGTTTTGATTTTTATAAGAAAACTGCCAAATCGATTTCAATAAAATTTTGGATAATTTAAAATTGAAAACAATCCAGACGTAATAAAAATTCTACATGTTTTTTTATGTCGGTGTAATATGACAATGTCTTACGTTTATCAATATTTTTATACCTTACATTTTATTTCCCTTGTGTATCTTAATATAACTTTTGTTACGTCCACCCGTATATTTATTCTAACCTCGTCTCTTTAGTCTTCCTGTTGTAATAAGTTTTCCATCTGTATCATTTTTAAAGTCATTTCCTCTGTATGAGTTCCAAATCACCTTGTGTCCTCGAAATAAAAGTATTAAAAATATAACACTATAGTTAGGCTAATGTCTTAAAAATTAATTCAGTTATTCTTATAACAAATTTTATAAATGTTCGCTCCATATGGTTAAAATTTACTTGTAAATATAACGCGATATAAATATAAGTACATTCGTATCTTGGTCGGCTAGCCTAATGCATCGAATGCAACCTATAAATCTATTAAGTACTGCATATACGTACCAGACAGATTGAAAGATGTATGCATATTTGGTGTGCAATTCTAACTGATCACCTGGAAACATTAATCTAATAACCGTACGTCGATAAATATGTCACAACACTACAGGCGTTGTCGGACATATATTTTATTCGCTGGCAAGATTGTTGTGAAACAGCGCGGTTTGAAATGATAAGTAATTGTTTTAAGTTCAGCACACGGTTTGGCGCGCCGTATCACCTCGTTTCGGTGAAGGGAAGTTGAGTTTTGCAATGCCAGCTCTATCGTCTGTAACAGCGGTCTTATTCGGCGCCATTATTGACGCCATCTTGGATCCGCCATATTAGATCCGCCATATTGAATACGCCATCTTGACATTTTAGTTCACGTTCTAATTTTTAATTGTCAAGGTCGTGGTCAATATACTTTTTTTAATAATTTTAATTGAATTCCATGTGAAGCGTTGGAGCAATTTTTTTTCTATTCATTTTCGGATTGATTTATCGTCAAAATGATTAATTGGTAAGCATTATTATGTAAGACAGAGTGAGGCAAAAAATGTTATTGATCTCGCAACTGTCGAATTGTATTATTTCATGCGGTCGTTTGCGGCATTGTGTTGGAGTCAATTAGCGAATGTAATTTTGAGAAGGCATTGACATATTTAAGTTGTCTTTTGTGATATCTTATTGAGGTCGAAACCGTCTCGCTTTTATGCATCTTTGTGTGCTATTACCCCCTGAAATTTGGTATTTACCGAAATTAATATGAAGATAATTCGTTGTTTCATCATATTGTTTATAGCTAGTGTATTGGTTAATAAAGGTATTGGCAATAAATTTACTTTTTTTATAGACGAAATCGGGTATATAATTATGCATAATGGATGTTAAATATAAATAAATACTTTTATGGTAATATGGTAATTGACGACATTTAGAAATCATTTTTATTTTTAAATACAACTGCGACACTTGAAGTATGTGGATAGATTTATTTGATTTATTTATTTATGTACGTCAATGTATATAGTTGATACATATGACGGACTTATCGCTACGAGAGCGATCTTTTACAGTCAACTAGAATACCAGTCCAATCCCAAAAGCATCAGTTTTTACATTTCGCCTTTCTATATGATGTATTTGTATTTCCGATCGTTCGAATCCTTAGAATTTCATCATGTCCGTTCGCCCGTCTGTCACGCTCTTGCAATTTCTACAGATGCATTTTTTGTGCATGATTTTTTTGCTCGTAGATATTTCATAAAGAAATCTCAGTTAATACTTAATAAAGTGTTAAAAAAAAATTCGCTCTGCATCGCAATATCCGTTACGATGTAAACAGGGCTTTAAATTTTTGGGACTTAGTTTTTTTTGGATAGTACATGTAAAATTGATTTGAAGTTTTATGTAATATTTTTATGCTGCGTTTACGAAATATTAAGTTGCCAGAATTACGTTCAATGCCCTCCTCCCCATCCATCTAATTTTTCCGTCATTGATTTGAAAAAATAAGAAAAGTTCTAAATACTGGCTAGCATTTGATTAGAACTTTGAACTAAAATTATTTCGGTTAGCTTGCATCAATAATTTCAGAGCACTTAGCAAGTTTTATTTAATTTCGAGCACTTCGCAAGTTTTATTTAACTTGGAGCACTTAGCAAGTTTTATTTAATTTTGAGCAATTAGTTTTAATTGCCAACTCAAAAATTAGTGATTTTTTTTAATTGTCTATTGTTGTGGCTCTTTTAATTTCGGTATTAGAAGTATATTATAAAAATTTAATTGGTGATTTTTTTTTCGTATCCGATTTAAAAATGAAGTGAAACTTGTAGAAATTAGGTCGAAAATAAAATTAAATTTTGTATTTAAACCAGATAATGGATTTGAAAATCACTTTAATTGTATCAGAGCATTTGTTAAGTTTCTCTTATGAACGTGGTATATAATCCCTGAAATTTGACATTTAGTTAAATTAATATGAATATAGGTAATTTTTTGTTTCTATAATATAGGTAATTTTTTGTTTCTATAATATAGGTAATTTCTTATAATTTGTTGAATGATACTCTCCTCAACTTAATAATTGTAATTTAGTTAAATACATTTAGTATCGTTTAAATAAAAACAATATGTAAATCTAGTGAATGCCAATAATTTTATAAGACCTAGAAGCGTCAGATCCTGGTGTCGTTTTGTCAGGTTTATTAATTCTTTTTAAAACTAGCGACTCGGTCCGGCTTCACACGGGTTGAAAAGGAAAATCCTGTGGAGTTTTTCTGACTTAATCAGGTGGGCCAATTTTTGTTTATTGTTCGTTTACCAACATTACATGTTCTATAATTTAATTTAATGTATTACATTTCTGAATATTTAATGTATTGTACAAATATTTATATAACATTGAGGATATATGTACGTAAAATATTATTTTGATGTGGGAATGTCAGAAAACAAGTTAACATAATAATTAGAAAACTCACTCACTGCGTCTCACTTGACTTGTTCTGTTTTTCCCCGTAGGAATAAAGAAATAAATAAATTTACATAAAACCTCCATTAGTTATAAATCTTTGGGATTGTATTAAGTAACTATATCTGACGTAATGGAGTAATAGTCTATTTATCAGACTGTTGTTTAGAGCTTGTAGGTTAGACCAAAACACGACTGATGTGGATTTTTTTCTGAATTTTTTAATTTACAAAACAACGTTTTACAAAATTTTAGTATAGTTTTGGAATAATTATAGAATAATTATTCCAAGAGAATCAACAATCAGAAGACGTACATTTATAGACAAACCTAAAATATTTCTTTAAATACAACATTCATTACTTCTACCGGATTAGATGCAAAACAAACGTGACAGGGCAACGCAAAATTGGCCTTGTGAAAAATATTGCACGCTGAGATTAATTCCAGCAACGTCTAATATCTGGCCTTGTGCTTTATTTATTGTCTTTCCAAATGCTATCTGCTAAAAAATAACATACAACACTGTCATACAAAACGAATATGCCTCTACCGATATTCTAGCGATTTACGCAACACAAACTAATCAAGACCCAACCTAAACCAGATTTACGCAACCCATACCAGCCCTTTATTTATTGCCATTTCAAATACTAGCCGCTAAAAATGACATACAACACTTTCATACAAAACGAATATGTGACTTTCGATATTCTAACGATTTACCCAGCACACACTAGTCAAGTTCCAACCCATACCAGATTTACGCAACCCATATACCAGCCCTTTATTTATTGCCATTTCAAATACAAGCCGCTAAAGATGACATACAACACTTTCATACAAAACGAATATCCGACTTCCGATATTCTAAGGATTTACGCATCTCACATTAGTCAAGTCCCAATCCATACCAGATTTACGCAACCCATACCAGTCCTTTATTTATTGTCAGTCCAAATGCTAACTAACCGTTTAAAAAAAATGCCAGCCACGCTGTCGTACAAAACAAATAAGCGACCTCCGATATTCTAACGATTTACGCTGCCCATAGCTGTCCAGCGTTCAGATGTCATGGTTTTTTCCGTTTTACTCGACAATTTTTATTACAATTTGGCCAAATTACACGAAATCTTCATAAATTTTACCCCTAAATTTACCCCTAAATCAACCATTTTATTTTTGAATATCTATTGAATAAAATTTTTAATAATTTTAATAAAATATTTTTATTTTCATTTTAAGAAAAAATTCAAATAACATTGGCTTGCGCTTGAATGAAGATAAAGTAAGAAATTGTGTAGATAATCCATTTTTCGCTTAAGAGGAATTCGATAGAAATTAATTTTTTTAATTGGAATTTGTTATTGATCCACTCGCAACTTGTACATAAATTAGTTCAAAATTAAGTGGCCACAGGGTTAATTTCACAATGTGTTCCATATTTACAATTTAGGTACCGAACATTGGTAACTCATCAAAATAGGCTAAATTTTAGTATTGCTTTTAATGTTATATAGCTTGCATGATAATTGGGTATTTAACTAAATTTTTTAATTAAATTTTTTTTTAATAATCTTAAAAATATACCGAGTTATAAAAGTTTAAATTTAATCTTTAGACAATGACGAGAATGCTGTGTTGTGAGGTCATTTTCAATATTGCACATTATATTCTACAAGAGGAAAAGAGACAGGCATGTACCCAACCCTATCCGTATCTTCAAAGTTAGAAGCCTATAACTGGCTTATTTTTCAATCAATTTTTGAATTTCTTTCAAGACTGATGTTTAATTAACTTATATCTCACAATATTGTACGAAAAATATCAAAATTTAGAATGAGTCAACTACCGTATTGAATCTGTGTTCACATATTATGTAACCGTTTTTCTAACCATTAAACATAGACGTATTTACGATGGGTCTTCTAATTGGTTTTGCTAATTTAAGTAATAATTTCGTAAAATCCAACTCAAATGAGCTTGTCTTTCTATCTAAAAGATTACATAAGCCTCACGTTGTCGGGGCGACGCATTGGCAGTTTCTTGCCGCGTTTATCTCGACACGATATCGTTCTGCAATTTGAGCCTCTCGTAAAACGCGAACGCCGATTTATGTCCAGGTACGTACGAAGACATTGTTGTGCGAAGCGAATCGCATGCCCGCCCTCCCTGTACGTACGTACATAAAGAAACACACGCGATCGTAAGGAAAAAAGAATTTCAAAACCAATCTCGGGCGGGCGTAAAAGTAAAATCGACTCGAATTACGCGCCGAAAGAGAGTTGCGAAGCGCATTTTCACGGTGTCCTGAACATTTTCACAGCATCCTGATGAAAGAGAGGTGAGAGCCGCTCGCTTAGCTTAAGCGCTCCGAGGTGAAAATTCAATAGTGCCGCGGAAAAATGTCCCTTTGAAGATGGGGTCGGACATCTTGACTTCTAAATGAAGCATTGTAGTGCGGTCGCAATATACGTAAATGGTATGTGTATATATATATATATATATATATATATATATGTATATATATATATACATATATATATTACGTATTAAAACGTAGTAATATATAATGTGTTGGTTTCATTAGATCCCGTTGATTTTGATTACCTCCTGCCTAATACGAAGCGGAAAATTGAAAACTTATTTTATATTTTCTTCAGTTTCACTTAGCTTAGTTTAACGGCCCAAATGAAGAAATAAGTCTTAGGAAAGTGAATAATTTTCCAATCTAAATTTAAATATTGAACGGTGAAATTTGCCAAGTTCCAAAATTAAACTAATAAATATTCTATTTTGGATTTTGTCCTAAAAGATCTTCGTTTTTGATTTGCATTTTTTATAGAAATTAATTAAAAATAATTAGTTTGCAATTCAACTTTATATTATGTCTGAAGAAATTAGTCAATCTCTTGATTGAAGCAAATAAATATTCCATTTTAGGATTCTATCCTGAAAAATCTGTGGTTTTGATCTTATTTTTTTATGGAGATTAAACTAAAAATAAGCTTGAGAAATTAAAGTGAAAATACCAAACAATCCTTGAAAATGGAATAAGGTTAAATTATCGGCAGAAATAAAATTAATTCAGTGGCTTTTTTTATTTCAAATGATTATTCCTTCTATTTTTTTATTACATTTTAACTTTTTTTTTCACAGGAATAAATTGGAAGGAAAGGAATTAAATATTAAGTTTCTTCATTGTCATTTTTTTTCTTTTTAATGTAAAATATTTATCGCTCAAGTGTGGTTTAACCACTGTTTTCTTTGTTTCTTTCTTTAGGCTTTCTCCACTGTTTTCTTTCTTTAGGCGGCTAGGGTATATTTTTGACCAGCATTTTGATTTCATTACCATTAACTGTCCGTGTTATAACTGAAAATATTTCATAAACTTCATTTTCAAGGCGTTATAAATCTTTTTGTTTTTCTCTGATTTTTTTTGCAGATTTATGAAACGATTTTAAGAATTTTTGGTAGAAAATAGTAAAATAATTTCTCTGTTTTATTAGAAAATCGCAGGAAATTCTCAAACAATTTCATTAATTTTTTTTTAATTTAGAGAAAATTATAGAGATAGGGAGAAAACAGTGTTCGATCTTCACGCGCATTTAAAGTAATACTTTTATTTATTATATTTTATTTATAATTTTTATAAAATAATATTTTCATAAATTCTCATTATCGTATTATTAAGGCGAGTGAGTTTATGTATATATCTTTCTAAACTGTCCATGTAACCCATTGACTTCGTTACTAATTGTTTCGAAACATTTCATACGTAAAGATAAATATATATCGTACTACGACTTTTGAGCAAAATGAAATCTGAAACAAACAAGGCTTAATTTGCCGGAAGTTTTCCTTTCACAGAAGTGCTAAGTGATCGACAGCGGATGGGGAAATTATCCATCGCACCCTGTTCTTACTACCGCTGTGTTTCACTTTTAGTGACGGTTTCATTTTTCAGCGTACGAACTTACAGTACTTCATAACTTCGTTGTTTCTTTGTTCATATTCAATATATTCGCCTGAATCAAGCAAATATTATAAGGAGTAAGACTCTTTTAAATACTAAGAATCATATACCGCTGGCGAAAGACTGCCATCTCAGATCTTAAAAAAATATAGGGCCAAGGTGAAAAATTGCGAAAATTATTCAACATTATTTCACCCGAAATTAGAAATAACGACATGAACTGTGCCTATTAGACGACCTTGTGGAAAACGACAACACGTTTGTATGTCATTATAAATTATTTTATTCATGCAAACTCATGTTTGGGAATTATTAAAAATAAAAATGTTATTGCATCAAGTATATTAACGTATCAGTTAACGTCATTAAATGAAAATATACCGTGTTCGAACTACGTGACAATATATAAATATATAAATATATATATATATATATATATATATATATATTTATGTATATATATATATATATATATATATATATATATATATATATTTATGTATATATATATATATATATATATATATATATATATATATATATATATATATGTATATATAAATTATTCAACATTAGTTCACCCGAAATTAGAAATAACGACATGAACTGTGCCTATTAGACGACCTTGTGGAAAACGACAACACGTTTGTATGTCATTATAAATTATTTTATTCATGCAAACTCATGTTTGGGAATTATTAAAAATAAAAATGTTATTGCATCAAGTATATTAACGTATCAGTTAACGTCATTAAATGAAAATATACCGTATTCGAACTACGTGACAATATATAAATATATAAATATATATATATATATATATATATATATATATATATATATATGTGTGTATATATACATATATATATATTTTATGTATATATAAATTATTCAACATTAGTTCACCCGAAATTAGAAATAACGACATGAACTGTGCCTATTAGACGACCTTGTGGAAAACGACAACACGTTTGTATGTCATTATAAATTATTTTATTCATGCAAACTCATGTTTGGGAATTATTAAAAATAAAAATGTTATTGCATCAAGTATATTAACGTATCAGTTAACGTCATTAAATGAAAATATACCGTGTTCGAACTACGTGACAATATATAATTATATAAATATATATATATATATATATATATATATATATATATGTGTGTGTATATGTACATATATATATATATTTATATATATATGTGTGTGTATATATATATATGTATATATATATATATATATATATATATATAAATAAATTATTCAACATTATTTCAACGCAAATTAGAAATAACGACATGAACTGTGCCTATTAGGCGACCTTGTGGAAGACGACAAAACGTTTGTATATCATTATAAATTATTTTGTTCATGCAAACTCATGTTTGGGTATTATTAAAAATAAAAATGTTATTGCATCAAGTATATTAACGTATCACTTAACGTCATTAAATGAAAATGCACCGTGTCCAAATTGTGTGACGATATTATATAAGCGTGGAAAGCGACGTTTCAAAAAGTGGACCGTCAGTTGAAAAATAATACTAATCAACAAATTTCCATTCATATTTAGTATATATAAAAATAAAACTGTCATTTTATCCATTAAATAATGATATTTTACACAAAGTGAACTTCTTAGAAATGTTCACTTTTGCAGATGTTGGCGTCACTGGAAATGTTGGCTGAGAAGTATACATACGAACGATTTTGGTACATCAAATCAAAGATATAATAAGCTTACAAATATATTCTGCTGTATCTATCACGTATTATCTTTAAAAACATAATATAAGAGACACTGTAATCAGTATTTGTACGGTACAACTGTATCTCCATAAGTTGATGCCTGTATCTATTGGTCATGGTTAATATATATTCATTTTAGCATTCAGAAATCGGAGATATGATATATTTTTTTTTAAATTTAACATCATGAGAACAAATAGATGGTAATTTCGCTAATATTATTTCTTATTTCACCTTTCCATAAAGTATATGTTATATTTACATCACCCTAAATAATGTTAATTTGAAAACGCCTTATAGAATGTCCCAAATACATACTCGTATATGCAACTACAGTACAGTCCTGCATTTAGAGATCAAGAAAAAGATGCTGAATGGCATTAGCGAAAGTTGCTTTAATTACCGTTAACCTATCGTAAATTCCTCCTTCTCGCGTTGTGTTCCTCATTTCTGAGACTCGTGAACTCCCCGACTCGAAATCAATTTTGCACGCACGATATCTCTCCATCTGTTCCGGTCCTTAGTGGCGTAGAGTGCCTCACGCAAGTTAGTGCCCAACACCGAACGTATTTGGTCAACCCACCTAAATGTGGAGTTCTCAATTTACTCATCGTAAATTAGATACCCTGTATTATCAGTTTCCATAAGAATAAAAATGTGTCATAAAGAAGATATGAAATAAGGCTTATATTTTTTTATTATTATTATTATATGTTTAAAGGTAGCAGGTAGACACGCACACGGGTAATAGTGAGTCAGGGTTTCATTGTGAAACAAGAGACCCTTACTTCCTCGATACCTAGGTAGGTATCGGTAGGTACCGACCTACTCCAAAAACTGAGAAGTGGTACTGGAAAGTCTTTCTGGAGAGATGAATTAATAAAAACTTTGTAAAGTATACCATTTATATTGCAAATACTAAAAATATATATCACTTATTAATATATCACTTTTTTTATTTAAAAAAAGTGATATATTTTAAATTAGAAAAAATGTTTTTAAAAATAATGGTTCAATTATTTCTAAAGAAAAAATCGGCTAACTGCGCGTCAGACTCGCGCACGAAGGGTTTCGTTTCGTTTCACAAAGCAATTTTAAAATTATAAGTTTGTATTTCTCGAAGACTGTGAAAAACAAAGTTCCAATTTTCGTTGAAGCTTTATTTTAAATTTTACTACACTAATTTTTTTCAGAATTTTACACAGATTAGTTCAAAAGAGTAACACTTATCATGACTTTAGAAGCGCATACATCACTAACTATTGACTTAAATAAAAAAATTATATTGGAATCTCTCTACACGCCTATGAGTACTGAACTTTTTTCTTATCCTTCAATTACATATATGGAGTGTCTCCGCTACTTTATTTTCATAATTCTACTATTTCATTCGGACATTCGGACAGACAAAGAGATAGGACGAAATCATAAGGATTCTGTTTTTGTAGGGCTCTTCCCTATCGAAATAATGAATTATTTTAACTTACTACATTCTTAAACCTAAAGCATTCACTTTCATAAGTAGACGTTCAGATGGGTATTTCAAATGGTACGTAGCAATATGTTAAAACTAAAAAGTTAGTTTGTTTTCTACTTATACATATGCAGCGGGAGTGAAAAATAATTTCCTCGCACCATTCAGCGGGATTTTAATGGAAAGATGTTCCAAAATTAAATAAAAATACATTTTATCTTTTTTTTATTTATGATATAAAATAATAAAGTAATAAACACCAAAGTTATTTGTCGCAATAATTTTTAAGATCTAAATAAATGTTTAATCGACAATTTCAAGTGATATACGACAGCTTCCACTGGTCACTATCGACCACGTCACACCGGTTCTCTATTAATATATTCCCTTTAAATATTCTTTGAAGTTTACTCCTTAAGAATCGATTTTCATATATAGCGCCCGGTATGAAGTTTTATGAGGAGTAAAATCAGAAGTTCAGAACGTTAAAAAAAGTATAACCGTTAGGTGGGTTCTCCGTGTAACATTTCTGCGCATCTTTAGAGCAAGATATCAATATGTTTATTTGGCATTTTCTTATGGCGTAATCGTAACGTCGGAGTGACACACATAGTTTATTATCGTTCGCTTATATCAAGACGTAATCATTAAATGTCATTACTTGAGAATATTCGGTGTCTTCTTTTAAGTTTTATTTAATTTTAACTTCTTAGTGTCTGACGTTACTGAATGTTTTTAATTTTGTTGTATAAATTTGATCTTGTTCATTTGCGTTTTACTTAAAAACAATTATATTATCAGTATTTCTTTATTAAAGATTTTTCCTGTATTTATATACAATGATACCCTATTTTATAAATGCCAAGATAATCTTACTTAAGGAGTAAACTCCAGTTGCGTCTGAGCTGACACGCATATTTTTTTTTTCACTATGTTTTAATTTGCTACTCCGCGGTCTAACCATTCATATTTGTTTATTCACAAGAATCATCAGTCATTACGCCTTATGGATTTTAAATATTCAAGAAAACGTTCCTTGAGTGTGATTTTCGTTTTAGAAAAACTTCGGATCAATCTTCATTAAGGGAGGAGCCTGCTACGGCGGGCCACGTACACGTGAAGTGCTTATTCGTGGTCACGTACTAGGGCTATTTTCGTATCCTCCTCGTGTCTAGGCTCTTATATTGATGAAAACGCGTATGAAGGGTTGTTGGCTTGAAGCTTTTTGATTAGCATTTTTCTTTATTAGCATTTTATTTTCTTCACTGCAGAAACGTTTAGGATGCTGAAAATAAATTCTTTGATAAGCAAATAGGTTTGAGAAGAATAAGAACTAATAATATATTTAACGCGAAACAGTGTATCATCTTACAAATTAAAATATATTATATTTATTACATAACTTGGCTGCATTTTTCTGGTTTTACTTGTTTAAACGTGTTCTAAATATATGTATTTTTCTGGTTTTTCAGTGCAACTTAATAATAACAAAATAAAGCCAATGCATTTTATACGCAATTAATATTATCGGCAAAGTTTTGAGACCTTTAACACGATTTTGTTTTATTTTAATTCTTCTTGTGACCTTGGGCGAACATTTTACCACATTATTTCGGATTAACAAGACTTCGCAACCGCATTAGCTTAACTTATATTGCTAATTGAGAGGAAGTTACGAATATTTATGAACATTGTATTTTACTTTAATTCTCTTGGAACCATTTGACTTAATATGACGTCACAATGTATACTTACCATACATTAGCTTATGCCCACGGTTTTGTGTATGTTACGGTTTTCATTATATATATATATATAATTGTAGGGACGACTATCCTAAATAATTAAATTATGTTAATATTGGCAGAATAACAATCTCTCTCTAATGGCTCACGTGTCAACAGAAATGTAAAGACTAATCAGATAAAGAGGAATGTGGGAGAAAAGATGCAATATACCTTCAAGTTTTTGGTTGAAAGGAGCTGTTACTTCTCGCAGAACGATAGACCAACATGATTTCAAGAATTGGTGATCGTTGTTGCCCTAAAGTAAAGGGAAACAGTAATCATTTTAAAAAGAATAAGTAGGAAAAGTTCTAACTAGGGAAAGATCATTCTAAGAAAATCCTACAGATAGACATTGAGTACAGCACAGTTTGCTCTTGAAGGTTAAAAAAAGCTGTTACTTCTCGAAGAACGATAGACCAACATAATTTCAAGAATTGGTAATTATTGTTGCCCTAAAGTAAAGGGAAACAGTAATCCTTTTAAAGTATACTGTTAGCAGTAGTAGTAGTTAAGTATACTGTAGTGAATAAGTAGGGATAGTACTTTCTAAGAAAATTCTACAGATACCCATTATAGTACAGTTTGCCTCTTGTTATATTAGTATAGGTAATATTCTTAGTTAATAATGTTGTTTCAAACTGTATGCTCTTTTTTTCAGTAACTGCTGTGCATAATTTCATATATTTTGATAGAATTTAAAATAACTTTTTAATACTGTGAGGATAACAGTAGATTATGTGATGTGATTACATAAATCGATGTGATTATATAAATCGACTTTGGGTGGTACGAGTACACTTTTCGACAGTTTATTAAATTCTGGTGATACCATGTGATTATTTTCAAGTTTATTTTAGACATTATTGGAAATGTCAGTTTATAAGATATTTCTTTTATTATTTCTATATTATACGCATGATTTGATTTCTGCCTTAGATACTTCACATGTTTTTTTCTGGCAGAAAGAAACCTGACTGGGCTAGTCGTATACACGACCGCAGGTATTTTGGGTGTGACAACCACCGCCTGTGATAGTTTTACAATGCTAAATGCTTGTTTCTTATAGTGAACTTAATTCTCAAATTTAAATATAATTTAATTTATAATTGAAACGTCCGACTTAATGTAGGACTACAATATAAAAAAAATTATATACCCATTTATCTAAGCGTTTCTATGGTTATTTTATATGTATTTTTTATCGTTTGATAATAAAAATATCAAGTTGTGGCATTTATCAGAGATTTTCAGTAAACAAATGACATTTGAGTACATCACTTATAGGTTGCTAGAAACAGCCAAGGATATATATAAAAGTTAATTTTCGTAACAATACACTTTTTAAAATGCATTTTTAACAACTCGGAGTAACGACACGTAGTCCACGTAAAATCACGTCAATATAAGGTGCTTGTTTGTTCTTTACTTTCTCCAATTTATGTTGTCACAATATGTAGTTCTGTTAAAATTTTACGATACGTTTTTATTAGAAATGAGAATTCTTTTACAAAAAAAAAATGCATTAACGAAATTCGGTTTTTTCGTACAGCGCGATTGTTCTATTGCAAATACACTTAGCAAATTAGTTTGACAAGTTTAGCCTACGAATTAACAAATATAAAGTATAAATGGTCATAAAATCTAAGAGTTCTTATTCGCGGCCAGGGTTTAACTTCAGATTTTTTTATTGTTTATCACTATTTTAAATACCTGTTTTGTATTTATTTGTGAAAAAATGGCTAAGTTACTTTTGATCGTTTACCTGACACTTGAGGAATATATATTTGTACTTCAGCAACGTCGTCTTTTTGCCGTGATTTTATAACACTGTGGTAATTTATTACATATATAAGTGTACATGTACTTTTCGAGACGAAATCCATATATTTTAAGATACTGTTTCCAGGGAAATTTATATGCACAGTCAAATTGATAACTGCTTGGAATAACTTTATGAAAAATCAATATTCGATATAAGTAATTTATGTACAGCTTATTTTATTTTAGTCCGTAAATAGACATTTGTTCTTGACTTTCTGTTCGAACTCGACTCGTAACAGCAATAGCATGACACGATATAGACGTAATGCGTTAGGTATAGCCGATTATTTAAGCAATTATTTTATTTTTAGGTCATAATTTTTAATATATTATTTATTGTAGTCTTATTTCCATAAGTTATATTTTAAAATGGTGGCCTTAAAATATATTATGCTTAACCAGCATGGTGAATACGATAGGTTTTTGAAAGTGATGATTCAGGTTTTAAGGTTTTTTTTTTAAATTTATGTATACATATTTTACTTTGAATATTACAAGGTTATTTGTCATTTCCATTTTCTTTTTAATTAAGTAAATAACTCAATAGACGATAAATGTGCGTGACTTCATTTTAAAACTTCTGCAAACATTCGTAATGGGATTGGAGTTCACCCACGCTTGCTCTCGCCGCTGTTGCCTGCTAAATATTATGGTTCCACAGATCGATAAGGCTGGAAATAGCTGTCATATTGGCTATTTGGAGAGGTGCTAGTGATGAATTTTAAAATTCGTCAGGATTATTTGGCACACGTACGTATTTTTTGTTCAGAGGCTCTTCCAAATAGAGGAAAGGAATCAGGGTGGAGGTGGTGAGTTCGACTTAAATTTTATGCTACACTGCGCTGGATTAAGTTGTTTTAAAGACTGTTGCTAGTGGTATCTACTATATAATACTGTTGCTAGTGGTATTTACTATATAAATACTGTTGCTGGTGTGCTAGAAAAAATATGTAAATAAAAGTATGCCTTTAAGATATTGATGTGAAATTTGATGGGATATAAAAGCCTATTTTGAAATAATAGTCTATAAAACCTTTCGATAAGGTATAGATTGAAGTTGAACTTTGCAGTTTTTAGGTTCTTAATATAATAATGTAAATGTATTTATGTCTAATTAAGATACTTATGAGAAAATGAATTTATATATGCTGAATTATTTTAATACGACTTTGTAATGAAGTCGAAGTGAGTTCTATATTTTTTTTATTTAATCATTCTTTAGAAAAAGAAATTATTATTAAATTTAGAAAATGAGTGTTATTTTCTTTTAAATATGTTTAGTGTATTATATTAATAATATTCAGATACCGTTTTATTTAATAATCGAATATGAATAGACCTACGCGTGGTAATACCTGTGTAATACGAAAGACTAACACGAGTAATTTTGTTAGTTATTAATAAAAATAAATTTCCTATTTCCCTTAGCTAAGCAAGAACCAACGGATATATTTTATAAACATAAAAGTTTCCAGGAATCGGAATTCAGAATGGTTTTTTTTTGTAATCCTTAACTAATCGGGTGGCCATCTCAAATACTGGACGTTCCGTTCGGCCAATTTCTTTTGATCTGGTACAATCATACGGCCTGGTATGAGCATAGGCCAATCCGGTGCGATCATGTATGATTTATATATTTATCTCATTTCCGCTACGAATTTAGCGATTCTATTTTCACTCAGTTTTCTCAAATTTTCATGATTACAAATCAGTTTGTCTCAATTTGTTTTTTTTTATATGAAATAGAAAAAAAAATTACATATGTATTGAATTTTGTGCTGAAATGTAATTTTGATACAAAAGCGTATGTTATTACTTATTATATTTTCTACAACCTGAGTTATGACTAACTGGGATATATTGTAACGCCAGCCAGATTTACTCCGCAATTTACAGTTCTAGAAGCCTACGACTTGAGCGGCGTAGACGCGATCCGGTTGTGATGTTGATAAGACCAGAAACGCCGAAAAACGCTTTCATTATAAGCTTTGTTACAAGATCTTTCGTAGACGCTTTGAGCCTGTTATGTCTGCACGTTATTATAAAGCGCAAGTTAACGCCTATTATGTTTAATATCGTGATTAATTATAAGGTGTTAACTTTAATAAACATGGTGTTAAATTTAATAAACATATTATACGTTAAACTTTTGACTTAATATCGAGTTGGTGAAAACATGTGGGTGATTCTTGAGATATTCTTTGATGGAAAATCCGGGGACAAAGCCACTGCTACTCTTGGTGTTTTCGTATACTATTAGGAATGGACAGCATTATCATATTATGATATTTCGACACTCTCTCCTTATTAGAACCGCCCTCACAGATGTCGACTCCCTTTACAAAATAAACTTACATACATACATACGTATACAAAACTAAACTTACACAGTAACCCCATTTTATCTGAATAATAATATAAGAATCACTCCAATTGTCACTTTATTTGCATTTCCTAAATTCCTTTACAATTAACTTGACAATGTCATTGATGTCATGGCTTTATGTATACCACATATAATTGAAATAGATGATCAGATTTCTTGGATTTAGCCTACTTGTTTGTTAATTTGGGGGTGTGGAGTTGCATGGAGCTTCATTGTAATATAGATAACCCTTTTCTCCTATTGTTTTGAAACGTGTTTGTTTGTTCCTTGATCCATGTTATGTTAGGTGTCAGAATTTTCATACTTATGCGCTCTTATTTGATGAGGATTCGTTGTGAAACGTACCTTCCATGTTAGATTTGCAGTCTGCAGTTATATCTGTTGATTCTGACGTTTCAGGAGCGTTCGAATGCGGAAGGAGTTGTTGACTCGCATTTGGACTCTTTCAAGTTTACGGGACAGAACTTCTCTTTACGACATATTCTGAGAAGACCGCGTTTTGCCCTTTGGCTTCTCCACATCTCTGTTCCGTTCGGTAGATATTTTGTATTCATAACTGTTGGATGCATTTAACCAGTATATACCAGTGACTGGACGTCTTCATTAAACGGTCTTTACTGTGACATAGCCAGATTATATATTAAGAATTTGGTTTACTGGAAGCAAATTCGGTACATATCATACCTTTTTGATTAAGGAATTATTTTATTCTTTAATTTCTTTGCTTATTCTACAATAATTTTAAAACGAAATAAATCTCTCTCCCAGGGACCCATATTTATATTAATATTATTATATTTTTTAATTTTTTCTAGTTGAATTAAAATAATATAATCATTTTACACAGTAATATTGATGTGTTTGATATTATACTAGATGGAAAGGCTATAGAATTTATTTGTTTTAGTTTTGATTTGTTTGCTAAGTATAAAGACAATACGTTAAACTATATACAGACATTTTAAATTCCTTGGAAACTGTTTTGAGTTTTTCTAAATAATACAATTTATTTGCAAGTTTAGCAGAATAATGCTAGAAGTTTGACAAAATGTAACCGTTAATAGTACAGTAATTTACTTAACAAATTATAGTCGAATTAAGCAAATTGGTTCTCGAGAAGTTTAACAAACTTCAAATCCAAAAGGATTTGAAATATATAATTCATTATAATATAATTACAATCGGCTGATAAGTTTTCAGGTTATGTTTGAGACTTCAATGACTTAGGTACTTTACGAAAAATGGTTTTCTAAGAACTTAGGGCGTTTGAAAAGTGTCAACAATGAGTTTGTTAGGAAAAGTAAATATTTGAATAGGATTTTCACAGTTGGTAAGCAAAATATCTTATTTAGAATGGAAGTATATCTAGAATTCGAAAAAATGGAGATATGTTAATAATACAATTTTGCGAAAATAAAAGCTTGGTATAAAAATGGACATTCTGTTACTTAGAAAAAAAATTGTTTATAAAGTAATAATTTAAATCTATCCTCCGATATATACGTGGAAAATCTAATAGTTTAAAATATGATACCGTGTTTAGTAGAATATGTAATAACCTGATGGTAAGTCTCTCAAAATCAATTTTATCTTAAGTGAAACTTCCTTAGCGACGTCTGAATCAGAAACATTGTCACGTTAAAATTATGTAACATGCAATTCGGTGTACGCATAAAAATTTAGCTGACGTAATAAATATAACAAACTGTCATGTGTCAAGTTCGTGAGTACTGCGGCATTTTCTTTGTTTTATAAAATAAGAGTGTATAGAAATTGTTTTAATATCATGTTTATAAAGAGTTAACTATCAATCTAATCTAGTTAAGTAAACAATCTAATAATTTTATTAATAGTTAAATATCGTGAACCGTTAAATATGTTTTACTTGATCCGTTAGCTTATGCAGATGAGGCTGACGCCTATTTTTCTTTCTTTTTATATCGTTAAAGATTAGTTCTAGCAATATATCGGTTAATAAGAGATTTTTGTTTTCGTGCCAAGAGATATCAATTCGTAAACATTTATGATCAAAGTTTAATATAATCTCTGTATCTATCGCCACATTGACGACATATTGGAATAAGTGATACATAATCTAATTTAAAGTATAAATGACTCATGTAATATAAACGCCTATTGAAATACCAGTATCTATTTACGTTACAATTTTAGGTCTCAAAGCTCTTGACGCAAATAGTTTCTAGGGTACAACCCGAGCCCTTAACAAGGTATTGATCTAACGTCACAGAAAATAATGAGATAAAATCAATGGTCCCCTTGTTAGAATTTAAGTAGTGGAAGTACAAAGCGATCGGGACATAAACGATTGCGATTTTGAAGAGCTTTTTTCCTTCTAAAGCTCCCGTATTTTCCCCTAGAGCTTTTCGCGTTAAATTAGGCGCGAAACGCCGCGCGAATGATTAAAATCGCTTTCGCAGAACGGGATAGTATTTCAAGTGCTTTATTTTGTGTTTTTTTCCTCTCCTTTGTACTTTGTCGCTTTCGTTTATGAGGATGAAATTTTCTTGCAGTTTTATAAATTTGCCTCGTGATTGTGAATTAATCTACCTTGAATTTTAGGCGAGCGGGTGTCGGTTCGTTGGCGTATTTTTATTAGTGTGCGCGCTGGTTTTACTTTGTGATAAAGATGACTTCTCTTTGTGGGTTCTTTAAGTGGCGTGTGTTGTTATTTATCTTTTAGTGAAAGTGTTTACACTGTAATTTTCTATTTTTTTGTGTGGAAATGTTCTGGCAGTACTTTGAATATATATTCTTTAAAATATCGTTATGGCAGGTAATTTACTGTGGTAAATGAAAGCTCCCTCCTACGCCTTTACTATTGAAACGCGTAGCGAATAGGTATACACACCTGTGAAAAAACAGTAGTGACGTCTTCAATGTTGTATATTCTAAGGCACTATAGGAATTGCTATAACCTTAACGGGGTTTATACATATATGTTTACACAAATAAAAAAATGTGCGTGTCTGCTCCCACGCGCTACTGGAGTTTACTCCTTAAGTACGATTGTCTTGGAATGTATAAAGTAGGTAGCACAGTATATGAATATAAATATCAATATCATTAAATGTAAATGGAAAATTCTTTAATAAAAAATGCTGACAATATAATTGTTTTCAAGTAAAACAAATGAACAAGATCAAATTTATACAACAAAATTAAAAACATTTAGTAACGTTACTCTAAGGAATTAAAATTAAAACAGACTTTTTAATTTTGTAAGACAAAGACACCAAATATTTACAGATAATGACATTTAATGATTACATCTTGATATAAGCGAACGATAATAAACTATGTGTGTCACACTCCGTCATCTCCATTACGCCGTAAGAAAATGTAAATATGTGTGTCACACTCCGTCATTGCCATTACGCCATAGGAAAATGCCAATTAAACATATTGATATCTCTTTCTAAAGAGGCGCAGAAATGTTGCGCTGAGAAGCCACCTAGCGGTTACACTTTTTTAACGCTCTGATTTTACTACTCATTAAACTTAATACCGGGCGCTATATATGATAACCGATTCTTTAGGAGTAAACTCCAAAAAAAGAAAACTAACGTGTCAATTAATAACGTTAATACCTACTTGCGATGGATCAAGTGATCAGTGAATAAGTTATTTTAAATTTGGTGTTAGATAAAAAAATATGTAATCATTCTTTGCTCTTAAATTGTATTCTTCCGTTTACCATTGTTCGCTTGAAAAGTTACAGTTATAATGACTTGAATTACAATTGTCATTATTGTTAGTTAAATACAGGTCTAGAACAAAGAGAACGAGTGCCAATCATCAGCTGATATTAGATCTCATGGTTTTTGAAAAGAGTTGCTCGACGAATATGGTTTTTAAACCTTTTTATTTTTAATTAATACCACTTTTTATCAGGTTGTTTCATATTTTTTCATAATATTTAATAATTTACAGAATTGCGCTAAGATCTACATTAATTTAGCTAAAGTTTATCTAAGCCGGAAATACCCCTTCTGACTCGGCAATTTCATTGAAAATGTTCAAAAATTTTATCGAAATTTCAATTCGATGACAATTACGTCGAATATTTTAAAAGTACTGGCAGCTTTGACAATAACGTAAAAGAATATCACGCGGTTGCAATAAAAATGTAGCTGTCATATTACTGTCAAAGTTATTACGATATTGTATTGACATTTCGAGATTTGCTCGTTAATTTCGTGTTGTGGCTTTTATATGAAAATATTGCTTTTTTATTCTTTTATTGCTGATGAATTAGTACAGTAATTTTTTTAATAAATTATTTTTAATTTAATTTATAAAAATTGCGCCTTGTCGTTTGTGAGAAACCAACGTATGGTGACAGTATATTCGTACTTATATTAATTGTTTTCATAAATTTGCAGATATTTAAAAGAAATATGGATTGATTTACAAAAAAATAATTTGTGACAGTTACTTAAATTATTTAACGATAAATGCCTTTTCTAATTAATTTTTTTTAAGCCAGCTCTATTCGATAGCCAGTTTCTATTTCGATTTTCACTTGTTTTGCCAAACGCGTGTGTGCGTGTGCCGAGTGCGCATTTGTGTGCGCGTTTGCGTGTGCGTTTATTGCAGAATTGTGCAGAATTTACCAGTCTTCCATGGCATTTAACAACTTATTCAGGTGATAACCATTACACCAGACTGATTTGTTTATAAGTGACTGTGATTGAATGTAAGATTGTGATTTGTTTATACGTTTTTATTAGATTCGTTCATATGAACTAATATAATGTCATAACATTAATGAATTATATGTGTGTAGTAGGATTAGTTTTCTTATTGTTACTGTTGCATATAAGTATCCGACTGTTACATTATATAAATGTATGTAAAATAAACAAGTAAATATTTGTCATAACAGCGTGCATTTGCTGATTGTTTTATCTTTTGTCATACAATAAAATATGTGTCTTAATACCTATATAATTAATAGGCCAACCGGAAATGTCCTTTTAATACAGAGTTACATCCAAATTCCAAAATTTAAATTCTAAATTGTAAAAGAAATTATTTCCTAAGTGTCGACAAACTCAAATCCTTATATTCTTTTCTAATTGTGTATCTTGTCTTTATGTCATCTTGTACTGTAAAAACAGTACACATACAACTTATATATCGTTTAATGTATCTTTAGTGTGAAACATTCTAAGAGTCCTGCTACTCAAACTATCTTGTAAGAGATTATATCTCTTTTTGAGATGTATACTTCAATTGTGTATCTTGTCTTTATGTCATCTCGTACTGTAAAAACAGTACACACACAACTTATATATCCTTTAATGAATCTTTAATGTGAAACATTCTAACAGTCCTGCTACTCAAACTATCTCGTAAGAGATCGTATCTCTTTTTGAGATGTATACTTCAATCACACTTAAACCCGATCTTATATAAATGAATCCTCGTTAATGAAAGCAAGCACCTACTTATCGTGCGTCCGATTTTATTCAGGCTCTACGTTAATAACGAAATGCCAAATCCGTATTCGGCAAACGAGTGTTACAAAGATTCCTATCGCGGCCGGCTCTCTCGAGTCTATCTTAGTGAAAGTTAAAACTCGAAGTAAGCAAGCACTCTCCGGGGACTCCTAATTGAATCTCATCGCACGTTGGAACTCGAGTGGGAGATTGTTTATTCAATTTGTTGTTAGCACTCGGGTACTTTAAGTTTATAATTAATTTCGAAATAATTAAGAACACAATAAGAATGTAGGTACAGCGATCACGAGTCGATAAACCCGGAGAAACAAGCGGACGGGGTCTAGTTATATTTGCATCGGTTTGGAGTTCTTACGCACGTTGCTATATTGATAAATGTTTAGAGCAATAAGAAATATAAGCTATTTAAGATTAATATTATTAACTTGATAATTAAGCTGATCTAAAGTCATATATTTATGTATCGAATGTAGGTAATTACACGCTTTTTGTTTTGCAGCAACAGGCTATAAGGTTCCTACATCGATTTTCTTAAATTAAATGGTAGGTTTATAAAATCATGCAATGGTAGGTTTATATAATCATGGTAATTACATACTTTTCATTTTACAGCAACGCACTATAAGGCTCCTACATCGATTTTCTTAAATTAAATGGTAGATTTATATTACCATGGTAATTATATGCTTTTAGTTTTACAGCAACAGGCTATAAGGCTCCTACATCGATTTTCTTAAATTTAATGGTAGATTTATATAAGCATGATAATTACACTCTTTTCGTTTTATAGCAACAGGCTATAAGGCTCCTACATCGATTTTCTTAAATTTAATGGTAGATTTACATAAGCATGATAATTACACTCTTTTCGTTTTATAGCAACAGGCTATAAGGCTCCTACATCGATTTTCTTAAATTAAATGGTAGATTTATATAAGCATGGTTTTACACGCTTTTCGTTTTACATCAACAGGCTATAAGGCTCCTACATCGATTTTCTTAAATTTAATGGTAGATTTATATAAGCATGGTTATTCACGCTTTTTGTTTTACATCAACAGGCTATAAGGCTCCTACATTGATTTTCTTAAATTAAATGGTAGATTTATATAAGCAATACTAGATGCAAGGATATTTTGAAAACTGTTCCACCAGTTAAATGAACTAATTTAAAGAAGGAGCGATTATGA
Source organism: Druceiella hillmani (assembly GCA_039881145.1). Classification (NCBI taxonomy): domain Eukaryota; kingdom Metazoa; phylum Arthropoda; class Insecta; order Lepidoptera; family Hepialidae; genus Druceiella; species Druceiella hillmani. The sequence goes on from JAYKKI010000062.1 coordinate 8,643,131, forward strand.
TGTAATTACGTTATTTGGGCTCTCCTAACTGAGCTAGAAACTTGGCATTTAAATAATAATTTTTTACCTAGAAAAATTATGAAAGACATTACTAGTATTTAACTCGTAATCAGAAAACATTGGAACAAGTGTAAAAGTACGCAGTAAGTGTGCTTTTATTTCGGCGCGTTTCTAAGTAAATCATTAGCGCAGCTCTAAAGTACTGAAATGTGAACTCCGAAGTACTAGTTTTCAATCTCGAAGCGAGGATTTTTTAAACCAAAAATTGTGTGTCTTATCTGTTATTAAATATGGTTACGAAAAATTCAAAAAATTACTTTTTCTTTTTAAATTCAAACCCTATTAAAAGCGTAATAAAAACATGTTTCTGAGATTTCCATATATTTTCTATAGATTTCCATATATTTTTCATAGATTTCCTACCTCTGAAATTTCCATATACCCCTAAATATAGTTTATACGCACATCTATCTTCTGTTGCGAGATCGTCATTGAATAATGAACACATATATTTTACATTAACGAAATTAATTAATTTTATCTTATGATTATAAGTTTATATTTTAATCATGTATATTCTGTTTTGATTATGAGGATGTGAAAACCTTAGCAGGAAAGCTAGCAAATCCGCTAGAGATTTTTATAATATATTAACTCTAACATAAGAAGCTGCTAGTAAGCTTTGAACTATTATATTTACTTAGTTTGTTATTTAATTACGTAATATAATAGACATACGGCTAATCTGATGGCTTCCTGGTCGATTTCCCGGCTAAGTTTTTAAAACTTTCATATTCAGTAGAAAGATAAATACGTACCTATGATGGGCGACCGTCGAAGTGGTAGTTAAAGATGGATCCATCCATCTCTAACTACCACTTTGACGATTGGTAGTTAGATATAGGTAATTATCCACCTTTACCTTCCATTTTATTTATGGGTTATCAATAAAAACCGAGTTCTGTATTTTAGCTCTTATTATTTTAAAGACAGAGTTCCCTTAAAAGTTTAGTTATATTTTTTCTTTTCCATCGTAATCATACCTAGTTTTCAGCGGCAGATTTTTATATATTTTATTCTGTATACTTTAATAAAACTATATAACTCTTAAGTTTTAATAATCTTCGTGTAAACTTTGGGTATAAGCTAAAATTTACAGAGTTTTTTTTTAAATAAGCACAACAACTTTTGAGTTATAAGCAATTAAATGTTATTTTAGTGTCCCCTAGTATACATATTGTCATACCCATACGTCCGTTAAAACCTGGCAGTTTCAGACTTGCTTGCATAAAATTTGTCATGCAGAGAACTCAATAATCAATTAATATGTAGCAAAATGTAAAAAAAATTATTTTAGGTCACCTTTTCCTGAACCCATTTAATTTTTCCACTATGGCTTTGAGAAACCGGAAGATATTCTTAATACTAATATTTAACTGAAATTCCAAATGTATTTATTTTGGTAAACTTGTATCAACAATTACAAGAGACATATTTTTCGAAAATTACAAACGAACATCGTTACTTTAAACGAACATCGTTATTTAAATTATAATTCGTGTAGATTATTGGCATATTTTTATTGATGATTCTAATTTTTTAATGATGTTTGAATCTGTATTATTCCATAAATTGACGTTATTAACGGAAAATGGGTATTCATAAAAACTTTCTAATTTATGGACTTGACTCGTAGCGACATATTTCCATGATCAAGTAAAGGTAATCAAAACTTTAAGCAAATATGTATTTTAAAGGGCAGAAATTTATAAAGATGTTTTAAGGAATGTGTTTTGCTGGAATTTCAAAAAGGACTAGCATAATAATATAGTTGAAACTGACATCTGAAATTCCGATTGATCAATAGGCCCAGGTCTTTTACAGCGAATTTATTTTGATGTTATAAAATTACTCGTAAATTGTCGTAAATTGCGATAACTTAAGTATTGGTAAAATTATATTTTATTTTTTGATCTAGAGTCAAATTTATTAACTTAAATATGATATAGACATTGATATAATCTATTTATCCATAAATCTGTAATAATTATGTTAAATTAAAAAAAAAAATTGAAATCCGCGTATATAAAACATATTCAGTCGAAATTATCCATTTAAATCATACAGAAAGATGGCATTTTTCGAACCATATATGGCAAGTGCAAGAAGTGAAGTTAAAAGCTGACATGGAAGCTTCGTGTATACGAGGCGCTTCGCCTCCGAGCGGGATTCAATTTGCGTATCTTTGCTCCTACGCTCGACGAAAATAATTGATATTTAAAATTCTCAACCGGCTCCTGGTAATTGACTCATTTGAATAAATTTCCATTCGACATTATCGAGTTTTTCACTCGATTATTGCGCGCATTCGCATAAACAAAAGCTCTACGGAGCTTTCGTGTCGGGCGGGCGGCTCTTGGGGCTTTCGTGCCGGCCTGGCGCGCGGCTCGGAGCTTTCACCGTACGGCGCGCGGGCGGGCGGAATTGAAAGTTTTTATTGTGTTTGCGCACGTTCGTGTGTTTAGGGCTGTTTGTGTTGTGGTTTTGTTTCTTGGTTTTGGGTGTGTAACTTTTAAATAACGTTATGGCGCTCGCTGCTTCTGCCGTGCGAGGTACAATGCAGGAGTAATGAATTTAATTATGGATTATTTTTGCGAGTGCGAGTTGGTTTTTCTCATTTGTATGCGTTTCTAAAATTAGTAAATAAAGGAATACATTTATGTATTTATTTCATATAACCTCTGCATAATATTTATACTTTGACTCGAGCATCGTACGATAATAAGAAATTCAATTTTCCAATAACTAAAGATGCAATAATAGAAATGTATGATGAAGTAACATACTATAGTACTAAAAGCGGAGTGATCGAATATTATAGCAGATTCGCTACTTACAAGTGGAAATATAATCTGATTTATTAAATAAAAGTAACTATAATTTCCAAATTTAAGATTGAGAGATTGTAAGTATTACTACCGAGGTCTTCGAAGAAATGGGTAAAGAAAAGTAACACCCCTGAAGTCAACGATGCTTGTTACACATTAAAACGTGAAACTTGAAATGTAAATCAATATTTCCAGTGTTAATTAGTGAAACAACACGCTGTTTTTAACGAAACATTCTTTATCCGAAAAATAAACGGCAGCTAAGTTTAATTTTTCCTTTTAATTCTGGAGTCAGAAATAATTTTGACGTCATCCATTATATCTCTGCGACGAAATGTTCTATATAATATTATATTTAATATTATATTATTTTAGTAGGGAAATGTGTTTTTACATTTATCCAAAACTTCTCTTTCCGTTATGACCTTTAATTGGAATTTGACCTTCATTATGTTTGCATTGTCCATGTTTATTTCGAAAAATATTATACAGACATAGATGTATAAATGTACTATTTGTGTACTGAGAGGAATATCTGCTTGTTACAGTATATTCTAGTCAACCATAGTAACTTAAATAATGATTAAGTATGTTCAAAAGGTCCTGGAAAACTAAGCAAGCTTTTTAATAATGAAATGGCCTGAACTGATATATCAGAGGGAAAGGTTTAATAACAATAAGTAATGTTTCCAATTTTTTTCATCACCAGGATAAAGGTTAGTGATACCCTGTTTATTTAACTCATCCACTCATTTCTTCTGCGCGACTGTTACAATTGAATATTGAATCGAATTAAAATATATAATACCCTTACAAATATACAGTAGAAATAAAATATGATATAACTGTTTTTGTGAATCTTAAGTGTTCCATAATTTCAACGAACTCCCCTACAAATTCTCTATCAAATCTCTATTAATCTTCTATGTTTTGTATATAATATCCTCAACAATCCCGTTACACCTTCATACTTTAAATCTAGATTCCAATACCTGTCATCCCATGACCTTGAATTACGGTCCAAAAATAAGTATATCCTCCTACTCTCGGACACTCTTTTGATACGAAATTATTCAAAAATAAAAAAATCGGTATGTTGTATTAAAGCACCTTCCCGAATGACTTCTTTTAATGGTATAGAAATAAGGTAAATTATTGATTTTGGGACCCATATTATTCTATAATTTGACGTCGAATATTAAAAAAATATAATATCAATCTTTCTAATTTATGCTATCGTCTCGTAGTTGTATATTTCCAGATCAAAGGAAAGTAATCAAAATGTATCAATTAAACTAGAATCTAACTGATGCTATCGTCTCGTAGTTGTATATTTCCAGATCAAGGGAAAGTCATCAAAATTTGTCAATTAAACTAGAATTTAATTGATGCTATCGTATCGTAGTTGTATATATCCAGATCAAGGGAAAGTCATCAATATTTGTCAATTAAACTAGAATCTAATTGATGCTAGTCAAGGGTAAGTAATCAAAATTTTAGACAAGTGTGTATTTTTATTTTTGAAGATCATACGTTTTAAGGGAGATTTTTCGCTGAATATCCAAAGAGGAATAGCATAAATATACCTGAAACGGCCATCTGAATTGCGACAGATCAATAGACCCAGGTCTTTTACAGTAAAAAAATAGATCAATCAGTATCATTAAATAGCAACTACAAAATTATTAAATTATATGTTGATGTTGGAAATAAATTTGTTAAAAATTACCATAACTTAAGAATTGGTAAAATGAAATCTCATTTTTTATTATATCGAGATTCGAATTTAGGTATTAAATACGATGTAAACATTGATAGAAGTTGTTTATGTATCAATTTATGCACCATCTGCTTATAGTTTTAATGATAGTTAAAAATAGAACATGGCGAAAGAAGCCAAGCGCACTTTTTGAAACGCAGATTACCAGACTGACTAGAATAGTCGAAGAAATTTTGATAATAGGTTCAGAACTACTTAAATCTGATTAAGTTGATTCCATGGATTGTTGCGAAATACTAACTGGTAATATTAGCTGCTTTACAATATATAACAATTTTGGAAGAATAGTTGATAGTAAAATTCGTATTATTTCATGGTTATGTATAAATGTTCATTAATCTGTGATAAGAAAGTGGAAATAATGTAATTGTATAGAGGTAATTAAAAGAAATTCACAAAGGAAAAGTTGCGTACAAAATTACTCGTATTTATCTATATGTCAATGTCAAACTGATGGTGATAATTTAAAGGAGCACGGTTTTGCCCTTAGAGAACATTGCACTTAAAGGAGACCACTAAAACTAAATTTAGTGTTCGGCCCAAGTATTACAAAAACGACAATCATCAGTCAGGCGAATGAGAACTTCTTAAGCGGCGATTCGATAATAGTTAAGTGGACGACAATTGAAAGAAAAATTTTAAGGTCGCGTCACGTTTAGGCACATTTCGTTACATGAGAGAGAAAAAAGATATGACGTAGTGAGTAAGAGAGTTATATATTCCGACGCCATAGAAGTGGAGCAAAAGAGAGCGACGTATACACAACGATACAAAGTAATTTAATGAGATAGTGTCGCGTATGCGCGCTCGTTGTAGACGCCTCAGATGGTACATATGAACAGCTGAGGTACCACGCATATGTTGTGATATTTACATGTATTAAAAGAAGACTATCAAAATTTTGTCGATTTATTTATGTTTGATTTATTACTAATTCTGCATGTACTTCATCCATTACAAGAATAACAACATATTAGGTATACATTGTAGTTAATTTATTTATAAATCTGGAATGAACCCGCACATATAATCGTAAATATAACTTACAACGCGAGCAGCATTTAAAAGTGTTCTGGTACTTACATTACAGCTATTTTTTTAAATTGACAATGGGCTATGTAAATCAATATGAAGATTAAATGTTTAAATCGATTTGTAATGACATTTTATTAAATTTTCTAAATGTATAGTATTAAAATCTTCTTATGCGAATTTAGTACTATCTATGGATTTACTCTTTGTATGTTCTTTCTTACTGCCAGTACCGTTTTAACATTTTATACTTACTTTTGTCACGGTATGCTTACTTTTTTAACGATTTATCGCTTAAGAAGTTTCACTTCTGTCACGTGTTCTGAATTGCACGCGATTTTTTTTTTAAATTACGTTGCTTTTCGTAATTCCTTAATTCTATTTTTAAGGAACTCTTTGAACCAGCAAGATGAAACGAAATACATATAATTCAATGAAACAAAGTACAGATATTCTTATTGTATCCTTCATACGCAGATATAACTATTAATCCGTAAAACTCACAGGCACGGAAGAAGCCGAAAGAGTAAAAAAAGTGTATAACTCGAAAAGAGTAAAAAAGACATTAATTTTGACGACACAAAAAAAATGTAAATTTCAATTAACAGTTTATTTTTAAATAATATAGGCGATGGATACACTTTAAAAAAAGCAATCGTTAATAATTATTTTTGTAATCGTTTCCGAAAAGGTAATACGTACTTCGTTAGGTTTTTATCGTTATTTTAAACAACTAGCGTGACACGTGCGAAGTCTTCGCATTATTTATTCCATTATGAAGCTCAGATGACAGATCAAACAAATATTTTACTAAAATTGACATATAGAGGCGCAAGTATCAAAAGCATTGAGCTAAAGCGCCACTTTATTTATACGTGAGTGGATTTGAAATTAAACAAAAATTTTACCGACCGTCAATCATATTGACGTTGAGCCGTTAGATGGCAGCATTGCTGTTTTGTGTATATAATTTTAATAATTAATTAATTTGCAAAAACAATAGCAATAATAAATTTTTTAGTTGTGGATGCCGGTAGAGCAAGCATCTATAAAATGATATATAATTTATGTGGATTAGTTGTGAGGTTTTTTCTAAAAAGGGAGAGTAACATCTTAACCTTAGCGTATTAATATATATGATTCTGGATTTAGTAAAAATGTTGTGGTTACAATATATCTTTTATTCTTTGCTCTTTCTTCATTTACTTTAACTTCTTCGATTTATTTATATAGCTGATCAAACAAATTATGGTAAAATTTGAGAACAATAACTGAAAGATATTTTTAGGTAATATTTTCTAAAAATATTTTATGAGAAGTATCTTTTCATAAAATATTTTTAGAAAATATTACCTAAAAATATTAAAAATCCGATAGCGAAACATCTTATTGACAAATGTGTCATAATGCTGTGTCATTATAACTACTGTCAAGACATCTATTTTTAGGTTGATGTTTTAAAGTGATCGTTGGCCAACTTTAACTTCTTCCAGTTGTTTATCTGGCTGATCAAACAAATTAAGGTAAAATTTGAGAACAATAACTGTAGGTGTTATTAGAGAAGTATCAGTTATAAAATATTTTTAGAAAATACTACCTAAAAATACTAAAAATCTGATAGTAAAACATCTTATTGACAAATGTGTCATTATAACTAGTGTCAAGACATCTATTTTTAGGTTGATGTTATAAAGTGATCGTTGGCCAACTTTAACTTCTTCGAGTTGTTTATCTGGCTGATCAAACAAATTATGGTAAAATTTGAGAACAATAACTGAAAGATATTACTAGAGAAGTATCTTTTATAAAATATTTTTAGAAAATATTACCTAAAAATATTAAAAATCCGATAGCGAAACATCTTATTGACAAATGTGTCATAATGCTGTGTCATTATAACTACTGTCAAGACATCTATTTTTAGGTTGATGTTTTAAAGTGATCGTTGGCCAACTTTAACTTCTTCCAGTTGTTTATCTGGCTGATCAAACAAATTAAGGTAAAATTTGAGAACAATAACTGTAGGTGTTATTAGAGAAGTATCAGTTATAAAATATTTTTAGAAAATACTACCTAAAAATACTAACAATCTGTTAGTAAAACATCTTATTGACAAATGTGTCATTATAACTAGTGTCAAGACATCTATTTTTAGGTTGATGTTATAAAGTGATCGTTGGCCAACTTTAACTTCTTCGAGTTGTTTATCTGGCTGATCAAACAAATTATGGTAAAATTTGAGAACAATAACTGAAAGATATTACTAGAGAAGTATCTTTTATAAAATATTTTTAGAAAATATTACCTAAAAATATTAAAAATCCGATAGCGAAACATCTTATTGACAAATGTGTCTTAATGCTGTGTCATTATAACTAGTGTCAAGACTTATCTATTTTTAGGTTGATGTTATAAAGTGATCGTTGGCCAACTTTAACTTCTTCGAGTTGTTTATCTGGCTGATCAAACAAATTATGATAAAATTTGAGAACAATAACTGAAAGGTATTATTAGAGAAGTATCTGTTATAAAATATTTTTAGAAGATACTACCTAAAAATACTAAAAATCTGATAGTAAAACATCTTATTGACAAATGTGTCATAATGCTGTCATTATAACTAGTGTCAAGACTTATCTATTTTTAGGTTGATGTTATAAAGTGATCGTTGGCCAACTTTAACTTCTTCGAGTTGTTTATCTGGCTGATCAAACAAATTATGATAAAATTTGAGAACAATAACTGAAAGGTATTATTAGAGAAGTATCTGTTATAAAATATTTTTAGAAAATACTACCTAAAAATACTAAAAGTCTGATAGTAAAACATCTTATTGACAAATGTGTCATAATGCTGTGTCATTATAACTAGTGTCAAGACTTATCTATTTTTAGGTTGATGCTATAAAGTAATCGTTGGCCAACTTTAACTTCTTCGAGTTGTTTATCTGGCTGATCGAACAAATTATGATACAATTTGAGAACAATAACTGAAAGGTATTATTAGAGAAGTATCTGTTATAAAATATTTTTAGAAAATACTACCTAAAAATACTAAAAATCTGATAGTAAAACATCTTATTGACAAATGTGTCATAATGCTGTCATTATAACTAGTGTCGAGACATGTATTTTTAGGTTGATGTTATAAAGTGATCGTTGGCCAACTTTAACTTCTTCGAGTTGTTTATCTGGCTGATCAAACAAATTATGATAAAATTTGAGAACAATAACTGAAAGGTATTATTAGAGAAGTATCTTTTATAAAATATTATTAGAAAATACTACCTAAAAATACTAAAAGTCTGATAGTAAAACATCTTATTGACAAATGTGTCATAATGCTGTGTCATTATAACTAGTGTCAAGACTTATCTATTTTTAGGTTGATGTTATAAAGTGATCGTTGGCCAACTTTAACTTCTTCGAGTTGTTTATCTGGCTGATCAAACAAATTATGATAAAATTTGAGAACAATAACTGAAAGGTATTATTAGAGAAGTATCTGTTATAAAATATTTTTAGAAACTGCTACCTAAAAATACTAAAAATCTAATAGTAAAACATCTTATTGACAAATGTGTCATAATGCTGTGTCATTATAACTAGTGTCAAGACTTATCTATTTTTAGGTTGGTGTTATAAAGTGATCGTTGGCCAACTTTAACTTCTTCGAGTTGTTTATCTGGCTGATCAAACAAATTATGATAAAATTTGAGAACAATAACTGAAAGGTATTATTAGAGAAGTATCTTTTATAAAATATTATTAGAAAATACTACCTAAAAATACTAAAAGTCTGATAGTAAAACATCTTATTGACAAATGTGTCATAATGCTGTGTCATTATAACTAGTGTCAAGACTTATCTATTTTTAGGTTGATGTTATAAAGTGATCGTTGGCCAACTTTAACTTCTTCGAGTTGTTTATCTGGCTGATCAAACAAATTATGATAAAATTTGAGAACAATAACTGAAAGGTATTATTAGAGAAGTATCTGTTATAAAATATTTTTAGAAAATGCTACCTAAAAATACTAAAAATCTAATAGTAAAACATCTTATTGACAAATGTGTCATAATGCTGTGTCATTATAACTAGTGTCAAGACTTATCTATTTTTAGGTTGGTGTTATAAAGTGATCGTTGGCCAACTTTAACTTCTTCGAGTTGTTTATCTGGCTGATCAAACAAATTATGATAAAATTTGAGAACAATAACTGAAAGGTATTATTAGAGAAGTATCTGTTATAAAATATTTTTAGAAAATGCTACTTAAAAATATTAAAAATCCAGTACCGAAACATCTTATTGACAAATGTGATATAATGCTGTGTCATTATAACTAGTGTCAAGACTTATCTGTTTTTAGGTTGATGTTATGAAGTGATCGTTGTCCAACTTTAACTTCTTCGAGTTGTTTATTTGGCTGATCTAACAAATTATGGTAAAATTTGAGAACAATAACTGAAAGGTATTATTAGAGTATCTGTTATAAAATATTTTTAGAAAATACTACCTAAAAATACTAAAAGTCTGATAGTAAAACCTTTTATTGACAAATGTGTCATAATGCTGTGTCATTATAACTAGTGTCAAGACTTATCTATTTTTAGGTTGATGCTATAAAGTAATCGTTGGTCAACTTTAACTTCTTCGAGTTGTTTATCTGGCTGATCCAATTGAGAACAATAATTGAAAACAGATACTTCTCTAATAATGAAGTAAATGAAATTTTTCAATGGAAGCTAACCACACAGATAGTTAGATTACAAATAAGTCAAAACATAGACGTTGGTAAATTTAAAATTAATGTTATTTGTTGCAAGCCGAAACAAAATCAGTATTTAAAATTGAAGTGACATTCTCGCATGTACTTGTATTTGATTTGTCTCAATTCATGTCACTCGATATGTTTTATGTGTTTCAACACATATAGTTAGATTATATATAAAGTTAAAGCATAGACGTTGGTAAATTTAATATTAATATTATTTGTTGGAAGTCTAATCAAAATCAGTATTTAAAATTGAAATGACGTACTAGCTCGTACGTGATTTGTCTCAATCCTTGTCACTCGATATGTTTTGTGTGTTTCAACACATATAGTTAGATTACATATAAAGTCAAAGCATAGATGTTAGTAAATTTAATATTAATATTATTTGTTGGAAGCCGAAACAAAATCAGTATTTAAAATTGAAGTGACGTACTCGCACGTACGTGTATTTGCCTCAATTCTTGTCACTCGATACGTTTTGTGTGTTTCATTTGACGCCTTGTCACTTTTTATTTATTTCGTTTCTAACATTCTCTTCAAAGTCGTAAAACGATTCTTTTGATCTCTGGCAAATGACGTCATTCAAGTATCTGGTTGAAAATTTAAATAAAAGAAAAATATAAAAATCGTATTAATATTTCATACATGTATTACAAAAGTATTAGCTGGAGATAGGTAGGTATCTCAAAAAGGTCACCACTTAACGCTGTTTAGACATTGATAATTAAAATTTACATTGTACGTATTTTTGTAAATGTATGAATAATTCAACTGACGACGTCAATGGAAACTATGTTACTGATTGTTTTTTTTATTTCAAGAAATTAAATATTGGCTCAATTAGTATAATTCAAACAATAACTGCGGAGTAATATTTCAAACAATTAAGTGTATTAAATATATTTGGCGTTAATTTTGTAGAAATTTATTATTCACAATTAAATGAAACTACGTGATGTAGTATTATTTCTATCTTCTTTAAGTCCTTTATCACGACCGACACGACTCACAGGGCTGTTAGCAAAAATATTTGCGAACAGCCCACCTCAAGATGTCGTAGTACAACGAAACCTAGGTCGTGGTAAAGAACTTAAAGAAAATATAAATAATACTACATCACGTAGTTTCATTTAATTGTGAATTAAGTATATACGTTATTTGAAGACACACACTGTATTCCAAACTTAAAATATAAATCGTACGTAAAGTCTTTCAAAGTGGTTTCAGGTGAGTTAATGTTTAATTCCACCGATATTAATCAGTCATTTAATGTTATAAATTAAAGGTATCGTTACTTGTAGGAAGACTGAACTCTTGTAAGATTACTCATACGTCTATCTGTATGTTTATTTGTCTTTCTGTCACAGCTGTTAGACCGTACAAACTTGAAACTTGACATAATAATAAGTAAATATTAACCCATATTTTTGCAATAAAACTGAAAAATACTTACATGTTAATTATAGAAGCGACAAACATATTACTCATGTTTTTGTTTTATGTATGGGATATGGTTTGAAAGGTCTAGTTATGAAGGACTCAGAATTATTTTTTTCTAAAGTAGCATAGGAAAGTCCGCCCACCCCCCCTCCGAAACTACAGCTTGTACTTAATCGGTTATTATAATTCCAACTTTCTGTGCACTTAAAAATGTAACTTTATAATAAAAACCTTTTTTTATATTCGAAGAAAAATATCAAACATAAGGTATCGTCTGTTGTCATATATACTGTCTGTGTTTCGAATTATATACTTATACAATTAAGAACAAAGAAAAGAAAAATATATTTATACAAGTAAGAACAAGAAAAAGGAAATTATATTTATACAAGTAAGAACAAGAAAAAGAAAAGTATACTTATACAATTAAGAACAAGGAAATGAAAAGTATACTTATACAATTAAGAACAAGAAAAAGAAAAGTATACTTATACAATTAAGAACAAGAAAAAGAAAAGTATACTTATACAATTAAGAACAAGAAAAAGAAAAGTATACTTATACAATTAAGAACAAGAAAAAGAAAAGTATACTTTTACAATAAAGAACAAGGGGAAAAATATATATTTATGCAAGTAAGAACAAAAAAAAGAAAAGTATACTTATACAAGTAAGAACAAGGAAAATAAAAGTATTGTGAATTAAGACTAATTATTCATTTTAAATTAAGCTTGGGTATTTATAGTTATTTCAATCCGTATTTAAGTACTACGAATTGTGTGGTGTGAGTACGTCATTGAAGAAAATAGGCATTTATTGTTATATAATTGGACCTTGATTTTATGGAGGTGGTGAATATATGTTATATTGTGTGAATGGATGTAAAAATTTATTTGTTTTAACTGTTCGAAACGTACGTCTCCGTTACCGAAATATACCTTACCGATACTAATATGGTCTACGACCTTTATATACGGAGCTCTAGAAACCAACTTGTCAATAAATTTCGACAATTAATATAGGGCATACGCTTTCTTAACCCTCTACTATCACATGCATGCGAGAACAAAGGTTTAAAAAAAAAGTTAATTGGGTCGCTGTATAGTAAAAAATTAGCCTCTGATATTACATTCGACGAAAGTTTTACTTAACAGAAACTAAATTATCTAACCGTATTCTAACGTTCAACGCAAATAATAATGAAACTATTACATGCACCTTGCGACTACCCACACACGCGCGCCAGTAACCCTCCGCTACAATCGGGCTGTGACACGCCAAAATGACCCTTAAGAAATAAACGTTCCAAAACGTGTGCCCAGCGACAAAAACCGTTACGTTCCGTTCCAACAGACTCACAATGTCACGCCCAGGTCGGGTTTTTTGTCCGTTCCGGCGGCGGAGACCATTCTCCCGCTTGGGGGAGTCGCTGGATGAATAATGAATATGAGTAATGAATGATAGATGCTCTTTTTGTATTTATTTCTTTGAGAGGAAGTAGGCATTTCGTCTTCGTCTGGAATCCTGTCGTTGTTGTGCGTCGGGGGTGGTTGAAAAAGTGCTTACAGGTAAGTTGGGTGGCTACATTCCTGTTGTTGGGTTGATGTATTTTGTCTTATTGATATTAATATGGCTAGGGGATGACTGTTTTTTGGACGGTTTCTTTTTATAAATATTTCTGTTGGTTTATCTGAATTGATAATATTGTTAGGTTGTTGCATTCTAGTGATCGAGAAATCCATGACAAATACCTTTTACTCCTTTTAGGCTGTTCGATTTCATGAGTACAAACCGGCCTATAAAGTAAATTGTGTATTTTTAAAAATTTTAATTTTTTATGGGGTTGAATCGCCTTTTACCTTGATGTAAGTAGAAGTTATCCAATTTTCGCATATTTCTATGACATTATATGGAGGTAAAATTAAATCTACCAATTAATATCATAGGTTATCATATCACCTGCCCTAGTACGTCGCGTTTACACTGCTCTCATACGGAAGTTTTCAGATGAATTGTGTGCTGGAAATTTGATATAGCTACAAAATATGTTGAGAATTTGAATCAATTAAGAGCAAGAAACTAATATAAATTATGATTCAAGAAATTAAGATTTTGGTGTATGGAACAAAGGAACGGCGAGTATTTTCGATAATATTTAATAAAAATAACATTTTAAATTGTAAATGACGGTTAATAAAAGTACATTATTGTAAAATAATAACAAAAAATGTCAGGTATTAAGTACACAGTAATAATAGAAACGGTAAGAGTAATATTTAATAATAATAATTATAACTGAAGTATTTTATAAACTAACACTTTATTCACTGTATAATAAACTTTTTGTATGAACGTGTTCTTCACTGTGCACCAAATCATAATCTGCTAACGTGCGATCTTTATTATTTTCCTATTGTTTGAAAATGTTTTTTAGATGTATTTTATGGCTTTTTTGAAGAAAAAAATAGATTGAAATGTCAAGAAATAAAATGTTGTGATACTGATTAAAATTCCTTAAGCTCTTGTGACATATTGTTTAGCAAAAAAAATATAAAAGGACTCGCGTTTAGAGAAGTTTCGATTTATTTGTAACTCAGACTTCTTCCCTACATTCATCAGTCACAAAATGGTTTTAAGTATGACATTTTTACGTTTCCTAATGTAAAATGGGCCGCTTTCAAACTGAGGTAGTCTGAAGATTCATATGTGTTACCATTATTTGACCCTCGTTAACCTTTCCGTCTAAAGCTTCAAGGTTTTCATTCAACAAGAGATGCGGGAATAAAGTAACACATTCAAAGCTTTCTGTACATGTTAGTATTCTGTTATGTTATATGACAAAAAAACATGTTATTTTTATATGGAAAATGCTCTGAAGTGATCGGGAATCAATACCAGAAAATGGAAGACGAATGTAAGACATAAAGAATAAAGATCAGTTCAGGACTGAAAAGCGAAGGGTGCAATGAATGGAATGGCCTTCTTTCGACCTTTTTATCCGTTTCATATATTTTATGAGTCGCTTGTTTTTTGCTATATATAATAAAATATAATTGGTACATTGTTTATATTCATATCTGTTGTTATGTTCCCACTACACAGTACTACACTGTACTACTTGTACCTAGGCCTAACTTGGGTGAATTTCTTTGTTTATCCAGCTGTGAGCGTAGGACAACAATGGTTGACCATGTCATAGTAGTCAGTAGCTGATATTTTTTTATTAGCGTTTTGAAAGAAAAAAAAATTATAACTAAATATCACTTTATTACAACTGATCGTAAGTGATATGTGCGCACACATTATTGGCTATCCGTCTCCATATATGTGGAAATGAATGGAAACGGTCAGAGTGGAGACTCCCATGTTTTGAACGGTAAAATTCGTCAAAGCTTTTTCACGCAAAACTTTACTTAATGATGTAGTTAAAAGTTGAACGGATAGTCCTAGTGAATAGGTTGGGGATCCCCCCAAACCATTCCCCATTCCTACTCTAATAATTTTAATCAAGTAATTCTTGAAATGTTCGGGCGGATGTTATCAAGCAGAAAGAAAACTTTATTGTATTGTGGAAGTTTCTAACAGAGTTCGAATCCATAATTTTGAAACCGATTACCTATTTTGAAATCCATTGCGATTGTCATTATATTACTAGGAATTATTTCCCAATATGCATATAGTAAACAAACTTTAAAATCCTACTTTTTTATCTTAATTTTCGCCCATCATTTAGTGGAAAAAATATTATGGAAACGCTCTCCACTGCCTATTTCATCATATGCATATCTCCATGAAACATCATTGCACTTTGATAAATATTTCTTTGAGAAGTAGTACATTTGATTCTACACTTTAGTGCATTCATTAACGAAAACATTGTATTTTATTTAAATAATATTTATTTTTTGTCGTGTGGCATACATAGATACGCTATCTAGTCTACAAAAATAGATGATGTCGTAGAACAAAATCAAACGTCAATTAAGCTTTCTTATATAAGACCAATAATTGAGGATGACGCAATTTTATTTATATAATAAAATTAAATACAAATTTTATTAAAAAAAAAATAAGTAGAGTCAACTAGACGTCGCAATGTATTTCGTAAAAGTAGAAATATTATTGCCAGAAGGTCTTTTTTCTCAATTTGCCGATTCAGAAGTGGATTTTTGGATAATTTATCACAATTGTCGTTTTATTTGTCCTGCACTGCACACTGAAATATTGTTGTATTGTTATTTATATCAGAAACAATAAAGCCAGCGGCGTTATTTATATTTACATTCATCGAACTTATAAGTAATTCGTCTTAGTGCAGGTTCAGTTAATTGATTAAAGCAAAAAAACAGTTAATTAAACTGCAATCCTTGCTGCAAACTTTAATTTAAAACCCCTTATTTTACGTTGCTTTTCATAGGTACCTTCAGTCATGGAGTTTTATGGTTTTGATTTATAATAAAAACAATATATATTGTAATTTCAATCAATCTTTATAAATTGCCCACCTGAAGGTGTTGTCATACAACGAAACCTGGGTCGTGGTAATGACTTTAAATAATACTACATAACGTAGTTTAATTTAGTTGAAAAGTAATTTCTACAAAATTAACGCCAAATATATTCAATATAAATTGTAATCAAAAACTACAAAATTTTACCTTCTCGACTGGCGCTTGCCGTCGGCGTTGCTTTTTTATATTTTCTTAATCGAACTTACAAGTAATGTAATTGAATACAGGTTCAGTTAATTGATTAAAGCAATCAATCGTTAATAAAACTGCATTTTTTGCTGCAAACTTAAATATAAAAACCCTTATCTTACGTTTTATTACTCTGCCACATAAACTTTACACTTACCTGATTAGTTAGCAATTTGTTGCATATAAATACAACGGTATTTTAGATTTATTAAATGTGAAACAAACTAATGATTTGATACAATAACTTTCGGATTATAATTATATTTTAATATACATCTTACATTCATACTAATTTTTAATTTGATGGGGATGTTATAGGGATCATTTATATAGTTATAATATTAATAGAAATTAATTACGTTAGTTTGTTCTAAGTACGTTCAGTCACGGAGTTTTATAGACCGTTTCATTTTAAATATACTATTTTGATACATTCTAACAGTATATAGGTTAGATTTGCAATAAAAGATAGTCGTATGGTGGTATTGTTCCAACCTTGCTTTTACCATCCATTGTCACAAAGTTTTTACTGTTTCATTTAGGAAACAATACATAATATGTTAGTATATTGTCTTCTCGATCTGACAAATAGTGCCTAAGTGGTAAAGTTGTTAACAAACAAAAAACTTTTCAGTTTTATAATATTGTATAAATGTATAGAAGGTTTTCATGTCGTGAACGTGGCAGTCATGAGATACGATATTGGTAGGGATATAAAGATTTTATTCCAAAATCTGTCTTATTGAGTATCAAATTAAAGGTTTCTAAAAAACTATTTAAAAAATATTAAATAATGAATAATTTTTCTCATGTCAGAAAATCAAATTCCTCAGTTCTCATTCCGCTTATTGCTTTGTAATCAACTGACTCCAAGAGATTTATTTTTCACTTCTTAAATTTGCAATAACTTTTATAAATAAATAATAATCTTTACGAGGCTTCTGTAACATATTACACTAATCGTGAATACCATTCCATATTTCTTGCTTATTTAACTTGTTTGCCCCTGGTAATAAATAAAGTCCTAAAGTGCAGTAATTCTTGAATTTTGACAGTAACAATCCCATATATTAGGGCTTAGCAAATTTATGTTGGCGATATTTGAAAAGGACACAGGTAATAAAACTGTCGGAGAAAGGTCATTAGCCGCTCTAGAATCGCCTCGTTGTAATCATGCAAGGGGCGGTTCCGAAGACCCTAAATTTCACTTATTTTCGCCGGCGAAGGTGAATAGGAAAACTAACCGATTACGTAGTGACTGGGTAAACAATTTTTCATTTGATTCGGCTTTTACCATTAGGGGTTAGTGGATATAGTACGTATGCGAATAAAATTAGGTTTGTGTTGAAATAGTGACGGAGCTTTTTTGGAAGCTACTTTGCGTTAGATTAATGGTAAATTTTAACCAAAATTAACTTTATGTACTAAAAATTGTATTTTTATGTCGGATATAATTATGCAAATTTTTTTCATTTGCTTCTTGTAATTTCAACAATGTTACTTAGTACTTACAGACTATGGTTGCATGTAGGTTCAAATATCTCGGAGACTAGAAATGTTTTCCAAAAATCTCTATTTTTATACAAATTTATAAAATTACCTTTCTAAACTATATAGGCTTTGTAAACTCGGTGTATTTTCCCAGATGATACAGGTTCTTTTGAAAATTTTCCACTATAACTTTGCCTAAGGTGGCATTTTTGTTCTAGGTTATAGAAAGTAATAAATAAGGTGATAGATTTTTCCACGGTATTAAAACGACCAGGTCGTTTTAATACCGTGGAATTATTTACCTTTAATTATTTATCACCTTTTATGCATAGTACATATGGTGGACTTATTGCTACATGAGCAATCTCTTACAGTCAACCATAACTATTGGTGTTGAAATTTAGTCGGTAGATTGTAAGAGATTTTACAACAAAAATTCTTTATAGTACATTAGACAAAAAAAATAAAAAAAAAAACAAAAGTGTAAGTAATACAAACTATTGATATGATTTGGGATGGGAAAGACAAGAAAGGGCAAGGGTACAAAGGAAAAGGTTTCAGGAGAGGCAGGATTTTTCACTCAATCTTTGAAAATGTTTAGAAACGTGATTTTCCTGCTATCAGGATCCAGGTGATTCCAAATTTTTGCTGCTTGGACAGTGAAGGATTTTTCGTAAGTGGTAGAGGTATGTTTAGAAATAAGTAGGGATAGTGAACATTCAAATCGTAGCCCAGCCAATTATAACAATTATGCCTTGAACACTAGCGCTGTTAGAAATATAATTTTTGAATAATATTAAATATGTATTTATTTTTTATACCTCGGTTTGGCGCAATTAAGGTGCATGGCGAAATGGCTGCAGATGAAATGGCCATAACTTTTCAACTCTGTTTTATTTTTTGCCATAACTTTTCAACTCTGCTTTATTTTTTGCCATAACTTTTCAACTCTGCTTTATTTTTTTGGCCATTACTTTTCAACTCTGCTTTATTTTTTTGCCATTACTTTTCAACTCTGCTTTATTTTTTTGCAATTTATCTTAAACTTTCTCATGAGCTTTTTCATTTTCTTGTATGTTTATGTTCTCATAAAGACGTACATGATATCATTCTTCAAGTCGCGATTTTTACCTGCATCGTTGGACTTATTTTTTTGTTCACTTTTCCTGTTAGAATCCTATCTAAATCGTCGCGGTCTGCTTTGTAATATAATCGTTATAACACATAAGGAAAACGACATATAAAAGTTTAACGAACCCCGCAAATATGTATATTGTGAGTCATCGTCATTGAAAACAAATTGAATGCAATTGCGATGACGTCTTTAATTTTAAAAAATACCCTCACGTAATTATTAACCTCTAAAAGCACTTCTTGTGACCTTGTGTTTTGTTTCTATAATGATATTGTTTATCACTTTATGAAAAAAATTATCGTAGCTTTAATATTATATAAGCATTAAAAACTTTATCTTATCTGTGTACAAGTAAATGTTCAAGATGTAACATAAATAATTAAGTTAAATGTCATAACCCTATATTCATTCAATTAGCGCGTTCATTATTTTGAATAGATTTAAGACTTAACTATTCTCATGAATGTTCTTGTATTTCTTTGTACGTTGATTTATTTGTTCAATTTATTATATTCTATTATATAGAAGGTAGATGACCTTCTAAGTAATATTACTACGTCTTTTTTTGGATTATTTTAATATTTTAAACCTCTAAAAATAATATGGTTATATTTGTGAGAATTGTTTGAAACTTGAATTGTAGGAGGTTAAACATTGACGTATTGTGCATGCCATTTGTGTGTAATATATTTATCTATCATTGCGCTGCGTCATATTTATGATTCAGATTATAGCACGGTCTTAAATTGTTTTCAAAATATTTCTAAAAAAATAGTCTTAAATTATTTTCATAAATAAATAATAAATAGTCTTAAATTGTTTTCAAAATATAAAATTATATTAGTAATTTGATTCAGATTATAGCACGGTCTTAAATTGTTTTCAAAATATTTATTATATATATATAGCACGAGATTTATAGATTATAGCACGGTCTTAATTGTTTTCAATTTTTTTTGTATTTTAAACCTCTCAAAATAATATGGTTATTTTTGTGTGAATTATTCGAAATTTGAATTGTAGGAGGTTGAACATTGACGTGTTACGCATGCCTTTTATGTGTAATGTATTTATCTATCATAGCACTGCGTCATATTTATGATTCAGATTATAGAACAGTCTTAAATTGTTTTCTGACTGAATGAAACAGGATTTTTTAAAATTTTAGTTATAATTTTTTTAAATCTTAGTTAGTCTTTTTTAATCGCTGATTATTTTTATCACGGCCCTACTATATGGTTAAACAGCGAAATTTCAACATTTTTACGCCTTTTACATTAGCTTTACTTGTGTGTATGAATGTAGCGGAATCTTTCAAGTAAATTTTAGCCCACTTCCGGACGTCCAAATTATTTTAAATTTGAAAAAATGAAAAATGATCTTTAAATATAAAGATTTTGGTTAAGGGGGAACGTCTCACAACTCGGTATAACTTAATTGTTTTAATTTTTCTTTTGTGCAAAAAGAATTAAGGGAATGCCAATGACAATGATTTCAATGTAAAAAAGCGTGAGTTGCTCTCGATTTACATTTTCATAAGAAGCAGCGCCCCACGTTATTTAGTTATTTTTTTGTCATTCTATTGTTTTTTGCGCTTATTAAAAAAAAAATAATTCATACTTAGTTGTGAATTGTCCAATATGTAACATAAACAATTAAATTAAATGTATTTAAAACACATTTTTCAATTCTTTTCATGGAAAATTTTTATTTTTTACTGATGTGGAGCAAGTGTAATTTGATAAATTAAAAAAAAAACTCTACTGCATATCGTTACCATTCTGAGGAATGGTTGTAATTTTTAATGGTTAACGTTTCTGAAACTAAAATCACTACTTTTGAATTATTTACAAGTAATTTTAATTCTATGTTAGCCCTTAAATTGCCTTGTGTGTGTGATTAATTTTGAGAACTATTTTCCACTTTTTAAAATAGAATCATCTCTGGACCAAAACCTTTGTATGGAAAGTTTATTTTTTATTTTGTATTGCTACAAAAACGTATTTTTTTAGTTTTCTTTAAACTAAAAGTTTATTATATTCTATTTTTGATTGTTCAAAATTTACATCTATAAGACAAACGTGCAAGATCGCATATATAAATATATTTTTGCGATCTCGTCAGACATTTGCAGTTTCCAGCTTGGTTCATCTACACCAGTGTAGATTCTATTTATAAATAGCAATACGAGTTTTATCGTAACGCTTTCAATTATTATGTTTCATTAGCTGCGTGATAAACCTTATGGAAACAACAAAACAGCATTTACTTTAAACTAAACCTGAGATCTAAATGTTATGTATGTTCAATACTGAAAATAGTACAAATAGCATTATTTTATCAAATCAACAAATGAATAAATATAAAAGGTGTTTCCATTTGTTTTTAACAAAAACTGCCTCCGTAAGGCAGTTTGGAATTGTCCTGACTGGGACAACTGCTAAGACCGATTGTTAGAAAACAATTTATTTTATCAAGACAATCCAAAAAAACTTTAATGAAAAGAAGCCATTAACGGAACTATCAGGTTTAGTTATCCATGTCTCAAGGAAATAAAACAATAAAAGCGGTGCGGCGAAGTACAGAAGCGTATAGAACGATGTTTATAAGTGCATTTGTGTCCTGTATAAGCTTGTGAATGCAATGTATATTCCGTGTTCACACCGCCTTCGTTAGCGCTGACTTTATCATCAATGTTTGATCCACAAAATTAAAACTTTCGATCTGTTTTGCTATTGAAATTCAGAAAGTGTATAAATTTAGTTGGTGTCTTCATGCGTAAGTAAACAACAATAGTATAATCATTTTAAAAACCTTGTTCAATTGTTTTCATGTAAAATGTTTACATTTTGCTGGTGTAGAGTGAATTTAATTTAATAAATTTGAAGAAAAAACTCTTTTGCGTATCGTTGCCGCTCAGAATGGTTGTAATTTGTACAGTTAACGTTTCGGGAACTAAAATCACTACTTTTGAACGATTTACGAGTAATTTTAATTCCATAGTAGGCCTTAAATTGGCTTGTATATATGGTTAATTTTGAGAAATATTTTTCACTTTTTGTATATAATAGGGTCATTGTATTATAACCAACGGTATCTTGCATCTATTCTCGGAAACTTAAAAATGCATCGTTGGTTTCAAAGCTTCCAGCTGATTTAAAGTAATAGTAACTTTACACAATCAACGTATTCCTAGAATGTCTATGAGAATAGCAAATAACTAACTTGTTAAGTATGAGTATAACACGCACCCCAAAGCTTCTGTGGGGGTTCACATTAAGTCTTGTATAAACATTTAAGGGTATATAGTATTGATGAGGCTTGTAAATATCCTACACCAAGGTAGGGTAATTTACCCTGGGAAGTATGAGTATTTGGCTTAATACCGCTTGGTCGCCTACTCAAACGTTCTTGAAAATTATCTAGGTAATATCGCCATGTTTATGAAACAGTCACTAACCTGAATCTCTAACGTCATCATCCAGCAATTACTGTGACAGGCGCTGTCGCCCCAGGGTCGACCGGCCACCACAACTTAGTCACATGATACTTTCAATTGGTTTTAGAATATAATATATTTCTCGCTCATAAAGTACAACAAAAAATTGTGCGTATTAACTTCAACGCGCGATTGGAGTTTACTCCTTAAGTACGATTGTCTTGGAATGTATAAAATAGGTAACACTGTATATAAATAAAAATATCAATACCATTAAGTTTAAATGGAAAATTCTTTAATAAAAAATTGTGACAATATAATTAGTTTCAAGTAAAACACAAATGACCAAGATCAAATGTATACAACGACAAAATTAAAAGCAATTAGTAACGTCACACTAAGAAGTAAAAAATTAAAAGAGGGTTTTTAAGTTTTGTAGAAAAGAAGGCACCAAATATTCAAACATAATGACATTTAATGATTACATCTTGATATAATTAAACGATAGTAAACTATAAACTGTGTGTCAAACTCCGTCATTGCGATTACGCCATAAGAAAATGTCAAATAAACATTTTGATATTTCACTCTTAAAGATGCGTGTAGCGCGTAGAAGCCACCTAGCGGTTACACTTTTTTTAACGGTCTGATTTTACTCCTCATAAAATTTTATACCGAGCGCTATATATGAAAATCAATTCTTAAGGAGTAAATTCCAAATAGTAACGACAACCTATTTAAATTAATTGTTTATAGGTCGTGGTGAAATCCAAAAACGTACGATTTTCACGCACGTTACACGGTGACCAAGTGTTTTCTATTTAACTATTTAGGGGTGTTCTGAGAAACTGCACAAGCTTAATGTATAAGTGAGTTTAAAGCAGCTAACTTCATGTGTAATTAATAAAGTAATATATGAATCATTATTTTTCACATTATAGTAGAAAATATGATCAATCAAGCTTCATTGCAGCATCTAAATCGTACGCATAATATAAATTATTTCTTAATACCGATCATTACAAAACAAAATATTTATCTAAATTCTCATATCTGTGTGGGCAAATTCAATCCGCGTCATTTCGGATTCTAAAGTTAACAATAAGCTAATATCCGTTTTAAAAGGCAAAGCAGTGTTTGCAGTTGATTTAAATCATTTGTATAAGTTTCTATGAAGTTTTTACAGACCGAATTTCACTTCACTTTTATTCATGAACTAATAGAGTTTTCTAATTATTGATAACTTTCCATTACATTTTGTTCCCTTTAATTTATATTGAATACTTTTCAGATATTAAAAAATAGTGATGGCTAGATCACCACCCCCGGTGATACGTAACTCTAAGGAAATCACGATATACGTTTATAGTAAATGGCATATGGCATACCTCCGATGTTTTTGAAAGACCTATTAAATTATATTCTACACAATGGGGTACGCAAGATAAAAAAAACACTCCCATTTTACTTTTAGGGTTAAGTAACATAAAAATTTTTTTAAATTTTATTTTGTTACTTTGTAGGTGTAATATGTATATGATCATGTTTAATTCCAGCTTTATAGCCATAATAATCTACTAGTAAAATGGATTTGACATAGTAGACAAAATTTCATGGCGAAATTATAATGGTTTCGAGTTTACCTACGCAGCTCTAAAATCGTCTAAACAATTTCTCTACGCAGCTTCATTCTAACCATTCTGATATGAGATTAAAAATTGCCTACAGCATAATTTGGTAAAATTAATATATACATTTAAAATGTCTTCCTTTATATTTTTTTGGGTTACGCTGCAATCAATCAAAAAATTAATTGAATAACAATTAATTTTTTGAAATGAATTGACGCATTTGCTTGCTGAGGTCATAGATTACGCAGCGTCTTGCTTGTACCCTCAACCGAGAATCTATTTTCCGCAATGTAGATATTTTTGGATATGAGACGTCTTTTGAATATATAAAACAATGGAAAGTAGACAGACAGATTGACATGACGATACTGTAATAGTTTCTAGTTTACCTACGCAACGCTAAAATTGTCTAAAAACGATTTCTCTACGTAGCTTCATTCTAACCATTGTGATATGAGATTAAAAATTTCCTACAGCATAATTTGGTAAAATTAATATATACATTTAAAATGTCTTTATACTTTTTTTGGTTACGCTGCTTATTCAATTAATTTTTTGAAACGAATTGACGTATTTGCTTGCTGAGGTCATGGATTACGCGGCGTCTTGCTTGTAGACTCAACCGAGAACCTATTTTCCGCAATGTAGATTTTTTTGGATATGAGACGTGTGTTAAACATATAAAACGATGTTTAATAATTGAAGTGACCTAGAATAACCCTGCCAGTAAAGAACGTCTTAACTTAAACGAAGAACATATTGCAATACCAATCTATAG
Source organism: Druceiella hillmani (assembly GCA_039881145.1). Lineage (NCBI taxonomy): Eukaryota > Metazoa > Arthropoda > Insecta > Lepidoptera > Hepialidae > Druceiella > Druceiella hillmani. The sequence goes on from JAYKKI010000062.1 coordinate 8,668,225, forward strand.
TTAAATACTTTTGAGACAGATACGTTCTTAAGTTTACATATTAAATTTAAATATTTTAGTAATTAACTATTATTATTATTTGTACAACTTCTTCCTAAGAAGGAAAAGGCAATTACTTTAAGCGGATGTTTTATTAGTTGTAGCTATATTTTTATCTCTAAAAATATTTTGCTCACGTATTAAATAGCTAGTCTCTGCAGCAACTATAAAAATGTTATCATCGTCGTATTTCATTCTCCGAATGAGTTCTCTCGATTTCGGGAATACCAGGGGCTAAGTTCGATGAATACAGAAGGAGGACCAAAACGTGAAAAACAATATTTTTTTATAACAAAAACAGAAATTCAATCGGTAGATCAATTTCTTGTCTGTTGATAAAGTGAGATGCCTCACGGCAATTTTTCTGGGGTTTTTCTGTAATAACATCCCGTATTTGATAACATCCCGCAAGTGTAATATGATCCGGTTGCCGTAGTAATCGGTAAATAAAATTTCTTCAGAATTTCATGAGATAGACGTTATTACTTCGATTATGTTGGTAACACATTATTTCTTCAACCCAAGTTAAAAAAAAACATTTTTGGAACACATTTGAACCTATTATTTCTGGATAGTGTACTCATATTTGATTCACCGTTAAATAACGCCATGAAAAAGTTCTGGAACTCTCTGTAAGATATAAATATTTTACTTTGATACTTTGCCCTAGTAAATTTTAGTCGCTGGTTACATAAATTAGAAAGAAAATTTCGAATGAACAGCGCGACCGAATGATATTTTACGTCAGTAGTAACTGGCTAAATTGAAATAAAACTATCCTCAAATTTATTGATAAATATAAGACTTTAAATTGTTTTATTTGTCCTCATTTAACTAAATATAAATCTTAATTTTGCTTAAAAATGTTCAAATAAAACGACTATGATAAATTATTTCGACCCATTACTATTGGGTTTTAGGGATTTCCTGTAAATTGCTTTATCAATAGGAGGCTTGGGAAGAAACTCCGTCCAAGCGGAAGAAACTGCAGCTGAAGGCTAGCTGTGTACACAACCTTCGTTACCATCAGTTACTTGTGCTTTGTTCCTATGGTAACCTACGCCAGGTTACCTTTTTATGACATAAGCATACAGGTTCGGTGCGAACGGCCCCACCGTAAGCTCAGGGGGGAAGTTCGTTGGCAGTAATTGCATGTGTCACGCTATGCAGTAAAACTTTTAATGTCTACCAGCACATTGTCTGCGGGCTTGCCGTCTGCCGTGTCGTTGTCTTCATGTAAATCGATGCTGCTACGTGTTAGTCAGCTGGTTTCAATGGAATTTCGGCTGGTGATTGTTAGACTGTTAGGGTTATTTATTGAAAAATGTAATAAGAAACACGAAGTGGAAGAAAATGTTATGTGTATTTTATCCAGTTTTGGATTATTGATATTTGTTCCATTTTCATTACAGATGACTAGATGTTGCCTTACTTACTGATTTGTATTGATGTCCTCTGTCATCTATAGTATATGATGGCTCGTTAATTTTTTGATTCATAAATGCATTTATCTTTCTGTCTGAGTTGTGCTCGTACTACCACACGGCAACAGATTTCACCGCTAGCTGATTGTAGAGAAAAATGCGTTTGTACTTCAAATTGAAGTCGATCCGGTTATTGAAAGAAATATTTTTGATTAACAAATTTTTATTAGACAATGTGAGATATAGATATTAATCGATGTTCATACTAGCTTGAAGAAGAAAACATTATTTCGGGAGCAGCAAATTGAATATTGAGCAGTTATTTGCGTTCAAGAATAAATAACTGACTGACGAATACTGATTAAATGTCAATTGGAATGATGATAAAACATAGTCATTTTTAGTGTTCCATGACAAAATTGCCAAAACCTAAACACTAATGGAATCACTACGGTTTCGGTCCGTCCGCCTGTCTGTCATAGGCATTTTTCTCGGTAACTTTTTCAACTTAGCGCAGAGGTAGTATAGTGGCCCAATTATAACTAGGGGATGTAAAAAGTAAAATTTTGATTTTGGGGATTAATTTCATGGGGAATTGGGAACTTGAAAACAATTTCTTTCAAGGTTAAAATACAGGACGTCAAATGAAAACTTATTAAAGCGCGTATTCAAAATAGATGACGTAATTTTTAGGGATTTTTAAAAATATTTTTCGGGAATAATGTTTTCCTATTAAATTCCTGCCATAAGATATTCTCCATAAGATATATGGAGAAATCCCTTAAGAATGGAAGGAAGAAAATGAAAGGAATAGAGGAATCCCTCAGAATTCCTCAGAAAAATCTGAAAAAATCGTAAACATTGCGAATTAGATATTGATTGAACCAAAATTATCAGGGTTGAAAAATTCTAGCACCATTAAATGGTATAAATAATGTAATAGTTTATTTCCTTGCAATTGTTGAACCATTGGTTGCAGAGGGTTACCATTGGTTAAAAATATTTTTCACGATGTAAGAAACAACTTTTGTCTTTACATGATTCTCAACATTTTTAATTTGGCTCAGTCGAAACTCAATTCCGCGCATACGCAATATGGCATTTATACGTTCGGCGGCGGGTAACGCGGCAGATGGACGCCTTGTTATTAATATTTAATTGGGACGGGTACGGGGGGGGGGGGGTGATCACACAAAACACCAATTGTGCAAGTATAGCTTGGAATTAACTGATATTTTAGATATAATAGCAAACTTTTTTCTTAAAAACCCTATAATAAAATGCAGAGTTCGTTGACAAAGTAGACCACAAATCTTACTAACTCTTCCACGACTAAACTATAGTAAGAATTCTTTTGGACGGAGTGTAGGTTATTTTTCCACTGTGTTTTATTGTTTTTAATAAATTGTTATTAGATTGTGGTAAAGAATCCGTTTTGTTTTCATTCATTAATATTTCTTATATATATATATATATATATATATATATATATATATATATATATATATATATATATATATATATATATATATATATATAATATGTAAGTAATAAAATATATTGCAGTACGTTTATGAAATGTGTTTGAAATTGTGATGGAACTATTATTTCCCATCGCTATGTTGACCATTTACGTACAATTTTACCATTAGTTGTAATGAATCTTGGAAGTCTTCCAGAGAGAAGAGGATCCTACTAGCGAAGAAAGGTATCGGATGAAAATGAAGATTTTGAGAAACATGTGACAAACTGCGATATAGAGCGAACATATATGTTTTGAAGTAAAAATATGGTGCCAGAAAAATGATAAGACACAATTATTTTGAATTCATTAACGTTGTGGAATGAATTAATACGTTGTATGCTGACATCCTTAGCTGGGTTAGTGACGCTTTACTTTTTGCTTCAATTGAAATCAGATAAAAAATAAACAAACAGAGGTGTTTTTTATATGAAAAGTAAAGATCTGTAATTGGGATGACCCTGAATGACCTTGTAAGCAAAGATCGTGTTGATATGAGCAAAGAATATAACATGAATAAAGAATAAAACAATGTTGAAGCAGCTATGTTTTTAACCGTGGATAACAGAATAGCAAAGGATTGCGTAGTTATTGGCTCGGCACGGGAAGCTTATGGAAGACATGTTTCTAACGATCCTCTCATTAAAAATTGATAATGGTAGAAGACAAAATTATTTTCATCGAACGGTTATAATATTGGTATTTATAAAAAATAAAATACATGTGCTTTCTTCAATTTTTTAGCTTTGAATGTTCCTTTGGGAGTTTAAAAATTAATTAAAATTTCTGTATTTGAACATCTCAGCAATGAAATAAAGGTCCTCTTTCAACAACGTTTCTATGAAGTTCACAATTAAATGAAACTACGTGATGAAGTATTATTTCTACTTTTTTTCTTAATCTATCTTAGATTGCTAACAGCCCACCTGAAGATGTTGTAATACAACGAAACCTAGGTCGTGGTAAAGAATTTAAAAAAATAGAAATAATACTACATCACGTAGTTTCATTTAATTGTGAATAATGAATTTCTACAAAATTAACGCCAAATATATTCAATGTTTCTATCAAAAGCAGGAGTTGGTTATATTTGTTAGGCATCTCACAATGAATTTTCGGCAAAGCGCAATTATTCGTAACTAAATTATTTAGAATAGACTATTGTTATCGAATATGGGAAAGCTGGAGAGAATTGTTATATGCGCAGGGAAACAATAACGTGAAAAGTAAATTTGAATATGACAAATGGGCACTACTGAGAGTAACAGGATAGGTTAAATTTTTCTCGCTAGAGTTTATTGTTGTAATAAACTTTGTTTTTTTTGTTTGGAAATTTTAACGCCATTTTTATATTATTTTATATTATTCAAATCTATACTGAAATAAATTCTTTAATAACATGCAGTGGCACTAATGAGCTTTATAAATATATGTAAGATATATGAGAGTAACAGGATAGGTACAACTTTCCTCGCTAGAGTTTATTGTTGTAATAAACTTTGTTTTTTTTTGGAAATTTTAACTCCATTTTTACACTTATGTTATTCAAATCTATACTGAAATAAATTCTTTAATAACATGCAGTGGCACTAATGAGCTTTATAAATATATGTAAGATATATGAGAGTAACAGGATAGGTACAACTATTCTCGCTAGAGTTTATTATTGTAATAAACTTTGTTTTTTGTTTGGAAATTTTAACGCCATTTTTACACTTATATTATTCAAATCTATACTGAAATAAGTTCATTAATAACATGCAGTGGCACTAATGAGCTTTATAAATATATGTAAGATATATGAGAGTAACAGGATAGGTACAACTTTCCTCGCTAGAGTTTATTGTTGTAATAAACTTTGTTTTTTTTGTTTGGAAATTTTAACGCCATTTCTACACTTATATTATTCAAATCTATACTGAAATAAATTCATTAATAACATGCAGTGGCACTAATGAGCTTTATAAATATATGTAAGATATATGAGAGTAACGGGATAGATACAACTATTCTCTCTACAGTTTATTGTTGTAATAAACTTTGTTTTTTTGTTTGGAAATTTTAACGCTATTTTTACACTCATATTGTTCAAATCTATACTAAAATAAATTCTTTAATAACTACAGTGGCACTAATGAGCTTTTTTTAAAATACCAATTGGTTATCGATATATTTAAAAGAAATGTTTATGTGAATTAATGATTAACGAGTATACAATATAAATTTAATCACTAATGTTCCTCATCTTATTGCTTTCTCTCAGTCAGTTACGTAACAACCTATTTCGTTCCGTGTTGACGTCACCGCTTATTATACATAAGTGTAAAGCCGACAACACACCTCCATTTCATGATCAAAAAATTTGTGCTACTATAACAATGATGTCTAAAATGTATGTGTGTTTAATGACCATATCGCGTGCCCCGCACCGAGCTCGGTACATATCGAGGCAAATGATAGAGAGCGAAGTGTATTTGTCTACTACGTATGGTGTTTTAAGGAATATAATAATGAAAAGGGCATATCGACAGTACAATTGTCGCCCGAGGTGTGTCCAGCCCTCTCTTATGTTGAATGGGCGTAGTTATAATTAAGGTTGGGTCGTGTTAGTTCAAATCCGATTCGATACTGTGCCTAATAGCGTATTCAATTTTGATTTTAGGTGAGGGAGCGGTGCTTGGTTATTGTATCTTTATAATATTCGGCGATATTGTTTCGGAAATATTTCTTTATATCGTCAGAGGAGTCCCTCTTGGGATCAGGATAGAATCATCCGTTCTTCATTTATAAATATATAGTACTTTTTAGGGTTTAGTACTTCGAAGGGAAAAACGGGACCGTTTTATGTTCACTTACGTATCCGTTCTTCTAAATATATACAACAGCTAGTAGAAAATTCATTATGTGGCATACTAGTGAAACAATTAACCCTTATGCACCTCAGTAGTTCACATTCAAAAATACTTATATAAAAATTCAAAAAATATACTCGATTTTTTTCTTCATGTGTTGAAAGAACGACTTATAATGAATCAACAAATATTTTTTTTCGAATTTTACTGTAAGATAGTTTAGTTCATATTGCTGTAAATATCCGCAAAGAATATGCCCTCCCCCCAAAACAGTATTAATAAAAGTTTATCGGAATATATATGTTGCGATAATTCAAAATATTATAGTTTTTGAGAAATACACTATATATCTCGTGTGTGAAAGATATCTAGGCAATTTGTTTGCACGATGAAACATAAAATGTTTGTGAATTGACCCCCCCCCAAGTCATTGATAATTTTAATTAAATAATTGATCTTGTCCTGATCTAATTTTAAAATATGTTTGAATTGAAGTATGAACAAATGAATATCATGTCTTCGAATTTTAAGAGTTCAATAAAGTTAATTCCAGGACTTCCGTGAATTTTTTATTTGAATAACGCTGATCGTAAAATTTCTCGTTGGATACTGCTGATTCGTCAATTGAATTGTAATTATCCACTGTTTTTATTTACAATGTTTTGCACGAATAATGGATTTAATTTTGTCTTTAACATAGTAATATTATCAACGAAGATAAGAAAACTATTCTAAAATTTTTGTAATCGATATATTTTATGTTTTCAATATAATTTTTATTCAAAACTAAATGAAACTGCGTGATGTAGTATTATTTCCATTTTCTTTAAATTCTAAACCACGACCTAGCTTTCGTTGTATGACAACATCTTCAGATGGGCTGTTTATAAAGATTGATTTGATCTTTACAAATTGTCCACCAGAATATATTGTCGTACAACGAAACCTAGGTGGTGGTTAAGAATTTTAAAAAAAGTAGAAATAATACTACATCACATAGTTTCATTCGGTTTTGAGTAAAAATTAGGTATTTTACGTTTACAATGTATATTTTCGAATATAACTAATCAGTTATAAATTTAAACATATATTTTTGTCGTAGATCGATGTGAAATTGTAAGATATTGAAAAAGATGTCTTTTATGTAACAGCTGCTTTCGAAGTTCGTTGATCGAGGCGAGAGAAATGTGCGATGAGATTACTGCTACATTGATTTTTATCGAACTGATGAAAATTTTATTTTAATAAAGTTGGATAAATATATACAGGTAGCTCTTGTAGTCTCGTATATTGATCGTAGCACATCGTTTTCAAATAAGATAGTAACAACCTACATTTAGCGTCAACTTTCCTCGGCTTTCCAATAAGCTTTAATACCATTTGTAATCGGAAGTAAATGAAATAAATAATATTTTCCGAATGATAACATCAAAGCGAGATGGAAATATATCAAGATATTTATTTATGTATTTATTTGTTACATAATATATTTATTTGTTTTTAATATAATTTATTTATTGTGTTTGTTAATGTGTGTTGTGTTTGTTAATATAATATATTTATTTTTTACATTATTTATGCCAGGCGTTTTTGAATTAGACTTATATTCAATATCTTAGGAGCTTTTTGGATTAAAGTTTGAAATGGAAGTAGCGCTCCCTCCTCCGCCCGCCATGAAAATGTATGAAAAATGTACATGGACACGAACCACCTATTTTAAGGATGTATCTATTTCCGTTTATAAACAGTTAACCTAAGAGTTTTTTTCATGGTAACTTTTAAAAATAACAGAATCATTGAACGAAAAAACACGAAAACATTGTGGTCGTATTTTATTAATAAATGTTTTTTTTTTATAAATTCGGTGATCAATAAAGCTCTTCGTTTTTACAATTTAATTTTACTTATGGATTTGCGTTGCACGGGTAAAAACACAGTACATTTAAAATAGAACATGCATCAGATATGAACAAAAAAAAATTAAATCGTAGGTTTGTGATTGGTTTGGTTTGGGATTGTTGAGACCTTCGAGTGTGATATATTATGTTTACTGTAAACTATTTTAAGCTTTAAGGAATGTTTCTCCTTCACATATATTTATTAATTCATATTATGGTAATAATGAGAGTAATATGGAAAATTGTCAGATATATGTACATACTAAACAAAACACAGTACATTTAAAATAAAACATTAATCAAATATGAACAAAAAAAGTAAAGTCATGGTTTACGTACGTTCGGGATTGTTTTTGAGAACTTCGAGTGCGATATATTATGTTTACTGTAAACTATGTTAAGCTTTAAGGAATGTTTCTCCTTCACATATATTTATTAATTCATATTATGGTAATGATGAAAGTAACATGGATAATTGTCAGATATATGTACATACTTATGTTTAATACACAAGAAAAAATGCAGGAGCATTTCATTGTATTGGGTATTTTTCATAAATTGAAAATTATGATGCATGTCATTGCCTCATAAATTTGTTATACTCGTAAAACGAATTGATTGTATTATAAACTTCTAGAAACATGTATACTATGACGGTTCTAAGTAAGAACATATCAAGGAATACGTACTAAATGCAACCCTTTTTATGTGCGCAAACTTGTTCGTATCAATTACATATATACAATGTGTAATGTTTGGTTATTCGATCTCTAGAATTTGCATTGGAGAGATCTTGAAATATCGAAAAACGAAAAAATTCAATTTTCATAAAACAAATTTGAATTTTTTCGTAAAAGTATAAATATATTTATTAAAATATATTTATAAAAGTACAAATTTGCTTTTATAAACCTGTACTTAGTATCTATAGTTTAAGCAGACTGAGTTTTCAATCTTTTTTTTCTAAAATAATTATAGTCAATTTTTTCAGTCTCTGTTGCCATAGCTATTTAGTGTTCGTAATAACCTGCTATAGTTAAGAAGTCCGGCGAAAACAGGCTTGACGTTACGGAAATAGAATATAATTTTATGAAACATAATCAAGAAAGGGCAAATATAATATAAAATTTGTCATAATCCAAATCATAATCATAATCCAAAACTAAAAGGTGTGTTATAATTTTTAATGGATCAGAAATTATTATTAAGGAATTAAAATAATAATAAAAATCTCACGAACTATATAATACGTTTCTAGAAATTATTACAAAAAAAAATCAATATTTCTTCGCTTTTTAAATAAAAACAAATGTCTTTTTCGCTCTTTATGAATTTTACGTGACTTTTTTCGAAAGCCCTCTCGGGTATCCTATTCTCATGGTTAGTACAGTACATCCATGTATGAGAGCCCTGACGGGTATGCGAATGTCATGGTTAGTACGATACATTCATGTATGAGAGCTCTGTCGGGTAGGTGAATGTCATGATTAGAAGTTCGGTAAGTCCATGTATGAGAAACCCTGTAGGGTCTGCGAATATTATGGTTGCTACGGTACGTCCATGTCAGAGAGCCCTGTAGGGTCTGCGAATGTCATGGTCACTATGATACATTCTTGTATAGAACGTATAACAGGATACAATCTCCACTTTGTTTCACAGTACTGATTCAGAGTGTTGCAAAAATATGAACGATAAGCTGATTTTTCAAAAAAAGAAATACATTTGTTTGATTGACATAACAATAAAATTTCTGACTGGTATATTTTTTATTTTCTCCATGTAAGAATATCATTTTTATTTTTGTGGCACGCGAGCCCAAAATTGTAAGGACTTTTTTAACATCTTTGTAAATAGAGAGGTAAAGACAAGACGTGGAAAAAATCGATGAAGTGCAAGCTATACTGTGTAAATAATATAAGCTATACTGTGCTATACTAATATAAGCTATAATGTGCAAATTAATGTTCCGTGACATAAACCCTTTCTTTCCACTTAAATATTAATAGTAATGCACGTGACTATGTTCTTAAAAGGGGCCCATCTACCGCATTACCCCCCGCCGACAAACCTATCATATGACGTATCCGCGGAGCTGAATGGAGAGCTCTTCGTCTGAGCCAAATTACACATTTTGAGAAGCCTTTAAGGTTAGTTTCTATGTAGTGAGAAATATTTTTTGTTAAAAAAATTTTCTTTAAATCCAATGGTTCAGCAGTTGTAAGAAAATAATAAATTGTTTATAAAAATTAATTGCGCTGGGGTTTTTCATTCCTGATAATTTTCATTCAATCTATACATAATTACCAATGTTCATGAATTTCTTCAGATTTTTCTGAGCTGCTCTTCTAATGGGAATGGTGGAAGACAGCATTATTTAAAGAGCTTTTCCCGAAAATAACATGGTGAATTCGTGCTTTAATAAGTTTTCATTTCACACACACACGAATACCCTGAAAGATGTTTTTTTTTCAATTCCGATTTTACCTCTGAAATTAAACCGCAAATCATAATTCACGTTTTTATACCCTTCACGGCTATAATTAGGCCGTTGTACTCTATGTGCAAATATCATATTTTTGCATCAAATAGTTCCCAAGAAAATATCCTCTGACAGACAGATGGATGGATGGACAATGAACGGTTGGACGACACTAAGTCATTACATTAGTGTTCTATTGTAGTATTTTTGCCACGGAATAGCAAGAAATGTTTACCGTTGTTTTTATGCAAAATAAACTTTTCCGTTCTATCTCTTGGGACGTAAATAAAAAGGTTTTATAAAACCCAATCGAGTGTTACTTTAGTTTAAGTTTTTCTATGTACAAGCCGCGCACCATTAACTTTCAAAGCAGTAAAAAGTTTTTCCGTTAATGTTACTTGTGTACTGAAAGTTAAAGCACTTACAGACTTTCATAATAAACTGATCCGATCTGTTGACACTCGCTTAACTTGTCTCGAACTATGTTATCCTCTAGTTAGTGACAATCGCTGACCAAACAAATAAACGATTCGTCGTCCAATTCGGCGTTTATTCTTGTACATTGCTTTATCAGATTAAATTACCAAGCAAGCCGCCAACATCATCCATATGTATATGTAAATGTTATTTTACTTATAGTTGAGTTAATTATTCTGAAACAGTTGATAACAAGCGTCTCGTACTAATTGAATTCGCAGGCGGGATTCGAGAAACGGAATGAAATTAAATTTTGTAAACCTCATCGTTTGTGCGCACGCTTTGTAGTTGTGTTGTGTAGACATGGCTTTTGGAGTGGGAGTTTTGTTTGTTTGCGGTTTGGAAATAGGAGGAAGATGGCTAAGAATTTGGTAGTGACTTCAAATATGAAAGGACTGGGTCCAAAATATCAGCGAATAGGGACAAAAAGGCAGAGATAAATAAATGATGGGAGGATGTCTTTAAGGCAAATGGGGAACGTGAAGCTGTGTGAGAAGAGTTTCTATAAAGAAACTCAACGGAAAAGTATTTGCTACCGATATTGTTTCTATAGTAGAAGAGATAATTTATAAAGTTTGTGAATACATTTTTGATCAAGCATACATCTATAGAATGTACTCAGAACAGTACGAGAAACAGTTACATTTTAGAGATAGCCATATTTTAGTTTGATGCTAATCTGTTTTCTCAAATTCTACACATATTTAAAGACCATATTATGTAAATGGCAAAATTACGGCTGCATGAGGAATATATTTCTGTCAACCACTCTAGCTGAATTTAAAAAATTTAAATATTTGGAAGACGGTGGAAAATTTTTACAAATCTACCCTAGTTGAAAATGTACAAACTAAAAATTATAAATATTGATGTGATACGGTAAAGAAAAAGTGAGCAAGTCGGAATTAACGGAAAAAAACGAGTGTGCTTTAGACCACACGGCTGAAGTAAAACTTCAAATTCACAAAATATGAACTTTAAAATGAATTTACAATTTTATTCACTTTAAACTAATAAAAATAATTAAAAAATCACCGTTCGCGTAACGCTAGCAAACTCGTACATATATATATATATATATATATATATATATATATGTATATATATATATATATATATATATTTCATGCACTGGCTATGAGAGGAAGAGAGAAAGAAAATGTGCGCGCGCACTGCTCACTCTTGCTCCTACAGTGTGATACAGATAATTGGCTTGCACTGCGTCTTAGATATACGACAAATAACTGGCTATGAGAGAAAGAGAGAAATAAAATGTGCGTGCGCAACTCTCTCTCTTGTCCTTACAGTAATATACGAAACGTAACTCTCTCTTTCTGTCTTCACTAACTTGTATCTCCCTCTCAACTTCCGTTCGCCTCGCCCAATCACACTTTTCGTAACGCTCTCGTCACGCATTCACCAGCTTACTCCCCAAGCCAAGCGTGCGTAAAGAAGTTTTACTTCAAAAAGGTAGCAAGATGATAAGAGGTAGAACTTTCCTGGCGACTCTTGAAAAAACATTAATAGAAAAGGAGTTTGTGATGTCTAGCTTTTTGTTGATTACAGCTAAGACGGAGTAGGATTTTTTGTGGAAACTGATTATACGTTTTGAAGGATTCGTTGTTTATTTTTAGTGAATTTATAGTAGCTTATAAGAGTGTTATTTTTGAAAAGTTGTAAATTTTCTTCATTTATTCGTGGTATATATACAAGGACTCTTTTTTCAAATAATGTTTTCTTCAGTTATTTTTTTGTATATTTTTTTGCATTGTTACTATAGCTTGCAGGACTTATGTTTTTAATAATGCTGTGTTCTCGTCAGTTATTGTTATCTATTTTTTCGCAGTTACTATAGTTTGCAAGTATTATTACTGTGTAATAATGCTGTGTTTGCATTAGTTATACATTGTGTATTGTTTCACAAAGTTACAATCGGTTACGGAGACTGTTGTTTTTTAATAATGCTTTGTTTTTGTCAGTTATTCATTGTATATTTTTTCGCAATTACAATAGGTTGCAGGCACTGTTATCTTCGAGTAATATCATATTTCCGTTAGTTATTCATTGTGTATTTTTTGCAAGGTTAAAATGGCTTGCAGGGACTATGGTTTTTTTAATATTGCTATGTTTTCGTCAATTATTCGTTGTGTATTTTTTCCTACAGTTACAATAGCGTAGCGGTACTTTTTTTTATCATACTGTGATTTCGCCGGTTAATAAAAAATAAACTGATAAAGTGTGAAACTGATTTGACTAGCATTATAATTTTTCTGAAATCTTTATTGTTACTATTAATATGGTTTGCACTGTCTTTTTAGAATTGGTGAAATTTTTCATTTTTTGTATTGAATTTTAATTTTGAAACATTCTACGCCACAGCAAAAAAAAACTTTTTTTTCAAATTCATAAAAGAAAAACATACTAAAGTCAGTTTTTATTTTTAATGATACTGAAAGGACTGATAATTATATGGAAATGCTATAAACCCTTAATATTTACACATAAATCGGTAGACATCGTACCAGCAGATTTACATAATCAACTCTCTTCGTGCTAAAATGTTTTTTGACATTCAGTATATTAATTCATAAAATATAATTATGTCGGGGTAAATTGTTCGTTATTAACGTAGTAAGGAAGTCTTAACGGTTATTTAAAATTACAATGCATTCACCAGCATGAATTTTGGGATATATTTATTATATTATGTAGGTTATTCTTTTTATGTGGGTATAATAAGACTTAAGGGTACAGCTATTATAATTTTTGAGTAAAACAGGGGTTGAATTAATATTTTACATGATATTGAAAATTCTGCTGGTTTTTCGTGCTATAAAATTTGTGTTACGAGTATGTTACACATTTCCATACAATCCAAATTTTTGTTTTTTGTGAACCTAGAAATGTTTTTTTTATATAGAGAGCGAGTGTGCTGCAGTTTGTAATGGGTAAATGTGAACACATGACTAAATTAAAAAAATAGTTATTACAATAACACAGGTAAAGGCGTAACTTGGCGGAGAATCATGAAACAACGTTTTAATATACTGTGATTGTGATGATTACCGACAAAATAAACAGACGTCGCTGTTTAATAATTATTAAATAATAATCTATTAATTAATTACACCGAAGCTTCTAAACGGACGTTTGGAATGGGGAGCTAACTGAGAAAAGTGAATCGGCGGACGCGACGATTGAAACGGAAGTAAAGCAGCGTTAAGAAACTTCCGGTTCTTTCGCCTTTTTGAATTGATAACCGGAATTGGACGGGAATGGTGGAAAGGGGGTATTAGTGATTCTACCATTTTACGTTTATATAGAAAAGCGTGAGTAGCTTCGCTGCAGTCAGGTGTCCCACAACACCTCACGTCTTTTTTAAGTAGTAATCTATTAAATAATTGAAGAGTGTAAAGTATTATTTTTTTTAATTTTTAACTATCATATAATTAAAATACCACAATGACATGAGATTAGATTTTTTTATAACATTGGTTTACATAATATTATAAAGTCAAAACCAGTTCTGTGGCGGATTGATTTTTGAATTTTGACACAACACTATTTTTAAAACTTACATGACACAACACTATTTTTAAAACTTTTTGACTTCTGTTAGTGTCATCTAATATTCTTCAAAATTTTATTTGGATATCTGTAAAATAGAGACTCGATCTCTTTTATGATTCTATTGAAGCGCAGGGGAAATATAAAGGCGTTAATTATAATCCAGTCCTTCCAAATTCCTCGGAATCGTAATCGATATAATTTTACTTTCTGAAGTCGAAAATACACTTTATCCACAAGTTAATTTAATTGTCATAACTCATATTGCTTTCAGTATATTCACGGCCACTACATTCCGAGTGGATGTAACATAATATCGTTACCGAGTATAAGCTACAGGTGTGTCGGCATAAGTACTCGTGTAAGGTCACAGCGTGTGGGGCGCAAACAGACGAAATAATGTACATAGAGCGAATGGACGCGGTGGTTTGTCGCCCGTTATCGATGCCACGCGCGGGCGTCTATATCGATCGGTGCTATCGGTGTACGATCGTGATATGGCGAACGAGTCGCTGACACCTGCCACCGTGCCGCCTGTATGTGCGGCTTGATAAAGTGTTGCCGTTGCTAGTGAGGAGTGAAAAACATTTTTTTCCATTATCCTGATGGTATACTTGTAGAAAGTTGCCTTAAAAGTTTATTTAATAACAGAACAAATATTTTTATCTAACTTAATATGTATTTAGAAGTGCCTCTGATGTAAGATAGCTTAAAATATGTATTACTAGCTTTCTGCGTCATCATTCGTGAGATTTGTTTATAAAGATACCATCCAACATGTGTCTAAAAATAATTTTCCGTGTGTGTGTGTGTGTGTGTGCGTGCGCGCGCGTGCGCGCACGAGCGCGCATGCGCGCGTGCGTGCGTGCGTGCGTGCGTGCGTGCCTGCGTGCGTGCCTGCGTGTAATATATAAGTTTTACCCTGCTAATAATATTAGTTTTCGGGTTAATAGTGACTGATATGGTAATTTGAACCATGACCTAGAAGTTTAAAGGTAGTGGTTATTGGGTTAAAGGTGACCAATATGTTAATTTGAATGGTGAACTACGCCCATTTTATGGAAATCTGTCATAATTGGCGGGGGGGGGGGATTCTTAAATTTATTTTCTCTGAAATATATACTAGCAATATTTATATATCTATATATATTATACAAAAATGTAAAATTGGTCGTTTCTGTGCCTGTATTCCACTCTGCAGCCAGAACTACATATAGCAGATGAATGCGTGGTAGTAGCCTCAATCCTCCCATTGTGCACTACTGTGGTTGCGCGTCGATAAATATAAGAAGGTGGAAGGTATGTGGGTTGAAAGTAGTCGACCTGGAAAATGTGTGACTTCCAATATGAAAATTGTAGTTTTTTCTAGATAGTTCTAGAAATTTGAAGAAATTTTTACAATTTTCTGGAACGTTTCAAATTCTCACACATAGTCAATGTCCTCACACTCTTTCTTCACTCCTTTTCATTTATTTTGTATATATGTATGCGCTTGTACGTGTCTGTGTGTGTGTGAGTCCTTCACATTTCTTTTATATATATGTGTGTGCACATGTACCTGTGTGTGTGTGAGTGTGTATATTTATGTTTACTTAGTTTGTAAGCTATTTATATACAAAATATAAAAAAAGTATTAAAAAGTGAAGTTTTTAAGACATGTTTTTTATAAAAAAAATGTATGAGATATTAATAAATGTACGTCCAAAAAAAACCAAGCGAGAAGGGTATTTGCTACTAGTATTTATATATTTACATAGTGAGAAATACTATTGTGTAAATATGCATTATGTTTTTACGCCTGTGTGTGTCTTTATCTTTAAATATTTAAAAGTGCCTAAACGCGTACGGAACTTTTGTAGTGCGATTTTACTCGTAGTTGAGAAAGATTCACTCGTAGTTGAGAAGCTTTTTATATTTTCTCGTGGTACCTAAGTAGACATGCCGTCTACACTAGATATCTACATCGCACAATGAGACTAAACATTATCTACTAGAAATTGGCCTTGTATTATTTATATAATAACTTCAAATTAATATCGTTTTTAAATTATTTAAATTTCATCCAGAAGTCAAATGGATGACAGTTTTCTTATTTTGCAGAAACAGTGAAATATTTTTTTCCGCACGTCAAAATATCGAGTCAAAAATAAATTTTCGCGTAACCCAAATGCACAATATACTTATATCCCTCGTACACTGTTTCTGTTTATTAGTTTTTCCTTAATAATTCAAGAAAAAACTCTCAGAAAATCACCTTTTCAGCTGGCACTTGTCATTGGCTTTATTTATAATAAAAATATTATAATTTTTTATGTTCCTCTAGTTTTCAGATACATAAACATTCCTTTGGTAACTAACTCAATACAAAGCCTTTTTGAACGATGAATAGTTATATTACTTTGAATTTATGTGTACAATACCCTTCCGACGAGTTAGTATTAGAATTCTTGTTTAATGTTCAATTTGTTGAAACATTCTAATACTAATGTAATATATAAGACAATTTGATAATGAATTTGAAAATAGGTTTACCCATTCTTTACGAACTTTATGTTTCGAAATAATCCCTACACAGTGTAAGCATGCGGCAAGTTTTGCTATAAATAAATTTTAAATGGAAATTGTGAACCCACTTATCGCTGTACTAAGTTTATTATCAGTGTATGGATTTTCTTAGGTGATAAAAATGCAAGGTTCCCTACTAACTGACTCACCGCCATGACGTATAATTTAAAATTGATAACCTAGTAACAACCAGCGCTTTCCCCTGTTTAGAGTGAAATGGGGCCGTGTTCTTTTTGTCATTTGCTTATGTAGTGTTGTCGTTTTATGGCGTCTTTGTTACAATATTTTAATGTAATTTTCGCCAGAAATGGCACAGAAAAATGTTACTGAATTTGGGTCTATTTTAATCCTGAGTTAATTTTATTTTATTTATTTTAGTAATTATTGTAGCTTTTCAGTTAAAAGTTCAAGAGTTTTTGCTAAGAATAGTAAACGTTAAAAAGTATTTTTTAATCACTCAAAATTAACAAAAAGCCTGCATATTGATTTCAATTTATAAAAATTATTTAATTATTGGCGAAGTAAATTCTGCTCTAGTAATTCTCTCGGGATGTTTCTGTATCCTCATGGAGTAGCTCTTAGCCTATAATATCATACCAAATTTGGCTTTCCCCTATTCAAGAAGCTGTTGACGGACGCAGTTCTGTTATAACTGAAAAGCAAACGAAGGGAAAATGGAAGATTTCTGAAGTAATACAATAAATATAACATTTACATCATTATGACGTCAATGTTTCGGATGGCGTATTGGAAGGCTTTTGAACTTTGACTATCTATTTACAGACAAAGTTTAAACGTCTTATAATTACGTATAACGGTGACCGGTAAAACATCGTCCAAACTTCATGTGAACTCATCAAACAACCCTCCAGAATACGAACGGACTCAACCGCAGCCCCTAACGAACGATTAATTTTCGAAATTCCCGCTACTAATGATATAAATCGAATCACGTCGAGCAACGGCCGCAGATAGCGCGGTTTTCAGTCAGCAACGCTGCCGCGCTGTCAAATAGCGATTCCAATTAGCATGTGTCTATAGCGTGCTTGACGATTCATCAACTTTATTGAATTATTCTCGTCGGTTAGCGAATGTTGATTATTAATTGGTTCGTCCGGTTGAGGTAGGTGGCGGCAGTTGAGTGGTATTGTATTTTTTGTTTATTGCAGCAGTAAAGAAATTTAATGAATTTTGAGTCTTAAGTATTATATTACTATGTTCACTATTTTAAAACTATTTTTGATAAAATAAAGTTCTACGAATACGTTGGATTACGAAGTATCACGAATGATAGGACGAATGAACAAATATTGAGGAAAGACGGAAAGTGGCACATATGCCCCATAACAACTGTGTTATGGTTAGGGTTGCCAAGCGCCCGAGATTCCCGCGATTGTGCCTGAATTTTTGACGTTATACTGTGCCCAAGAATGTAATAAGTTTATCCCGGAAATATAAAAATGCGATAATTCTTAAAAATTGTTTTTATTGGCATTTTTCGCGTACCTATACATGCCACGGTCACATTGTCGTCGATTCTGGTACTTCCGCTAATCAAGCTAATCAGCGGAAGGACCAGAATCGGGTGATCATGGATTTAATCAAGGCATAAGTTTAAATTCGATGAAATTGCAAAGAATCTTGCTCCAGAATTTAACAGAAGCTGTAAATAATCCCAATGGCAATAAATTGGCTAAAATGGTTAAATCAAAACGTGAACATAATAAACTAAATATTGTCATTATATAACTACGAAACTTAAGCTCCTAATTGCAATTAGATAAGATCAACCATCGAAAGAAAAGTTAATCTTTACTCTTCTGCCAATATTAATATTAGATTTCAATAATTTGGATAGATGTGATTAATGTAATGTTAAATAATTGTTATTTAATGAGTTAACCACTTTTCTTGAAAATACTACATTATATTTTAGTGGACGAAAATTTTTATTTATTTTTATCGAACTTAATATTTGGTTAAGTTCAAACGTATCTTTTATTCAAACTAATTATTTTTCTTAAACTATTAGTAGTTATTTTAGTCATTATTACAGTGCAGTATAAATAAGAAGGAATATATAATGTTACTTAAATGAAGTTAAATGTTTAACTTTGCTTTGAATTGCACGTCTGCACCCTGTAGTAGAAATGTCTCGGAAAACGCGATTTTACATATGTTGACCCTAGTTATGGTGCTCACGGTAATTTGTCGGATTACGTCAAGGTGTAAGAAAAGCAAGATCAAACTGTGGTAGAAATGATTTTTTTTTGTAAATTGTGGTGATTTTGAGGCTATGAAAAATGCTTGGTCTATACAAAAATGATTTACGACTTAATGTCGGATCCAGTTTTTTACGTTTTAACGTCAGATACAATTTTAAAAACGGGAAGAAAATTATTCATAAAAAAAACTATTTATTTATAAAAAAAACTTGCTGCATAAAATATGAGATAAAACAGCAATTTTTTATAATTAATTAAATTAGTATCCTGAAAGATTGAATTTGGTTATGTAATCTAGTATAAAATTTAAAAAAAAATAGGTCAAAAAGTCAAAATATAAATCTAATATTTCTGAGATTTCGTCACTCAGGTTAGGCGTGTGCATGTACGTTATTTAGCTATGCCAATTTTGGATGTGCAGTTTCTGAGAATAACAGCTGGTATATACGCCATACAGATAGACATTAAAATCTCGGTATAAGGATTACTTTTTAACATTTCGAAACCTAAAAAAGGCCAGACTTTAGTGACTATGTTTATGAATTTGCTCTAATCAAAATAATGGTTTTGGTTCGGAATGTATTTGTGATAATGATTTGGTTTCGGAACGTTTTATGAATTTGCTCTAACCAAAATAATAACTTTTTGTCATACACACTCTCCTTGTGGATGGTCTTCGTGGAAAAATGCGTTTTTTGTATGAATAATCTTAAGAAAGATATTTCAAGGCGAACATGATTCTAACATATCGCACCGCTGGTAAATTTACTAAGAAACAAAATAAACAACGTCCTCGTTCACACAAGCCACTACATCAAAGTCCCGCAAAACAATGAGATCATAAAGTATGACCCCGTTCCGCATTTCTACATAGATAAAAGCACTTGTCAGTCCAGCGCTTTAGCCACTCGTCCTTATCGGGGGCGGTGGCTCATCGCTTGATAAATAAGCCCGTGGAGGGTCTCGAAGCGACCTCCAGAGTGCGCAATTCGCAAAGGAATCGGACGATCTGTTTGATCGTGTTGTTGGTGTAGTCATTCGTCATGCGGCTCGGAAGAGGTTCAAGGGCTTCAAGGTTATCGGTTTCTGGGGTTCAAAGGGCGTCGACAGGTGGATTCAGCGAAATTGTATTGTACCTGATAATAGCTTTGGTTTCTTTTTGTTGAAATTTTCTATACGTCGTCAGACATTGTTGAAAATATGTCTGTACCTTAATTTTATCTACAAATGTTTGCTATTATCTCCTGACAAAATATAGTACGCAGTGATGACCACCAGACCGAGAATGACTGGTTTTTATACTGCCTCCACAACTTGATATTAATGATGATTACCAGTAAGTGTTTTTAGGTGAAAATTTTATGTGGCTTCTGGTTTATGTCATCAATAAAGTTCGTTAATTTATTATATTTATGTAGAATAATTTAACCAGACTTTCATAATAACATTTCTGTTGGTGTGGACCTGTTGGTAGTTTCACAATCTCGAATTCGTTCCACTTCAATACATGAATTCTTTTCTTTCTCCTCCTATGCGTGTCATCCGTATAACTTACTGATTCGCTGTCAGGTGAGTTATTTGATACTAATTGCAGTCCATGAGAAGTTAGATATTATATCGTACTTTAGAGTTCAACATTTAAATATGTATATAGAAAATAATGCAGTTTATCTTATTTTTCCACTTTCTTTTATTAAGGATTGGTGTGGTAAAAGTCCATTTCTTATTTAATCAAGGTAATCTACAATTATGTAAACAATATTAACTATCACTTGTCGCCAGTCTGTATGCAGGGATGATTTCTTCCTTATAGAATTGTTTGGAGTTATGACTAAATAAATGGATAATTTTAACCTTAAGATCATTTGTGTCTTTAAATTGTTTGTAGAGTAAAAAGTAGACAACGAGCGAAAAATATGATAGTCGGAGAGCGAACGTCCAGAAAGTACTGTGGATGAAGAAGCACAGTCCATCTAGGTAAAAGTATTTTTCTTGATTCACTTTTACTATGTGGAGTTGAGGAAGCTGAAGTGTCAGCTCATGTAGTAGCCAAAGAGAATATTTCCAATCCTCCACCAGCCCATAAATTTGTTTTATTATTGCAATATGTGATAATGAGAGTAGTTCTACCAGATAACGCGAACTTAACCTGGGATCTGCCTAGATAAGAATTTTTGTTTTTTTTTTCTGAATGTAGTGTAGGTCATTGTGGATGAGAATAATTGGAGAGAACCAAAATATGTTTTGAATATTTGGAACCGGTGCTTGTCTGTGTTATAGGAGAGTGCATATTTGCTTTTGTCTTAAACAGGTTGCGTGCAATAGGAGCAATCTAATTACTCTTCGAGAAATTTCCATATTTTCTTTCCACTTTACTCGCCCAAACTCGATTGCTAACTGAACAGAAAATCGAACACCGCGCTCTTTTATATCAGAGATATTCTAGAAAATTCTATAACATTCTAGAAATCTCTTGAAAGAAGAAGTAAGTTTATTAGTTGTCGGTCTAAACACAAGTTATTACAAGTTTTAATTGTTATATTGCACATCATTATCTTCGATTTATTTTATGTTTTGTTTAGATTACCATATTTTTGTGGTTATTTAATAATAATTATTGTCTATTTACATACATTTTTAGCTGTTTGCTTCTAATAAGTAGAGAAATGCTTTTACACTGAATAAAGATGTCATGGACTGATTATTTAATCGTTAAGTTCGATAACTGTCGAAATGCCGAGCTTTACCTCAATAACTTGTCATCCTCGCCATGGTAATACACCATTTCCGATTGATCACAAGGCATACAGACTTTGACGATGCTGCAAACCGCGGGACCCAGGTTTGATTCCCGGTCGTTTGTCGAACGGGGCTAGACTGGTGTTATGGTTGGCTGTATGAGATGCTCTCGTAGCAATACGACATATGTATCAATTAGATACATTAAAGTAGGTAAATAAATAACTGACGATTTTGGTGAAATTCAAATAACCAATTTAATTATCATAGTATTTTTTTTGTTACGAAACTATGAACTTGAAGAAATGGAGAGTTTACAAACTGAATGGTTAGAGTTAGTGGCACGAAGAATGTTTTTTTTTTAAACAAGGACCATCTAAAATTAAACCTATCGAGGTTTAATTATTAAATGTAATATTCAAAGGGCATGATAGGAAGAATTACTTTAAAAGAAATGTGATGAATATCTTATAAGATTCAATAGAATTACCTGAAGAAAAGTCCTAACAGGGATATAAAACTTTGATATTATCAGAAAATAGCACTAGGATTGTAGCTATATAAACATGAAAGCAAAAGATATCTTCGACTAAATGGTACAAATAAATCATATAGTTTCTCTCACACACCTAATGGCAGGCTGTCATTATCAGGTCCTTAAGTTACAGTACTGTCGCCTAGGGAGCCTGAATGGAAATTGCAGACAATGTTTAGCGTGGCGTCTTTAGAAAGAAGACTAATTTTATCAGCAATAATTGTACCTGTGTTTTTCCCAATTAGCCTCTAGTAGCCGTGAATTTTCGTAACAAAGGAAAAAAAAGGGAAAATATTTCAAAGTTCACGTTACCTAAAATTTTTTTTGTGACAGTAACATTTTTTAAATACGAATCAAATTACATAAATAACCGTCATAGCATTGTTGACACAGTTGTTCAGTCTTTGCTGACTGTGTCAGCTGTGCGTTACCCCGCCAGTTGTGTTTAATCGTTTATTTATTAATATGTATCAGTTATTTAATAGTACTCATATCAGACTAAGCCTTCCGTTGATATGCTTTGTAAATAATTTTCCCAGTATTATTACGTTTATTACATTACTGTGCCCTATATTAGTAATGCTCTCCGATAATAAAAATCTATATGTCGTGATCGTATGTATTGTTATGTTTTGTTCTTCCGTTGTGCGTATATATATTTTTGTATTATAAATATTTTCCATGGACATATTTTACTTTATTACGATTTTATTATATGTATAGACTGATAAGTCAATGTTATGAAGAGATTCAACATATTGTTAATAAAAGTTATAAATGTAATGAATGTTTAACATTTATGACTAGGAAATTGAAAAATCAATAAGTATAAGTAAAAGATAGGGCAATGTTGAAAAGAAACAGAAACCTTAGTAAGAAGAAATAAAGACAGGGTAACTTTTTCATGACTCCTGTAAATGTGAAACGATTCAATGTTTTCTACGTCAGAATCAAATTGTCGTAATGCTAAGATTATATTATTAATATTAAGGTATCAATATTGTATTAAAGTATTAATATTGATATTAAGGTGTAAAAAAATACATCAGGAAGTATCTCTGGTAATATAACGGGCATCACACAGTAGTTTTTTTTTAAACTTCAGAGGACAAAAGGAATACAATTATACCTTTTATAGATAGCAATCACATATTCTTTGATTTTCACTCCGAATAATATTTCTTCTTTGATGGTGAGTGACGTTTATATAGCAATCACATATTTTTTTGATTTTCACTCCGAATCATATTTCTTCTTTGATATCGAATGACGTTTATATAGCAATCACATATTTTTTTGATTTTCACTCCGAATCATATTTCTTCTTTGATATCGAATGACGTTTATATAGCAATCACATTTTTTTTTATTTTCTCTTCTTTTTTCTTTATTTTTTAAAGTTATCTCTTCTTTGATATTGAATTAGATTTAAATAGACAATGATGTTTAAGAAGTTTTTTACCTTTTTGTATTTTCGTAATTGTCACTGTAAATCATCTAAAAATAATGAATTATTTTGTTTCAGGTCTGTATTGAATCCATATTTACCCTTTCTGGCGCCATCGACCAATCCACCAAAATCGACTTTTCGTAAGTATTTACCTATCTGTACAAATATATTATCACTCTATCTCCAGCGAAGCAAGCTTGGCAGCGATGATTGAGTCATTTTAATTAGTTCTGGTACTCTAATAAATCATTGACGTTATTACCCGTTTTACACGAGGTCTTTTGCGCTTCTCACCAAAGTTATGTATGCCTATGTATTATCAGTCAGTGCCATATTTTAGTAACAGGAAAAAAATATAATTAGATTATTAGTGGTTTTGTACGTTAATGTCATATTTCGTTGGCCGTTTCTCTCATATCTTTTAACTCATTTCTATGCAAACATGTAAAATTTCGACGCTTTATGTATTATTGTAGTGAAAATATGAAGCGAAAGAAGAAATATAATTCAGAGTGAAAATCAAATAAATATATAATTGCTATATAAACGCCATTCATTATCAAAGAAGAAATATCATTCGGAGTGAAAATAAAAAAAATGTGTTTGCTATATGAATGTCATTCAATATGAAAGAAGAGATAACATTAAAAAATCAAGAAGAAAGAAGAGAAAATAAAAAAATATGTGATTGCTATATAAACGTCATTCGATATCAAAGAAGAAATATTATTCGAAGTGAAAATCAAAAAACTATGTGATTGCTAAATAAATGTCATTCAATGTCAAAGAAGAGATAACTTTAAAAAATAAAAAAGGAAGAAGAGAAAATAAAAAAAAAAAATTTATATATATATATATATATATATATATATATATATATATATATATATATATATATAATTGCTATATAAACGCCATTCAATATCAAAGAAGAAATATCATTCGGAGTGAAAATAAAAAAAATGTGTTTGCTATATGAATGTCATTCAATATGAAAGAAGAGATAACATTAAAAAATAAAGAAGAAAGAAGAGAAAATAAAAAATATGTGATTGCTATATAAACGTCATTCGACATCAAAGAAGAAATATTAATCGAAGTGAAAATCAAAAAAAATATGTGATTGCTAAATAAATGTCATTCAATATCAAAGAAGAGATAAATTTAAAAAATAAAAAAGGAAGAAGGGAAAATAAAGAAATATATAATTGCTATATAAACGCCGTTCAATATCAAAGAAGAAATATCAATCGGAGTGAAAATAAAAAAATATGTGTTTTCTATATAAATTTCATTCAATATCAAAGAAGAGATAACATTAAAAAATAAAGAAGGAAGAAGAGAAAATAAAAAAATATGTGATTGCTATATAAACGTCATTCAACATCAAAAAACAAATATCATTCGGAGTAAAAGTAAAAAAAATATATGATTGCTATATAAAAAGGTATAATTGTATTCCTTTTGTCCCCTGAAGTTTAAAAAAAACTACTGTGTAATGCCTGGTATATTACCGGAGATACTTCCAGATGTATTTTTTCATACCTTAATATTAATATTAATGTCTCAATACAATATTAATACGTTAATATTAATATTATCATACCTTAATATTAATATTATAATCCTAATATAACGACAATTTTGAGTCTGATGTTTCTAACATTGAATCGTTTCATATTTTCAGGAGTCAAGAAAAAGTTGCCCTGGCTTTATTCCTTCTTACTAAGGTTTCTGTTTCTTTTCAACATTGCCCTATCTTTTACTTATACTTATTGATTTTTCAATTTCCTATTCATAAATGTTAAAACTCTATTACATTTATAACTTTTTTAATAGTCTGTTGAAACTCTTCATAACATTAACTTTGTACTCTACACATATAATAAAATTGTAATAAAGTAAATTCTGTACATGGAAATTATTTTAAAAAGAGTGATTGATTAAGCACATAGAATGATAATAGAAGTCGGGAAACCTTTTTTTAAATTTCTATCTATCTGTCTTTTTGTTATTTTGTGCTTCACAAAATCTACTGGGTGAGTTTTGATGAAATTTGGTATAGTTTATAACCAAGAGCAACATATCAGAGAAAACAATATCTAACCCCAAATTTCATGCGAGTGAAACCATGGGGCACAATTAGTATTTAATATTTTGGTTAACTAAGTACAATGGTGCAAATATGGTAAAGAATGTACTTAGACGTTTATAGTAAATAAAGATTAGAATAAAAATTATGCCAAAAGTGGCAACTCCATGATCATTTTCAAATCGGAGCTATTGCTGTTAATTTATTTTTTTGGTAATTAGCATAATTGTTTAATACGTATTGCATATTTTATGATTTAACATTAACAGGTACATCAGATTCATTGAGAGTTACGTATCTATTTGATTTTACATTTCATTTGCGAGTTAATCAATTGTTATTTAAAAGTTAGTTGCTAGATATACTAAAAAAATTATATTTTTTTATATCTCAGTCTCTGGAACCCTAGAGTATCTTAAATGCATAAAAAGAGGTATGCCTGCCAGGATTAAAAGAAAACAGATGTAATAAAGTCCGATAACTGTCGAAATGTCGAGCTTTCCCTCCATAACTCGTCGTCGTCGCCGTGGTCTGTTGGGTTGATAATAAGGCATACGGCCTTTGACAATGTGGCGTACCGCGGGGACCCGGGTTCAATTCCCGGCCGTTCGTCGAACGGGGCTGGACTGGTGTTATGGTTGGCTGTAAGAGATTGCTCTCGTAGCAATAAGTCCTTCATATGTATCAATTAGATACATGAAAGTAGATAAATAAATAACTGACGATTTTGGTGAAATTCAAATAACCAATTTGAATATTACAGTATTTTTTTGCTACAAAAATATGAACTTGAATAAATGGAGAGTTTACAAACTGAAGGTTTAGAGTTAGTGGCACGAAGAATGTTTTTTTTTAAAAACAAGGGTCATCTAAAATTAAACCTATCGAGGTTTAATTATTAAATTTAAAATTCAAAGGGCATTATAGGAATAATTACTTTCAAAGAAATATGATGAATGTCTTATAAGATTCAATAGAATTACCTGAAGAAAAGTCCTAACAGTGATATAAAACATTGATATTGTCAGAAAATAGTACTGGGATTGTAACTATATAAACATGAAAGCAAAAGATATTTTCGACTAAATGGAACAAATAAATCATATAGTTTCTCTCACACACCTAATGGCAGGCTGCCATTATCAGGTCCTTAAGTTACAGTGTTGTCGCCTAGTGAGCCTGAATGGAAATTGCAGACAATGTCTAGCATGGCGTCTTTAGAAAGAAGACTAATTTTATCAGCAATAATTGTACCTGTAGGTATTTGACATCCCTTTATCATTTCTTTATTTTTTCGTGTTGTTTCCAATTACCCGTGAATTTTCGTAACAAAGGAAAAAAGGGAAAACTATTGCAAAGTTCACATACAGTTTCTTAAGGGCATAATAAGAGGAATGCCTGTCAGGATTAAAAAGAAAACAGATGGAATAAAGTACGAAGTGTTTTGCGTTTTAGTTTGACTTGTATTTATCTTCTTTTGTTAGCTGATGAAATCAAAATGACGTTTAAATGAACTTGTAATACCGATTAGCCACAATCACGTAAAGCCGCTTTAAGCTTCCCATTCACCGCTCCAGCTCAATTCGCCTCGGCGCCAGCAGTCGACCGTTCGCGCCATAAATCAATTCGATCAAAACTAAAACAATGGTTACGCTTCTCGCGCAGGACACTCGAACAAAGGCTCGGAGCGACAAAAACAGTAATAATTGACAGATAAGGTGCGAGTCGCAGCTGACATCCTGTGTCGATAGCCGGGGGCACCGGCGGGTGTCCCGCCTGGCTCATTATCGCCGAGCCGCCGTGCCTTGGGGCCTAATGAAATCATTAATGTTGGGTCGATTGGCTGTGTTTATGTCGTAATGTTTGGGTACTTCATAATTCGCTTTAAAGGAATAGATCGAGGGAAGAAATCGGAAGGAGTAAAGTTCTAGTCAGGATTTCTGTTGATGATGTAAGCGTATGGATTTTTTAAATTCCAATTCTCGTCAAAGGGATTTCATCAGTAACAGAAGAGTTGCCTGGTCAAATTGTCACTGTTTTCTAGTAAATTAATTTTGTTTCTACTCCGAGCATTTTCCTATTTTGGAGAAATGAGGGATTATGCTAAATCTTAATCCTCATATCTTCGCTTGTATTTTTCTTACTCGTTGGTGTTTTAGATTGAGCCTATTCAAAATATGTGATTGTATAACGAGCTATTTCAGTGTCACTTGTTGGATATCTGTAATACCCACGAAAATATATGGGAAGTAAATTTTGTAAATTTAAATAGCATTCTGAATTTTTGCAGTATATTATGAGATGGTACTTTAATTTACGATGTTCAAAATGGTATCAACTCACAGGCAGACGATATGAAAAGAATCGTTAAAGACAATACATGGAAACATGACAAAATTCTGTGTATGTATGATTTTGGGACATAACGTAATAATAAGAAATTCAATACTAACAAAATAAAAAGTTTCCTATTATCACCTATTAATTTAAATACCAATCAATTCTATCTTAATTTGCTGCGTAAAACACTACCTTGCTCCGAAAAAATACAAAATTAAATCCAAAAGCTAAAGCCAAATATCTAAATGGATGACATTTTTTTTTCTTTCCAAAACTGTTCCGATAATTGTATATTTTGAAGTACAAATATGATTTTTAATAATTAGTAGCAGCGCGTTTATTGAGTGTTTAAAAGACAGAAAAAAATGAGGACAGTCATGCTAGTGTGTGAATTTTATATCAGAAAAATTACTTTGCTTATTTCCGCCGGATATTATTCACTGTGGTAAAGTTTTTTGCCTAAAATACATTAACTATATTCTGGATATATGTAATTCTAGAATTGCTAGATTTGTGTCAGTATTCTTATTAAAGAGTTTCTCACTTATTCTCTAGTCATGTACAAATATATTTGAGATGTATTTGTCCACTTGTACACGTGGAAACGTAGATATGAAAATACTTCAATTTTTGACTTCAATACGCTGTTTCAATTCGGAGTTAAATCAACTAGACAATTTATTTGGAACGAGTATTTGTCGTAAGATTAGGTTTTAGTATTTATATAGAAGAACTATATTTTAAAAGCTACCTCGTCTTAGTCTATGAAAGTACTGAAGAAATTATAATTTGTCACCGCAGAGAAATGTTTTGTTCTTCTCGCGTCTGTTCTGCGCCTCGCTCTTTATTAAAATTCTCCCGGCATGCAGCTGTCGACAGATGCGATGACATTTAAAGAAAAGATTGAAGAAAATGTTTTTTCACAACTTTTTGTTTAATGGATTGGAATAAAAAAAAGTTAATTCTTAGATTGTAACTGGTATATCTCGTAATTTAAATGAAAAAGGAGCAGTAATTTTTTTCCAAGAAAATGGTGTATTTATTTGATGAAACGACACTGGAACAATCGAAGCAGAGCAAATCGCTTGTATGAAATTGCAGATAAAGTCTGATCATTCAAAATGTAAATTATATGACGATATCAAATGACTAAGTATCGTCTTTATCATGAATCAGAAATTATAAGTGTTTCTGCTTTATTCTAGAAATGATACTCAGTCATTTGACATCATTATAAAATTTGCAATGATTAGAGTAAATGCTTTCTGAAACTCGACATCTCCATGACGAAAAGTACAAAGAAAGAGGAATTCAATATTTTTTACCATCACATTCAAGTATCCAATTAGCAATTTATATAAGGAATACTTAGTTTTATTTGCTTCAATTTATTGTGGTATATTAATAGAAAAGGCTAGCTTACGTATGCGATATTTTGACTGATGTTACATAACGAATATATTATAATTGTTTTTATGAATATTTAATGAGATGAATATACCCATAAAGAGTTGGTACAAAATAGTAAGCACAATTCAATGAGAATATAAGTTTTATCTTAATGTTTTCTCATAAAAAGTTTAATAATGGTGTAGGTGTTATTTATTGGCTTGACAGCTATAAATTACGAATTAATGCAATGAGGAAACATAATAGAAGTAATAGTTTAAAATATACTATTTGTCACTCAATGGTCAAAATTCAACCACAATTCATTATTTTTGTAAGTTTAAAGTCTATAGTTATAGCAAAGATCTATATATATATATATATATATATATATATATATATATATATATATATAGTACCAGGTGACCGAGCGATGCTCTAGATTTTCTTCTGATATAGATTTTTTTTCTCTTTCCCCGTCCCTTTCCCTTCTTTTTCAGTCTCGCCTTCCCATTTGCCTTCGGGTCCGCTCTCGCGTTCACCATCGCGTTCACGTTCGCCTTCCACTACACCGTCTTATTCCCCTTCCCCACTTCTCATCTTTACCTCCCCTTCCCCATCCCTTTTCACATACCCCTTCCCCGTCCTCTTCTCACCCACCCTTTCGCCACCCACTTCACAACCTCACCACACCCTTCTCCATTCCTTCTTCCCCTTTCCCTTTCCCGTCCCTTCCCTACACCATCTCAACCTTACCTTCCGTTCCCCCTTCTCCTTCCCTTCCACTTCCCTTCCCTTCCGCTCCCCTTTCCCCTTCCCATCTACTCCCCCTTCCCCGTCCCTACGGGTCCCTCTTTCCTTCCGGTCCACCTTCTCCTTTTTTTATACTCCCCCTTCCCTTCCACTTCCACTTCCATTCCGGTTCCCTTTCCCCTTCCCTTCTTCTCCCTCTTCCTCTTCCCTTCCGCTCCCCTTCCCCTTACCTTTCCTTTCCCTTATCTAACACTTCCTCTTCACATCCCCCTTCCCCACCCCTCTCACTACCCTCTTTCCCTCATCTCACCCTCCTCCTCTACTCTCCTTACACTTCCCCTCTCCCTCTACTCCCCTTCCCCTCCTCTACACCCCTTCCCTGACCCCTCCCCTTGCCCTCCCCGCCCTTCTCCTTTCTCTCCTTTCTCTCCCCCTATCCTTTCCCTCCCCCTCCCTATCTCTCTTCCCCCCAGTTTCCACATCCCTACACACACATAACATCCCCTGCCCTCCCCTCCCTTTCCCCTCCCCTCTTCTTCCCTTTCCACTTCCCCTCCCCTTCCAATCCTCCTACACTCCTACAATCCCCCAAGCCCTCCCATCCTCATCCCCTCCCCTACCCGGTCCCTTTCCCTTCACACACCTTTCCTCCCCCCCTCCCCCTTTCCCTTCCCCTCTCTATCTCCCTGCCCGAAGCCGTTCTCTCCTATGTTTTTCCATTCAAAAGTTATTAAGTCTTAATAACAGTGTTCATAGTAATTTTAAAATTTTTAAATGGCTGTCATTTTCAAAATAATCAACCGACAAAGCTCATCTTCAAAATTATTTAATATAATCACCTAAGTAATAAATATACCAAATTTCAGCGAAATCGTTAGAGCCGTTTCCGAGAAACTATTTACATATATATATATATATATATATATATATATATATATATATATATATATATATATATATTGTAGAAAGTAGAAATAATACTACATCACGTAGTTTCATTTGATTGTCAGTAATATAGCAATTTTTTCATTAATACATTTCAATATTTTTAATGGAACATTTACTTAATGAACGTACTATTTTATTGTTATATTTGCATGTTAGTTTGGAAGTAAGAATATAATTGTACGTGAGTGAAAACTTGTGGAAAAATTTACTGCTTTTCGAAAATTATGACAGTGATGCTGGAAATATTTCTTCGACCCAATGAGAATTTTTCAATCATTAATTATTAAGAAAGGTCCGTTTTAAATTAAAAAAAATTAGTGCGAACAACTCAGTACACGTGATAGAAGTGTGACTTCTTTGGCGATCTAAATCTTGATTTCTGTGTATATAGTAAGTAGTAAGACAACAGAAGGAAGAAAAAAAATATACTGAGTGCTAGTTAGTACCTACATAGATTGTACTAAATTTGTATAAAATTTTAATACTATGTATTCAGAAAAATTATTAAAATGTTATTACAAATCAACGTAAACATTTAATAAAATCTTCATATAAATTTACACAGACAATTGTCAGTTAAATAATTGCTGCGATGCCAATACCAGTACTACTCCTATTGTAAATTATATTTACAACTTTATGTGCGGGTTCTTTGGGGATTTATAAATTAAAAAAGTACCTATGTTGTTAGTCTTGGAATGGATAAAGTACATGCACAATTAATAATAAATCAGTCATGAGTAGATAAATTAATTGACAACATTTTGACAGTTTATTTTTGACACACATAACGTACAAAACAGCTGATGGCAACAGTGAGCGCCATTTTTTGCTGATTTTTGCGCATACTTACACTTCTTGTCTTAATTTGTTGTGCTCATCTATTCTCTTTGTTGTGCTCATCTATCTCTTTCGCTTGTTAGCTAAATATCTATTTCCCGCCCTTCTAGCGAATAGATTCAGATAGATTTCGATTCGATAGATTCACTACAACTAAACGTTGCATAAAAGCTTTGTATAAAAACGTTGCACGAAATTTGACCTTGATAGTTTGCTCTCATCGCCACAAAAAAAAGTTTCACTTAAAAAAAAATTACTCATCTATTCGATGTATGCTGGTCTTATTTCATAACTTGTACAAAGCACTTTTTTATTTTTTTTCATAATTGTTGGCGCATGTTGTACAAACGGACGGACAAAAAAATGTTTCTTTGTTCTTGTTTATATACGCTTTTGTTTATACACGAACAATTGTTCTATTTTTAGTCTAATTTTTTGCAAAACAAAATTTGAGAGATACGACATTTACAGAACACGAAACTAATTGCAAATTTTTGTTCAAACTCTGCTGAGTATATAAAAGCCAGTGATGAACGTTCATATATGTTCACTTTTTCCTTGTATATACAATGTATGGTTATTCGCTAACATAATGAATTCTGGTAAAATCATGACCCATATTTTGATAATGTCATCCTTTTTGTATGTTAATCGTTGAGTGAACTCATTTATGTACAAAGATAATGAGGGAGATACAAGTTGGAACGTATGCATGCCAATTTGTGGTTTAATTTTTTATTAGGGATGCTTCTTTCTTTATAAAAAAGTATCGATGAAACCGATACCGATGCCGACACTACAGGCTTCAAAAGGTGCAAAAAGTTAAGGATACAGACATTTATAAGATTTTATTCAGAAAACACAACTTCCTTAAATTATTAGGTGAAAGCCGATTTCGTAAGTCTGTTTGGACGAGACCTGCCGTTGAGAATAGCCTTTCAAATGCAACCGAACTCATTTGGCTGGAAATTGTAATTTAACAAAATATTAGTTATTTTTTGAAAATATTATTTAAACAAAATATCAATTAAATAATAAAGTTCAGATTAGAAATTAATTAATAAAATTCACATTTATGAGATTTTTGTTTAGAAAATACAACATTTCGTAAGTTTGTTGGGATGAGACCTGCCGTTGAGAATAGCCTTTCAGATGCGACAGAACTCATTTGAAAACTGAAATATTTTTGTGCCATTTTTATTAAATTTGGACATAAAATATCACTGCGGCAGAAAAGGAGAGGATCTGCTTCTCTTGATATATTAGGGGAACTCAAATATATTTCTAGTTCTTTTTTGAAAGAATTAGTGCTCAAAAGAAAGAGAGGTCATCTTCTTCAGCCTTTTTAATAATATTTTCACAAACGCTCCACATCCCACATCTCGTAGTTGGCTCAGAACTTGTACTTGGTTGTTTCATTGTCGATTCTAAAATAGTTTGTGAGTTCAGTCACTCTTTAAGCCGTCTTTTTGCCATATTAATAGTAGATTGTTTATAAAATGTTCGAAGTTTATAACGCGGATCTGTTACGGGCTAAGTGATACGATTCTTAATTTTCTAAATAACCAAATCTTTCATTAAGAGCAAATATTATATTAGCCGCCATAAGTTTCGATACATTCCTTCTTGCCAAAGACTGACCATCTGTATCTTGATGTTCTGAAGCACTCTTCGGAGACTGTTAATTAAGGGAATAGCGTCAGATAATACAGCTGTGATTTTGCTGATTGATTTTATAACCTCTGCAAAATAATAAAATGTTCACCACCTCGTCCATCATTAGCCATTCTTCTGTTGTGAGTTCTACGTTGCACTTTATACTAGGCAAATTAGCTTGAACTGCAACTTATTGCTCCAGCAAATACCGTAACGTTTGCAGTGTCGAGTCCTACCGCGTAGATACGTCTTGTATAAGCACATGATTCGGAACGTTATGAGCGTCTTGCATTTCCTTTAAAATATTGCTGCTCCACGTAGAATGATTGAAATGACCAATGATAGACCGTGCTTTAGTAATCATGACATTCACCCGATCCTGTTTAAAAAGCTAGCTTCCATTACTAATCGTAGTGAATGAGCTAAACTTTTGAGGGCCAATAAATTGTTCGTTTGTTGAATCTCTCTGATCGCGATACCAATATTTGCAGCGTTGTCGGTAACTATGGCTCGAACTCTGTCCTATGTATTCCAATACTGAAAAGCCTTCTTTATATTACATGCTATGTTGGATCCTGAGTGCTAAAGATCCTCGAATGGCTTACTCAAAGTCAGCATTTATCCCATGAGTTGTTACGCTAATAAAATAATTCGATTCCGAAGAACAGTGACTTGTCCATGTGCCGGTGGTTATCACAATATGCAACAACTCTTTTAACAATTCTGTACTTAGTTCTCATTCGCCAATATATTTCTGGTATAACTTTTTCCGCAATGTGGAAACGTGATACCATTATGTAATTCGGGCATAGCTTCTTTAAAATTCGTTGATACCTTGTTGAATAAGTTAAATGACTCCATATCGTCCATTGCTCAGCAATGGGAGTTATTTCTTTTGGCCATCGTATCATTATCTCTATAAGATGATTTTTATCGATTATCTCTGTTAGAGTTGCTTGTCACTTAGGTAGTGGGCCACTGTCATCACTCCTTGTTGTCTTCAGCACTGAAGCCGTGTCCAATTCACTCCGATGGTGTCTTTTCGTATCGATCCACAAGTTCGACGTGTTATACTTGTTTCAATTGGTACCGCGAGATACGATTTCGTTACTATACATACATATTGCTTTAGAATTTGCAGATGCGCATACTTCAAAGTGATTTTATATAGAAATTTTTTGTTTCTAGATTGACATAATTGTTGATTAACTTTTGTTTCGTATCACGCTTATTACGTAGTTATTATATACGTATTTAGTAAAATTCCATAATCACGAGTCACTGCCACAAAGCAATTGATTATTAATTTTATTACGCGTCGAAAGCAACAATTGGCAATAAGCAACTAGCGAAATGAAATTATAAAACGCGGGGATTCCCCAACGTAGATAATTTTTTCAGCGTTTAAATTGAGAACGAACTAAGCGTGGGGATGGCGTGTTTACACGATGGATAGTTATAGCGCGGAAATCAAAATGTATCGGGGTATCGGCAAATGAAGTATCGGTGTATCGGCAAACCAACGATATATCGTTGATATATCGGTATCGGACGCATCCCTAATTTTTATTATGTGCCAATCATTGTCTACGGTTTCATTTTTCCTATGTATATATTTCAGTAGTATTTATAGCTTCTAAGTAATAACATTATTAATATATATTTTGTTAGCTTGAACTCCAAGTTGTTTACCTCCAGAAATGTCTATTACGCTGGTATTAAGTTTCCGGTAAAAAATTTTAATAACCAATGGTCAATAATATTTAACGCAATCCATTAATTCACAACAATTTATAGGCCATACACATAATTATACTAAATGTGTAAATAGTGAAATACTCAAGAATAATAACAATTTTTGTAAGGTCAGAAGATCATTAGGAGGGAGGAATATAAATTGAGAAAGGTTAAGGAATAAACAGAACAGAAAATGGAAGGGGAAGAACCAGAGCAAGATGGTCAAAACATAATTAAGCTTCAAACAACCTGGGACTGGAACATAGGGACGTAACAAACTCCAGTTCTGTTACGTGGCCAAAGTATTTACGATCTAATTAGAGGTTAAAGCGTGAAACCTGAAAACGTCAATCAATATGTTCTACGTCTGTGATAATACTTCAATAGTGATAAACATATACGACGAATGGGAGACCAACTTGTTCCTAAGGACGTGCTCATTCACGTACCAAAAAACAACATTCAGTGTAGAGATAGAGCTACGAAAGCCGAATCCATGACTGGAGAATAAAGTGAATACTTGCATCATGGAGAGACGACTGGTTACGAACCAGTGGTAGACAAGGAAGAACCTGAAACTCTTCACTGGATGTAGTGCTATAAAATTGCACACTATATACCCAGTTATGTTAATGTCGTTCGGAAATAAAATTGATAAAGCCATAATATTGATACGCTGGATAATGTAACATAAATACAAAGAAGGAAAAAGTAAATACGTTATCGTCAAAGGCCGAATCGCAGTCAAACCTAGACTTAACTAGCCAAACTTAATAAATGACTTAGTCGCATTTTCAAAAGTCAAAATGCCTTTCTTTTGGATTTGCATATTTTTAGCCCGTTATTTACAGGCCTATTCAAAAGGTCAAAGCAAAAATTATTTAATGCGGCCGTTGATTAGTCAATAGTTGGCATAGTCATACCTAAGGTTTACTAGTCCGATCTAGTTTTGACTGCGCTTTGGCATTAATGTCTATGTATATATTACAAATACCAGTGATTATGAAAATAAAATACAACGCATAGACATATGTCAGAATCATATTTCATCTTGATAAACAGTAGAATATAAAATGAGTGTTTCTAAAACCTCGAATGGCTGAGGAAGATAGGAGTAAGGCAAATTGATTGTTAATAAACTGGTCCGAGTGTCATAAATGTAAAGAACATGATTGTGACAAATCCTAAACCTATATTAAAATGTCTGCCATTTGAGTTTCAATAAATAGCTGTGATTTATTACAGAGGCTTAAGTTTGTTCCTTTCTCCTGCATAACGCAAATGTCTCCAGTCGTATAATTTATACTGAATGACAGTATATTACCTTTCTCTTTTGCCTTCTACGTTGTTGTTCTTTATCTCAATCATAAATCGTTTTAGCATTTAGTATCGCTTTGCCAAAGGGCTTAGTTTTGACGTTGCTACGTTGTTATGAAACGGCGCAACTTAATAATTCATACCTTTTTTAACTTCCTATCAAAAGCATAACGATTATGATAATGATGTTACGGTGAGCCTAACCAGCTATGATACTGACAAATGAACGGCCTTGACTCTACTTAATTACTTCGTTCTGGGCGGTAATGCTGCAGACCAGTGTTAATGTATATCATATTACAAAACAGCAATCGAAAATTGGCAATTAGTTTCGTGTTTTGTAAACGTCGTATCTCTCCATATTTACGTGACGGCTTCTCTGAATATTCCATAATGTCGCAAAGTAATAAAATAGTTCTCTCTAATTCTCTGACATCCAAAATGCGTCCCATAACTTATTTGTTTGTCTAGTTTTCATAACCTAACCACTCAGGTAACCTCCATAAAATTTTGTATCTTCTAGCCTTTGTCATAGAAGTACATATAAGATACTTTTTTTATCCCGAATAACTATTGTTGTAAATGTGGTACTGATTTTGTTTGTCTCGCTTCATGTCTCAACTACTTAATAGGTCTTCAAGAAATTTTGAGTATGTGTAGCCTATGTCGTGGAAATGAAGAAAGTCTTCTCTGAATATTCCGTACATATGTTGCGCAATTATAAAATAGTTCTCTCTTCTTTTCTGACATCCAAAATACATCCCATAACTTATTTGTTTGTTTAGTTTTTTTAATCTAACCATTCAGTTAACGTCTATAAAATT
This sequence comes from Druceiella hillmani, assembly GCA_039881145.1. NCBI lineage: Eukaryota > Metazoa > Arthropoda > Insecta > Lepidoptera > Hepialidae > Druceiella > Druceiella hillmani. The sequence goes on from JAYKKI010000062.1 coordinate 8,705,893, forward strand.
TGGTATCTTATAGCCTTTGTCGTAGAAGTACATATAAGATGCTTTTTTTATCTCAAATAACTATTGTTGTAAATGTGGTACTGATTTTGTTTGTCCCACTTCACGTCTACATAATAGCTCTTCAAGAAATTTAGAGTATATGTAGCCTACGTCGTGGAAATGAAGAAGTAATTTTATCTGGGGCATTTTGATTTTTTATCCCGGAATAAAGTTGTTTCTAGACTTTACGCCATTTTTTCCTTAAGTTCATGATTATTTGATTTAAACTTCTCCCACTCTCTCGGTCTCTATTATTCAGATGGTAATCTAGTATTACCCCATCTACATGAGAACGTACTGATCAATATTTGAGACCTGTATATAGCGTTCCATTTTATAATCGCATATAAAAGGGCATTTGGAGCAAGTAAGACTTGTCTGTTTCAAAAGTGCTTTGAATTAACCAAAGGCACATTCACTTCTCTTGAGCCGCTCTCGTCGTCACGCCACTTAGCTCCTGAGGGTTATCGCTCTGCTCGTAAATAATTACGTCATCGTTTATCTCATAATCGGATTTGTTATCGGGCGGGCGCATTAAGCAGGCTAATGTTCGACCATAAAGTTAAATAGAACGTCACACCGTAGAGGCATCGGACGTAACGCACGGGTTGCGCGAGCGTGCCGTTGCACAATCTAGAACGCTTTCACCTTCGAACCAGCTAGTTGGTCGTACACCCACCGGTTTGTCGTATACTTGGAGAGTCGACACAATCCAAGCTATATGGCATACACGCATAGTTTGTAGGTCGTAAATTAATAGAATTGCAGTAGATTCTGACTGGTTTCGTATAATATTCAATCGCTATGAGGAACTCAAGACTGAATGACAGCCTTGGTAAGTTCGAGGGTAGTTTCCTCTTCGAAACGTAAAGCTGTGATACGTTTTCTAGTCATAAAGCGTTATGCTTGTGGTTAGTGAAGTCTTTTTAAGGTTCGGCTTGATTACAAACATAAAAGCATAGGTTGGAGGTAGTTTAAGATTCTACACTAAAATGTTAAAAAGAAAATTCTATGGTGACACATCTTTATTTTCTTTTAGAGATTGACATTGCAATTGCAGCTTATACGGTTACAAGGAATTGTAGAAAAATGAAGGAAATTACAGAAAGTTTTTCATTTATTCCATTTTTCTAAGTCTATAGATCAGTATTACGTTTAGTATGTATCTTTTGCATATCTCCTTTCTAGCAATTGAATTGTATTTAAAAGAATGTCTTCCTTTATCAAAAAGTAATAAAATGGATGTCTCTTTTTTAATTTTGATACTAGTGAACTGTAATATCTTTATATATTAAATACTTATTTGTATGTATGTAGTAACGTATTTATATACAATAAACTAAATGTTACGTATTTAGGCGTATTTAAAGGGTTGAATACTTTGAATCATGTATTCAACCCATTATTATATAAAACTGCAAGATTTGGGTACATTGTGGTTTATAACCAATAAGGCCGTGACGTTCAATGTTTATGAGACGTGACAATGTTTGACGTAATAATGTAAGTATCAGAGTTGTTTTAGTGAGGGAACTGGAATTAGAAGGCAAAAAATTTTATATAAATTTGATGCGAATAAACAGTGATACGTTTCAATTTACATTAAAAAAAAATTCGGTTCTTGCAGGATAGAGCATATGTTAAAGAGATACTTAAAAAGTAGAAGTTAGGTTCTTGATGTAGAAGTTAGAAGTTAGATGACCATATTACGTTTCTTCTTGCTGCTAAGAAATTATTCATGTTTACGCTATATGACAAGAACTAAGTTTGTTTGAAATTATTTCTGCGGTTTACACGTCCCACTGCTTAAACTGGGATAGACCTATTACAACATAATAGATTAACTTATATAACTTATTTTCTGCGTAATATTTCCATTATCATGGATGGGGCATTCTTTTTAGGTCTGATCACGTGGGAAATGGCGCTCGTGATGCCATCTTTGGAGGCCCATATTTCGGGCCCGAAATTTTTTTGGACGAAACTATAAAATAGGAATATATTTTTTGCCTTGAATTTTATTATATGTGAAATTGAATAACGTTTAAAGCTACGAGAGTAAGATTTTTTCTTTGCTTGCCTGATTTAAAATGGATCACACCAGCAAAAAACGTTGGAAAATTCAAAGTATGATCGCGTGTACTCTGCCGAAGAGGTTTGCTCCCTATTGCATACTACAAAACAAATTGTAGTGAGAAATGTAATCTTACAATAAACCTGTTTGCTATCCTCATAAATGTATAATAGTCTATCTATGTGCCATAATTATAGGATTTTGGGTCTTTGCCAAGTTCTACTGATAAGTTTACGTTGTTAGAAAAATTATCAAGTGTCTAAAGTTTCATCTACTAAAGTTTAAGTTATATTTAGTTAATAAAAGTTTAAATTATATTTAGTTAAATTTCTTGAAGACCTATTCTCTTCTTATTAAAAGAGTTAGAAATTGCTACTTTCTATGTAACTCTTGTAGCATAAACAAATCAATCAATGCAATTCCTTCTTTTTAACCAATAAAAAATATAATTATATTTAATGAATTATTGCAAAATTATTTCTATTAACAAAGAATCAAAATCTGGTCTTTATCAAAAATATTTCACATCTATAATAGTGTAATAGCATCCTAATCCTGCCCTGGGAGTGGTTTCTCAATTATTCAGTGATAATGCGCAACTGTAGTCCAAATTGTATGATTTATATAAATATATAATAAAGGAATCCCAAATAAGATAAAAGTAAAGTAATGTCTACTACACATAGGGAAATTCGCCGAAAATTTCTAGTACATTTATTATAACGTAAATGAAGGAAGACGGACTAAGTGAGCGGAAAAAATCATGATATATGTATTACTTTTTTTAAGTTGAATAATTTTCTTACGCATATACGAATTCTATTATAATTGGCCCACAGCATGTTGATAATGTGATGCTGAATTCTTTGATCTGAGGCGGAGATCGTTTGATGTTTAATTCGCGTGTAAAACCTTTGACTTTTTTCAATAGTCTATTCAACCTTGATATCGATCCTGAAAAAGGACATTTTTTGTCATTACATCAAAGAATATAGTAGATTTCTATTACCTTACGTTATAGAGTTTTTATTACCATTATTCCATTATTGTTTTGCTGCCGCTTTCCACTACCTCCCTATTTTTTCTGATTTCCTTCAGAACCTTCGTTTGTGAAGAATATGAACTATTATTCGTTAATCAAGATGAAAGGCATATACTTCTTTCTTTATGCTTATATTGGTACTTTTCGATAAACTCGCTATTCTTGTTTATAATGAGGGTCTTTTTTAGTTGGAACTGTTAACAACAATTGAATAAATGGCGAAATAATTGATTTACGAAATGTTTCTTTCAACCATGCACAATTTCATGAGAGGGATCATCAAAATCAAAAAAATGTTAGAGGGATAACATTTTTTTCGTAATGAAATAGTTTAATGCTATAAAACTTGTTAAGTATAAGTAGAACTCAGTATTTTTATTTCTAGATGGCCCTGTTGCAAGTATGTAAACTTTTATAAATTACTAGGCCGGATACGGCATGCATACTTGTGTACGTGTACGTATACTTTTACAAACTGCTAGGCCGGATACGACACGCATACTTGTTTATAAGTACGTATAATTTTACAAACTGCTAGGCCGGATACGGCATGCATACTTGTTTACGAGTAAGTATAATTTTTAGAAACTGCTAGGCCGGATAGGACACGCATACTTGTTTACGAGTACGTATGCTTTTACAAATTACTAGGCCGGATACGGCATGCATACTTGTTTACGAGTACGTATACTTTTACAAACTACTAGACCGAATACGGCACGCATACTTGTTTATGAGTACGTATACTTTTACAAACTACTAGGCCGGATACGACATGCATACTTGTTTACGAGTACGTATACTTTTACAAACTGCTAGGCCGGATACGACACGCATACTTGTTTACGAGTACGTATGCGTTTACAAACTACTAGGCCGGATACGGCATGCATACTTGTTTACGAGTACGTATACTTTTACAAACTGCTAGGCCGGATACGACACGCATACTTGTTTACAAGTACGTATACTTTTACAAATTACTAGGCCGGATACGGCATGCATACTTGTTTAACGGTGCTCAGTTAGTTAAATCTCTGTCAATTTTTTATATATGTATACTCATCATTTCAATCTCTACAGTTTGTACAAGTATACGTATACTTGTACAAATTGCTAGGCCGGATACGACACACATACTTGTTTACGAGTACGTATACTTTTACAAACTGCTAGGCCGGATACGGCATGCATACTTGTTTACGAGTACGTATACTTTTACAAACTGCTAGGCCGGATACGGCACGCATACTTTTTTAACGGTGTTCAGTTAGTTAAATCTCTGTCAATTTTTTATATATGTATACTCATCATTTCAATCTCTCCAAAATATTTTGTCAAGGGTTTTCAGAGATTATAAATGAATATATACGCTCCAAGTGTCGGTATACAATGGAGTTTAGACGGACTGGAGAAAGGAAATATGAAGAAGCACAGGGTATATGGAATACTAGACTACTTATCCTATAGTATTACATGTTACGATTATGACAATTTCTGTTTTGTTTCTTTCGCTTTTATAGTTGTAGAGTCGTTTTGAACAGAGATAGTATGTTGGCGTGTTTTGTAACAGATATCTGTGGAATATCATACACAAGTGTCCGTTCCACACAAATACTTTGTACTTGTACGGATTATAGTATATACCACCACCTTTTATTTAACAATTAAGTTTTGTGTGTAGTGTGTTCCGTACACACTTACGCATTTATAAATATTTAATTGTACATATTATTTCTATTAAACTATTTACAAATATTTGTATTATTTTTAATCTTGTGAATATATTGCTCCGTATATTTTTCAAGTGCCTAAAATATCGTGAATTTCTCAAAAATTATAAAACTTTGACAATTTTGTAGTTTTCCAGACTAAACTTTATGTAAACTTCTAGTAAGAAAGTTTTTTTTTCATAATTTTGACTCTAGCAATTTCGGAGATGAAGAAGGGGCGCGACATATTTTTATAGACATTGCCAACAATGTCAATTTTATGAAAATTTGAATGCACAACTCTGAAAAAAAAAGATTTTATAATCTTTATAACTTGATTGCTTCATTTGTCCCATTTAAAATTCCGTATAAATATTTTTAGTGGTAAATTTTGAAATATGTGTATTCCCTTTGTGAAATTTTGAAATTTCAGTATTAAGAAATTTATGATAAAAATGGCGCGGATATTTTCAAAATACCCCTGAAACTATTTTACAGAAAATTCTAAGAAATTTTGAAATTCTTTTAACTCGTCATTTCAATCAATACCCTACACAAAAATTTAAATTGAAAAAAAAATTGAACCCTAATTCGGTCCATATCATTATTATCGAGTGTTAAAAGTGTTGTTAATTATAACTACGCCTAATTTCAAGTTACTACCTCGTATGGTTTCTGAGAAAAACAGCTGACAGAGAGACTGACAGTATTTTATAAGGATTCTTTTTTTCCTCTTGACGTACGGCGCCTGAAAATATTGCGAATATTCCACATAATCGTCTAATATAGACACAGAAAATATTGAAAATATTTAAAAACGTGTTTTCTTTTTTTTTGTATTTTTAAGATAAATAGATAAAATAAGAATAGCTCTTCAATACAAAGGTAATTGACATAAACGTCTTTCTAACACTGTCAACGCTGTAATCAAACTATGAGGAGAACTTTATCAAAAGTGAGTTTTTCACAGTTTTTCTTTATTCAATGAAAGAAACATTTCAATAAATCTTTGTCACATATAATTATTGATAATAACGAGGACCGCTCGCAGTTCACTTTCAGCATAATCTACGGACAAAATTGTTAGCATACAAGTTATGTTTTTGAAACTAATAATTTTTTGTCGTTTTTCCGACTTCTTTGTATTTTTTACCACTAAACACTTAATGCGCAAATAAAAGCACATATTGTCATGTATATATTTTAATAATAAAAGCACATATTGTCATGTATATATATTATTGTAAGATTTAGATTCTTTCTGTTCCGTTTCCTCTATATTTTCTTAATTTCAACATCGGAAGGTCGCGGAATCGTATGTGGGTCATTCGTGACTCAACATGGATGTGGCTTCTTTACGTATATTTTTAGGTCTTGAAATAAAATATTAAGGGTGAGAATTTATTTTCCCACAAGAACGATGGAGCTATTGTTGACCTTGTAAGGAAATACATTATAATTTACACATTTATATTTTACTTGTAAGGAAATACGTTATATTTTACACATTTATATTTTACTTGTAAGGAAATACGTTATATTTTACACATTTATATTTTACTTGTAAGGAAATACGTTATATTTTACACATTTATATTTTACTTGTAAGGAAATACGTTATATTTTACACATTTATATTTTACTTGTAAGGAAATACGAGTAAAATATAAATGTGTCCACTCTCACGAAGTGCTTGAGTTATTCCAATAATTAAATTACTCCAAGTAGAAACTTAATGTAGAAATTATTTGATTCATCAAGCATGTCTGTTTTGAACCCATTTGCAATGTTTTAAACGTAACTTCAGGCGAAAACTTTCAAAAACTGAAATGTTTGTTGGGAGCTTCGTACGTCATCGCTATTTGAATACTTGGCCCACTTGTAGTTACAACTAATTAGGGCGCTAATTGGGGTGACGATTTATGCAATCTCGACGCGTCAAATGGAGTGCTGCACTTAGATATATCATAGTCAGTGTCTTAATGATCATCGAGTTGGAATCAAATTGATACTTAGAAATAGCCATTATCGCAAAAGTAATGGATCTAAAATTTTCATCATTATCCTTAAAGCAAATTTGCAGGTTATCGATGGTCTATTTACGACAGCTGTTCAAGCAGGGTGTAATTATTTGACTTAAGATTTCCAGAACAAAGTTTTGAAAATATTTTCAGGAAATGATCTTTAGATATAAATTCTAATTAATTGAAAATCTCGTCTCTCTTCCGTGCCGATATGATATCCATGATCTCATAAGAGGTTGGCTTTGGGTAAGATGGTATATATTCTCAATTTCATAGAAAATATTAAAAAATTGGTAGTTTATATACTATATACTACCATAGTTTATACAATAAATAGTAAGTATATTAATTTTCTTAAGACATGTACAATAAATAGTAAGTATATTAACTTTTTTAAGACATGTAAGTTGTGTGAATTTTTAAAAATATCATTTAAGACTTACGTCACTTGTGTTATTATTAAGTGTAGAACGGACAATTTTTTTATTTGATTTATTTTTTAAAACAATGTGTCCATTATCTCGGTGATGGCTTTCAATATAAGTCGTTAATGAAAAAAAAATGTCTTATACAGTCTTGGACGCTTAGCGTTACGAAAATCTGTAACCAAAGTAGTACGGCAGAAGAAGGGGAAAAGCTCTATATAAGATGCATCTGTATGTAGAATTCAAATAGTATACTTTATGTACACCTTTAATTTAGCGTTACGAAAATCTGTAACCAAAAAAGTACGGCAGAAGAAGGGGAAACGCACTATATAAGATGCATCTGTATGTAGAATACAGGTAGTGTTACTTTATGTACACCTTTAATTTAGCGTTACGAAAATCTGTAACCAAAGTAGTACGGCAGAAGAAGGGGAAACGCACTATATAAGATGCATCTGTATGTAGAATTCAGGTAGTGCTGCTTTATGTACACCTTTAATTTAGCGTTACGAAAATCTGTAACCAAAGTAGTACGGCAGAAGAAGGGGAAACGCACTATATAAGATGCATCTGTATGTAGAATTCAGATAGTGCTACTTTATGTACACCTTTAATTTAGCGTTACGAAAATCTGTAACCAAAGTAGTACGGCAGAAGAAGGGGAAACGCACTATATAAGATGCATCTGTATGTAGAATTCAGATAGTGCTACTTTATGTACACCTTTAATTTAGCGTTACGAAAATCTGTAACCAAAGTAGTACGGCAGAAGAAGGGGAAACGCACTATATAAAATGCATCTGTATGTAGAATTCAGATAGTGCTACTTTATGTACACCTTTTATTTAATTAAGACACAATATGTGCTATATTCAAATGCACAAATATATGTATATAATCACAATATAGAAGTTTCACTTCCAACTCATGGGATCTCATGCACACTTTTTATCTTTTACACTGACATGGCAGCGTTTTATGTTGAATGTTTTAACAGTGTTAATTTACTAGAAACACACTCATATAAAAAAAATACTAGTGATCTTAAACGCGATTTGGATAGTCAGCCTACATAAAATTCTTTTCACAAAATTAATGTTATTGTGCCTAATCTAATACATTTATTAGCATAAAGGTAGACACGCAAAGCTCCAATGTAGCGAATCTTGTATGGCGGTTCGAATTTGACATGAAACCAATCGTTAGTTTTTCTCGCCTAAAAATGCAAAAAAACACACCGATTACAAAAAAAACACTAATGATCTTAAAGGCGATTTGGATAGTCTACATGAAAATGTTTTGAGAAAATGTGACTAATCTAAGACTTTGTGACTAATCTAAGACATTTATTAGCATAAAAATAGACACCCAAATGTCCAATATAGCTGATCTAGTATGGCTCTTCGAAATTGACATGAAACCGATCGTTAGTTTTTCTCGCCTAAAAATGCGTGCGCTCTTTAAATGTGTTGGGAATATGTTTTATAGTAATAATTATAGTTGAAATTATGAAATGAACTAGAAATTTTAAAAAATCCAGATCGTACACTGATTTCGTGAGCTTCGTCCGCGCTTTTCAATCCAACTTTTAAGAGTTGTGTGATGAGTTAGTTAATCTCTACCACTTTGATGGATCTTTAAAAAAATATTCCTGTGCTCATCCTAATTTCTTTTTAGGAAAATCTCATTACAAGGTACGAATAAAAATGGTTGATCGCCGAAAAGGGTGAAAAACTTTTTCAGTTCTCTCTTTGAATAAAGTTTTAAAATTGAGTCGATTTTAGCCATTTCGTATTCACTATCCGAGGATGACATAGAAAGGTATTAGCCTTAATTTTACTTTATAAGAAATTTACGATTATGGAAAATCGATGAATTAGTTCATTGTTTAATGTGAACTAATTAACAAAGTTTAGTGCTTGTAAGTACTGAAAAGTTTTCTGCTTTTGTATTTACTGCAATTTTGAACTTTTGTAACTTAGAATTAAAATTATCCGAATATCGCTACTAATTAAGAGCTAAGATTACATATTCAAACACGTTTTAACCCCAATCTAAAAACTAGCTTCAGCAATAAGGTCGCCATATGTTTCTTTTTGGACGGGACGTCGTAGTATTTTGATGTTTGTCCGACGAAAAGTTACAATTGGAAGAATAATACACTCTATGAATTAATGAAAGGCAATGAAAAAAAAACAAGTGCAGTGAACTTAGAGCGTAATTGGAGAAATTTCTTTCCTTGAGTAAAAAATTTTAAAAAATGTTTAGGCGCTTCGTCTACATTAGTTGTCTCATTTTTGAGATTAATTTTTCTATTTCAGAATATAGGTCGTATATTTTAATGTGCAATAAAGTGTAATAATGGTCAAATAACAGTATCACGTTATTAAAATAAATTATTTTAATAACACCAGCTCCTTTTTCCCACCGAAGTACAGTAGCAAAAAGGGAGCAGGTAATTTAAATTTTTTAACATTTCGAACAAAAGTTATAATCTCGTTATGTCTGTCGTCATGTCCCACACTTTCTATAATTTTAAATACTTCCTATGGAGATTTCAATTAATACGTAACAAATTATGTAAAATAAATATTGTTTTGCCTCCCTACATCTAAAGTTGGAACGGAACATTTCTTTTTTCACGCATCCTTTCATAGATATTAATATTGGGTAGGTCTTTTAAACTGAAGTAGAAGTTTCATTTAATATTTTTAAAATTTCGAGTCCTCTTGAAAAAATATTATACTCCAAAGTTATGTGGCGTGTGACCTCCCAATCGCTAAAAGTATTTAATTCTCACCATGGCGTTCCAAAATCTGAAAAAAAATCTAGATATGTCATTTATTTAGAACTTTGAAAGGAAATTATTTCGTTTATTTTTCATTAACAATTTTAAGAAATATCGACAGCTATAGAATCTTACTTAATGCACATTCCGACACACGCTTGGCTAGATTTTATAATTTTGATATGTTAAATATCGTTTTGTTTTGGCTGCCATGGGGCTACAAACCCCCCTCTAACAGGCAAAGCGACTTGTGCGGTAGACCGCGAAAGTGATATTTTTATCACTTCTCTATACGTAATATAAATAATTCCAAATTCAAATAATTTTTCCGTCAGTTTGTCTCTTATTCACACATATACTAATGAAGGGATCGAGAACGAAACAGACGATTATCTTTAATTTCACCTTCCTACTTATAGCTAAGTACTACGTCGTGCTATTTATATAAATAATTATTATCGACGGCGTCTCCAGTAAGCCCGTCGTGCGCCATCGAGACGATCGTATCTCTATAAATTTACCCTAAAAATATGTTTATAGTAACCCAGATATAATTTGGTAGAATGAAAATGGCTCACGTTAAAAATGGTTTACTTTGTTTACAAACAATATTTGCCGAAGAAAGGTTTCTTTTTATTTCGTACCGTCACGCTGTTTTTCGCAGTTGAGCCAGTCAACAATGACACAGCACTTATCGACGATATCCCTACCAGCTCGCGTAAGTCCCGTTTTTCAACCCGTTTGTGGTCAGTCTTTATGCTGTTATCAAGGTCGAATATGAAGTAGATTCCTCCCTCGTATGCAGTGAACTTAGAACGCAATTGGAAAAACTTCTTTCCTTATATTTTTTTCCAGTAACGCTATTTATAAAGCATTAAAAAGCATGTCTGAAACATATTTCACTAAAAATGCCTAAAATTTACCCGATTCAAATTTTATCAATTTTTGTGGAAAATAGATTTCAACTTTGTATATATTGAGAAAGGTACTGTTTTTAGAATACAAAAATATAACATTATATACGTACCGTCAAATATTATGAAACTTAATAATTCTGAATGCAATCGGAGAGACCTCTCAATTTCAACAGGCCTTTGAAAGTATACGAAGGATATATACATAAATACACACATACATTTATACATATACATACATGGAATGTTGGATATATGGAACAATATGGAACAAAATATAATCAAAAGTATATAACTTTTGATTATATTTTGTTCCAGTGCATGTTTTAACCCAACAAGTTTCCCAGTAAGTAAATTTTAGCAACGCTGGTCTAATCTATGACCCTTTATGAATAAAAGTGCAAGACGAAAGGCAAATAAATAAAAATGTCATTCTTGAAATATAACTTTATCTGATTACGTTTAATAAATTTGCACCGTTATTACTCTATTATTATATATACTAGGATAAAATTCCTTTTTATTTATTCAGTCTCAGAGTTTCTACTTTGTCATGGTTACCCTATACTTTAGTCTAGAACTACCACTCTCTTGCATAAACCACGATTGAGTCACATCGACGCGACGACTGCATTATTCCGCTGCGACCCAGTTTTTGGGGTCATTAAATGTATTCGCTCGAAGTTATGTCTCCATACAACAGATTAAACATTCTGTCTCGAATCGTATTGTCGTGGGCTGTGGGATTTCTCGAATCGTTTTGTCGAAGGCTTTCGGAGCTTGACGTGGCATGGAGTAGTTAATGCTTGGCGTTTCATAGTTGGATGGCGTCATAGTGAAGTATATGTTTTAGTTCGATGAATCGATATAATTTTTTTTGTTTTCGTTTCGTTATGTACGCTTTTTAACGAAAAATGTAAGCCTTTCCATTCTCTATTATTATCTGTTGAGTAATAAGATTTTATTTCATTAATGGATGATAATATCTAATGATATTTCTATTTATAGAGGCCAGAGTAAACGAGGAAGTTAGTCAATGTGTTTTTGTACATTGAAAATTTTCTTGAGCAAGTGTCGGATGTAAATTAATATATTCGATACTTTTTTCACATCTTCTTGATTATATTTTTTTGTTTATCTTAGACGGATCGAAAATTGTTATATGTTCAATAAATTTACTAAAACAATAAAATTGTTACCTGTCACGTGAAATTATAAATCTGTACAATATCAGTATTTCTTTACAATTGTCCCACATACATTTTATACTAGTTGTGAGTGCGACTTCGTTCGCGCGGAAATCAGAGTATGAGACGGTGCTTTTTGTCTCAAAGATCTCTGAGCATAATAAAGTTTACTAAAAATCCTAATAGGTGGCGTTGACAGCCAAATCGGTTCAACCAATTCTGATATTAGCATGCACAAAGAATGTAAACCAAAGATTGATATATCTTTTTTATATGTAAACCGATTGAAATGAAATGTTAGTCCAAGCTAATCTAAATACGTCACTGAAAACGCATTAAAATCGGTTCTTCCGGTGCTGAGATTAGCGTGCACAGATAAACAGATTAACGGATAAATCGACAAGTAGACAAAAATTCTAAAAACTGCAGTTTTAGGCTTAGTAGGTTGATTAGTAGGAGGTAGTTCTTTAGAGGGTAGCACTTAGTTTTACTTAAAAATATTCAATATACTGACTCAGTTTTTTTACGTTTTTTTATATGTATAGATAATGTTTATTCAATTTAATTTAATCACATTTTTGTTAGTTTTTCTGGCGCAAAAGAGTCTAGAAGTCTATTTTTAGTTGTCTTAATTCGATAGAAATAGTAAATTAATTCATCAGATGTGTTAAAAAATAAAATCTTATCACAGTATTTCTTTTTTTTATTACGAAGTTTGACCTGTGTCAGTTTCATAAAGTGATTTCATAAAGTGTTAGTTTCATGTAATTTTTTTTAATTTGTCTATTTAGGTACTTGTTTAAAAAAATAATCGCCGGGCTGTGGTGTGAGCTGCAATTCAGCATAATTGATTTTTTATTCCAGGTTGTCACGGTGTGTAGGTACACGGAAATTCAGTCATTTTATTATTATTTGCTAGCTCTTATGTTCGTAAATCGTTTTATTGATGTGATTTTTCTTAAATAATAACGTTTGCATATCAAAAGTGCCTTGGACCAGGACTGAAGCAACTCTTCGAATTGCTGTGACAGTATGTCTGATTCATGTTCCTCAGTTCTTATTTCCTCCTTTAGTTCTCACAGCGGGAACTTCAATAAATGAATTTCAAGTTACGTCCAGGTACATTCAATTAGGACAAAAGGTCGCTTAGATTTAATCTGAATTCAAAGCACAATTCCAGTTTAAGTCCCATTTATATAAGCCCGGTTGTTTTTACCGACAATTCAAGTTAATTTAAAAACAGATAGACGGACATCAATCTTACAAGGCGGTTTATGAAGTTACGGAATCATAGCGAATTTAAATTTTCCTGCGCAATCGCACCTGCACATACGAGATACTATACTCGCGTATTGATAGGTATGCATGGGAGGAAGGAGAGAGCTCATGAGTTTACTAGGCACATTGAGTATCCAGCACCTTTTCCGAAGGTGGGCGCACTGTTTGTGTGCCTATTTTTCAAAAACTGACTTTCATAACGAGCCAAGACAAACACCTGAAAATTGTTTGCAACTTTATAGTGCTAAATCAATCATCTGTCAAATAGTATTTACATAACAATTATTAGTGTCGATGTTTCGTATATTTCTGGCTACTATGAAAGCTTTTTTAATCTTTGAGTTTATTAAAACTAAGCTTTTTAAGAAATTATAGATTCCTGTGTTTTCATAAACACAAAAATGATTTTGCAAGTTAATGAAGATAATAATTAATAATAATTAAATAATAATTATAAAATAATAATTAAATATATGAATCGATTTAGTATTAAAATTTCAACACTGTTAATTATACTTATAAGTTTATTCTTAAATATTATTCCTAAAGAGAAATTTTTGCAACAGTCGTTTCATTGTACCGTTCTCGCGTGTAGCGAATAAGATCAATTTTCGAGCAACGTGGTTGTTATAAAAAACTTTTTATGTAATATCGTTTTGAATCAATTATAGATAGAGATCAGCTTTAAAAACGAACATCACTAGCACGCAGTGATATAACGACGGTTATTATTTTATCGTGTCACGGTAATGAACTAATACGCAGTATTGTCAGATGTAATCGTTTTGATTGCACGTTTGTGTGCGTGAGAGTCGTTCCGTGTGGGAGGATTGGCGTCATTGTGGACGGAAATTTACATTCGCACAGTGAGCTTATCGAATGGACGCCGGCGAGGCAGGGAATGTTTAGTCTGCAGGTTTTGCAAATATGTATTCGCATAGTAACATTGTAGTGTCTGTCTCTAATTTAGATTTTTTTGCAATTTTTGAGAGTTTAATTTTATAATTTCTAGCTTTTGATTTAGATAGCTTTGATGCCATAGCGATTCGTGCTTTAAACTAAAAAATATTTATTAATATTTTGAATATTGAATATATTTGGCGTTAATTTTGTAGAAATTAATTATTCACAATTAAATGAAATTACGTGATGTAGTATTATTTCTACTTGAATTTCTTTACCACAACCTAGGTTTCGTTGTATTACAACATCTTCAATCTTTGCTAATATCCCACCTGAAGATGTTGTAATAGAACGAAACCTAGGTCGTGGTAAAAAAATTAAAGAAAGTAGATATAATACTACATCACGTAGTTTCATTTAATTGTGTATTAATATTTTGCTATAAACCCCCAGGGTTTACTTTCAGATAGTTTTATTTGGAGCCATTAGATTGGTAATACCACGTAAGTCAATAAGTGTATCTCACTCTATTTTTTAACATACGTTACATAATTTTTCGAAAATATTTGTTAATTTTTTTCCTTCAATATGTCCCCTTTTAACTCAATTGGTAAGTAGATCTGAATAAGTTTTATGAAGAGGTAAAGAAAATAAAAAAAATTCGATTCACTTCCGTTTTATTGTTGCTCTAAAAATATTTTTAAATTTTAAAGCAAATTTGGAATAAAGATTTTTCTTCAAGTCATTTTTCTTGTTATACTTGTTCTCCTAAATACAATAGTTTCATATACGATTAAAAATATGTTGCTATTAGCAGTAGTTACATCTCTGTTTTTTATGTTTTCTTCTATTTCCTTTAAAGTTGATGACGAAGATTTGAACGTTGTTTTTGAGTAATTTAACTCAAGCATTACGGTTTCTTTTAGTATTGTAGAATATCGTTTTTTTAAATTTTTTTTTGAAGTGAAACTTTTTAGGTGGCGATTCGATAATCGATAATTGATTTGATAAGTCGCGTCACGTTTAGGCATGTTTCGTTACATGAGATAGAAGAAAGCTATGAGGTAGAGAGAAAGAGAGCTATATATTCCGATGCCATGAAAGTGAAGCAAAAGAGAGCAACTTATACACAACAATACAAAGCGATTTAATAAGATAGTATCGCACATGCGCGCGTTGTAGATGTACGCCTCAGACGCTACATATGAGCAGTTGAGGTACTACGCATACGTTGTGTTATTAATATGTATCATTGTGTTTTGTGATTATTTACATTTGTGTCCTATGGTTGATTATATCGAAGATTATTTTGATTGACAATTGTCTATGTAAATTTATATAAGGATTTCATTAGATGTTTACGTCGATTTGTAACGACATTTTATAATTTTTTTCTGAATGAACGGTACTCGTATTGACATCATCTTATATGAATTTCGACAATCTATGATCTTAGATTTAACACATTCTGTCTTTCTCTCTGCCGTTTTATCCCTTACTATATATTTACAAATTGAGGTTTAGATTACCAAAGAAGTTTCACTTCTGTCATATGCACCGAATTGCATATGACTTTTTTCCATTTTTACAAGGGCGTTAACTGTGGAGTCTTTACGATGTCGTATTGTTTATAAAAAAGTAGGAACCACTACTAAGTTATAATTTGTACATATTGCGAAAACGGTCATCAAATCTAAGAAATAAAACAATTTGATTTCAACGTAACTGTTTAACTTTTTTCGTGAAAGTCCCGTTCAAATTGGTCCACTGATTTTCACATTTTGTCTTTTGTTCATTAAACAGAGACACCGACAAAAATGCCACAAAACATTTCCTAGGTTCTATCTGATCCCGGACACGTCTCGCTCCAGCAAAAAACTATCTCTAACTATACAACATGCAATATCCGATAAATTTTTATATAATATAATGATGTATGTTGTCTATATGTAGATTTATTATAGACATGTGGACAGAATACGCAAATCGTAGAATTAACTTCTAATTGTTTACTAGCTGTGCGGATGCGACTTCGTTTGCGTAGAATTCGGTATAGAAAGTAATTTTTGTTGTTTTTTTAAATTTTTTTGTAGTGGAAACTTCTTTAGGCGCACCTGCGCCCTTTTTCTGAGCAATGCTCCTTTTTCTGAGCAATACTCCTTTTTCTGAGCTAAACTCGGCTCCATTCGGCATCGGCCAAGCGCGTTCACTGTCTAACACGGAGAGCGTCCTTTCAAGAATTACGTTGTACTTTTTATTAATACTTTGTTTGAGTATAATGTCATATAATACTCTTATGTTATTTTTCATTTTTTTAATTTTCGTATCGATAATATCCAATATTCACTTATGGTTATGGTTATGTTGGTTATGGTGGTAATTATGGTTATGTTGGTTGCCAAAATTTTCACTTCTATGTTGCATTGTTAAGCACAGCAAATTTTCTTTTCTTTCGGAAGTATATGAGCATAAAGTTTACTAAAATACTAATAAATTGCTTTGGCCGTACCATATCGTAATATATCTTAATAGCATAAAATTTGCTAAAAACGCTAATAAATGGTACTCTCACTTGAAAAACACTCTGACTTGATCAATATCCATTCCAGAGTTTTTTTTTGATCTGTAATATCTAGACAAAAAGTATTCTATATGTTGCTCGATGCTATTTACTATTACTAAATTTCATCAAAATCCGTCCAATAGATTTTTCGTGATTGAAGAACAAATTAAGAAACAGGCAGGCACACAAAGATTCTAGAAATATTTCTAAAGACGGACAGACTGACAAAAATTTTCTGGCTTCTACTATCGTTGTAATCAAATCACTTTTTTAAAATATTTTCCATCTACAGAATTCACTCTGTTGCAATTTTATTACATTATATAAATATACAACGTCTTTACTGAGCAAATAAATTTGTATTTCTATTACAGACCCCTCAGCTGTGTGCTGTATTATTGATTAGCGCGTCAGCCTCGACTTTTAACGACAGAAGTAATTACAACTCGAGTAATTTACAAGTTGACTACTTGCAAAATTATTTTAATATAGTTTTTTAGAAAAGGAATATTTTCTTCTGAAAAATGATTTAAGTTTTAATTTTTTTTTATATTCATTATGATTTAAATTTGCATTTAAAAAATGACTTGCGTCTCCATCCATTAGTCTACGTACTCAACATACGAGTTTGTATGAGGACACTATGAAGTCACAATTCTTGACAGATTTTGTTGATTATTTTGTCTATTTATTGATTAATTATCAGAATAGAAGCTTATTTATTTCAGCAATAATTTGTTAAATCTTTTTTAAAAATTTTCTTCAAAAACTCCCTTTTTTATATTCAGCGATCATTCTCGTGCATGTTTTTTTTTGTAACTCTTCCTACGGCTCTCTTTACGCCACTTTTTTAATGTTATTTAAAAGCACAGTTGATGACAATATTTTTCAATGATTTTTGCCTAATTATTAATTATACTGAATTTAGGTAAACTTATCGCTTTACTTAGAATTATGAATGTGAGAAAAACAATCAATATTAAAATAATATTGATGAAATAAACAAAAAGTACGGAACGTGATTAACCGAGAACTAAACGCGCTTTGTTGTGGAAATTAACAAATTTTTTTTTTCTGGTGCTTTTTTTAGAAAATTAATTATAATTAGTTATACGAAATTTAACGCAGCAAACAATTTTTGAAAAGACACAAAATTTTTGATAAATATGCAAGTAATTAATATTTTAAAAACCTTTTTTATACAAGTAGTATATAAAATATGTTTAAAAATTATTGTTGTTGATTTAAAAAAGAAGTGTTTTTTTTTAATGCCCGTGTTTTAAAATGTATTATTGTAATTTAGTTTACTGGACAATATTATTAATTAGCACAGGTTTTTCTTATCTTTCCAACTATTAGAAGCGATGTAGTGTAGAAATTAATGAAAAACACATATTATTTTCCATTTCGAATAGTTTCTTTTCAGAAAATTAATTCTAATTATTCAGGGTAAATTCAACGTAGCAGAATATTTAAAAGAAGATAAATGCATTTCTGAAACTGATGTACGCAAAATTTTAATGAAAATAAAGCTAATTTGACCTTTTTTATTTATATAGTTTCTAAAATATATTTATAAAATTATTGTTTGTTAACTAACAAAAAAAAATTGTTTTTAGTGTCGGTATTTTTAAATTTGTCATTGTAATTAAGTTCACTGGACGACATTATTAATTTACACGGAATAAAATTATTCTTCGTGGTTTTATACTGTATTTGTAATCCAGCGCATGCAATTTTTAACGCAACGCATGCAATTTTTAACGCAATGCATGCAATTTTTAACGCAACGTATCCAATTTTTAACGCAACGCATGCAATTTTTAACGCAGCACATGCAATTTCCGCAGCGCATGGAACAATTGTGAGAACGATTTTAATAAATTTATATCGTGATTACTTTAATCCACCATAAATTGTTTATATTCGTTTTTGTAATAATTTAGATTTTTAACTAAACCTGTTAAATTGATAACGTCGCTTGTGTTTTCACACGGAAGCATTGCATCACCGCCATTTATTTCCGTTAATAAGGATATTTGGTTCGGTCACGTCAACTATCTCTCGTCTTGTTCATTCGCCGTAACTGATCGCTCGCCGCGCGCCCCGTATCTGCAGTTCATTGACAACAAATCGATAAAACGTATCGGTTCGTTTTGCTGGGCCGCGCGTTATCTAATCGCGATCCGGGGCGAGTTTGTTGCGCAACGCGTCGGGCGGCGGCGTTGCGCAAGCGGCATCTGTTGCTCGGGCGGCGCCCACGCGCCGCCTTTAGGGATGTGGCGGGCGGCTCGACGTAACTGGCGATAGTTGTCGCTCGTTTGGCGAGTTTAGTTGACCCGAGAACTTGTTTTTGAACGCACATTGTTGCTTTGCGAATAATGTGCAGCGTAATAATGTAAATAGTGAGCTTGAAGCTTAATATTCTAATTTATAGCGTAATGGATATTATATTCTACGTTTTGCCATATTCTTGAATTTTTTCATTCATTTCCTTTTTTTGCAAATATAAATCAGTAGAATATAAATTCGATTTTAAATTTCAAGGAAGAAACATTGGAAGTTAATGTTTGTGAGTGATTCGATTTTACCATCTGCCTGTCTTTCTTTTCTTATGTTTTTCTATGATGTTGGAATAACTTATTCGATTCTATGCGATTTTCTCCCATTTACAGTTTTATAATACAACTAAGTTTTCTTTTGCATTTTATTAAACCGCGTTAATTACTTGAAGGCATTTACGATATTCATAAGAAACATGAATTGTTTTCAAATTTTTAATTTGTATAAATTTTGCCTACGCTTTACATAGCAGCATGAAAACAATTTTGGTATATTTTACGAATACTGTTTAACCCTTGAAGAACTTTTAAGTTTTCTTTTTTTTTGTTATAATACTTGTGGAGACATTAAAATATTTTAAAATTTCTGTTTGTTTCAAATTGACATTTTTCTTTCAATTAACGTTTGACATGGAAACGTAATATTACACGAAACTTGCTCACATGCGACAAAACATTATTGTACAAAAATGAATATATAATGACTTTAGGTATGAGGTTTTTGTCTAATATAAAGAAAGAATGATTGCAAAAACTCTTAAATAGAGACAAGGCTGTAAAAAAGAAAATGTGAAATTTAATGTTAATTTATTTATAAGGCAAACACTATCGATAGTTTTGTTTTTCGAAAACGCGAATTTTACTAAGGATATTTTAATATTGGTTTTATATGATTTTGACGTTCACAAATTAGAGTTGTATTTTATATAATTTATTAAAAATGCCCAAAAGCCATTATTATACGATTTATCTCCACAATTATGTTTGTCAATAGTGCTTTTTAATCTAAAATTATTAAATCAGTTTTTGGAAAAAATTATATGCACACTTAGGGATTTATTATCAAAATATTAATAATAAAATAATGTCAGTGAAATTTTGTTTTATATGGTGATAATTTATATATATATATATATATATATATATATATATATATATATATATATATGAAACTTTTCACTGAATCAGTTGACATTATACAAATGTTCATTAAATTAGTATGACAAAAAGTAATTGATAGCATTTAAAAACTATCAATTACTATTTATCATACTCATAAGTAGCGAGGATAAAAATATACGAATTTAAATTGTTCTGACTTACCTTAAAGTAAGAACAAGTAGTAATATAAATCGGCTCTTAAGTACGTACAAAGGCATGAGGCAACTAAGATACATACAAAGGCATGATGTAAGTTAATAGGTAGGAAAGGAAGTAATAATGTACAGATATAAATGTGTGTGTTTATATATAAGTATTGTATTAATAACAAATTAAATATGAATATATCGGTGGTAACAATCATTCACAGTCTGGATACTTTCGATGATCAGATTAAAGCGGTTATATTTTATGTTAAACACACCTATATTAATTACAAACTATCTTTTTATTTTATACAATTATAATTTGTTTATTTTTGAATAACATTAACAGGTAAACTAAAATTCATGTACTGTAAAGAAATGTCGACATTTTAATACATACGGCCAGAACATCACTTTATCCGTCCGATTAGACACGGGGCAGTTAATTCAATAACTACAGTCGTCACTCCGTTGAATGAATATTGCTAGGCGCAGTTTTGCCAATTCTTTATCCGTTTTGGTATTTTGGGTGAGGAGCCGATTGAGAAATACGCCTTTATCCGCTTCAAAGAGAGGGTTACTCGTGGATGAAAAAATGTTTATCCTCCGCCTACAGGGCATGGATTCTGTAAATAGCTTCTAAATATAGCGACTCACCGATTGAATCGTCTAAAAATAGTGACCGTTTTGACTTGCTAAGCGTATTATCTAATAATGGTGGTTTATTTCCATTTAGATCTGAACGTTTTCGCATGTTTTTGTCATTCGGGATTTGTATGCTCTAACTTGTTAGTGCGTTTGTTTGGCTTCAGTTCTATCAGATTAAATAATCCCGTCATAATTACAGTAGAGTTGAAATGAGATTGAGCAAAATGTGTGGAGTTCTAGTCCTCATTTGATGCGGCTATGGAATTAGTCCTTTACTGAATACCCCTTATACATAAGTGCAACACTTTTTGCCTCAACAGTCATTTTTATATAGTAACCAATACAGAGTATAACGTAGGAATATAATTCAAATAGAGATTATATTTTTATGTTTCTCTTTATTTACTAATAATATAATTTGAAATGAAAGATTAATGCACGTAACTTGTTTTATTATTTGCATTTTATAAATAAATCTGCCAAGTACGAGTAGACTAACACTATGAGATACTGTTTGAAAATATTAACTTAATTTTTTGCAATGTAGTTATACTGCCTAACATGTCTCAATTAAAAATATAGCTAATTTCTCATGTTTATTTTGGTTTTATTAGTCATATTTTTTACCGTTTTATATTCAGCTCTTGTTTGGTACTTTTCAGTTAATTACAGGATGTGAGAAGATATAATTGAATTACATTTTATTACGCAATGCCATTTTTGAAATGGGCTGGCGTAGCAATTGAATTGATCTAAAAATGCCAAATTTTGATATTTGATTATTAATGTTTTCCAGTGAAAGGAAAAATTAAAAAATTAATTTGTACTTTGCTCAAGGGACCATTTTAAGCGGTACCCGACGATACCCTCATGCCTAAAATATCAGCCCCCCCACCCCCTCTGTGTATTTGCAAACCCCATCGAAATATCGTATTACGCCATTCCTGGTTTTGGACCAAACAACTGCACGTTATATATATATATATATATATATATATATATATATATATATATATATAGTTTCAATTCCTTATCTTGTTTCGTTTAAAAATTAGAAGTTCTCAATAGACTGATCGCAGGCAGAGACTGTTGCCACGATTTGGTTCCGTCAGGACCCCTTGAGAACAGATCTCAAAAAAAATTGTGTCCAATTGGATTGAATAGAATTGCAAAATGATTACTAGAAGGAAAAAAAATAATCACTAAGATTTCCTCTCCGTTTGCCTCTTTTTCTTAGAGTAGAAGTAGATTTATAAGTAATTAATACATTTTAATAATGTGATATGCAATATACACACATGGTAAATATTGTGTATCTACCGACAAGAGAAAACTCATATGTGTTTATAAAAAAAATACCACGACTATGAATATTTAGATACAACTCTGTACGATAGAAAAATGGGCACAAATGGGGGGGGGGGAGGCCACAATGGGCACAAATGGGGGGAAATGGGACTATTTCTTGCTCTTTTTTAACTTTCACTATTTCATTAATTAGGATTTTAAATAAGCTTTAAGTTCATTTATCGTTCTCGAAATGAACATCAGTTTAAGTATAACTCATGAATAGTAATGGCGCAATCATCTTCATATTTCGTTAACTTAATGGTTTCTCTTTAAAATGGGTGCAATGTACTGATTTTAACGAGTTGTTTAAGATAAGTAGCTTGCATATTAAAGCAGTTTTGTGAAGAGAGATTTTGTATAAATTAAAAGGATGAATGTAAAAGCTTACAGTTGGCTGTCGATAGAAAAATGTGTAGAATTTCGAAAAAGTCTAATATATTTGGTTCTAATTTATTTGGGGTTTTTATTAAATTTCTTCGAATTATAACTAAGGTTTTTCCAAGTGAACCATTAAACAAGTGTGTTTAAACGTTCAATTAGTTTAATAGCTTATAATTATTGACCTAATCTAGCAATTTTTTAACCATATTTCAAATGGGTTTATTGATCAAATGACAATTAGTAGCCTCGTGTAAACGATGTCAGGCATAATTTATTTAACTGACTACAAGCTTTAACACTTTTTAAATAATCGAATAGACTTTAAAACAAAAACTCACGTCGGTCAAACAATCTTACTACCCTTTACAAGACTATAGACACGTGTTATCTTGATGTAATGAAATTGATTCATGTCCTTTATTTTCGGTGCCATAAGTATAATAAGTATAAACAAGTATAATCATATTTCTGAGTTTAGGACGCTACTACAGAGGGACTACTGGAAATTCGCTACTACTGGAATTTCGTAATCGAAGTAAAACGCATGTCATTTAACTGGGTTTTAACGTTTAATTAATATCCATAATCTCCATCATTTCACTTACAAATTATCATCTTATATTTTCTCACAGCCTGAATTTGCTATCAAAATATACGATCGTTATTCCCAAATGCAAGGTGAATTTTGTGCTTTTACGAAAATTCATTTTCTGCATTCGCTACTAAATTGTAAAATAATGTTGATATCAGAGATTTATTGTCAACTCACGTTTTCAAAAGTCGTATAAAAAAATCGGACCTGTTCTAGTTAGTTTTCGAAGTAGACTTCTAACGATGCAGAGTGAAATTATTTGTAACAAACTTCACGTCAGACCTGAGAATTCAGACTTGACTAGTTAGCTAGGAGTGACGTTCGTTTTATAACGTTTGTCAGTGTGTTCAACTTCTTGTTCAATTACGTTTAATACAGCTAAGTATTGTAGTTCCATTATTCCGTATTGTTTACTGAAGCACACTCTTTTTGCCTTTCTTATTTACTCCACGTACCTTATTCTATGCTTATTTTTGATTCTTTGTTCCCGCTCACATGTCGAATTAAGCTTTTTACTACGAGTTTTATTCTGATTACTTCTTATGTTTTTTTTTATTTTTGTAGTATATGAGGTGGGATGCAAAGATTGCGAAAAATTTTGCTTTCATCCACATTAATAATAAAAAATGTCTTTCATTATCTGATGGGAAAAAAATTGATTTTGTAGTTATCAGTCTACGTTTGCACGTTTTAATTTGCACATTGGAAATGATAAGTAAATAAAATAAATTAGCATTTAAAGATTCACAGAATAAAGATAAAATTAGCGTCAAAAAAACTTATATATATATATATATATATATATATATATATATATATATATATATATAAGTAATTTTTCTACCCAATAACAATGCCATTTTAATGAGCAAATTCCAAGTCATGAGTATGTTCCACAAAATTATGTTCTAATATAGATTTGAGTTAAATTTGTCTCATTGTTACATTTCTCTTAACTTAAAAGTTTTAATGATGAATCTTCTTTGCTTTAATACATACGATACGATTGCAATAACGATAATCTAACATAATTTATCTGGCAATAATTATTAACAAATGAATTAAGTTAAACATTTCAGTTAGAAATATCAAAGATCAGAAAAACAAATAATTCTAACATACGGAAGACATCTAACAGTTATCGTGTATGTCATTGTTCGCTTGATTTTACGTCTTAGTCATTTATATTTATGCCATATACGTCCCTTGTGTGGGTTTGACGAGATAGACTGAATTTGAGACAAAATTAAAAATTACAGCTGACTGCATGAAGTTGAATGAAATATTACTTTTGGTAATATTAAAAATTTCTTTTTCTAGTTCATTGATGTGTATATGTATCACGTTATTTTCTGTTGTTTAAGTGTCGACATGATGACACTAGTCACGTCCTGTGATATGGAAAGTAGGACATTTGTAAGTTATGTATAATTAATTCTGTGTTTCTTGTCAATCTTATAATTTGACGTATGTCAATACGTTTATCGAATAACGACATCATATGAATTTAATAGTGAACAACGTTAAGCATAACTACACATCCATTGTTGGATATAAAGAAAATTCGCAAATGCGTTATGATCTCTAATATTAAGCATCGATATGGAATGATAAAGTTAATTAGTAAATTCTGCAAAAAGAAATCAATAACGTGATCAATTTTACATATTTTATGCCATAAGTGATTTTCATACTCACTGCCTAGAACTAAATGGATTTATCCATTAAGTCAAAAAAGTTGATATAAAAAACAAGAGGTTTAATGAAGTGATTCAGTCAGATTACACAAGAATTGAAAGTAGATATATAATTTCTATCCCTGGTTGAAACCTGAATTTGGAACAAATGAACGAAGTAGTTACGGAAATGAATAACTTAATATAAAGAACAATAGGTATTAATGAACTAAGTCTGTTAGATTACACAAGAGTTGAAAGTAGATTTTTAAATTCTATGCTTAAATGAAAATCGAATGTGAAACTATGAATGAAGTAGGTACGTTAATAAATAATAATAGGCTTAATGAACTAAGGTAGTTAGACTACACAAGAGTGGAAAGTAGATGTTTCAATTCTATGCTTAAATGAAAACCGAATTTGAAACTATGAATGAAGTAGGTACGGAAATAAATAACAATAGGCTTAATGAACTAAGTCAGTTAGATTACACAAGAGTTGAAAGTAGATTTTTAATTTCTATGCTTAGTTGAAAACCGAATTTGAAATCATGAATGAAGTAGGTAGGGAAACGAAACCATAGAAACTTGAGTATACATTGTTTTAACTAAATAATAAAAGAAACTGTACTTGAGCACGAAAGCATAGAACAGTTTGAGGCGACTTCATTCATCACCTTTTTCATTTCAAATTATTTTAAACATATTTAATGTGTTCACAAAAAAAAGTGAGATTTAAATTTCTATCGCTGGTTGAAACCTGAATTTGAAACTATGAATGAAGTAGATACGGAAATGAAACAATAGAACCTTGAGTATACATTTTTTTAACTCAATAATAAAAGAAACTGTACTTGAACACGAAAGCTTGGAAAAATTTGAGGCGATTTCGTTCGACGCTTTTTTCATTTCAAATATTTTTAAACATCTTTAATATGTTCAGTACAATTTCCGTTCAATTGTCCATATTGTGATAGACGATGGCGGAATTAAATTTTTTTAACGTCTTCTTATGTTATTGAGGCTAGACATTTATCAAATCTAATATAACAACTGTCTTTATCACCATTTTCATCCAAGAGTAATGAGGTCAAACACAGCTAAAACTAAGAATATTCTAGTGGAAGGTAATGCATTGAGGAATATGTGAAGATGATAAATATAAATAGACCGGAATGCAGCAAAAGAAGTCAGTCAGGATGGAGAGGCATTGCGCGTCGTTATTGCCGCTAATTGACGTGGTGTTGTTAACAAAGGGCACGGCGAGGTCGCTGCGGGCAGGCGGACGAGTGGGCCGTGAGTCAGACGCGACGCAGCGGCGTCTGCGCGACCGGCGCTCGTGTGAGGGCGGCTTTAGTTCGTTTTATTTCGTTGTGTGCACAGTGTTGAAAAGTGTGCAGCATCTGAGTCAAGTTTGATTTGTCGATTACAATGCGAGTGAAATTAAAGAATCGTTATTTTGAGACTTTTTTCGTTATCTGTCACACCTTCATTTCTTTTAACTCTTTCTTGTCAATTAATCAAGGTTTTATTATTTTAACGCATAAAATAAGGTCAAGTTAGTTGTGCTATTTATTTAATGATACGTTATCGAAATTTCGATTAAGATATTAATGTCGAATACTTTCACGGTCTAGCTTTTTTATTATCTGTTAATTCGTTAATCAGATTCTCTTTTCTAAACAGCTACCTATTATATATATATATATATATATATATATATATATATATATATATATATAATGATTCCTTGATTAATAATTTTTAAAATATTTAGTTGGGCATATGTGGTATTAATGTTTCATAGGATAAGAAAAATGATTTGTTTATTATTTGCTAATGCAAATTAACCAAAACAATTTTTCTTATTACGATTTATTAAATACTACAAATATTTAATAAATCGTAATTTTCTTTACATTTTTCACGCGCATAATTGGAAGATAGAGGGGACACACTCTATTTGACAGTTTGGAGATTTATATTTACCATAACAAAAAATGCATATTACATTTTCGATTCCATTTTGGAACTTCTTTTCTGTGACACCCCAATTGATGGGCATCGCGGAAAAACATTTTTTCCAAAAATGAAAAGTGAAGTCTACACTTTTATGTGTTGGGATTATTAATCTACATGTTCCTGTAAAACTGTTTTACCAAAAGGACTTAAATTCAAAAGGATTATGAAGCTGTGATCCACAGATAGACTGACGGAAGTAATGAGCTTGTAAGGGTTTTCTTTCTCGCTCTTCGGCTACGGAATCTTTAAAATAATACTGGTACTAAAAGTGATAACAGTACTAAAACAGATAACAGATACAACTCGTATTTTATATTAAGCAATGAATACTAGCTGAGTAAAAAAATAAAATACATATGTAACATGGTTAATTTTCATTATTTTTATAACATCGAAAATGTGTAGTTTAAATAATCTTTAAGGAATTTAACTAATGTTTATTTTTCATGTGAAGTGTACGAGTGCATGAACGTTGACACAGCAAATAAGCAAAGGAATTTAAAATTGATGAAACATTAATTTCTGTATATGGTTCTGAATCAGTCAATGATCTCGAAGCTAGACCACGCGACAGACTTGCAGACAAACGCAACCATTTCTAAATTTGAATTTTTTTGTATTTAAAATTTGTTTCATTAGATATGTATTTTCGATTATATTTATACTTTATAATAGTCGATTTCAGTCTAAATATCAGTTTGAATTGTTTTTCTTTTGGATAAACGCAGTATTTTCTCCCCTTAAATGTCTCAAAATTAAGAAGTAATCTAAATTTCATTTTGATGTGACGATCTTCTATTATTTGCTACTGTCATAATATTACTAAGTCTTCCGTACACATTAGACTAACTCGCATTGTGAATTGTTAAGAAAATATGAAACACTGACAAATGAACAGGCAAACAGACAAGCAGATGAAATTGTGTAAATAGAAATGCTTATAGTAGTTCGAGGTTTGGTGATTACTAGTATGAGCTTTGGTCTTTTTGTTTTATCTAGAATTCACTTAACGGTATAAGAAATTATAATTCGTCAACTTACACATCGATTGACCCTCGCTGGATACTAAAGGTCGTCGTCCGTCAGAGTGATGACCATCTGATGTTAAATTGTCGTCTGTTGCTCTTTAATATCGCTTACGATCAACGGACGCACTCCACGCCACATTCATTGGGTTAGATCATGTTCCACGCCATGTATCTATTTAAATTCTAGCACTTATGCCATCTTACCCAGCTACGTAGTGAGAAATTATTCGTGGACAAAATTATAAAGACTGTTAAATTATTTTTAACGGTGCGAACAAATGCAGTTTTCTCTGGCATTTGTTCCAAAATTGTTTTAATTCGAAATCACCACATATATTAATTTGTCTTAGTGTATTTTATTCGTCTTTTTCTGCTTATAATTAAAGAAACTTCACAGTTACGTACTGTAGGTTTCAGTAATGATACCAGTAATAATTGTATTATACATACAATCAATGATAAATTTTATGACGCAATAATATACAACAAACTGTATTCCGCAAGTAAACGGTTCAGGTAATTGACCAGTTTAATACCTTGGGAAATTATAATCAAAAAACTAAGCAAACCTAGAGAATTATTTGGTAAAAGAAAATAAAAAAAGTCCTAAAAGGCTCTTCTGTTTCGGAAAAATGTTGCCTGATTTGAGTGAGACTTCGAGATGTAGCCTGAAGTAGGAGACGTGAAATTTAACACTTTTCAAACAATTTTCTTGTTTCTTAACTATTTTCTCATTTATCTCCATGTTGTTCGAATTACCATAGAGAACAAGACAGAATGCAGGCGTAGAGTGCATTGATGACCGATTTATAATAGGCAAATACAATATGAACTTCTTACACTGATTTCTATAATATTTTCTGTATGATATGAAACACTATACTTACAAAATAAGTATATCCATAGCCTGATGTAGGGAACGCGAAAATTAACACTTTTCTAACAATTGTTTTGTTTGTTATTTAATTTCGCATTTATCCTTGATTGAATTACAATAGAGAGCGAGCTACAATGCAGGCGTAGAGCGCATAGATGACCGATTTACAATAGGCAAATATAATATGAACTTCTTACACTGATATTTCTATAATATTTTCTGTATAATATGAAACACTATAGTTACAAAATAAGTGTATCCCTATATTAAGTAATGATCTTTAAACGAGTCTCTGAAGTTGGGCGTTTACCTAAAACCTTTAGAACCAATAGATGTAGACGACTACGAATTTAAGAATCAATACACAATTTAGAGTTTTCTAAATTCTATTTAGGTATTATTTTCGTCTTATAGGTTATTATATATTTTCGTCTTATAGGTTTTCGTCTTATAGGTTTTCGTCTTATAGGTTTTCGTCTTATAAATATTAGGTTGGCAACTTATAAACCCGCCATCTCTTTACACAAACTGTTCAACAGTCGTTAATAGTATAAGCACCGTTCGTATCTAAGACTTGTTGCCAACGTATAGGTAGAACTAAAGCTCCATCCTTACAGAAATCTTTGTCCCTTGAATTGAAAAACCTTTGAAGTTCGATTTTGATATGACTTTCGTATTTAAATTTTCTATCACATAAATTATTAGGCAGAGATCGAAACAGATGGTAAAAGATCTGGATAGTACGGCGAGTGATAGGAGTATGCTACATACTCCATTCAAGTGAAAGTAGTTTTTCACGCGTTACTTTTGCTACGTGTATCAGATGTACTGTTAGCTTGAAATAGTTCCCATTGAATGACTCAATGAATAACTGCATTTATACCCCACCATATACTCAAAAGTATATTTTGTGCAATATTATATTTTGGTCTAGGTACACCTTTTTCTCCAGCTCCTAGCCACTGGCGTTTACGCTAAAAATTAACATAAGCCACCCACTTTTCGTCTCCTGTAACCAGACACTTTGGTCTTTCGTTGGGACGATGGGAACTCAATAAATCTAAGCACAAATTAGTTCCCCTCTGAAGTTGTTTTTCCATTTCAGTAAAACAGCATGAAAATAGCTCTGCCAAATAAAGCAAACTTAATCTGGCATCTGAATGAGGTTTATCGAACAGGTCAAAATGGGCTGAAATCTAGGACTGGTTGCAAAAATTAAAGAAGGGATCTTTAATTTTTGCAACCAGTCCTGTAAGTTCACTTCGAAATACTTCCATTTTTAATTTATTCTTTACTCGGCGATTACTCACTTGCAAACTGAACATAACTTCGAATACCTTACTCTTTATCCTACGAGAAATATTCTAGGAGCTTCTGTAACATTCCAGAAATCGGCAGGTTTATATGTGGCCAATATAATACTATACTTACTTTTATTTTTAAATATATGTAGTCAAAAGTTATACGCAATCAGATGGACTTTATGATTAATTTTAATTAGGAAATGTAACTTATAAAGCAAAGGAAATATAAGCTAAAGGAAATATAACTTATAAACAAGCTGTAATTCACAAATAAATGAAACTATGTGATGTAGTATTATTTCTACTTTCTTTAAGTTCTTTACCACGACCTAGGTTTCGTTGTATTACAACATCCTCAGGTGGGCTATTAGCAAAGATAGTGTAAGTTAGTACACATTCATTTCTATGTAAATTACAGTAAACACTATAGTGCGATATAGATCTTTGTTAATTGCCTGAGGATGTTGTAATACTACGAAACCTAGGTCGTGGTAAAGAACTTAAATAAAGTAGAAATAATACTACATCACGTAGTCTCATTTAATTGTGAATAATGTATTTCTACAAAATTAACGCTAAATATATTCAACAAGCTGTAACATATTTTATTAAAACGCCCTCACCCTCAGACACCCTCCTATCACTCGCCGTACTATCCAGATCTTTTACCATCTGTTTCGATCTCTGCCTAATAATTTATGTCATAGAAAATTTAAATACGAAAGTCATATCAAAATCGAACTTCAAAGGTTTTTCAATTAAAGGGTCAAAGATTTGTGTAAAGATGGAACTTTAGATCTGCCTATACGTTGGCAACAAGTCTTAGATACGAACGGTGCTTATACTGTTAACGAATGTTGAACAGTTTGTGTAAAGAGATGGCGGGTTTATAAGTTGCCAACCTAATATTTATAAGACGAAAACCTATAAGACGAAAATATATAATAACCTATAAGACGAAAATAATACCTAAATAGAATTTAGAAAACTCTAAATTGTGTATTGATTCTTAAATTCGTAGTCGTCTACATCTATTGGTTCTAAAGGTTTTAGGTCGACGCCCAACTTCAGAGACTCGTTTTAAGATCATTACTTAATATAGGGATACACTTATTTTGTAACTATAGTGTTTCATATTATACAGAAAATATTATAGAAATATCAGTGTAAGAAGTTCATATTATATTTGCCTATTGTAAATCGGTCATCTATGCGCTCTACGCCTGCATTGTAGCTCGCTCTCTATTGTAATTCAATCAAGGATAAATGCGAAATTAAATAACAAACAAAAAAATTGTTAGAAAAGTGTTATTTTTGATTAATATATATATTTATATATATATATATATATATATATATATATATATATATATATATATGTATATATATATATATATATATATATATATATGTATGTATATATATATATATATATATATATATAAATATATATATATATATATATATATATATATATATATATATATATTAAATAAAAAAGGTGACTTATCAGTTCTGTTAATGAGATAGTTTAAATGACAAGAGATGGAACTTCTTACATTCTACGTCGTTTCTTGCGTCACATCCTCTGCCAGAGCCGTGCTAACGACTCTCGTCACGTACCACGTCGAGTATCATTTTAATTATTCAATAGACTCCACCGTCGGTCTAACGTCATTGCATTGTGTTAACGATATATAAAATATAAATGCCAGATAGCGCCCGTCCGGATGTGCTTTGTATTGAATAGATATACACACTCATTCTCTCACTAGCTTGGGCATTCGTTATGAGAATTAATATGTTTGTGTAATCGGTTTATATATAGACGGTGGTGTTCTTTTATGTTACAATCCTTTATCGAAGTTTATGTATAGGAAATATCTACTTTTGACAGTCTTCTGAAGAAGTCGTTTTGTGAATGCTAATTTTTTTCTTGTTGTTACCAATGTTGAGAATCTAATATCGTAATAATAGAGAAAAATAAATTTTCATCAGCATCGAACCATTGGAAGCTGGTCTGACAGAATTCTAATTGCAGAATTCTCATGCACTTACATGCCGTTTCATGTACTAATATATAGTAATAATTAGGATGTCCTTAAAGTTCTAATGATCGCAGAACATTAAGTGTGTCGTCTTGAGTTCATAGTATTTGCTTATAAATTTAATTTTTTTTAGAAATGTAATTTTTTTTCTTTATAGAACCTACCAGCCTTCTGCTAGAAACCACAAATAAATTTAAATTGTGAATTAAGTGAAAAATAGTTCGACGACGCATGCGAAAACGTAACGCTGTAACATAAAATGGTACGTTAATTTAAGCATTTTAATGTTTCTACCAAAATTCGTATATTGATTTCAATATCCTCCTTGCGTTTTTTTTACCACACATTCTTAATATTAGCCAAGGGACTGGTGTGAAACCTTATTTCTCGTATGACTCTAACATTGTTAAGATCGTTTTTCGGTATTAATTTTAGTTGCCTTGAATAATGAGAATTTGATTTACAACTGAAATATTAATATAAAATTTGTGACTTTTTTTTTATTGCTTATATCATAATTAATGACATTCGCTTAGTTGCTTGTTCACTTTGGACAAAGTGAATTTTATATTTATATATTATTTATATTAACAAATGTTCCTAATAATTTATTAACGTGTTTATTGCTTATATCATAATTAATGACATTCGCCTAGTTGCTTGTTCACTTTGGACAAAGTGAATTTTATATTTATATATTATTTATATTAACAAATTTTCCTAATAATTTATTAACGTGTTTTTTGCTTATGTCATAATTAATGACATTCGCTTAGTTGCTTGTTCACTTTGGACAAAGTGAATTTTATATTGATATATTATTTATATTAACAAATTTTCCTAAAAATTTATTAACGTGATTTTTGCTTATGTCATAATTAATGACATTCGCTTAGTTGCTTATTCACTTTGGACAAAGTGAATTTTATATTTATATATTATTTATATTAACAAATATTCCTAATAATTTATTAACGTGTTTTTTGCTTATGTCATAATTAATGACATTCGCCTAGTTGCTTGTTCACTTTGGACAAAGTGAATTTTATATTTATATATTATTTAAATTAACAAATGTTCCTAATAATTTATTAACGTGTTTATTGTTTATGTCATAATTAATGACGTTCGCTTAGTTGCTTGTTCACTTTGGACAAAGTGAATTTTATATTTATATATTATATATATTAACAAATGTTCCTAATAATTTATTAACGTGTTTATTGCTTATGTCATAATTAATGACATTCGCTTAGTTGCTTGTTCACTTTGGACAAAGTGAATTTTATATTTATATATTATTTATATTAACAAATTTTCCTAATAATTTATTAACGTGTTTTTTGCTTATGTCATAATTAATGACATTTGCTTAGTTGCTTATTCACTTTGACAAAGTGAATTTTATATTTATATAATATTTATATTAACAAATATTCCTAATAATTTATTAACGTGTTTTTTGCTTTTGTCATAATTAATGACATTCGCTTAGTTGCTTATTCACTTTGGACAAAGTGAATTTTATGTTTAGATATTATTTATATTAACAAATGTTCCTAATAATTTATTAACATGTTTATTGTTTATGTCATAATTAATGACGTTCGCTTAGTTGCTTGTTCACTTTGGACAAAGTTAATTTTATATTTAGATATTATTTATATTAACAAATGTTCCTAATAATTTATTAACGTGTTTTTTGCTTATGTCATAATTAATGACATTCGCTCAGTTGCTTATTCACTTTGGACAAAGTGAATTTTATATTTATATATTATTTATATTAACAAATATTCCTAATAATTTATTAACATGTTTCTTGCTTATTTCATAATTAATGACATCCGTGCAGTTGCTTATGATTTTTTTTACATCAAAGAATACTGAAAATAAAATTATAGTCTAAAGAAACTAAAAAACTCGATTTTTTATCAATATATACTAAAAAGTAAAAAAAACAATGATTTTTAGATTAAAGGGTTTTTTTTAATGAGCTTACTATAAGAGTAAAGCGATTGACAAAAAAATTAACTTCAAGATAAATAAAAACGTGAGGTGCTTGATATCAGTTGTAAATCTAAGTCGAGAACACCATGCGCATTACAAAGCGTGTTTTTTAGTTTTTTTTTAACTATAATTGTATTTTCTAAATTTTTAGTTATAAAATATTTGTATTTTTATCAGTTTTTAATATGTTTGCAAGATTTTAAATAATTCGTACCTGTGGAAGTGGGTGAAAATTTAAGTGAAAGATACCATTACATTTATACATATGCACGGTGTCCGGCAATAAATATCGGACAACGAAAAACGTTATTCGTTGACTGAAAAATAGTTGATTGTCGTTAAAAAAATTTAAAAGATGACTTTTGTCAGAAAATTCAAAATAATATTCATAATTATTTGTTATTTTTTTCGTACACACGATACTTGCGCACGTCAATCAGTACCGCTCGGGTTGATGTAGTAGTTGCGTACGGCTACCGTGAGTTTGTGTGCGTGCGTTAGCGGTATTAAGTGTATCAAAAAGAGTTATGTGTAATATTTTTTCGCACTCAATTAGAAAAAGGGCGTGTTTTACGTTTTATTGCAACGACAATTTATTCCTTTATAGCCAACAAATAGCATCTTTCTTTGTCCGACATTTATTCCCGGACGCCGTGTATATACAAGGGATGCATGTAACGCGTGAAAATTGAAAAGGCTGTCAGTATTAATAGAGTAAAAATATCGATTTAAAAGTACTACTGGTAAAAGACTCATTTGTGAAATTCAAATGTTTTTATACTATATTTTTAAAGTTTTTTCATGGTTTCATATTTAGGCAAGGAACGCTAATAGTTTCATCCTATCTGACTTTTCCTCCGTTCATCTGTAGATCCCAACTTAATTACTCTCATTTTTGCATCTATCGAAAGTCCATATGGTTTAGAAACAGATAAGCCAAAATAAGAAATTGAATGAAAATGTTGGTCCTCCCTCCATAAAATAAAAAGCAGGGCTAAAAAGCTTTTAACCTAATCAATCGAGTGGAGTGTCGTCGGGTAGATCTGTTAACACAATATAAAACATCCCTTGGAACTAAGTTATTTTAAGGTTTCTGTGTCGACATATATTTGCTTTCGAAGTCGTTAACAAGGCACCCCTTGACATTAAAGTACCGTTGTGAAATTTAAAAAAAAATTGAAATATGGTCTTTATTCAACATTAATTATTTAAACAACAATTAAGTTGCTCTTGTAAATATACAAAACAAGATGCTGTATATTCCTATATTAAGAGTGTGACGTAGCTCTTATGATATTATATAAAGTTTAAATCAAATATAAGCTTCACTAAGTAAATGGGTAACTTTATAAATAATAAATAAATCTGATTAATTATTTAAAGATGGTAAATAAGTACTATATACGTATTGTCGAAACATAATATGTATGGAAGCAGTTTTGACACAATGATTTTTTTATGTGTAAACAATTAAGCTGCTCTTGTAAATATACAAAATAAGATGCTGTATATTCCTATATTAAGAGTGTCAAATTAAATATGTGTATAAGACAAGACAAAACGAAACATAAAGACGACGTTTAAATAATGAGAGTCCGTGATGGCGTTTCGGCTCGATCTTAGGTTATGACTAGATTGCATTTTATATTTTTATTAAGGAAAATTAATTTGCTTTAGGCTTTAATTTTTATATTGAAAATGTGTTCATGTTTTCGATATTGCTCTCAGTTCTACTTATTGCTTTTATCGAAATTAATATTATTCCTTTTGGGTTAATACAAGAATTTAAAGGATCTATACTCTGAATGATATGAATTTAAGAAAATATTTTTAGAGAGAAAATTCTGTTAACCTGTAGATGGTAAAATCTTTCGATATTGGCATAGAGACTGAACTAATAATTAAATAGGTTTTCAAATCTATTCTATTTGAAATAATCTATTTTGAAAATCTATTTGCTCATGTTATATCTACAAGACGATAAACGCAGTGAGCCAATATTGCCATCAATGTCATTTCTCGTTTAATTAAGTTACCTCATAAAAAATTAATTTTAAGATCTCTTGCCCATTAGCCAATATCCTTGTCATATTTCCAGTCTTGTGAGCCAGTGCAGAGAATATCGCTGAATGGAATTACCTCGTAATCATGCCGTCTGCAACGAGAACGCTTTGAGACGAAATAATAAAGATTTAATCCCAGTCCGCAAGTAAATTGAGGTCTGGCATCCAGATTTAACGCTGGGAAGAGAAAAATTAGACTATTCGCTTTCTTTCTCATTTTGATACCTGATTGTTGCTTTTGATCATGAATTTTTTGTCATTGAGACTAATACTGCTTTACATTGTCTCTATTTTTATGAAGAGCAGAACATATGTATGTATGTTCTGTGCTATATTAAAATGGAGACAAAGATAATTAGTTAAGCATAAAAAAAATTAAGATAATTAGTTAAAAATAAACAGTAAAAAATAGAAATTATGACAGAAGCTCATAAAATCCACACTCTTTTTCTCGTTAAAACTTAACGATTTACTAAAGTTCTTATACTGATAAATACCAGAAGGCTTTAATCCGTATTAATGTTGTCTTCCAAGTATATAAAGGAAAAATGATACTTATATTTGCAAAATTAATACCTATGTCTACTTAGCTATACTCTGTCAAAAATTCTTTCAATTTAAGTGTTTGTATTCACATCCACTCTTTAGTGACATTAACACATAACAGTTCAAAATTTTCCAGCAACATAAGTAAGCATTTTGGAAACAACTCATTAGATGGATATGCAAATATTTATGTCTTCTTCATCAGATATAATTTCAATTAAATCAGATTTATGTTTTTTATATTTCACGTCCCGTATTGTAAAATCGCTTATGATTTAAAAAAAAAATAGTTTCCAAACATTTTCGTATTTGAGACTAATATCAATTACTTTTTACATTTATACACAATACAATTTATTTTCTCAACTAAAATGTTTTTTAAATTTTCCTGCCAACGTATGATTAGTGGCATGCAAGATCACGTGTAAGAGTGTAGTTATCACAAATGTGACCTCAACTATGATCTGGAAAGACAGGTTTTTCTTCCGAATATGGAAATGAAGGCAACAGTCATTAGCATTGTTTCACGTGTTCTTTCCGTCGCATTGTATATTTTATTGTAAAAATAAACAGTTTTATTATCGTAAAAGATATGCTTGAAATTTTTTCAGAATCTCTTTCGTTTTGACGAAGCAATCACGTTCGTAAAACTAACAATCGGAGTTGATAACGTCACTTTTAAAACGACGAATAAATGACGTTCGTAAAACAAACAATCGGAGTTATAACATCACTTTCCCTACCCCAATAGTCGTTAGAAACTTATGAAAAAGAAATTAAACAAAACGTGAAAATTATTAATCAAATGGATCCTAAATTAGTCCGTCTCAATCCCTGGCCTTAAATTGGTTCAATTATGTTTTTACCCTTGATACTTAACAAAATTACCTTTATATAAATCAGTTCTTTTCAAAATTCCTTTTTTAACATTGCCCTATTATACATGGTGCAACAATTTAAAATTCTGACCACAATTAAATTTATATATATCCTATTTTTCTGTTAGACACTTACCGACGACATTTTTATCATGGTTTTACTGCATCGTCGTATTTTCCACGTCCAGTTGCTAAATGACCTCAGTCGATCATAAAAGGACTTTTCATGTATATAAAATATCAAGGAATTGGTCCCAAGACACGTGGGGTATTGTTCCCGGTGCCGCAGTCCTGTCACGTAGCGTCCGCTTGCGTGCGCAGCATCGCTCGCTGCGTTAGGTCATCGCCACATCCCATCGGGGCTTGGGAAAGGAAACACTGCCGGCGATATAATAACCTTGTTACTTATTATCTTAACCTGTTAGTATCTCTGTAAAAATGGTATGATGAAATAAATCATCAGTTTGAAAGGAATTTGCATCTGTTGTCTTTTATGCCATCTTGTGATGAAGCAATGAAAATTGGATATTATATACGAGTTGCGTGCCAATGTAGGTATCTTTTCGTCACTTAATCTAAAAATGTACTCGTTTTGAAGTTCCAGTATTCAGGCGTTTTTTTCTTTTTCCGTTACTTAAGCTAAAAATATACTCGTCTTTTAGTTCTAGTATTCAGGCGTTTTTTAAAGTTCATATTATAGTTCTTATTTTGTATAGTTCATGTGTTCCTCCTAAGTATAAATTTAAGTTAGCGCAGCAGGAGTCTGAGGGTCTCTATGGATTAACCGCCATTTTGAAATCAATTTTATTAAATATATCGGAAAGGGGTGGGTTTACAACGAAAGTAGTCCAGATATATTTTGTGTAGCATAAAATTCTCTCTATGTTTGGTTGAAAACAATTTTTTATTATGATAATGAATAAAATATATAAGTGTATTACTAGATACTTTTTTGTAGTCTGCAGCTGCTAGAAGCATTATTAAGATTTTATTAATTCCGATGTGTCATTTATTAATTAAAGTTTGAAATTATTGCTTCTCATATCGTTTTCGCTGCCGCAGCCGCAATCGTACGTCGCTACAGAGTGTAGTTCGGGGCTAGAGCTAATAGGGTATAAGAAAAGTGTCGCGGACGTCAGGTCGGGTTCGTTGGCGTCCCGAAGGCGATTAATTAGGGTTTGTCGCTGGCAGTCACGTGCCGGCCGACAAACTCATTAGTATTGGATAGTGTTACGTGTGAAAGGGGTCTGCGAACACCCGTCAGAGCTGTAGTTATTATTCGACAACAAGCGTGGTTTAGCGAGCTATTGAATCAGACGCCTTGAAATTGGGGTCGGTTGGGTCAGTGGAACTGAATATTATGCAACAAGAGAATCGGTGAGGGTTGAAGACATTTTTTGATAGTAATTTGGATGGTAGGAGGTGTACAAGTATGCAACAGTGTGGTCGCGCCAGGACGGGTCAAATAGGATTGGGCCATAATTATTTCATTAATATGTCTATTTATGTTTTAAGCAGAGATATGGTTATTCCAGAGGTAGTAATCGAGGCAAAACGTAAATTATATTTGTCAGCCTGAAACCCTCGAATCCATCTAATTCAAAATGGAATCTTTGGGAAAATTGATACAACCTGATATTATTTTTATAATTTTTACCCGACTACGGCAAAGGAATAGTCATGAATTTCACAGGCTATGTGTGTACACACATATATGTGTGTGTGTGTGTATATATGTATATATATATATATATATATATATATATGTATATATACATACATATATTTATATATATATATATATATATATATATATATATATATATATATATATATATATATAATATAGTCAATCTGTTCCGTCTTACAGACTAAACTATTAAAGTGATTTCAATAAATGGGATGTGTTTAGATTCGTCATGATCCAGAGAGTATCCTATTGTATATAACGTTATGAATTTCACAAGCTATGTATGCATATCATAGAAAATCATGGTGGAATGTACAATGTCTGATGATGTGTAATGTCTTTACCCACATACGAATTACAGTACATACCCCGGCGTTAACGTTGAAATATTGGCGCTGTACCAAATACATAAACTCCTTCAAATGTCGCAAATAAGAAATATCTCTTATATTCCATGTGTTAAGACAAGTTCCAGTTAGTAGAGATAAATATAAAACAACACTGGGGACGGGTCTTCGTACGCGTCACGTAATGAGTCGCGCCGCACGGTCGTGTATGCATATATGCATATATGAGTTGCACTATCAAGGTCTGCCAAGATATAATATGGCGTTTGTTGCATTCATTGTTGTTACCGGCGGCCGCCCTTGCAGTTTCCGCGTTCCTCGCCGGTCTTCCGTCCTGCCGTTCTACCCTTGCTTTCACTTTGTTGCCTGTATGCTATAGTAGCGAGGTAAGTTTGTGTAGTGCAGAATATGTGGTGCGGTAGTTTACTTTGCGTGAGAGAAATTGTTGTTTCGACATTACCATATTTCTCTTGTTTATATTGATGAAACTGGATATATAATTGTCTGTTTTACTCTATATAGGAAAGTTCCTATTTCCCATCGAAAGGAGTAATCAGCGGTAAGCGCTTTCCTTCATTATCGCTATTTGTTTAGGCTCCATACATTACCGTCATTATTTCTGGGCCTTATGTGATCATGTCTTATAATATTGTTTGATGAAAAATATTTTTTTAATTATGTATCAATCTACGTGTGACATTACATTGATATCTAGCGTCTAATAGGGAATGTTAAAATTTACTTGAAAACATGGTATTTTTGGTACTTTATTTAACCCATGCCTCTGAACCTGTGATGATAAGATGACTCTAAATTTTGCGGTGAAACTTTTCTTATTTTACCCAAAATGATTAAGAGACCAAAGTAATTGTCCTGTTTGTTTTAATTTTAGTATTATCATGGGTTATTCCATAACAGGGTTTGAAAGGAATCATTTGGTTTCAAGGCGAAATTTGGTTTATTTTTTCAATGTATTGCTCTTGATCGTCCTCTTTCTTTGACAGTATAAATTCTTGTATGTATCATTTATGTAACAAAGCTTAAATTTCTCTTGATCTGAATGCTTCTGATATGATCAAGTTCAGAAAAAATTGACGATATTTCGTGAAGAAGCACTCGATCACAATCTGCTTAAACCCAACGCATATTTCCCGGAAGGGGGTTAATAAAGAACACATTATTTTAACGTCAAATTTATAGCGTCGACTGCAATGTATTTATTTGGCTGTTACATTACTAAATTAAATGCAATAATCCAAAACTGAATATATTATGTTCAAATTCGATTACGTTGAGTGTCACATGAGTGTCACAAATCGATATGTGGTTTTACATTTGTAAATGATTAAAATTCGTTTGTAAAGACGAAATATTAGTGTCAACTGTATTAATTATTTATGAACGTAATTCGAAAAAGCTCTTTAGAACTTCGTCATCACGGTAAGAATATCTTGACACAACGGTTACATCCATATTCCTTGCGACCAAATTAGCAGTGTTTAAGTTGGGACTCTAAATTCTATATTATTGTTCACGAGAATGTTTTAGTCTTGATATTAAGTATGATTATTAATATGTAACAATTTGGAATTGACATAGAAACGGTTACATTTTCATTACCGTGAAGACGAATTACTTAATAGAAACGCTGACCTTCCCGACGAAACTGTAACTAAACTTAAGGAACGAAAATTAAAAATGCTTGGAATAAACTTATTCAAAGGATATATATGTAAAAATGAACCAGAACACTTTAAAAAGAAATAGTAGAATAAATAAAATAACTCTTATAAACAATAGAATAAACGGAATAACTCTCGTTAAAATGGACTCTACTTTCTAACTTCAACAGGTATACAAAATTGTAGAGATAAATTGACGAAAATATTAAAGACTGTTGTTTCGATAAGTTCCAGTATAGACAGCTCATAATGACTTAATATATATATATATATATATATATATATATATATATATATATATATATATATATATATTCAATGCTAAGCTTTGCCTGCGGCTTCGGCCGTGTGGATTTTAGATTAAGACGGCGACATTCACGAGTAAGTTCTTAAGCTATCGCGACACGTGAGCTATTTATTTAATATAACATGTTGCGCTACCTAGCTACAAAATTGCTATTTTTATGTAAGAAACACCGAGTATCTCCTAGAGTTAATAAGTAGCATTTAAGTTAATTCGTTTTATGAATGATTTATATATCAAGTTTTAAAATCTATCTAGCCATTTAGGGATGATAGCATAAAAGAAATCCAAATGTACCTTTTTGTGGTATTAATGTTCTGGTGGAGCGTAGTGGTATATAATAAATTGCCTATGTATTTACTCCACTAAACAAATTATACCTATACTAAATTTGACAGTGATTTATGTTATAATTGCAGAATTATTAGGTAACAAACAATCGCCAATGGTAAAAGACTAAAAAAGAGAAAATCGACTTGATATCCTAGCATCATGAGATAATAATAATTGAAGATTAATGTATATGTTGCTTGCTCTTTGGATATATATTATATGTAATACGTTTACCTTTATTTTAGCTTTTCCGATTTTAACTGCTCTAAATTTCGAAGGAAGGTAAATCTGTTTTTTTGTCAAATAAAATATGAAAAAACTTACAAATAACGTACCTTTGTTATGAACTGATCTTTATTTGAGATTTCCGTTGCAGTATGGGATATTGTATACGTTCCTTACGAGCACTTTCTTAAAAAACTCTGGTTCATGTCGTATTATTTTAAATTTATGACAATTAAATAGTCAAAATTAGTAATCAAATGATATATCAACCGTATATTTTGGGTAAGCACAATTTTTTTCCGCAACGTAGAACGATTAGTGAAAAGTGTAAAATTAAGTTGCAGTTAGACTAACATCATAAAGAAAAGTGTAAAGGCTTTTTGGATATATATCAGATTTACAAATTTTAAGTTAAAAAGTTTTTTGTATGTAATCAAATTATCTGTATTCAAATGATGTACAATATTGCCATATCGTTTAATAATGTAAAATATTTTATTATAAAATGGTATTATACACACTACTTTTTATATGTATATATCATTTTACTTTTTATATGTATATGTCATTTACCTCCGACTTACCTCCATTTGCAGCGCTGTGAAATAAATAAAAATAAATTTAATAAAAAACACGTCTTTTTTATATAAAAAATGGTCTACAAATAAGCTCTGATGTGTTTTTTTGTAGAGTCATAAATATAAGTGTTATTTCGCTTTAAAGCTAATCATCATAAAAAATATTTTTCGTTCGTGTTTTTTTATTATTTAAGTTACAGATAATTTGGTAATTAAAAAAATATATTCTTATAAAAATTCTGTGAGGTTTACAGTTACCGAAATATATCGAAAAAAAGACATTAGTACCTCGCTTTTCAAGATGGCTGAATAGCAATATCCCTTCTCCGAAAATTTCGGTTTACGCTTTTTTACCCACCCCCTATATACATGAAACAATCGTTGCTTACTCAAAATGCACTGTTGACCTTTTTTGCACCATTTGACTGAGCTATAATAGATTTTATGTATTTTTGTGTGTTTCTTTGTTGAATTATTGTTTGCAAATTGAAATTTGTGTTTATCGTTTATTTTTAGAACACATTCGCATTTTAAAAGGATTTTTATACATACGTACTTTTATTTTATATTGAGAAAAATATAGATAATTCTGAAACAAGAACCACTGAAATTTGCGATATATCTCCGTAGACCAATCGGAATAAAACTTTCGAAACCATTTTATCGTAACTACAA
This sequence comes from Druceiella hillmani, assembly GCA_039881145.1. Taxonomy (NCBI): domain Eukaryota; kingdom Metazoa; phylum Arthropoda; class Insecta; order Lepidoptera; family Hepialidae; genus Druceiella; species Druceiella hillmani. The sequence continues at coordinate 8,749,750 of JAYKKI010000062.1, forward strand.
CGTTCACCGCTCTTCACAATTTTCTTTATACTTACCCCTCAAGCATCGTTGCACGACGTTTCCCAAACAACCGGCCACTCCTATCCGCTTTCATAAGTTTACCGAGAGCTAGACGAGTGTCTTCCAAACTTTATCCTCTCGTTAACTCGCCCGAGTTAATACATTTTAAATAACACACTCACACGATGCCCGGGTCTCGGGCATCTCTCTGTAATAGCGCAGCGCGTGATCGGAATACGCGATATCTCCTTCCGCTGGGTTCTAATATAAAATTCCGTATTCAACTTGTGTAAAGACAGCGCGCACTTGACCTACGATGCTAGGATACTTTACTTGCTGGCTGGATAGGCTGTAATCCTTATCGATTCAATGCCCAATACGAGGAATATAGATGGAGACCAATTGGAGACATTACTGACATTGTTTTTGCTCCAATGAGTCACAGAGAAGGGTCTTCTAAGATTTGGAGTGTACGAATTTGACAGCTTATAAATTGAATTTCTTGAATTGTAAGATTGAATTCTATAATATGAGTTTATGTTTATTTTCCCAAAAATCTTTCATTTGTCAACATTCGGAATTGTCTGAAAAAAGAAATAAAGTTAGAATAGCGGTAAAGTTGTTTTTCAGTTAGTTTTTACAAAATATCACCAAGCCACCTTATCTCTATCGTTTCAATGCCAAACACGAGGAATATAGATGGAGACCAATTGGAGACATTACTGACATTGTTTTTGCTCCAATGAGTCACAGAGAAGGGTCTTCTAAGATTTGGAGTGTACGAGTTTGACGGCTTATAAATTGAATTTCTTGAATTGTAATATTGAATTCTATAATATGGGTTTATCATTATTTTTCCAAAAATGTTTAGTTTGCAATAGTCTACAAAAAAATATAAAGTTAATTTAGCGGTAAATTTGTTGTTTAGTTAGTTTTTATAAAATATCAAGAGGAAACTGTAATTTTGGCAAAAATTAAGTAAATTCACTAATATATTTGAAAGTTTTAAGTATAACTCTTAAAGCGATTGTAAGATATTGTATGTTGATCAATATTTCAGAAAATCATGATGAGCTAAAATCACAGCAATTATGTTACGACGTTCATAACACGGTAGTTGACTCATTCTAAATTTTGATATTTTTCGTACAATATTGTCAAATATAAGTTAATTAAAAACCAGTCTTGAAAAAAATTCAAAAATTGGTTGAAAAATAAGCCAGATGTTGGCTTCTAAATTTGAAGATACGGATAGAGTTGGATATATCCCTGTCTCTTTTCCTCTCGTAGAATATAATGTGCAATATTAAAAATGACCTCACAACACAGTATTGCCGTCCTTCTCTAAAGGTTAAATTTAAACTGCTATAACTCGGTCAATTTTTAACATTATTTAAAGAAAATTTCACTCTTCATCAGCTTGTACCTTGAAATTATGATTAATGAAATAAAAAAAATTTAGTTAAATACCCAATTATAGGCATAATATTCTGGTTAGGTTTCTTCTAGAAACAAAATCAATCGTTTTTTTATCAAATTTTTTTTTCGTTTTTAACAAGAATTTAAGTATACTGATATATTTAAACTAGCTGATCCGTGCGAAGTCTTCGCACTATATCGCCATCTAGCGTGTTCCAAGTATACAATTTAGCTAAGATATTTGATGTGTCGCCCACAGATGGCGCTCATGCCAATTGTTATAAAAATTAATTTTTTTATTAACAAAAATATTTTTTTCGAAATTTTTATATTTTTCGCCCAAAGTAGAAAACATAAGCTTTAAGTGGGTATTTTTTTTGGTGCAGTAGTTAAAGAGATCGAGCCGCTCGACCAAAAAACACCTTTTAGAAATAATATATTTAGATTCCTATGTATCGGTGTTAAGAAGGAAGGCAACAAAATTAATTTTATCTTATTTGAATTTAAATTGTACACACGTAAGTGGTAATATTATTTACTTTATATCAAGTACAGTAATACTTGAAATAAACTAATTCCGAATATCTAATTCATCAAACGTTAGTTACCCGAAAAGCGTAACTAATTCAGTATATACTTTTTTGTTTTCACATCACGTTCCCGTTGTTCGGCTTGTGCCATCATTCACAAGTTAGTATAATGCCGGTAATAGAAGACCGTCAGATGAAGTTGTAATTCATTCAACAGGACGCCCGCATGTGTAAATACGGGGGTATGTCAACCCGAGTTACGAGGGCTACGCTGGCAATTATAACGGTACTTGTCCTTGTCAGCTACTTAATTTCTACCGAACTTAGGACTCATAATTCTGTTAACGGCGCAGTTCAAAGCTTAATCCTTTGTACATTTTAACATTTGTTTAGTAGGGTTAATGGAATAGGAAGGGGCGAAGATCGTTATGTGGACATGGTTTCGGTTTAAAAATTATTTCGGGGTGTTTTGAAATATAGACTGTGATGAGATATTTGACTCAAGTTATAAATAAACATGCTAAGTACGAGTATAACTCGCTTCATACATACATAGGTGCATATAAACATTTATGTGTACATTTATGTAAGTGTACGTGTATAATTTCTCACCATGTGTGTGTGTGCGTGTCTGTGTGTGAGTGCGTGCGTGCATGTGTTTGTGTGTAATGAAATATATTTTAAAAGACAAAATTACTTTGCATTTGATTTAGTAGTTTCTGTAAGCTTTTTGCAAACCCAATTACGTGTCAAAAGTTTGTCGACTATTATTCGTAAACTAGTGGAGCTTACTTAGTTTCGATAATTCCCCTTTCCATTTAGTTATATATACTATTATTTTGAATACTTTGCACTAAAAAATAACCCTTTACCTGATAGGCGATGGGACAACTCGAACAAAAATGAACACTTTAAAGCTTTATATTTCGTAGGTGGGTCCATGTATCGATAAAGTTTTCACAATGAGGTATAGAAAAAAAAATACCTATTAGTTGTTGTATTATTTCTATTTTTTTTAGTATTGTTGTATATTTATAGTATATATATATTTATAGTATATATATATATATATATATATATATATATATATATATATATATACATATATATATATATATATATATATATATATATATATATATATATATATATATATTTGTAGTATTATTTAAATTCTTTACCACGACCTAGGTTTCGTTGTATTATAACAGATTTTGCTTTTTACTTTGCTAATAGCCCACCTGAAGATGTTGTTTTTAGTATTTGAATTAAGCACTTGTATAGAAGGAACCTAGCATATATTGATAGAAGTTTTCAACATTAAAACGACTTATTGTCTTATTTTTTATAGAAAGGTTTTTCTGGAAGGTTTTCGTATATATATATATATGTATATATATATATATATATATATATACTTCAAAGAAATTTTCTTGATTGGTTTTTATTGATTTCGTCTTTCTACATTTGTGTGTCATAAATGATTATGTATGTACCTCTAAGGCTTTTACATTTTATATAATTCGACTTTTCGATACAATACAATGTTTGTTTCTTACTTTGACCACGATAATTGTAACAAATATCTTTACTTGAACATTAACCTGGTTTTGGTGTAATGGTCTCAGAAATTTCTATCCACCTGTAACTAACTAAATTTGAAATCGATTAAGCAATAGTTGGTCAAGATAAAATGTAATCTAAATTTTAATATCAAGTCCAAGCCTCATCTCAGTGAAAGCCATGTTTTAGATAAGCAGTAGTTTGGGGTGATACTCTGATAAAGAGATAAGTAGAAAACAGACAGACGGGCAAAGAGATCCTTGTATTTTAATCTGAAACCTAAGTGTAGTTTTTGTAAATTTTCGAGTGCTTTGACTTCGCCTCGATCCCAGACATATTTATGATATAAAATATTCATGACCCATAACATTCGAGACTATACCTATTTTGAGCGCGTAGCTCTATTGATATAAAGTTCAACGTCTGTCTGTCTGTTCACTTGAATTCTACTAAACGGATTTTGATGCGGTTTTCACGGTCATAGAGAATATTTATCCAGGAAGATTTTTACATAAATTGCTCAGATTACAAAGCTGTGGTGCTAATATTGGCGAGGTACGTCCTTGATCGCGGATAGGCAAAAAATGCTATGGATGACGACAGCGATATGACCAGTGGGAATAATCATGTAGTCAAATTTAATCGTCAATCGTGAAAGTTGTGAACATCGCAACTTCTAGGCTAGTTAAATTCATATTTCGAAAAATTGGACTGTAACGAAAAGTGAAACACAACATAACCAATCGGTTTGGTTCTAAAGTACTGTTTTGCCTGCGTCACTAATTGCGACATAAATGTCTGAAACTAATGTCTGTTCCATTCTGTTACACATTCGGTGTGACGATATTATCGCAATCGCAGATAGTGGTGTTCACAAACAGACACTTGATGTATACACTGAGTGTATACACCAAAGTGTCGTAGTAAAAACGCAGCCTAATCGCGACGATATATATGAAGGTGAAAACGTCCTTTATCTCTCCAGCTGCTGGTAAGCTCTTTGTTAGTTGGACTGTTAAGTTGTAAGTTGTCAAAGTTATGAACAGCAACATTTTTGTCCAAAGTTAAACGACTGTCAACACTAAAGTTAGCGTAGATCGATGTAAACACCGGAATATCACCGCTGAGGTCTAACTTATGAATAATCAATTCTTTCTACACCTTTGATATTTCAATTCGAGTGGGCGTCGTTACTTTGTTTGCAGACCTTTATTACACCTCAAATGTCGACATAGGATTGTTAAATGATAAGCTAAAACGCCCGATAAACAGCTGACTGTGCGCTTGTTATATATATTTATAGATGGTCTCGAAGACAAACGGGCACGTCAGCGGCTAGGGGAGCCTCTTTAGGTCGACGTTAGATTGACGTCAAGAACGCCCACGTAGTTTCACACTAAAGGAGGTCTGCCCGCCCGCAGTGATGTAACGGGGTACCTAGTGCTTGAGGGATAATGATATGTTTTAAATGTTTTATTGTGGGTGTATGATCGTGCTTTGTGCGGAATTCGTGTTTGTTTTGTGCGCGGGCGCTATTTCCGGATGCGGCGCCATTGTGAATATTGCTCGAGGCGAAATCAAATATACTCAGCGAGATATACGATGTGTTGCGGTGCCTGAGTCCTGATTTGTTATGTTTTAAGCATGTTTATGATATATTTACTGTTTATGTTTTCTTGAACTTTTTTATACAATTCACAAAATATAGTTTGACAGTTAAGTTTTACCGTACCGTGTTTTTGTCAAAATAAATGTTAGTGAAGCTTTGTTATACATCGTTTATTCTGTTTGTCGTATATTTGGTAGTGTTTCAAAGAATATATGAAAATAAAAAGCAAAATTATAAATTTTGAGAAAAACCACGACGGATGAAGTCGTTGTAATTAAAAAACGATTAAAGGTTTTTTTTAAAACTCCCCGACTAAAAGAAAGTAAGAACCTATTAATATAATTACAAACCCAAGAATATTCATCGGAGCTACCATTGCCATTTTCGTTCCCAATGTAACAGAAAAGCTATTTGCGCACCGAAAAGAATCAATTAATCACGAAGTAATAAAATTGCAAAATTTTAGGCAGGGCGTGGCAGCTCCGACGAATTTTACAAACAATTATATTAATAGGTTTTCCTTCTTTCAGTCGGGGAGTTCAAAAAATTATTTAATCAAATGTTTTTCAATTACGACTACATCCGTCGTGGTTTTTTCAAAATTTTTAATTTTGCTGTTTATTTTATAATTTTTCTATTATTATGTATATCTTTTTTTCTATATCTATCTATTTATTAAAACTTTTACAACTGTCGTGAGCTTAATCATATTTTAATTTTGCTTTTTATTATTAGTCTCAATAACTAAGCTTCTTCTAAAATAACATTCGCCAAAGGGCAAGTTTATGTGGCTCTTAGTAGAGTACGATCTTTAGACGGCATAGTAATAACTAAAGGGCCAAAATAGTTAATCTAGAAAAAAAAGCCACGAAGTAGTTAATCTGGATCAATCAAAAATGTTTATTGCTGTACCCCCTAACGAATTAACAACATAACACCTAACTAATAACCTTCGCTGTTAGATCACAAACTTTTTACCGAAACCGTATTTTCATCGGTCAAACAGTTTTGGAGAAACATGGGAATATTCGTTTGCAACAAAATATTGCAGCGCCCTCTGTCGAGCTAACACCATAACATCTAAGAACGATCGCAGAATAGTTCTGAATATTTTGCAAAAAACCGTGTCTAAATCGGTCAAACAATTTTGGAAATCAATGGGAATGTTTGCAACAAAATGTTGCAGTGCCCTCTAGTGAGCTAACATCATAAAATCTATCTGAGAACCATCGCCGATTAGTCCCAAATACTTTGCAGAAAACCGTGTCCAAATCGGTCAGACTATTTTCGATATAAATGGGAACATTCGTCTGCAGCAAAATATTGCCGCGCCCCCTGGTAACCTAACACCATGATACCTATCACAGAACTATCGCCGATTAGTCCCAAATATTTTGCAGAAAACTGTGTCTGAATCGGTCAAACCATTTTAGAAATAAATGGAAACATTCGTTTGCAACAAAATGTTTATTGCGGAGCCCCTGGTGAGTAATCAACATAACACCTATCTAAAAACCATCGCGATTAGTCACAAATATTTTGCAGTAAACCGTATCTAAATCGGTCAAACCGTTTGGGAGATAAATGGGAACATTCGTTTGCAACAAAATATTTATTGCAGCGCCCCCTGGTGAGTAATCACCGTAACAACTATCTAAGAACCATTGCCAATGAATCACAAACATTTTACAAAAACCTTTATCTAAATCGGTCAAATCATTTTGGAGATAAATGGGAACATTGGATTGCAAACACAACAAACAAACACACACCTTCTCACCCTAAATGCGTATACTAACCTCTTATCCTAAACGCATATATGTTCTCTGTTCCGTCATGGGTAAAAATAATCTTATCTATTATTTAGAAACATCCAAAATATTTAGTTTCTGCCTAGTACTTTAAATCGACCAATGTATTTTATTTTTTGGTTTTGCTTTATTTTATAACTTGAAATTTGTTTTATAATTAATTTAGTATTGGACTTAATTTATTTATTTATTCAAATAAAGACTTCAATTTAAGTTCATTGTGTTTATTGTGCACAATATCAATATCCTTGTTTATAAGGTGGGAACTTATTGGTACATGTGTATTCTTGTCCATGTAACCATATCGTGCAAGCAACAATTACTGGTTCTATGGTAAACAGCAGAATATAACTTCAATTTGCTTAAGAAGGTAAGAATGACATGAAAAAAGCAGATAGAAATAAATTTTAAGAAATATAATTTAAGGTGGGGATTCACACATGAAAAAACATGAAAATAATCTTATGTTGGTATTTACATATAATCTGTGGTTACTTAGTTAAATATCAAATTTTTGCAAACATATTTTGATCGCACTATTTAGGTACATTTTTATAAATTTTTGTGGTTTTTAATCTTCCGTCGTAAAATTTCCAAATCAGAATAATAATGGAACCATTTCGGTGTTCGTCCGTCGGCCACATATTTTCGGAAACTATTCAACGCAAACATTTGAAATTTAGCACAAACTACACTATAAATTACTATACATTTAAATAGTTCTGCAATTCTATAATTTACTATACATTTAAATAGTTCTGTTCTTTTCTGGAGTTTAATTTCAGAGTATAACTTGGGAAATAAGAAAAATCTTTCAATATTATCGTGTAGGATGTTAAATGAAAACTTATTAAAGCACAAGCTCCATACTATCAAGAATAATGGGAATTAGATATCAATCTATATTAGATATCAATCTATGTTATATATCTAATTCTCTCGAACAAAAAATTATCAAGTTTCGGAAATTCTAGTGCGAATAATTTTTACAAACAATTTTATTTCCTTTTAACTTCTGAACCATTAGTTTTAAAAGAAAAAGTTTTTTAGAAAAAGGATTTCTTCTGATGCAAAATGTTTAATTTGGTTTAGTCGAAACACTGCTCACTCAGCTCTGCATATACGCGGTCTGACACGACATTGGTGTGGTCGGCGGCAAATAGCGCGACAGATGGGTCTCTTTCAGCACATAGTCGAAATACATTAATATCAATATTTAAACGGGGGGAGGGGGGCTGAGGGCATTGATAACTAATTATACAAGTATAGATTGCTCTTGGCCGATTTTTATTCTTATAATTCCACTAGTTTGTGAATAGTTTAGTATGGGAAATTAATCTATTATTCAGTTTTATTTCATTACTTGTGTTTTTTTTTAAATAAAAAACAATACAAATTAAAATAAATCTTTTGAAATTGAGTTACAATTTCATATCATGCGATAGCTATTTTATACTAAGTAATAAAAAAAAACTTGATTAAAATGTTAGCTCACTCGCTGCGAGATTATCCTTGCGGTCGAATCTATCTTTCACTCTTTACACCGTACTCGGAACCAACTCAACGACCGAATGTTGACCTCTCCCCTTTAGCTGAATCCAATATCGCGAGCCAAATTATACTAAGTAATAAAAAAAAACTTAATTAAAATGTTAGCTCACTCGCTGCGAGATTATCCTTGCGGTCGAATCTATCTTTCACTCTTTACACCGTACTCGGAAACCACACTCAACGACCGAATGTTGACCTCTCCCCTTTAGCTGAATCCAATATCGCGAGCCAAATTATACTAAGTAATAAAAAAAAAACTTAATTAAAATGTTAGCTCACTCGCTGCGAGATTATCCTTGCGGTCGAATCTATCTTTCACTCTTTACACCGTACTCGGAAACCACACTCAACGACCGAATGTTGACCTCTCCCCTTTAGCTGAATCCAATATCGCGAGCCAAATTAATTAACCAGCTCACGAGCATTATCAAGATCGCCCTCGGCCAATTGGACAAAAACATCCCGAGCTAAAGAATGCGAGGCGAAGGATGTAAGCATGCGGCCCGGTAACGCTCAATATCCTCTTCGTTATCGGCGGTGCGTCCCGTTCTTATCGTGTCGCGAATTGTGTCGTCGCTCTCTGAAGGTTACGTCAATGTCGAGCGTTGTCCTCGCGAGTCCTTTCCGGGCCACGGTCGTCCTGTCCTTTTTCAACACTATCTGTAGGTTAGTGGTACATGTACATGATTGTGCAGTGCATCTTGTGTAAAAAAAGTTTAACAGCGATTGGCAAAGAAGTGTGTGTATATAGACATTAATTACTGTGTTAAGATGAAATTGCAAGTTCGTAATATTGTTTTACAATATTAAACTTGTGTACTCATAGTATTTCGTGGAAATTTCTGATATGCAAAGCAATTATTTCGAAGTTGTTGAAGTGTATCAAACTTGAACTCTCATATGGTTGAACAATGAAGTCTCCCCCTATAATTGTTTCATTATTACTGTTTGTCTGCGAATGTACTAAAATTAATTTTAATCCTATCAATAAAATAAGAGTTATATTTTAAATCTAAATGTTACTTAATAGCCATTCTGGCGATACAGCGGCCGACAACTGCCGACTTTTATGGGACAAGGTCGGTAGCCGGTTTTCTATCGACATACCGCGCAAGTCAAGGCGCACCCCGCCATCTAAATATCTCCTATTAAATATCTGCCGCCTCCCTTAGCACGTATTCAGTTGTATGTTCTCTCCTTTTCTTCTTTAGCGCGTTTCAACACGTAAGGTTCCAATCGGTGAGAGTCAGCCGGATTCGCTCCGATTACTTTTGTAGAACGTGTGCGTTAAAGTATTATAAGACCTATTTTTCCGATTACTGGCTGTTCTGTACTGTAGGTCGTCCGTGTTGTGCGTTACTCGTGACATTGTTTACTTGAAATACCTATTAACACCATTAAAATTATGTGTTTTATTGTTTGTTACTCGATTACGCCTAAAAAGCTGGGTAGATTTTCATAAAACTTAGTATAACGTTATAAGTGTGCAATATCAGTATTTTTTGTACTAGGATAAATATTCTTTCGTACTCGAGTACGTATAAATATTACGTTACAAAATACAATGCCGCACGTGGCAGCCATACTTACTTGTCGTGTCTTCTTTCGGGAGTAGGTACACAACGTAAATACTCGTTATAAAGTATTCAAAATTGTTTTGGTTATTACATACTCTTATAAACCCTTTATACATACTTCTTATAAACCCTTTTCTCACAGGCCTTCTGTGACCATAAATTAATATGTGCGCATCAGATGTCGATACGCAATTGAGTTTAGACAGACTAGAGAGTACTTAGTATGTATCAAACACAACGTATGTATGCATCAGATACTAGCTTGTACGGGAGTATGACGTGTTACGAATATGAGCCTATTAGGTGTATCGTTTGTTTATTACATTCTTTCTTAAGAAGGGATTCATATGATGAACGGGATAGCCTGTCTTTTTTTTAGTCGATTTGTTTCTTTTTTCTTATATAATTAAGTCATAATAAACAGAGAAGGAAAGCTGCGTGCATTGTGACAGGTATCTGCGTAATGCTATGCGCTAGTATGTCTATTCTACCCAAATACTTTGTACTCGTACAGATTACAGCCTCTAAGAACTATGAATAGAGTATGGGTAGAATAGACGTACTAGCGCATAGCCTTATTTAAATGTGACGAGAGCTTGTATAGCACAAGTGAAGGAAAAATATGGAAAATCAATGATTTCTGATTCTATGTGGAAATATACATTTTTATAATTAGTTTTTTTACGCCTGTGAACGATATATTAGGGAATATGTTTGCGTTGTGAAAAATCAATATCTCTAATATCCGTATAAGTGTATAACTGTGTGCGGAATTCTTGTAGTGCGAGTTCCACTCGGGCTTGAGTGGCTTTGTTCTCTTTAAATCATTTATTGCAAACAATATGTAAATAATTATTTTAAATAATAACAGTTTAGAAACCTTTAATTCTGAAACAAATATTGCCGAGTTTTGAAATAATCATTTTAAACATGCACAGAAAGACCTTTTGATATAGTTTTCTAGGAAAAGACAATATTTTATTAAGGTGTATATAATATTCGAACAAAATCTCCGATGTAGCTAAACAAAATTTGTGGTCTATTAACTTTAATGTCTTGTATATTTGGCCATACCGTTTCCACCCTTTTTTAGACAAAAACAGACAAACCTTTTTTCCAAACAAATCATTGTATGAAGCATACATAACAACAAATGTTTTTAATATGCATTTCAAACATTTGAGGGTTATAAATCGTCCTGAAGGTCAATGAACATACAGTCTGAATAGATAGAGATTAACATATTGTTAATTATAAAAACAGGAAGCGAAAATTAGCGAAAAAGCAACGAAGGAAGTATGAAATTTGTAAATATCAATATTGATTTCTTATAAAACACAATAGTAAAAACATTCTTGGAGAAATAAGAGTATTCATTAAAGCAACAAACTACAGATGCGGAACGCTGGCATACAACATTTTTTTAAAGGACAAAAGTAAAGACAAAGTAGTACTGGACTGCATTAAATGCAGCGATGACATAAAGGAATGTGTACAGCGGAAGATTCAGCGGCTGCACGAAAATGAACTTAAGCATCCATATTTACGCTGCGAGTTGCTCGGCCGACGCACGCTGCACACACACGCGCATTCCCCGCAGGGCTATAAAAGCCAACGAGAGCAGGGCTCGGAATAGCCGGGCCCTGACCTACGGTGAACCGGAGCGGTACTGGAACAGTCGACCGTACGCCGCACTAACGAACGAAGCGACGGGCGAACAGACGCGCTCGATGAGGGGAGATGGTGTTATTTTAGAAGTTTTCGCCCGACGGATAAGCTGAATGGGACGGAGCGGGCATTATTTAAAGCTATAAATAAGCTAAGATTAGAGTTTGTAATGTTATTAAATTTAGATTTTAAGACATCTTGTTTTTTGTACTTTGTAGGTTATTATAATAAATTTCTTAACATAATTTAGTTTTTTTTCTTTTGTGCAACGAAGCAACGAGCGAACAGACGCGATCGATGAGGGGAGATGGTGTTATTTTAAACGTTTTCGCCCGTTAGATAAGCTGAATGGGACGGAGAGGGCATTATTTAGAGCTATAAATATGCTAAGATTAGAGTTTGTAATGTTATTAAATTTAGATGTTAAGACATCTTGTTTTTTGTACTTTGTGGCTATTTTATAATAAATGTCCTTAAGTTTTAAAAACATAATTTGGTTTTTTTCTTTTGTGTGTTAATCGATTGTGTATTTATTAATCACAATATTTCTGAGTGTACCGTTAACGTTATTTTCGTTCGTAAAATTTATTTTGTTGTGGAATGAATCTTTATGCGCAACGTTTCTGTATTAGTTGTCAGATAAATATTTTTTTCTCTCAATTTAATGTCATCTGATGGTAATTTATTTAGCGAATATGGTGTATATGGCTATAAAACAGTTTTTTTTTTATTTTAGACGTCACGGTAGTTTTTTGCCATCGAATCAAGCTTACGTAATACCGGAAAACCAGCGTCCTGCTATTTAGTATTGGAATAATTAATGATTATGTTGCTTTATGAGAAAATCCTATGTTTGTTCTTATCTTGCATATCTGCATTAAGCATAAAGTAATAAAAAAAGAGCATGACATTATGAAATGTGTCACAGCCAAGATGACAAACCGTTCAGTTTGCAGCCGTACTCTCACATTTCTCACACGTTGATCTGCGTACGTCTTCCACTTACGACCGGATGTAAAATGTACAGTTAATTTTAAATTATGAGCATTTTAAAGTAATATGTCTTTCTATGTTTATGTCTATAGTTTCTAAAGATATATATTTTGACTATGTGTTTCACGGATTAATTTCTTTATTGATTATTTACTTAATTTAAATGTATCTAATTTGGAATAATATTATATAATAAAGGTGACGCCAAATTAATTATGCTGTGCCACTGTTTTTAGTGTTGTTTCAAATAATGTTTTGTATTCTTTTATTGCAATTTTAAAATCGTGATATTGCTGTATTACTATCTGTGTGCCAATAATAAATTAATTTCCTACTCTGTTTTTAAAAACTACTAAACTTATTAAGAAACGAATATGCTGATACTTAGCACGTTGATACAGATGAGTATTGAACTAATTGCAGTTGTAATAAGCTGCATTGTGCTACACTTAAATTATATATATTACACTTAAAGTATATAGCATTAAACTTATTAAGAAACGAATATGCTGATACTTAGCACGTTGATACAGATGAGTAATGAACTAATTGCAATTGTAATAAGCTGCATTGTGCTACACTTCAATTATATATATTACACTTAAATTATATAGTATTAAACTTATTAAGAAACGAATATGCTGATACTTAGCACGTTGATACAGATGATTTATGAACTAATTGCAGTTGTAATAAGCTGCATTGTGCTACACTTAAATTATATAGTATTAAACTTATTAAGAAACGAATATGCTGATACTTAGCACGTTGATACAGATGAGTAATGAACTAATTGCAGTTGTAATAAGCTGCATTGTGCTACACTTAAATTATATATATTACACTTAAATTATATAGTATTAAACTTATTAAGAAACGAATATGCTGATACTTAGCACGTTGATACAGATGATTTATGAACTAATTGCAGTTTTAATAAGCTTCATTGTGCTACAGTTAAATTATATATATTACACTTAAATTATATAGTATTAAACTTATTAAGAAACGAATATGCTGGTACTTAGCACGTTGATACAGATGAGTGATGAACTAATTGCAATTGTAATAAGCTGCATTGTGCTACACTTCAATTATATATATTACACTTAAATTATATAGTATTAAACTTATTAAGAAACGAATATGCTGATACTTAGCACGTTGATACAGATGAGTGATGAACTAATTGCAATTGTAATAAGCTGCATTGTGCTACACTTCAATAATATATATTACACTTAAATTATATAGTATTAAACTTATTAAGAAACGAATATGCTGATACTTAGCACGTTGATACAGATGATTTATGAACTAATTGCAGTTGTAATAAGCTGCATTGTGCTACAGTTAAATTATATATATTACACTTAAATTATATAGTATTAAACTTATTAAGAAACGAATATGCTGATACTTAGCACGTTGATACAGATGAGTGATGAACTAATTGCAGTTGTAATAAGCTGCATTGTGCTACACTTCAATTATATATATTACACTTAAATTATATAGTATTAAACTTATTAAGAAACGAATATGCTGATACTTAGCACGTTGATGCAGATGATTTATGAACTAATTGCAGTTGTAATAAGCTGCATTGTGCTACAGTTAAATTATATATATTACACTTAAATTATATAGTATTAAACTTATTAAGAAACGAATATGCTGATACTTAGCACGTTGATACAGATGAGTGATGAACTAATTGCAGTTGTAATAAGCTGCATTGTGCTACACTTAAATTATATATATTACACTTAAATTATATAGTATTAAACTTATTAAGAAACGAATATTCTGATACTTAGCACGTTGATACAGATGATTTATGAACTAATTGCAGTTGTAATAAGCTGCATTGTGCTACACTTACATATTGAATCAAGGTAGATTCCATTCTCTTTATATAACTTTCTACGAAGTCTGTGAATATGGGAAAGTTTGCGTTATCGACAATTTTACGGACAAAATTAATGTTAATGATTACACTCAGAAATCTTGTGATGAATAAATACACAAACGATTAACTCACAAAGGAAAAAAAACAATCTATGCTAAGAAATTTATTAAAATAAGTTACAAAATACAAAAAAACAAGATGTCTTAAAATCTAAATTTAATAACATTACAAGCTCTAATCTTAGTATGAAAGTGACTTTTTTAAAACTGCCAAAATTAAAAAAAAGTTTAATGTACTTGAATGAACATGCGAACATACTTATGATATATAAAAAAAATTATTAATTCATAGTATTTAAGCTTTCTTTCACGAAGTTTCCTAATAATTTCTTCACTTATTATTATGTTATGGTAGTAAAGAAATAAAGAGCATATATATTATTAATTAACGTTATTTCTATCACATTTTATAAAGAGTTGCCACATTCTTTCCTTGTAGAGGTGTGCGATATCAGTATTTATTGTACTAGGTAATCCTATTATGTGTATATAAAAATAACAGGTACTTACGTGACACGCACACTTATTTGTTGAGTGTTTAGTTGATTAAATCTGTGTTAACTTTTTATATATACTCATCATTTTTTTCCTTACAAAATCTTTTATCACGGATCTATAATGCACGCCAAACGTCTATACGTAATGGATTTTACACAGACTGGATCATACCGAATACGAAGCAAGTACAAAGTACGAGTATATGGAATACTAGCTTGTCTTAGAGAATGAAATGTTACGCGTGCTTATTACGTAGAATATGTTCTGTTTTATTCTTTCCTAAGTAGCTATTTACACATATAATGAATGGTATAGCCCATACACTAGAGGTCTGCGATATCTTTATTTTTTTGTAGTAGAGGATCCTATTACGAGTGTGTAAAAATAAAAGGTATGTAACATATCTATTACAAAATACTAGGTTGTGAACATCACGCATATTTGCTTGTCGGGAGCACGCAATATAAACAGTTGTCATAAAGTAAGCGTACTATTTTTTTTCCTTGTTACTTACAGGGATTTCTCATATTTTGGTCTTTCACTTATTTGAATGGAACTAAACAAATAGTTACAAAAATAAAATCGAATGGTTATTGTTCTATAGTTACAAAACCTTTTGTCACGTTCTTCAGAGACTGTGATATGTGCGGGCCAAATACACAACGAAGTTTAGACAGACTAGAGAATACCTAGTAGGAAGCAACCATAAATTACGGGTATATGAGATACTAGTTTGCCCAAGACTATGGACATGTTACCAATATGAGCTTGTTACGTGGAACGTTTTATGTTCCATTCTTTCTTAAGAAGGGATTTAAATGATGAATGGTATAGTCTGCTCACTCTGTTTCTTTTTCTCTTATAGTAGTTTAGTCATTACAAAGAGAGAGAGAGAGAAAACTGTGTATTTTGTAACAGATGTCTACGGAATGTCATACCCTAGTACGTCCGTTCTACGCAAGTACTTGAAGTACTTGATACTCGTACTTGTTAGAGTGCATAGGCCGCATTTCTAATGCATTAATTTGTAATAGATTTATTTATTTTGCTCTTAAAGAAATTGAGAATATTAGCGTATTTTGTAACAGGTATTTTTGGAATATTTTACACTAATATGTCCGTTCCACGCAAATACTTAAAATTCATGCGGATTACAGTTCATACGATCTACCTCTTTACACTTGCCTCATCCACCCGCCTGTCTCTGGTCGCGGGGACCGCACGCGAGCGGCGAACTATCAGGGCGCGAGTCAAGGGCGAGCGCGGCGTACATAAATAAATCGGGCGGGCCGACGCGCGAACATCTGCGCCGGCGGTGCGTGTGCGCCGAACAAAAAAAGGACAGCATCGTTCGCCTCCGTGCCCATGTGCATGTGCATGTGCATGCGATGTGCGGCGACGCAAGCGGCGTAGACCCGTGCGGTGTCGGGTCACGTCGAGGGGTGGTCCCTTTGGGTGCGGCCTTTGATTCGTTTATTTACTTACAAAAAAGAAAAAAAATGTGGCTGTGGCTATGTCTGGGACACAGCCGTGTATTTTACGTGAATACGTTTACGTTAACTGGTAATATTTTAACGTTCCGCTTCACTCTATCATTTGGTATTTTATGGATATCGCAGGATTGCTCTTGGGAAGCTTCCTCCAACCGTAGAGGATTTCTATATTTTGATTTTGTTTTTTTACGAATTCAGGCCGACATAATATTAAGTTTCCTTAATTTTTAACTTTAAAACCATACTTATTCACTATAATCATTATATGCTAATATTTTATGCACGCAATCGGTAAACCTTGACGAGAGCTATCGATTAAAAGTTAAACGTGCATCGTAGCTTCTCCGAGTTTAAATTTATACTAAACGGAATTTATGTGACGCGGCAAAACGACCTCAAAATGGCACCGTGTTCCCCTCCGCCGCGCGCGATGCGTCTCAGTCTCCATTCAACGTTACGAATTCTTTGATCCTTTAACTATCGCGTAGTGTAATTAAATTGTGGATGTACAGTTACGGAGCTGTAGATGGCAGTTACATATACCTCGATTTTGTTATCATCGAGTTTTCTGAATTGCCTTCCGATATGGAAGCAAATGTTCACGTCAAAACTAATCCATTTCAAAAAATAAAAGAAACTAAAAAAAATATCTATTCAACTGTTTATAATATAATTAATATATACAAATAGTTTAATAGTGATATTATGTACCTTAAAATATGTAATTGTGTCAAATTTTAAGTTTTTACGTCAACCAGTTTCAGAGAAAATGTTCGTAGAGATTTTTGGTAATGCCTCTACAACTATCATAAATACAATTCACATACAGTTACTCTTTGAACTGATGTCCCACCCAATATAGGAAACGATTAAATAAACAAATTTCCATGTGAGCATACCTATTTGAATTTTCACTCTGCCATATGTAGGTTGGTATACTTTATAACTATATCACGTTTATACGTCAAACGATTTCAGAGAAAATGTTCGTAGAAATTTTTAGTAATGCTAAAACTATCTTTAATACAATTCTAAAATATATACTTTTGAAATCTTTGCAAGTCGCTTTTTGAACTGATGTCCCCCACAATAAGGAAATTATTTAATTATAATAATTTCCATATTAATATGTTTGAATTTTCATACTGCAATATATAGAATAGTATGCTTTACCACTATGTCAAATTTCACGTTTCAGCATCACACAGGTAATGAGGAGAACGACTATTACAGACAGAAGGACACTTGAACCATCTTATAAAGGTTTCATTTTTTTCCTTTGGAGATTAGTGAAATATCAATTTATACATTTATACAAAATATAAAGAAACACTTACGCAGTCTTAATCGGTAAAGTCTACACTAATACTAGAAAAGACGGTATAGGTTTTCCTTTTTTGCTTTGTAAAGCTTTTCCTTTCATTACTGGTGAAAGGTACCTCTTTTTTCGCCTGAAATTACTCTTTCTTTTAATCGTTGATATTCACTGAAATTTTGCTTAGATATATTGATTTGGTAAATGTCTTGACATTGTTAAAGAATGGCACTAACTTTTGCAATCTCGTTACTTTTCTTCAGCATCCTAATGTTATAATTTTTAAAATATTGTTTAATTAATCCATTATAAATAAAGCTTCTATATGTATTCTATAATAAACTTGCGTGAAATAAAGTTTATTTTAATATAACTGATTAACACGTCCTCCTATTAGAAGCTCTCAAAGTAGATTGCGCGTTTTGGCATCGATCGTTCGAGAGTCACTTCGATTATTTGTAGTGATCTTGAACCTTCCAGAAAGTATTACTGTTGAAAAAAACATAATTAATTTTCTACAAAAAGTATATACGCGACTGTGTACAGCTAATATTTTATAACATTTTAACATTTTTGCTATTTTCGTCACTAACCACTTTTCAAACTAGCATCCTGATTAATAAGATATGCTTATGTCAAAATATGATGATACCAGAATATAAGGTGTTTGAGATCTTACTACAGTTAGTATATAATACGCATACCTCCACATATAACTTTATCTCTATTTACGTGCACACATGCACCTAACTGTCAGTTAAATACAATAATTTAAAGTTTGTTTTTTTTTAAAGCAGCTATAACTGGCATTAATTGCCAGTTGTAACAAGCTTCATACTTACTTTGTTAAACTCTGAACAGATGTTCAAAACAGCCATCAAACACGATATGGACAAAGTATTAAGACACAGACGGGGCCTAGAAAACTTTTCAAGTTTGATCGACTGTGCGTCTATTCTGTTCGGTCGGTTTTGAACCAGCTGGTAGACTTACCACCCTTGTCACTTAAACTAATCAAGTTATGACCAAGTTTTGTAGTCAGGATCGACCTGAAACTATCAAGTTATCTGTTGGATCCCTAATAATTTATATAATCCTTTTGGATCGGACCGTTGTTGCCTACTGGTTCTGAAAATCGAGAACTAAGACAAATAGATGGAAACTTTGAAAAGTTGCTTCTTAATCCGTGCTACAAGTGTAGTTTACTTTCGAACATGTGGCGTGATGCTTATCCTCACTGTTGCTGATCTGAGTTAAAAAACAATTGTAAATAATTTCTCTATTCGTAGTTTTTACCCTTAAAATGTAGGGAACGTGGGGTGGGGTGGGGTAAAAAATATATTTAATCCTCATATATACCTCTAATGCATGAATTGTGATGTATTAGAAATACATACTTTTAGTGTTGGAATATCGGGAAAATCGATCTTCCAAACAATTAATTGTAAAGTATTTTCTAAATTAATATAATTTTCAATGAGGCAAATTATAATTTAAATTATATCTTTAAAGGGAATAAAAGGTAGGAATAACGGAGTAAAATTAAACACTTCGCTACACTCAAACGTCGCCCAAAGCCAACAAAAGGTGATCTGAGGAAAATTTAATTTGTTTCTTAAAAAGACCTTTTCATTTTTGTCTACTAGCTAAATTAAAGTCCGCCCTTGATGTCGAAATACCTATAAATATTTTAAATCTCGCCCGTGCGCAGAGAACTTCGCTACAAATGCCAACAAATAAACAAGTAATGGCAGAAATCAGACGCAACGCCCGAATCGACAAAGCGACTCTGCAAAGAATCAAAATACATTCAATTATTAAAACTTTTCGACAAAGCGCGAGCGACGTTCGTCTGTCAAAAACAAATTATACTAAACAGGGCGAACAAAAGAAAGTTTAAAATTACATTCGTGGGGACAAATTTGGGTTCCGCGGCGCTTTTTGACGCAGCTTTCCTGAGCTTTCCCAAGCTTTCCGCCGGAATGTACAATGTATATTGGATGGGAGGTATTATACTTAATCTGTTTAGTCCGTTCGTCCCTTTGGCGGTGAGACAATGGACGGGGCGTAATGGAGGGTTGATTGGAGTGGGCGATTGAAAGGGTTGGCCGAGGGTGGGACGGCGTGTTTTGTAGTTGATTAATGGTCTAGTTGAATCAAATTTTATTGTGTGCATTTTTAAATTTAGTCACGAGAAGGGCGACGGGCGTCGGTTGTGACAAAGTTGATGTTACGTTGGTATTGGCATTTTTATGAAGTAAAACATTTTGTCAGTAAAAAAAGTGTTCTGAAAAGCATTGTTTGGATAATAATAGTGACAGATCATTAATCAGAGGGTCGCTTGAAGTATTCACAGGCCAGACGTTAGCCGTTCAGTGAAAGGCTCGAATAGTTATTATGTAAAATTGATAAATTAATGAAAATGAGATTCAAATAATACTTTTCTAATATCATTTTAGAAAAGGTTATCGAATTCCAGATTTATTGAAGTAAGGTTTACCGATATTCTAATATAGTGTTGGGAGAGCTCCGAAACCATTTTTTTAAATTTTGTTTAAGATAATTGTAGAAATATTTTCAAAAATATCTGCAAAAATATACTGGCACCATCTCCGAAATTGTAAATTAAGAAAAAATAATGTTGCTAGAAGTTTACTGGAATGGTATTTTTGACGGAATTAATATTATCGGAATTTTTGAGAAATTTACGTCATTTTTGGACTTGTAGAAAATATATCAGGCAAAACTGACATGAGAAAAAGGATAATATTTATAAATAGTCGTGCTGAAAATGCATTTTTAATGAGAATACAACATTCGTATCCGGATCCGGCTTAAGATCCGGATCAGTGAATCGTTTTATTTGGAATATTCGTGACACCGCATTCGTATGTTCTAGTATTAGTTTCCTTAACTCTGACGAAGCGAGTACCGCAGTGTACACCTCCTGGTTAAGATCCAGTTCCAAATGAAACCTTTGTAGCGACGGTTCAAAGTTACGGCTTTCAGAGTCGTATTTGCAAAGAATTTACACTACTATTTTTTGAATAGTTTAATAGAAATAGAGTATATTTACCTTTTGTTTTTAAATGTGTCTAAGCAGTTCTACTCATATTTGACAGTTTTGGTTCTCTAAATTATACTTTAAGGGATACAATCCCTTAAGTTTTTTTATTAGTAAAATATCTAAAATTCTATATCCCCCATCAAAGACTTAAAAAATCTGAACCAGAGGCTAAAATGTCACAGACCTCTGACGAGCAGCAGCGCTACGCACTGTGATCTCCACCCTACCTGCCCAGGTTTGCTACAGACCTACCTTCCCAGATTTGATGGAAATTTATCTCCAGTGATACGCACATTGAGAGCGAATCCAGTGATACGCACATTAGGAGAGGCCTTTGTCCAAAAGTGTACGGAGATAGGCTGTTGATTAAGTATATTTTATGTAGTCACATTTATATAACTTTGTAGCTCTTGAAGTTAATAAATGTCACGCCCCAAATTTTCTCATTATCTTTCCTCTTTAAATTAAAACGTGTACAATATCGTTATCCGCATTGAGCAAAGTCTTCCAACAAAGTATTATATTATCCTTGCCTTCTTAAAGAAAATATATAAAGAAAATACTCTCATTTTAGATTGTACATTCATTTCTATCTAGCACTCGTGGGAGTATAAAAGGGTCGTGATTTTTCGAGGAGTCGACCCAGTCCACGTCATGAGATCGTACAGAAGGCTGCGTCACTGCGGTGACATTGCGGATTAGCGTGGGCGTTTGATTGGACAGACATTGCTTACCGGATCTGCATTACGCTGACGGATATGATTAGATGTGGTGACAGATAGGAGCATTTTATTGCTCAATGATGAAAATGAATAGTTAGATGAAATTTAACGCAGCTGGAAGAATGTAATTAACATAATATACTTAGTACTTAATACTTAGACTTAATGTAATACTTAGTTAATACTTAGACTTAATGTAATATTTAGTTAATACTTAGACTTAATGTAATACTTAATGTATGTAGTAATTTTAGCTTGATATTTGTATAAATTGTAAAGATCTCATTGGCATTGGAATTTGTTTACAATTATCCTTAAGGGAAAGGCTGTCAAATTTTAGTTGAAGGCACATAAGTTTTATAGGTTGTTATAGCTTCGTCACCTATCACTCATTAATCGAACATGACTTGTATTACAAGGAAAAAATGGAAAGTATGCAGGCTTAAATACAGATTAACGATTTCAAGTTACACATTACAAGAAAAATGTTATTGATTCTGATTAGACCAGTCAAATGGTAATTCATCCGTATATTGTGGGATGATAGCTACGTTTGAGGGGTTAGTAAAGCGACACGTGGGGGTGGTGAGTTTAAAAATTAATTTTTCGAGTAACAACGCCATCCATTCGGCTGCCATCTCAAAAAGAATGGTGCTGTCAGTTTTTCGGCAAAATCTCTAAAACCGTGAATAAAAACATTTGTGAAGAGTTTTTTTACGTAAGATCGGGTCATCTTCGACTTTGCTCACAAATTTCATAAGCATTAATATTAAAAATGCTATAAATCGAAGAAGACGAACGATAATATCTTCATTTTCAGTTTTATAAAGAACATACGTTTAAGTTTCTTTGTGTTTATAACAAATAATTTGAAGCATTCATTTTTTTAATTATTGATGTGGGTTTTACAGCGTTTCAAAGAAAGAGGAAGTGATGCACATTTTTAGCAAAATTTATTGGCAGTTTTGTTTTTATATATATATATATATATATATATATATATATATATATATATATATATATATTTATTTATTTATTTGTACACATACCTGTTGTGAAATTGATATAGCTTCTGTGGATTCCTAAGTAAAAAATAAGACAATCTATAAAATTTTTTCGTGTTCTCGAGATATCTACACTATTTCAACGCTAATGCAAGAGTAATTAAGTACTACAATAAACGTATTCTACAATATAGTCATACCAAATTCTGGAATCATCAAAGCGATATACTATGCTATGCATCTAACACCTTATTAGTCCTTGAATATTGAGCGATACGAGTATTATTTCGCAGAAAGAAAGAACTAATATTACTGGTAATTGAATTTTTTTATAAATCTTTTTTTATTGTTGTCTGCTTAGGCTAATGAAATATTGGAATGTAATTATGATAAAAGTAAAAAAAAAATATTTTATTATTAAAGAAATAAATTATTTCTTCTTTCTTCGTAAGAAAGACCTGAATGAAAAAAAAAAACAATTATATTATTTTAGTCTATGTTTCCAAGAAAAATCCGACTCGTATATTCCTTTAAGAAATTTTTTTCAGAAATATTGAACTTAAATACCAAAAGAAATAACAATATATAATACTTTATATCCTCCAAGTTGTATGATGGGTACCGAAGAAAGTAAATAAAAGCTCCATTATTTTAAATAATAGAACACTTTAGTGCTTCTAGTGGAAATAGTACCAGCTGGGCAACATTAGCAGCTAGGTAAAAAAGTACGCTTCTCTACTTAAGTTATGTATATATCATCTCAAAATATCACGTTATTTTTATCTGTTATTTTATATTTAACATTATAACAGTTATATCCGACACGATACAATTTATACTTACCAAATAACAAGAGTAATATTATCGACGTCATAGTATATTGAGTGATTCAGTTTCATTACAATGATAAATATGATATAACATTAAAAGTAATTGTTTACTTTGAGAAGCAAAAACATGTCATGTTTAGTAAATATATTCATAAAACTACTAAAAGGTATGTACATGTAATTAGAAGGTTAACATTCATAATTTGAACATCGAATCTTACTTGAAATTTATGTGATAAATGTAGTCATGTAATATCACATTAGTAAATTTATTTAGTCGTACGTAAGTACAGATGAAGGGAAAAGTTCTTTGAGGTTTTATAAGTCCCATATTTAGGTTGAAAATTATCTGTGAATGATGTGTGCTTGCGAAGCTCTGACAGGAAATTAGTTAGAAAAACAAATCTAGTTTATTTGACTAGAAAAATCTATTTTTTTCGATCTTAATATTTGTTTATTGAATGGAAAAATATAAGAATACGTAAATTGCCATTCCAGTTTCTCTTTAAATGGAAATACAAAATCCATATTTGTCTACCGTTTGGCATAGTTTTCCGAAACTTTGAAAAGACGGTGTTACAGACAATAATCGGTAGTCGAGTAGGACGCTAGCCGCTAAGCAGACGGTAGTTAGCAAAACAAATTTAATTTATTTAGTATCAAAAATCAATTTTTACCGATATTAATAGTTGTGTCTAGATTCTCAGCCTCAACTGCGCATGACTTTGAACTTCGCGCTGAAAAGCTTTACTTACCGCTAAACATCATACCGTATTCTATGAATACTCCTTCACTGTTCATGCTGTCAAACTATGGAATATCTTGGACCCTGAAATATGCGAAAAAATTACTTTGGTAAATCCCATTCGTAACTCCAAATCATCATCCCATCATATTTCCTTCTAAATCCTGTCACTTTCCTTTATTCATATCGATATATAACAAATATTTGTTTATATATATACGTGTACATTTTTAGTACATAGTTTTATGTTAATTATTTGTTTTCGGTTATTTTTGTTAGTTTACCAATTTGGTTGTAATTTTCTTAATTGTTTCTTTTTCATTTTATTTCATATTTCTATTCACAATCTGTCGCAGTCTTCCACAATATATAAGTATAACTCTCGGTGCTTTGGTTGGCTAAAAGAGATTATTCTAGCAGCCATTTTGTTATTGTTTATAAGACAATAAATAAATACAAAACTTGCAGAACTTAAATAATTAAGTGAAATAAAACCAAACATGGTAAAAACTAAATTAATTATATTGTTATCGAATACCACTTCTACGTAAAATCACACATGGCATTCATTTTATTTTAATGTCTCGTGTTATTTATACTAGGAAGGTTCGGGCAATAATCTCTTTAAATGTAGCTATTACAAATATGCTTCTCGCGACCACATTCATCCTAAACCGTCTGAAGTTGAGGGCGTTCAAAAGCTCCACATTAAAGCGGAGCTACCGTCAAAATTTCAAATCGTATATTTTACTTGTATTTAGCCTCACAATCCGCCTAATTATCTCTCATATTAATGCCATTATACAAATAAAGTATGAGCGAGGCAGCCAGTGACAAATTGGCATTTTGAGACCGCAAACTCGCGCAGGCCCACCGCCGTGTGCTTAAAACTTATCTCGTTCCACTTCTGTTTAATGAATCCATATTTGTACAAGTTAGTTACCTCGCCGGCCGCAGAGTGCGACGTAGCCGAGGGCGTTAGCTATGTACGTACGTACGTACATACGTAATTCTAACAAGATTCCGCTGTGACCGACATGAAAATTTGATGAATAACGCGGGCAAGGGAAGTGAGGTAATGCGCTCGAGGGTACGAGTTTTGTCGTTAAACGCGGCGATGACCTTGAGCCCTCGGGGCACCATTTTTGGCGTAGAGTTTTTAATGTGGTCATTTGTTTAGAGGTTGTTGCGTAGGGGTGAGAAGGGGAGGGGTATCAGATTTTCGAGTGTGTACTTGCGCTATCGTGCGGTGTCTCCTGAGGGGGAGAGGATAAAGTTTTTGTGAAAATAGGTAGTTTAACGTTCTAGGTTTTATGTGTTATATCGAATGCTTGAGGATAATGAGAAAGTTTTGATGTGGCTAAGACGTTTTTTCTTTTTATATGATTTTTGGGCGGGCAATAGAAGCTTTTTATCGTTCTTTAACTTAAATTTAGAAAATTTAATTCCGAAAACAAGTATATACGGTACGGTCAATTTACAGTAGCCCACAATTTGTTTAAGGTAGGGAACATCATGATAAGTCACTAAAAAGGAAAATTGGTTCTGTGAAAATCAATAGTATAGAAGTTATAGTTTTTTTAAATTTTTGAAAAATCTTTACCCGAATTACATAAATAAATTTTGTTCCACTAAATCACATGAAATTTGGTATGGAAGTAGACTAGTCATGTACCAAGCAAACAATGTGTGATTTTAGTGTTTATTCTTAACATCTGCTATTGTTTGAAATTTTATGTTGATTTTTTCTGCTTTCAAAAGACAAACGTGCATATAAAAAAATCACAGTTGATATTTGCTTATAATTTAAAAAACTACCTTAGGATATGGTGATAGTCTAGGTAAAAAAATCGTAATGATGTAAGTATTTCAACATCTTGAGAAATTAACATCATTTCTTTAAGTCACTAAATGTGAAATTTGTGTCCAAATGCTGTATTAGCAAAACTAAGTGTATTTCTTTTAAGAAAGCAATAATTAAACTCAGATTTATCTAAGCCATTCCCTAATCAATGTCCCTCAGTATGAACACACACAAAATGTGTTCAGGTAAAATGACTCTACTAGATATAGCTCTTTTATTTTTTACACGTATCAGAAAGAGAGGGATACACCCTATTAAATGACGCACCTATTATTTATAAACTATTGATTTTCGCGGGACTAATTTTTTTTAATGACTTGTCATGGTATTCTTTGCTTAAAAAAATTTGGACCACTGTAAATAGGCCACCCTACATGTTATATTGATCATTGTATTCCCCAAAGTGTTTTCCCTAATAAATTGCAGCAAATCAACAATGTTGTTATTAAACGCCACATGAAAGTGATTGAATGAACCTTCTGATGAGAGTAAGTCAGAATTTATATTTTTATGGTTTCTAGCACATAAAAGGAAATAAGGATTCTACCCTTATAAGATCACTCCCGCGTTTGTCTGTCTGTGGCTAACAGTCGTTCCTCTCAGAAACCACTTGACACAGAAAATTGAAATTTAATATGGCGTAATAATAAAACATTTTAACTTGCATACGTTGCAATACTGACGCTCAAAATTAAGAAAAAACTATTATATACCCTATATAATGTGGGGTATTCTTTGAAAGACTAGTAAAATATCGTCACAAATATACTGAAAAATATTCTAAAAAATGTTTGCCCCTCCACCCTTATTTCTGAAACTACTCAATCTAAAACTATAAAAAAAAATTGGGGTTCTTAGAAGACCAAGTAAAGGTTCTGGGGAAATTATAGTGATTACCATAGATCGTATCATTATTGAAATATTCACTGTTTTAATGCCTGTAAAAGATATAGCTGGCAATATATTTGCATCACGATAAATTAATATTTTCAAATAGTTTATTAAAAATACTATGTACCTTAAAATGTTTAAAAGTTTCTAAATGTGTACGGAACCCTCGTAGTGCCAGTTCTAAGGTTCTCCCTTTTTCTTAACGTAGTCAACTAACTCTACGCTTCAATGGAAGTTCTAAGAAGTGCTGTCGTACGTATTTAATATAGAAACAGGCCAAGATAAATATATCAAAGCAAAATGAAGTGTAAGGAATTAGCGGTTCTGTCGCCGATTAACTGAAATTAAATTATTATTTTAAATAATTTTAAAAATATGAACAGTGTTCCGATAGGGAGTCGAGACATCTTCAGTGGTATTTTTTAATACGTCAGTATTTTAAATTTATTCACACTCAAATTAAATTAAAATTACGTTCGTTAAAATAATTTCATATAAGTTTACGACATATATAATACTCAAAAATATTAAAAATAACTTAGCTAAGTATCAGTTCGTATTTTTAACTGATTGTGATAGAGGAAAAGAGGTTTAAATTTAACCAATATAATTTAGGAATTTGCTATTTTAATAACAAAAATTGTTTATCATCATGTCCTTTTTTTACTAAAAGAAATAAACGTGCAAGAATCTAGTTAGGGAATATTGTTATCCTTATTGAATTTCCTTCAGTGGAAATTGATGTGTCCACGTGTAAAATATATGTGACTAGACATAATCATTATATTTCATAGTTTAGAGATATCAGACAATATTTCGCCTTAAGGCAGGCACAATATTGTCTGATATCTTTAGCACTTGCGAAAATGATGGTAACTGTTTTTCCATCTTCCAATCAGCTTTCGAGTGTTTATCAGCTTCGGAAAAGTTAATGTAATGGATATTTTATGTATCATCCTGATCCTAAAAATATCCTTCACAGTTTTCCGAGTAGAGTTTTATTAAAACTATGGCTTTTTCGAGTATGATGGGAATCATAACTCCATATGACTTGCGTGATTTAACTATATAATTTCGTTCTATTTGCTTTATTATATATTTGAAACGAGAACGAATATAAAAAGTGTATAAAGTCAATATCAGGTCACGAAAATTTAGCCTAATACGTAAGAAGAAAATTTAAAAATAAAAAAGCAATAGTTTTGGAAAAATGCACATATTGTATTTATTATTCAATTCTTTTTAAATTTACTATTTAAATTCAATTGAATTAAGCTTTAAAACAAAAATCCATCGATTTGATTACGTAACAGTTAGATAAAAGCACGACTATAATATCTTTATGACACACCGAATGACCTGCTACTTCAATATTAGCAGTCGGAGCTTTCATTGTCGCACAGTAGGACGGTAGCGAAGAACTATTTCATAACTACACTAGAAATACTCGAGCTATTTACCTCTCCTCCGCATTCCTCTTGCTCGGATGCTTTGCACCAGAGCTTCCAGCGCTCGCCTGCTCGACAGCTAAGCTTATTAACGGCAGTCCAAGTGCTCGTTGAAGGCGGTACCTACTTAGGACTGAGTAGTCCTTTCGTAGTTTTGCGCGCGGTACGAATTCTGGTCTAGTTTGCGGTAAAGTAGTGCATTGAGAGTTTATTGTTGTGATTTATAGGTTCTTAACTAGTTTACATAAATGTTTTGTTATAGTAATTGTGGTTATAAGTGGAACTGACCTTCAAATTACATTGGTGATGGTGAAATTACATTGGTGATGGTGTGAAATAGTTAGTTGATGATACATTTCACAAAGTTCTACAAGTCTTGATAATACACATATAGAATTAATATTTACGAGACTACAGTTACTATTAAAAGATTCTATATAAATTTGGTGTTATTATGAACGATAGTCAAAAGTTTTAATAGTCCTGTAAAAAGTAGCGAGTTAGGAAAAAATGTAGAAAAAACTAATTAATTATAATTAGTTAGAACCTCATATTACTTGTTTTCATTTTCAGAGTAAAGTCAGTTATTTAACCTTGACATTGTTGGATTTATTACAATGTGTAGTTAAATTGAAGTTAATTTAATTTTAACTAATCATTGTTTATCTTCTACACCCGTTTTCATGTATACATAATTACTATCTTAAAAATAGCTTGAGGTCTTTCAGAACTCCCGTTCGCGTGGCTTTAGTGTTTTATGTCTGAATGAATTCTATGAATTATTGAAACAAGGGACATTATTGCAGGAAGTGGACACAAAAAGGGTAATCGGCGTGAATGTATAAGTTAACGGCTTAACAGTTGTACTTTATTAAATAATTATTGGCTTGATACAAGAGTGGAATGCTATGCGAATTTCCGTACAAGATATACTTCTAAGCGGCTACAGAAACACATTAATTAGACACTTTCTTGTATATGAAATTATATCCCGCTTGAGATAGAATAATTGAAAAACCTGTCTGTCATGAATAGAACTTGCGCTAGGAGGATACGGAACACTTTCGGTACTTGAAGATATTTAAGGGTACAATAGTATTTTTAATTAAACTGCTTACAAATGTGACTTCTTCGGAACGAAAATATATTACCTACTATGTCTTTCGCAGGCTTAAAACAGACTGATTTAAAAAAAAGTTAAATTCCACATAGAATTAGAAATTATTGATTTGTAGATTTTCCTTTTACTTATGCTATGAGACTTCCCATTAATGTCATTTTCAAGATTGCAGGTTAACCGGAAGTATATATAGGCTTTGATGATCAGTAAGTAAGACCGTTGTACGAATAAAAAATACGCTTCGAAGGGTTTTTGTTACGTGAACCAAGAAACTTAATTGTTTTATGTCAATGTAAGGCTATAGGCGAATGTGAAGCTCAGTTTACAATAATAATTTTAACTTGAGAACTCAAACTGCTTCGAGGCAGAAGAGTTTTAACATGCAGACGGACGGTAACCCGAAACTAAACCGAAAGCCCATCCATCCTATTAGGATTCCTTTTTTCGTTTTGCAACATAGAACCCAAAACTATCAATCGTGTAGCATTCAAAGTTAAGAGAAAGAAAAGTTAAACAAACCAAAGACTTTTTTCTGGAAAATTATATATGTATGCAGTAACTGTAGAGGAAAAGCTGATCACTCTTCGCGTTCTATACCACCGACTCAAACTCAGTTTACCATGTATTTCGCCCCCGTAAAAGGGCAAAATGTCTGATAAATATGAATATTTAGTGCCACAGTCGACTTTCAATTTAAATTGACCAATTAGTGAAACGGCCCGAATCCACTCTCATATAACCGATAACAGATGTTTGAATCACGTACTTATTACCGGTTCTTTATCAGATTTAACACTTCGCTCCTCTCCTTATAATTTATTGATATAAATTATCCGATGTCAGTAATAAATTAAACTTCTGACTCCATCTGTCCTATATTGTTCCTAGTGATTTAATTTTGTTTATTTGAAAGGAGTTGAAATTATACTATGATAGATTTTTTAATAAAATGGGCCAGAATGCCATTGATATACAGATATTTGAGATTAACGAGTAAAATAAAATAAAAACTATGAGGTGGATGGAGGAACATGCACTAAGTAGGAGCTACGCATTGTCAGCGATTAACTTTTATTTGCATGGCTTATTTGTAATACACGGTTAACGGTTAAACTTTATCTATAAATGCAGGAATTTCTCATTGATTGTTTCTGAGAATCAGATTGAAAACCAGATTCAAGTTTTTACTCAATAACATCGTTCGAATAAAACACCATCATTCGTATAATCTAATTAAAATATAGAGGTATATATGGATAGACTCGACAGTTGAATCTGCTAGTTTTGTTTTTAGCATTTCAAAGATGCTCAGAAGTTGTATGTTCTACCCAACTGTGGTAGTTGCAGGTGTTAGTCAAATAATAAAAACAACCTCTATACTTCTTCACTGAAAAAAGTAACATTTTAAAATTTTTCTAAAATTATACTGTAATTTTACGTCGAAGATTGATTTCAGTATCGTTTTTTAACGGTACAATCTAAGTAGTATTAAGTATATTTAATATATATTTTTATGTTTATTATATTTATATAGATAAATAATGAAACAATACATAAATAAGACTGGAAAAATATTTAGTTATCGATAATAAAGAATGATAGAAAACATGTAAAATGTAAACTTACAAATACCCTTGAGCCATTAGGTGAGTGTTTCGATTATGTTCTTTGGTGTCTTAACATTTTGTTATTTTATTTTATCAGAGAAGTTATGTATTTCTGGAATAGTTGTTTTATTATATATTTTTTATACGTTTGTTAGGTGAGTGTTTCCATTATGTTCTTTGGTCTCTTAACATTTTGTTACTTTATTTTATCAGAGGACAAGTTATGTATTTCTGGAATAGTTCTTTATTTTTTGTACGTTTGTTAGGTGAGTGTTTCCATTATGTTCTTTGGTGTCTTAACATTTTGTTACTTTATTTTATCAGAGGACAAGTTATGTATTCCTGGAATAGTTCTTTTATTATTTATTTTTTGTACGTTTGTTCAAATAAGAAGTTTTACAGCTTTGTATGTGTTACTTTTATAGCACGAAACTTTGTGGTTGCCTTTATAACATAGAACGACTATTAAAAATAGGCAACATAATGTGTATGTTTTGGAACCGACAAATATATAAACTTGTTGATGCTTATCAACTAAATGTCACTTTAACCTATCAGTTAATTAATGACTACGATATTTTAAAAAATTATTTTCGCTTGGATATTGGTATAAGCCAGTATTATGCAACGTGTGTTGAAACTGTAGTTAATTCGACCATGACATATACGGATTTTACGTCATTAAATCAATTATTCTTTGTCAGAAGACATTCCCACGCACTGTTTCAAAAATTGCGATGAACTTTTTGCGACTAAATAAAAAGATAATAAAGCACTATTTTGGCTTAAAATTTATCTTAGTTTATATTTTCTACCTCCAACTAAATATTTTCTCATGAGAAACAGCGTAAATCTTACTTTAGCCTTGTTTGCTTCATTTTCTCAAGAAGAAAACAAAATCTCCCGTTTTGTGTAGACGTTGACGAGATAAAGTGGGTGATTTGTTTGTCATTATACAACCTTAAAGTATTAAGATGCCAACACGACAGGCACTATAAATCTCGTTTCGAACAAATTAGTAAGTTTAAACGTCGTCTTTCTTCGTTGCGGAAGCCCGGGGTAGAAGGTAGAAGCTTTAAAATTTAAACAGGTATTAAAAAGTATGCACAATTCACCTTAAAAGCGCTTAAAATTTAAATGATAAACACGACGGCAAAGCACCAGGCGAACAGGAACGAAAAGTGCTTTTGTGTTATTTAAGATATATTACAAATTCCTCGTGCGACGGTGCCGCTTAACGATTGTTGTCCCTGTCCCGCCGAGCGTGTCTAATTGACGGAAGAAGAGTGTTGTTAATGTCGGTTCCGAAATTAGATTTTGGTAGGAAATTAACTGCTGACTTTGTATACTAGAGTTGGTAACGTGAACCGCACGCGTGCTGCTGTCATGATCTCCTGTTACTTGTACGTGACGGAGTCTTATTTTAGGATTTTGGGGTGAGATTTTATTGTCTAAGGTGGATTTAGTTAGTAATTAAATACGGTTAGTATCAAGTATAAACTATATCCTTTCAGATCAATTAGTGTTTTTGTTTACATTAAACCAGCAAAAAGTAATTAAGTCTTTGCGTGATTGCATCTTACTATGACGTAAAAAGTGACACAATGACCAATGAGTGTTACGTAATTTCTGTTTTATAATAAAAAAAATATTATTGAAATATATATATATATATATATATATATATATATATATATATATATATAGATTTACGGTCAAACTATTAAATAATACTGTACTGAGATTTGAGTCACGTATGATATTAACAAAATAAAGCAGGCAATAAGTTGGGTCACTTAAAAGCCAGATTATAGTAAAATAACTTGATTCTGTGTAGAACACCATCAATTCTTACTAAAAGAAAAGTTAGTGCGAATTCAAGAAATCGTAAAAGGCTTTAGATTTACTCTAGAAGTTCAAATAAAACAGAAGGAAATACTAAAGGCGTATTAATTCTGTACGTCTATTTGCGATCTCCTTCTACTTACGTTTTGAGAAACTACCTATTTTTTTGGGTTATTGTTGATTTATAATTAACGAATATAATTGTTCTTGATAAAATTATTATTAGTTAAAATATTGTCTGGTACAAAATTAATCTAGTACAATTTTTGGTACACTCCCTTTTTTTCTAGATCTGAATTTAGACCTCGACTATAAAAACCGCGGATAAAAAAATATATTGAAACTTTCTCGATATGGTGCTGGAGACGTATGATGTTAGTATCTTGAATTGCCCATCGAATTAAAGAGTCCATCACCAAATTAACTGGCATCCGCATAGACTGTGCTCTATATTTACCCATTGGTTTTACTGATATTTCGATAATATAATCGAAAAAACCCTGCCAACCTAACATCTTACTGAGAAGGGCTAAGGGAACAAGACATCGAGGCCAAAGGCCGGCTCGTTAGATCGACCAGTTTAGAAGCACCCTACAAATAGCCATCCATGAAACCATAAGATTAGTGCAAGATTGCAAGTACTGTCGCCTAGTAATTTACACCAAGACGGCACCTATCATTGTGGGTCACAATCATGGGTGTGCAGTTAAAGAGAAAGAAGAATTGAAATAGGATTTAATCAAAATGAAATTACAAGATTATTTATTAATGCCAGAAATTTCCTGTTTGTGCCTTAAGTTTACTTGCTGGACGTCTCATTAGGACATAATAAGTTGAAAGTCAACTCAATCATTCGTAATCCATGCATAAATAAATAAATCTGTTGATTAAATGTGTTCAAAGAGGACGGATTCGATACAAGTACATTAGACGCTATTGTCTACTTTGGCTAATTTTTTTGGATTTGCTAAATTTCCATTCTTTGTTACACCAAAAATGTTTGGTAAAGATTCTTCACACATACTTAATAATTTTCTATAATCTGTTTATCATCTACAGAAATAATTTTCATACAAATTTTGTATCTATTATAGAACTAGTTCTTTTATCGTCCCACAAAAAAGTGGTGTTCACCTTTGTGTTTGAAAAATAGGTCCTGGTAAGAATAGTTTTGTCTAGCAAGTGCTTCTTCTGTCAATATTAAAAAACCTGCAATATTCAAATACTGCTGTCAATATTCAAATAACTTTTTCTGCTTTAATGGGATGAGCTTTCTCCAAACTACTTGCTTTTTGCTGCTTCCAATTTTTTATGCCAAGAATATGCAAATCTTGTTGAAGTTTGCCTCGGTTTGTCATTTGGTCTGAAGCATATCGGAGCGGCCAGAAATATTTGTTTTATTGTCCAGCCCAATTTATTCGTTGTATTTTAATATATTTGACTAAATCAAAATTGTTATATTGTCTATATAGTTCAAGGTTTGATTTTCTGCTCCATGCTTTATTTATCTGGATACCACCAAAGATGCTTCTCAAGTATTTTTCTTTCGTAAACTGTAAGGTGTTCAAATATATTCGAGATAAATAAACCAGTCAAGTTCGTATCGGGACATGAACGAATTATTTCTTCGCGGTTGTTTACATTTCTTAAACTTTTTGATGGAAGTTAACAGAAATAATTTTGTCTGAAAACTGTAATCAACAGCTAGTTTACAGAATTGTAAGATGTTTTAAACTGTAGTTGAAGAATTAGAAGTTCACCATTATACGTCATTGTAGCTTAATATTTTGGAAACGCAAGTTTAATTCAGGGGGAAGTATACATGTAATAACAAAATTGCTTTGAAAATTGTACATGCATAGGGAAGGATATTGACGAAGTTTCTTTGAAGATTTTATGTACGGTGAAGTATATTAACAAAATCTCTTTGCAGATTTTGTATGCACGGGGCAGTATATTAAAAGAGTTTTTTTGAAGATTTTATTTGTACGGGAAGGATATCAACAATATTTCTTTGAAGGTTTTATATGCACGTGGAAGTATATTAACAAACTTTTTTTTTTAAATATATTCACGGCGAAGTATATTAACGAAAGGTCTTTGAAAATTTTACTAATATTCGTGTAATAGTTTAGGCATCGAGTAACATTACGTAATAGGACAAAAAGACGTGACGTCTGGTGAGAGTGGTGTAGGAGGTGAGGTATTGATGTCCTTGCCATTTTAAAAAATGCCGATGACATTAAATCTGTCAAACGGTGATATTTAGAAGAAAAAATATGTTTCATAGAGAATTAAATTTTCTTTATCGGAAATAAATATTTTTGAAATTACATTGCCTTAAGAGTTGAATTATTACGTATACTTTTGCTTTAATTCTTCGGTATATATAAAGATCACATGATCATAAAATACCTTAAGATCTGAGATGGAGAGTTTACTCCTCGAGAGAAGAGACAACTGAGACTGCGTTACGTCTGTAATGCTTCGCATTATGTAATGTCGATCCAGAAAATGAAGAACTAAAGGAATACACAAACCTGAAATGGCCTGTCCTTCAGTAATGGCCTGTCTTTCAGTAGTTCCAATATCCCTCATAACAGTTGACTGTATTGTGAACCTTCATGATCCAAGGCAAATATATCATAGACAAATTTATGTACCTAGCTGGGGTTTTATCTAACCAATAATAGAAGCTACATAAAAAAAATCAAACACAGAATCACACGGTTTCTAAGCTCGATGCTCTTTGGATGAATTGTAATTTAATTGAGACAGTTGCTCGATTTGCCCAAATCCTTATAATCCGATTTCTTGTGTTTGGAACACTGTCTAGAATTTGTCATCAGTAAAAATATATTATGTTAATTTGGCTGCCCTAAAAGACAAGGCAAAACAATTAAAATTTTTTTTTTATTTTCGACTTTTTACATGGATAATTTTTTTAGAAATCTTTTTATTAGATTCGTGAAATTGTAGTCTCGCCGATGTTATTTTTAAACATTTCGTAAATGTATATTTTTTTTATTTGTTTAAACTACAAATTATCGAGGCACAGATATCAGGTAGCTCGCTGGTGGCTTTGAGCAATTTTAATCCCACGTCTACTGTCTTGTATTTCTGGAATTGTAATTGATTTTTAGCTGATTTACCTGCTGTCAGATTTTATCAAGCCTGACGTTTCATTGGTAATGAAAAAGTACCTCAGCCATATGATGATGCAGTACATTCTTCTTCACTGGTTTACAGAGTAAGAGTACACATATTTTTAAAAATCCTTTCACTTTTCATCCACACGTACTGAAACATAGTTGGGATCAAATTTACGAAGTTACGTATTCAAAATTCATTTTTATTTTTGAGTTAAGTGTTTGTTTTTACCTAATAAACAATTGCACACATTGAATTCTAAAACCGAAATTCAAACTTTCAAACATAATTACTTGATTTCTGCCTGAGTACTACTGCTTGTAGTTTAGCCCGAGTAAATAAACTTCGTTGTCGCTTAAATATATAATAAACATCGATGTAGATGCCTTCGTGTTTAAATATTATATTTCACAATAAGTCGTCAGGGAACTGCGCAGACAACTATTTGGATTAAGAGTCAATTAGTTTGGAAACAAATTAATAGGCATGATCCTCGAGTGATTCGCGAGCCGGATCGAGTACGAATCCGCTCCCGGAGCAGGATGTAATTTAAGTTAGCAGGAAACTCATTAATATTACTATCGTCAAGACGTTGGTATTCTCTTTGATGCGGGCGCCTAGTTTTCTTGTTGGTAGATTCCCTCTTTGGTCGTTTATACTCACTTGGCTGTTCGAAATGAAGTTCTGTTAAAAGTTAGCTAGCATTGATGCTGAGGATCATCGCTCAGGCTGTCAGTAATCGGTGATGAGTATTCCTATTAAAGCCTAGATAGATAGATGTTAAAAACCTGGTGGAGGGCGTATCGAACCATATGTTAAAATATTATTTCGTAGTTAATTCCGTGTATGTTTATTTTTATTTTGAGTTACTACAAAACTTTTCCATTTTACTAAATCGTAGCAGTGAGAATTATTTAACATTGTTATAAATACTACTATTTTGAATCCTTTTCATAAATTCAAATAAAGATACCCAAAATTCAAATAAAGATACCCAACACAATGGGTAGGCAAGTAAAAAAGAATTCATCCCCATTTTACATGTAGAATTAATTCAGGGTACCCCTGTAAAAGTTTTCCTAAAATTTTTTCTAAAGTTTTTCTAGAATTATGAATTAAAATTATGACCACAGAAAAGTTTAGTTTTATTGCACTAATATCTGCGAGTAAAACGGCTTAGTAACATAGAGTCGGACATGGCGGAGATTTTGGGGTTCCTAGGTTGGTGACAGAACCTTAAACAGATTGAGTTGCCTTCCTAAATATATTTTATTTTGCTATTACTGCAATTATTTTTATTTCTGGAAAAATGTGCAAAAAAATATATTTCGAGTAAAATTACAATTTTGTTGTTCGTATAGTAGACAATTTATAGTTTCGCGCAGGATATTTTTGAAGTTCGCGCAGGATATTTAGGCAGGTTATGAAAAAGTGATGTTAAATTTTAAAAATTTAGGATGAATTTGGCAACGATGCAACAGAAAACGACACCATGACGTTGCTTTTAATGAATTTGCTTGTCCGAAGTATTAGGCGCATATTAATATGAAAGAGTTTCTTTGATGATAGTATTGTCAAGCGATTATTGGATAGTCAAAATTATACTGTGACCGCATTTGGTCGAATTATCACAGCTACCAGGCTATCATGAGTTAACACGAGAAAAAATGTGTATTTATTTTATATTTGATAGTCAAAAATTGTACCGTAACCGCATTTGTTCAAATTATCTTAGCTACCAGGCGATAATGAGTTGGCATGAGAAAAAATGCGTATTTCTCTTACATTTGATAGTCAGAAATTATACTGTGACCGCATTTGTTCGAATTATCGCAGTGACCAGACGATCATGAGTTGGCACGAGACAAAAATGCGTATTTCTTTTATATTTGATAGTCAAAAGTTATACCTTGGCCGCATTTGTTCGAATTATCGCAGCTACCAGGCGATCATGAGTTGGCACGAGACAAAAATGCGTATTTCTTTTATATTTGATAGTCAAAAGTTATACCTTGGCCGCATTTGTTCGAATTATCGCAGCTACCAGACGATCATGAGTTGGCACGAGACAAAAATGCGTATTTCTTTTATATTTGATAGTCAAAAGTTATACCTTGGCCGCATTTGTTCGAATTATCGCAGCTACCAGACGATCATGAGTTGGCACGAGACAAAAATGCGTATTTCTTTTATATTTGATAGTCAAAAGTTATACCTTGGCCGCATTTGTTCGAATTATCGCAGCTACCAGGCGATCATGAGTTGATTAAGTGAAGAAGTGCGTATTTGTTTCATAAGTTGAATGTAGATACGTCATAGTTTACTTTTCTGCTGGCTTTCTATGCGAGGCAATCATCTGCCAGACCGTTTCAAATACAATACGGTATTTATTTACATTATAAATTATAAATTTTTAAATACTTTTCAACACTTTAACTTATTTTTGGAACGAAGTTCCTTACGGCAGGCTTGGAGGAGATAGGGATTTTGCTGCGCGACCGAACTGAAAAAAATGTGATAGTAAAACCGTAAGAAAAAGTCCGTGGAAAAGTCCGTGGAATAAAATCGTTAAATGAGACGTGCGCAGGCGCGACAGTCGTATACACAAGCGTTTAAATAACAATCCAAAAGAATCGACAACGAGATACGGTACTACTATTGATGCTGTTTTTTCGAGGTATTTGCATAAAATAGAATCACAAGCATATGTATCATATTTTAGTTACCACAAGCCAATATTTTCAGCAATAGAATTTAATGACGAGACTGATTAATAAGAATTACTTATAATAATAAACTTTTTTTGTAATTATTTCTATTTCTATGTAATTTTATGTTGTCAAACAAAAATAAAGAGACATATTTTGTTATTTTAGTTGATAATTTGAATTACGATTTTTTTTTATTTTATGTAATTTATTATTTCCTAAAATACTTAATTTCCTAAATACTTTCCTGTACTTAAATAAAAACTAATCAGCAAAATTTAAGAGAAAAATCAAGAAAACCTACATAAAATTGAGCACGATTTTTTTTTTGCAAATTGTGTCGATTCTACATTAGCCGAAGGAACTTCGTTCCTACCTGGTGTCCCACGACACCACATCTTTTTTCATTATTAATTAAACTTTACTTAGGTGACAATTCAACCCTCGCGTTTATCACGGCGACATGTCATTGAAGTCTACCATTTTATTTTTCCTCTGACTTTCCATTGTTCTTGTATTATGCCGAAGAAGTATAATTTCTAACGCGTGTACATAAGTAAACATGATTTTTTAGTTTTTTGTATTGAGATAAAATTTATTTTCAAAAGTGAAAAGGTGTGATTAAGTTTGTATGGAAAAAAATATTTTTATGGTAATTTTTACTTAAAACTGGGTGTTCATGCTCTTTAACAAAAATAATGTTACCAGTGTTACAGGATTTTCCGCGATACAACCTCTGAGGGGGTGAAAAGGGATAATAAAGTTTATATTGGAAAAAATAATTTGACGGTTATTTTTACTTAAAACTGGGTGTTCATGCTCTTTAACAAAAATAATGTTACTCGTGTTACAGGATATTCCGAGATGTTCCTCTAAGGAGGTGGAAAGTAGTGGTTAAGTTTGTTTGGGAATAAATATTTTTATGGTAATTTTTACTTGAAACTTGCTTCTATTTCTCTTCAATACAAATAATGTAACATATCCTTTAAATTTTTCCGAAATTCAACCCCTAGGGGGAAAGAATAAGGGTGGCGAAATTTGTATGGGGAAAAAGAAAAAAGTGTGTGTATATGTATATATATATATATATATATATATATATATATATATAATTAATTTAGTCGCAATAATTATACACAGTACACCGCTAAATGTAAGTTGGATGTTTCTATTCAAACAGCTCCTAATGATAACCAAATATAAATAATAAGATAGTGATCCATAATCGTTCGCTCCGCGATATTTGACATTTTGCCTTTGTAACTGTCAAAAATGCAGCAAGCGATTGCGAACAGCCTGCATGAGCTGGCGACGTTGTGAAAGCGGCTCGATCGTCATACTAAGGCGCTGTTTATAAATATAAAACCAGTATTTCGAGTTCCAGGCTCTGATGGAATAATTTGCAATCAATTATGTAAGATCCTTTGGAATTGTTCGATGGAATGTCTGTTTACAAGTTTAATGGTACGTTGCAGAAAGATTGATTGTTTTTCATATACAACATACACCATACATATACAACATACACCAAAAGTACTGAAACCAGGTTGAATTTCAATATTTAATTTTGAAGTTCAACCTGGTTTCATTGTTTTTGGTGTATGTTGTATTATTTCCGTTTTTGATGTGAAATTTCCTTTGAATTGGTATGAAATGCTGTAGTGTGATTCCATACCATTACACTGACATATGATGCTATCATAATGCTATCTATCCCTCAATTTCTGCAAGTATTTCCTTAACGTTATGTGTGATACTCGTAAAATGAAATACACAGTAGATGGCGGTGCCAATTCCGTCGGTCATTATTTTTATAACTTAAAGAATGTCGTTTTGGTATAATATCCTCAATTTCAATTAAAGTTTGCAAGTTTATTATAACTTTTTACTTAGTTATAAGAAAATGTGAGTATATTTACCTCACATAATATTGATAATCAATTTTATGTTAAATGAGGTTTAGAATTTTTATTAATTAGTTTATATATATATATATATATATATATATATATATATATATATGTATATATATATATATATATATATATATATATATATATATTCATTCATGATGAAGTTTCACTTCTTACTCAAGGGTTTTTAAAAACCTAGGCATGCAGCCTAAGTTTTTTTTATTAACTTCTGTCGTAAAGTGTTATAATTTATTTTTATATTTCGTCTTTAATTAAAGTTGGAAGGGCATTGTTTTTAAATGATATTACCATGTACCTTTGTTTTTAAATGAGGATACTATGTACAATTGATTATGGAGAAGTGTGCTATCCTAATCTTAATGAACCCTAATCTTAATGAACATCCGGTACACCTTCGGCCTCAGAAAATATGATCACATTTACGAATATGGGTTTCTTCTCAAATGGCTGAAGATCCGTGATCGACGCCAACTTCACTTACTTATACTTTTTTTTAATATATTAAAAAATCCTTACAGCCCAAATTATCTTACTAGCAAATTTAAATATTCTGCTCAAGTCTGTCTTGCAAAAGTCTGCTCAAAGCCTTGGGCAACGATCTGAAAGTTCATTCACCCTTCTTATTTCTAAACATACCTCCACCACTTACGAAAAATCTTTCACTGTCCAAGCAGCAAAAACTTGGAATTGCCAGGATTCTGACATCAGGAAAATCACGTCCCTAAACATTTTCAAAGATCGAGTAAAACAGTCCTGCCTCTACTGAAACCTTTTCCTTTGTGCCCTTGTCCTTTCCTGTCTTTCCCATCCCAAATCATGTCAATAGTTTGTAATACTTATACTTTGTATTTTTTAAAAAAATGTTTGTCTATTGTACTATAAAGAATTTTCGTTGTAAAATCTCTTACAGTCTACCGACTAAATTTCAACACCAATTGTTATAGTTGACTGGAAGAGATTGCTCATGTAGCAATGAATCCGCCATATGTACTACGAATAAAAGATGACAAATTAATAAAATAAATAAATACCTTTAATTGATATTGAGACCGGTAAAGAATAAACAAATCGAAAATTCGTAAAACAATGGAAGAGTAAAAAGAGTTTGTTTCTTTTTTAAAGGTCGTTCAGTTACGTCATTGAAACTGGCAACTGCAGACTGATATTAGTGTCTGAAAACTGCTCACAGCTATTTTCGCCCTTTAATAGTGATAAAAGAACCGCACAATAGCGCTTTCCATTGATGCTCATCTAGTAAGAGTCTAGAGCTGTTTTTTTTCTATTTTAAGCCGGATCTTAACAACGCATTTCGCCACACCATTGAACCTTTTAAAAACAGTAATCGGATGCTCCCTTCAGATTTATATAAGCCTTTAAGAACGCATATACATTGGTACGTACGTACATAAAATGCACGGGCTTCAATGAAATTCGTTCTTGTCCACTAACGTTAACGTTGAGAACACCTTTTTACTTAACCAGTTAATGAATCAAACAAATCGTGTGTTACATATTTTGTGGAATTTATTCTTTACACGAAACTGATAAAACACACCATACTCACCTGTTGATGAGCATCATGTCATTTCGCCCAAGCCTTATTACGAAAGAGCTATTTATTAAGTTAAACGGTAAAAAATGCTTTAACTGACCTCCAAGCAAGTTGGAGCAGTTTGCTATAACAGTACATAGCATATATATATAATTCACATACGGCATTATGTTATCTTGCATGAGCCCCGCTTGTGTGATATATTGTCAGGAGTGTGACCAGTTTCATCAGATATAATCTTGAAGCCCGGATTTTCCTACATCAGACGTCAACAGTCGAGAACATTATTTCTAGTAAATTTGTTTTCTCAATATCTATATTTAAAAAAACCTGTAATGATATCATCATGGAAACGTCTGCTTTTATTTTCAGGTAAAAAATCATGACTAGACGTTCATCTAATTTTTGGTACGTTAATAAGGTATTCAGTAGTATGCATAATATTCAATTATCAAAAGAAATATTTGTGGTGCAATATACGATTTTCCTTCAAATTGAAATGATTCTGTCGAGACCCTCACCGTCAGTACTGAAGTATGTTGCGTGGAGTTTTGTTCACAATAAACGTATAAATATTATACAATTAATTAAATATAAATTTTTAAAATAGGTCCTTCGTGTTTATGTTTGAAATTCGCCTGAAATCGTATTTCCTGCCTTTGCTTAAAGATCGCTACAGTGCCGCATTTTTCACATGGTCTGTTGTCTATTGTTACTAAAATATAAATTGTATTTAAATATTATATATATATATATATATATATATATATATATATATATATATATATATATATATATTTATGCATGAACATTTAATATTATATCGCAGCACAAATATTTCCCATCTCCTGCATTAAGGATGTGGTTAGCAATAAGACATTGCTCTTGTGGTAAGTAACGCGATAACTTCGTACGTAGTTTTTCTAATCTCAGCAATCAGGCAACATATTTCTCTTTTCATAAATATTTAAATTATTATAAAAGAAAAATAATTTGGACATTTATAAAAAAAACCGTTTTGTTGAATAATTTAATATTGCTCGGAATTATTTAGTCGTTAAAAATATATTACCCATTTACTTATTAAAATAAGTACCTAGTAAATTTCTTACAGTAGAATAACCGAAAAATACGAGTACGTTTGTCTCAAATTAAAAAGTGTTTAGTGCTTTGAATTATTTTTTTATATTTCTGAATAGTTGCGTATTTACGCAGTTCGGATGTATGTAACATATAATATTTGCATCAGATTATACTTAAACGGGGTAATAATTTTAATCTTAATAGAGTTTGTTTTCGTTTCCTTATATTACATGCAGCATAATGCTGCTGTGATCTAGAATAATTTAGCGTATCGGAATTTTATGAGGTCTCTTATTATTGATATGGAAAATACAAAAAAATGTTTTAATCTTTATAATTATTTTAATTTTCTTGCGCTTTAATGAAACGTATGTATACTTACTTATGTACATATGTATAGATCGTCTTATGTATACAAGTCTAATTCTAGCCTTTAAGTTTTAAGGCAACGATTGATCCTCTATGAAATAAAAATTGTGCGCGTTTTATGCTCCTGCCTCTTCACTCCATTCTCCACTCCATTCTTCATTCTATGTCTCCATGCCAATCATGAACTTAAAATGTCTTAAATGGAGTCACAGAGATAAATTATTTTGCATTTCATATTAAATTATTTCGAGCTGTCACATGATACATCCGCGTCTGAAATAGAGTTTCGGGTATTTCTCTGATAGATGAAATATTGGGGTTTCACAGTTTTGAAAGATGCCGATAGTGCCTGTCGCGACGAAAAGTCTTTAACTTAAACCTTGAATCCGTTTACATGTTATTCAAACCCTTAAATATACACACTTGTTTGAAAGTAGGTCTTCGTGCACATCCACTCTGCAGTTGATATTTCAGCAATTAATGTTGGTTGTTTACTCTGACAAAGTTTTTACTCGACGTCGATGCAAACTTGACGATATTACTCAGCTCTGGTATTCGAAAATAGTGAAGAAAGGTAAGTCTTTTCGTAGAAAGGTAAGTCTTTTTGTAGAAAGGTAAGTCTTTTCATGTACTGAAGAGAATTGTTGTATTCAACTTTAACCATTAATTGTTGTATTCAAATTAACTTAACTACCTTTAAATTGCAATTTAAGTTTATGCGATATATTTTATTATTAAAAGGAAGTTCAGTACATGATTATATCTATAGATGGGCGGACATTTATAATATGTTTTTAAATCAGGTTCAGACTTTACTTGCTAACGATTTTTGAAGTATGTATGCTGCTCGTACCTACGCACGACAATGTTTCGCAGACAGCAATGTTGGGCGGATTTCTTTCCATTCCTCGGTTATTAGATTTATTCAATGTAGGAAGGCGATTTTATTTTATTTACAGACGAATATATTATTTATCAGCACTAGAAACG
Organism: Druceiella hillmani; assembly: GCA_039881145.1. Lineage (NCBI taxonomy): Eukaryota > Metazoa > Arthropoda > Insecta > Lepidoptera > Hepialidae > Druceiella > Druceiella hillmani. The sequence continues at coordinate 8,794,677 of JAYKKI010000062.1, forward strand.
CTTTTATGTCGCCACGCTTTGTGAAACAGAATTGTCTTGGAATGTTATACAGAAATTCGATTTATTATAGTGAAATTAAGAGTATTTAAATCAACGGTTAGTCGTTGCACCACGTTTTGTTTTGTTTTATTTTTAGTTAAATATTCTATTGTCTTATATTTCCTTTTAAAGTAAAATTTTTTGATCGCTTTTTCAACTTCACATTTACAAACAATTTTCGCAATGTAATAATGAAATTATTTCGCTGTTTTTTCAACTTCACAGTATACACGCAACTTTTGCAATTTCATAGTAAAACCTTTTTAAATTAAAATTTTTTGATCGCATTTCCAACTTCACAGTCACACATAATTTTTGCAACTTAATGGTGAAATTATTTGATCCCTTTTTCAACTTCACAGTACACACGCAACTTTTCCAACGTCATTGATAGTTTTATCAACTTCACAATACAACACAACTTTCTGAAATTCGTAGTAATTATTCGACCTTTTTTAGCAACTTCACGGTATACAGATTGATGACAAGGTCACGTGTGATCAGGACCACGGAATAGTCGTAGGATGTCCTCTCGGTTTCTTCAAGATTACTGTCGTAGGTAGATAATAGAATATTGAAACATTTTCTGTATTTGCAATTCATATATTGCACGTAATTTCGACCCACTCTTACACAAGTTTCACTTTAACTTTTTATTTTTATTATCTTAATATTTTACAATCTCTCGCATCGTAAAATAAGAAACAATTTCGTAATTTACAATAAATTTCTTTCTGCCTTTCTTTACCGCAAAAAATTTCTCCATCAGCAATAAATTCGCCATATTTACACATCGAAAGTGTGTATCGATGAATTCTGGTTTTATTTATTTATTTATCAACTTTTATGCATAGTACATATGACGGATTTATTCCTACATGAGCAATCTTTTCCAGTTAACCATAACAATTCGTATTGAAATTTAGTTGGTAGACTGTAAGAGATTTTACAATTGAAATTATATATGGTACATTAGACAAAAAAAATCCAAAAATATAAAATATAATACAAACTATTGACATGATTTGGGCTAGGAAAGACAGGAAAGGACAAGGGCACAAAGGAAAAGGACAACCTTTGGCTATGCTTCTAAAAACTCTGTTTTTTCATGATTAGGAAAGAGGGGACATAATTTTTTTGTATGTCTATTGGTACACCTCTAAAAATATAATATTTTAAATATTGAGTATATCATTTAAATATAATTAACATGATGATATAACCCTGATAATATAATATAGCGTGTATACTCTAGGGTATACGAATGCAATAAGAATGAAAGCCCTCTGTATTACATACAGTTCCTATAAGGGAGAAAGATATAGACAGAAGGAGAGAGCGCGTTATTTCGGATAAGCAGCAGAGAAAGAACACGTATACGAATGCAATAAGAACGAAAGCCCTCTGTATTACATACAGTTCCTATAAGGGAGAAAGGTTTAGAGTGAAGGAGAGAGCGCGTTATTTCGGTTAAGAAGCAGAGAAAGAACACGTATACGAATGCAATAAGAACGAAAGCCCTCTGTATTACATACAGTTCCTATAAGGGAGAAAGATATAGAGAGAAGGAGAGAGCGCGTTATTTAGGATAAGCAGCAGAGAAAGAACACGGATACGAATGCAATAAGAACGAAAGCCCTCTGTATTACATACAGTTCCTATAAGGGAGAAAGATATAGAGAGAAGGAGAGAGCGCGTTATTTCGGATAAGCAGCAGAGAAAGAACACGGATAGGGCGGTGTTGACACCGACATGCACCTTCCGTTTCAACACGTCAGCATCTTAAAAAATATAAGTATACGTGACTGCATCGATGCTCCTTCACTAGAGTGACGTCAGTTCCGTCTCGTCTCGGTCGGTTTTTCTCACAGGCTAGAACAATAATCACAGAGCCAACGATACTTAACAACACTCATTTAATTTTTCACGTTTATAGTTTCGTCATGAAACAAGGAACACTAATAATTTTGTCACATCCGTCTGTCCGTATATAGCTAACGTCTGGCGTAAGAAAATAGATGTAACTTTCATTTCTGTAAATTACATGATCATCGTTTCGACCTGTAACGACATCATCATGCAAACAGCTTTCATTGCATGACGATGTCATTACAGGTTTTATTTAAATATAAATGTGTGTGCGTGTGCATGTGTGTATGTGTATGTGTGTATTAATAATTAATAAAACCTGTAATGATGTCATCATGCAACGAAAGCTTTTTGCATGACGATGTCGTTACAGGTCGAAACGGTGATGATGTCATTTACAGGAATGAAAGTTGCGTCTATTTTCATATTCCAAACGTTCCTCTAATTTTTAGTGTATTAACAAATTGTTCAATAAATATATTTTATTAAATTATCAATAAAACTATATCTGATAGAGTTTACTACCTACCATAAAATTAAATTGGCCCTATCGAAACGGAATTGTACTGCAATAAATGAAGGGCAGGAAAAACACAATTATAAATCTAACCCAATCCAAGATAGCTACACATTACTTACAAGAACTAAATAAGCTTTCAAAGCGCAAACCATCAATAAGCTTTCAAAGCATAAGCACACCACGAGCTTTCTGGGCATTCGATTACACATCGCGCGAAAGCCTCCCACAATTCAATCATATTAGTTTATTTATCGTAGCACTTCGCAAAATGCTCGCTGTATATTTTCTGAAAGCTCTCTACTTCAAACTTGAAAATCGAATGGATCGACGCGAGAGTGAACTTGGGCATTTTCCATTGGAAATAAAGTGAAACTCATAAACGTAACAAGTTAACGTTTTGAAAATATTCCGTTTTGACGAGCTGTATGATATTTAGCTTATAAATTAAGCAAATTCTAAAAATGTCAACTTTTGTTAAAATATATTCACATTTCTAGACGTTATCGACACAAATTAATAGATAATTAAAATTTGATGCTAATATCTCAATTTTTTAAGATTTTTTTTTAAATCCATGGTTGAAAAATTAAAATTAAACGACTTGCAGGCCCATTTTAAATTTAATGTGTATATATATATACATATATATATATGTGTGTGAATGTTGCGTTTAAGCGCGCGCGCGTGTCTGTGTGTGTGTTTGTGTGTGTTGCGAGTGTTGCGTGTGTGCGGCCGCGTGCGTGTGCGAGTGCCTGTGCGTGTGTGTGTGTTGATATACAAACAATGTCATTAATTTATGACAACAAGTTTCTTATAAATTATATATCTTGGCTATTGACATCTGAAGTGTGAAACTCCAGGCTTAAAGACCCTAACAGAAACTGGTAATATTCCCGACTATACACCACTTAAGATAGTCTTGCGTGGGTTAACGCAATACTGTGTGCGTGCGTGAGTTTAATATGGCGCGCTGAATGTACTGCGTGCGTGCGTGAGTTTAATATTGCTAATTTCCCCGACTTGCTTGTAGATCAGTCCATAATTTGTTTACTGTTTAACTTAATATATAGATCATGCGCAACAATGCATCCGCGAAATGATATGATACTCTACCAGCAGATGTGTTTTAAATAAATCCCATAAAATATGATACAAAAGCATTTTTTCTTCTTCACGAACTTGCTAATTACCGCTACTTTGGTAATTCAAATTTTCGACGCTACCAACCGTATTCTTCCATCCACTGTTAACAGTGGAAGGAGGAATACGGTTTGTATTTTAACCAAACTAATGGAAGTTTCGCTTCAGAGTCCAGGAGGCGGTTAATAAAAGTAATACAAAAGGGTATTTTCAAAGAAAATGGTGGTGGAGAGGAAGAACCATATGTGCATATGTATAAGTACGTACGTGTCTGCTTCAAAGGCATATTTATTTCTGAAAGTAATATCCCGTTGACTACGAATTTTTTTATGGTGCTCAGCAGAACGAACAAAATGATATGTTTACGAGAAATCCATTCTGGCCTGAAGTTATTCCTCCGAAAAGTTTGAAACTATATCCTAGAAAACTATAGTAACATTAATTAGATTAGACATATTGCAGGCTATTTTCATTAGTCTATATTAATTTTGGTCGTATTCGGAAAAAGTATTTTGGGAGGTAAAGGAAAAACTAAATTTCTTTTTCTATGCAAGAGAACGTTATTGGGAGGGTCCGCGCATATAGTAGAGAAAAACTACTACAGCGTTAATGCTGTTGCTGTGGTTACGTTTTTTTATTATTACTCGAATATATCTACTACTCTTGTTGCGAAATTGTGAAACTACTTTGATGACATAAAACGAGATCGGTTTATATATATTAATATTAAATTGTGAATTACTGTTTCTCTGCACATTCCCTCATTTTAATGCAATTTTGTTGTGCTGAATTTTTGTCGGGCCTTTTGTTTGGTATCTTTTATCTCACTTGTTTAGGAAAAAAAGGCAGTTTTTACCAACATCTTAAACTACTGGTATTAAAAGTTTCTTATGAAAAACGTGCTTAAAAAGATATGTATCACGATACACTTTCATGAAAAAGTAAAGTAAATGTGGTAGCAATATTTAGTTCCCAAACTTATTTCGTGATTAGGGGAACGATATACTATTATTTCTTTAAGATAAATTTCGAATTTGACAATGTAAGTTGACTTATTCGTGCATTAAAATTTTAAATACCGTAACGTTTGCACCATTGCAAGTTTTAATAATGTGAAGAGTGATGACATTTTAAAGCGAAGCTTATTAATGGACGTTTGGAATGAGGATCTAACTGAGAAGAAGTGAAACGTCACGAACGTACGCGGCAATGAAACGCTCGTCATTCGCTGGGCAGCGCATATTGTTGCCTATATAAGTGAGCAAGACAGAGTAAAAGAGAGACAAAATGAAAAAGGCCGTGCTGCCTCTCTTCTTCTTTCGTTCACTTTTAATGTGTGTGTGTGTGTGTGTGCGTGCGTCCGTGCGTGTGCGCGCGTGTGTGTGTGTGTATAATTGTCCCAACGAGAGAATGTACTTGCTTAGTAATATACACATGGTAAACTACTAGGAAAACGAAAACATTCTTTCACGTGGACAGTCATTTGATATACTTGATTTGTTTATGTATATACGTTTTTTTCTTAAGTGTTTTTTTATTGTGTAATGGATAATTCTAAAATGATTTGTGAAAGTATATAGAATTTGTACTGTATCGATATTATATTATATAATTAATAATTAGAAACTTAATTTTATGTGCGATGCGTAAGAAGATTCGCTTTCGTCGGGTGTCTCTCGACACCTCACGTTTTTGTTTTATTGAATGAAAATTTAATAAAAAAGCGACATAAAGATAAAAAGTCCGATACTCTCAAAATGTTAATTTAAAAATAGTGATTTATTGAAGCAGCGTAACGAAATATAAAATATAACTCGCCATGTTCGGCAGAAGCCTTTTATTATTCTAAGAAATGTAGACTAAACATTTTACATTACAATAAAATTAAAACATTTAAATGGATAAGAACTTAGTTAATAGGTAAAATATGTAGGTAACGAAATATATAATTGATAAAATAAAATAATTGTTAAAAGTAATATACATGTATATAATGAATGAGGCCTCAAAAACATTAGGTTTGTACTAATGAACCGGCTGTCTCAGTTCATCGGTGTTAGCTAGTGTGGTAGACGGACAAACTATTTGCGTGATTGTTGGGAATTAGCGTTGTGTAAAGTCATAAATTAGTATAGCATGACAACGCGTTTAACTAGGACGATGGGTGTCATTGTGAAGTGCTCACGAAGTACTACTAGGACCCAAAGTGAGACAATAAAAATATTCACCGAAATATAAGTAAAAATCGATATTAAATAGAAAATTACAAAAAAAAATTAAAATATATTTTTCTTATTAATCGTAGATATACTCGGAATTATAGAACAAACAAATCAGAGGAAATCTCGCGTGAAAAGAAATACAAGAAACCTAAACAGTTCAGGACTGAGAAAATGTGAGAGATACAAAACTGTCGAAAAGAAAATGAAAAAATGTCTCAAAGCGATTACGTAGCCACTCCATCGGGTGTACAGCGTCCAGCGAAAGTCCCCGTTGTACTACTTTGTGTAACCATTATTTTAAAGAGTAATTGGTAACTATAATATATTGATATAATTGGTAACTAAATTACATATTAATACGAAACACTTATTATGATTTTATCCCAACGTTTTCAGGAAAAATCTGCGGCGCAGACCGGAACTGCGCTTTTCGGTTTTTTTATTTGGTCTTTACACGCCGGAACTCAGTTGCTAACTGAACAGAATATCGAACGCTACGCCTATACCATACAACAGATCTTCGAGGAGTTTCGGGAACATACTTGAAATCTCTGAAACAAAGGGCAAATTTATTAAATGCCAACCAAATATAATTTTTTGCGTCAAAAAAACATTGTATTTGAATTTCGTTCGTTTCGTTTAGAAAGTTATTAATGGTAGACACAAAAATGTTTTTAAAAATGGATTAAAATTAATTATAATTATAAAATGGTAAAAAAAACTTCCAAATATTGAATATATTTGGTGTTAATTTTGTAAATTTTTCTTATTTTATATATTTTGCATTAATTTTTTTCGTGGTAAAGAACTTAAAGAAAGTGGAAATAATACCACATCACATAGTTTCATTTCTTTGTGAAAAAAGCTTCCGTTAATGTCATTAGTTGCATGGCATTGATGTTGCTACAATAAATTGATCGTTCGGAAAGTATAGCGGAAATCGAGTTTATATAAAAAAATTCCTTTGTAGAAAGCTCTAACTTGCTGTATAACATTATCTTCAACGACACATCTCGCTACATTTTGTCTAGTTTGTGCTTTATAATATACTGACAGCATATCGGTCGTTTTAAGAACTGGTAAGCTCGTGTGGGAAATTACGAGAGATATATGTCAAGCGTGTGAAATGTGGTAGACAGCAAGCCGATTAAAATATAGGAATATAGAGACCGGCTCCATAACAACGCAGGTGTTGTCGCTTTTAATAAGCAAGTCAACTCCCGAGCGCCCAGCCCCATAAAACACTCGCGAAAGTCTGATTAATAGCCCATCATGCGCGCTTTGAATAATATATGTTGTACTTCGCGGGCCCCGTTGGCTTAGGGGCCCTTGGGACACCCGGCGGATGCGGGATACTTGGAGCTAGGCCTGTATTACAATATCGGCCTGAACAATATTACTATATTGTTCACTTTATGATGTAATATATTCTCATTGTGTTGGATCATACAGAATTTATGTTTGCTTCTACATTTATCGTGTACATGTACTTCGCTATTTCGTTTTTATCGATATTTTGTTGTATCGATGTTCTGTAAAGTGACTCGATTACGTTTTCATTAACATTATATTTGTCTAAAAATTGTTTATTTTTAATGGACTCCATAATATAGGATAATTCGTGAATAAATTAAAAGGTATGTTTCGACCTTTTTCAATCTGGAAATTAAGGATCATATTTAATTGTACCAAAATTTGTCTTTAAGACACTTTAGTATCGTGTTAATTGTTTTTATTAAACCTTTGTAGAAGCGTTCAAGCATTATTCGTACTAAATGCAAAAATATTATTTTTTGTCGTTAATTTATTTTTAATAATTACTTTTTAACGATCTAGCCAAAAACGAGTACCGCATTAGTTTATATTCTCGTCGTTGTTTAGAAAATTACTATGTAATAAAAATTATTTCTTACTGCCTTTGTCTGTCTGTGTAATCAAAAGATGAAACATAATTAACAAGAAATTTTTTCAAAAGTTTTGGGAAAAGCGGATTTTTCATTCAGTTTCTACAGGTTATATGCTTCAAATATGAATAGAATTTGGTTAGCATTTTCCAAGGAAATAATTTCGATTTAATGGGATAACCTTTATGGAAAATTACTTTATACGTGATCTAAAAGGTACTTGATTTTTGTGATAACTAATAACCAAACTCGCATGTTTTTATAGTAATTTCTTCATTCAAAATGTGCTTGTTTAAATATAAATATCCCTTCTTCATATAATTTATAACTGACATATTGTAAAAATTATGTTGTTTTATTTACTTTACCTCATATATATATATATATATATATATATATATATATATATATATATATATATGTATATGTGTGTGTGTGTGTGTGTGTATATACACACACACAAACAATTACAGGAACCTACTTTATACGTGTTTTGAAAGACATTTATTTTTTTAATAACCAAAACAGCGTATTTTTACAGCAACTTTTTTTTCAAAATCTGCTTGTTGAAATATAAAAATCCTCTATATGTATATTTTTGTAACTGTCATTTTTAAGTACGGCACCTTAATAATTGTGAAGATACACTTCACAGTTATTAAGGTGCCGTACTTAAAAAGGAAAAAAAACCTAATAAAATCACCCACCTGTCCGTCCCTCTGTGTGTCACATCCGTTTTTCTTGGAAATATTTTGACGTAGAAACATGATAGGCACATTAACCTACGCATGTTTCAATAATATTATTTAAAGATATTTGTCTATAGAAATGTCAGAGGCAAATGAAGTATAATAATTTTTTGTTTTAATTTTGTGTACGGCTACTGGCATGAATTTCAAAAAATAATTATAAACATTCTGAAACTATTTAATTTTTTTTCAGAATTTTATATAAAGTAGTCCTAGAGATATTGTTGGAAAGGTCCACGGCATTTTACTCAAAAATCGCTTAACATAAAAAGCTTGAAATTTGACGTAGTGATAAATTAATAGAATTATTTATTAATTTAATATATCATATGGAATACGAAAAGAGCAAGTGACAAAGATTTCAAAACAGAATTTTTTTTCAGAATTTTATATAAAGTAGTCCTAGAGATATTGTTGGAAAGGTCCACGGCGTTTTACTCAAAAATCGCTTAACATAAAAAGCTTGAAATTTGACGTAGTGATAAATTAATAGAATTATTTATTAATTTAATATATCATATGGAATACGAAAAGAGCAAGTGACAAAGATTTCAAAACCGATTTTTTTTTCAGAATTTTATATAAAGTAGTCCTAGAGATTTTGTTGGAAAGGTTCACGGCGTTTCACTCGAAAATCGCTTACCATAAAAAGCTTGAAATTTGACGTAGTGATAAATTAATAGAATTATTTATTAATTTAATATATCATATAGGATACGAAAAGAGCAAGTGACAAAGATTTCAAAACTGAATTTTTTTTTCAGAATTTTATGTACGTTGCTTTTGGGGATATTGTTAAAAATGCCCATAAAAGTCCCTGACAAACCCTGACAGGGTTTAACCCTTAGTTTTTTAAACTGCCGAGTTCAAGATTTTGAAACAAACGGCATCATTTAAAGTTTACGAGAAAAGTATAAAAATCATTTTAAATATTTTACGCCCGTGGAAGATATATTATGCAATATATCTACGTTGTAGTAGGCTTATAAGCGTTTTTTTTTTATTTATGTACAATTGTTTTTACAAATTATTTCATATAAAGCTAGCTTAACCTCTTCGGAAAATATGTATATCTATAAAAAAATTAAATATTTTAAATGTTTAATTCGCCACTAAGCCTGTTTCACGTAAAATTTGATTGAAAAGCTCATTGAAATGTCTTTAACTGAAATTTTTACTTATAAACATTTAACAAAATCTATACGTATAATCAATAAATATAATACACAAAATCTTTACGTATAAACATTTAACAAAATCTATACGTATAATCAATAAATATAATACACAAAATCTTTACGTATAAATATTTAACAAAATCTATACGTATAATCGATAAATATAATACACAAAATCTTTACGTATAAACATTTAACAAAATCTATACGTATAGTCAATAAATATAATACACAAAATCTTTACGTATAAACATTTACCAAAATCTATACGTATAATGTATAAATAAAGTAAACAAAATCTTAACGTATAAACAGTTTTGACCAACAATTTGACATGACAGCAATATTAACATACGTACTACATCACAACGTCTTTATAAAGTTCATTAATTTCCTTTAATATTTTTTTTCTTATAGTTCGCTTAAAACCTGAACTTACGCTTAAAACTCCTCACTACCCTCTCTTGAAAAATTATTATCTAATTTTCCTAACAAAACCTTCTGTCCACATCCCATATACGAATGTCGTAAACGTCCTTTTCCGTTAATATCATCTGATAGTCTCAACGTAAATCTTTTTACCTTGTCAGACCGTATCTTCCAGCATAAATATCATCTAATATCTCAACATTAACATCTGTCAACATATCGCATATAAATGTAATTGCTGTCGTCTTGTATAAATGTCAAATAATATTCCTGATGTAATGCTGTATCAACAACCCGTTATCGTCTTAGGCCATGTCCTCTTGAAATATTATTTTAAGTTTATATCTAGTATTTCTGCTTAAACTACACGAATTGGCATCAATATTATTTAGCATCCATTGTAATATCCTTTTCAGTCATTTTCTCAAACTCATTTCGTTTTTCTTATTATATCTTTACGTTATCTTACAAATAATCCTAACCTTTTTTTATAAAATCTTAATGGAATTACATGAAGTCGGCGTAATAGTCTTCATTGCTAACGCTATTTCCTCTAATTAACAGAACTTGTACACGTGTAGTCTTCTCAACAGTTGTTGTTAATGAATATGCGAATGTGGCATTTGAAGGAGCAAATGAGATGGTTTATCTTGGAGGTTCATTCTCAAGAAGTAAATGGATTGATACTAATGGCACTAGCTGGAAGTAATAGCGCTCTTAGATTAATAATGCAGAATAAGTGTTTTATAGGAATAGTATATATATAGCGCTACTGACTCTTATACGCAAGATCCAGAAGATACTTGGGTATTTCAAAAGAAGGCTTTAACGAGGTCCCATATCTCAAAAGGACAAATGGAACCTTTGAAAGTTCACTAGCGTGTCTGTTTTCCCGTCTCTTAAAGGCGTTTTTGGAGTTTTCTCCTTAAGAATCGATTTTCATATATAGCGCCCGGTATGCAGTTTTGTGAGGAGTAAAATCAAAAGTTCAGAGCGTACGAAGTTCGGAGCGTTGAAAAAGTGTAACCGTTAGGTGACCTCTCCGTGTAACATCTCTGCGCATGTTTATAGTGAGATGTTTATATATATATATATATATATATATATATATATATATATATATATATATATATATATATTTGGCATTTTCTTATGGCGTAATCGCCATGACAGAATGTGACACACATAGTTTACTATCGTTCGCTTATATCAAGATATAATCATTAAATGTCATTATGTGTGAATATTTGGTGCCTTCTATCCTACAACATTAAAAAGTTTCTTTTAATTTCAAGTCTGACGTTACTAAATGTTTTTCATTTTGTTACATAAATTTGATCTTTTTAATTTGTATTATACTTGAAAGTAATTATATTGTCAGCATTTTTTTTTATTATATAATTTTCCATTTACATTTAATGATATTGATATTTATATTAATATACAGTGTTACCTATTTTATACATTCCAAGACAATCGTACTTAAGGAGTAAACTCCAGTTGTGCATCGGAGTTGACAGGCACAATTTTTTTTCTCGGAAACCGCTTGACTAGGGAATTGTTTTTATTTGGCCTAGTAATGAAATATATTAATCCGCACATATCTTAATAGTTTATATTCACAAACATTTGTATGGAAATTGGGGATGGGGGATTAAATATTAGAAAAAAAACTTAAAAATTCCATATATACTGGGGGGTATCATTCGAAAGGGCTTGTTATGAGGATAAAAAACATTTTACATAATTTTATTTATTATATATTCAGAGATATGCTGACAAATGTTCAAAAATATGTCCCGCCCCTATTTTTGAGATTACTGAACTTAAAATTATGAAAAAAAAACTGTGTCTTCAGAAGTCTACCTGAAGCTTGTAGGAAAACTATAGCGATAATTCTAGACGTCATAATTTTAGAAAATTGTCTCATTTTCTTGTACATGTGAAAAATGTAGTAGGCAATTTATTTATTGTGGAAAACTAATATTGAAATGGTTTAATAGAAATACGACGTACACTTAAATGTTTTATAAGTGCTTGGTTTCTAGAAAAGGGTACGAAATTTATTTTGGAGATAATTAGCGACAAATTAAAGGGAATGATAGCAAAGATGTTGGGTGAATGTTGAAAGCTATTTTGAATACATAAAAGTGTCCTGAACAGAGATCATTTAGAAGATGCACAAAGACAGACTGAAAAATAAATATTACAGAAGGCGAAGAGGTCAAACGGAACTTCACATACATAGATAAATCTTAATCAAATAGCGTGACTGCAAATCCTAAAAACTAATTTCAAAAAGAAAGTATAAATTCATTTATTAAAAAAAATTAAGCAGTGAATTTGTCACAAGCACGAGATACACCTGTAGCGAAAATCTCCCTTTAATCTTGGCCCGGCCGACTTATGACTAATGAAAAATTAAGCCGCACTTTTCACTTTTTGCCGCTTTTCACTTTGCCCCTGTCGCAGGTGGCGAAATATTTGGCGACATTACTTTTCGTGTCGGCTTAATGGCGAATTATACACTTCTTTCTTTTCTCGTTATGTAATTATTTGGAAGTCCTCACGGGAGGAAGCGAGGCCGCTACGGTACTTGTGAAGTCTTAATTTGGCACTTCGATCGCTTTATTTCCTTCCGAGTGTTGTTTGAGATGTGTTGCAATTTTTAATGGACGTTGGTGATTATTTTTTTGAAGACTTAAATAATATATGAAATGAAATGGCTTTTAAGGGAGTTTAAGTCAAATATATAAAGTGACACTTTGAAATATTATTTTTCACCTAATATTTGTAATATTTTCTTTTATACCTTTTTGATTTATTTAATGATTCCGTTTTAGATTTAGACGGTTTATTAATCTGATGCTCTGTGCTGATGCGTTGTTGTCATCGAATTAATTTCACATAATTATTATATGGTAATATTGAGTATATGTGGCGTTAATTTTCTAGAAATTCATTATTCACAATAGGGTATTTGACTGATGTCGATATTTTTTGATTTAAATAATGTATAAAATATAATGAAGACTTAAATAATATATAAAATATAATGGCTTTTAAGGGAGTTTAAGTCAAATATATAAAGTGTCACTTTGAAATATTATTTTTCACCTAATATTTGTAATATTTTCTTTTATACCTTTTTGATTTATTTAATGATTCCGTTTTAGATTTAGACGGTTTATTAATCTGATGCTCTGTGCTGATGCGTTGTTGTCATCGAATTAATTTCACATAATTATTATATGGTAATATTGAGTATATGTGGCGTTAATTTTCTAGAAATTCATTATTCACATTAGGGTATTTGACTGATGTCGATATTTTTTGATTTAAATAATGTATAAAATATAATGAAGACTTAAATAATATATAAAATATAATGGCTTTTAAGGAGTTTAAGTTTAATAATGCATATAACAAACAATTAATGGAAACTTCTAAATAGAAAAAAGTGTCAATATTTTTTTTCATTAAATAGAAAAAGTTATGAATTTAGTTTCCACACAAGAAAATGAGAAAATTATAATCTGCAGCCTATAACTTAAACGCAATATTTAACGAGATACTAGAGATATTTAATTAACTCCCTTGTAATGAAATCTAAATACAGGCCAGTGACGTCATAATCCAGTTGTGTTTTGTATGGAGCGTTTTCGCGCGAATCGTAGTTCGTCAATTTTTAAGTCGTTATAACTTTGTAATGAAAAGTCCTAGATATGATATATTTATTTTAACCGTTTTTAATGTTAATACTTAATCTATTTTATTAATAAAAAAAAATATAGTAAAATACCCTATTAAAGGGTATCTACGTGATGTAGTATTATTTCTACTTTCGTTAAATTATTTACCACGACCTAGGTTTCGTTGTATTACAATATTTTCTGGTGGGTAATTAGCAAAGATCTTTGCTGAATTTAAAGAAAGTAGAAATAATACTACATCACGTAGTTTCAGTTAATTGTTTATCATATGGTAAATTAAATATTTCTGGATATGAAGAAAATAGTATTCATATAATTAAAGAGACGTGAGTTTGAGTATAAAAAAAAATCAGTCAAATGCAAACTATATTTTTGTTCTATGTCATCAAACCCCACTGAAATATTGTTAGTAATGCAATCCGATAGTTTGCTTAAAAGGGGCCCATCTGCCGCGCTACCCGCCGCCGTACGAACCATGGCCGTGTCACATCGCATATGCGCAGAGATGAGTGGTCACGACTGAGCCAAATTAAACATTTTGTAAAATGTGTAACGACAAAAATTTGCTCCTTATATCGTAAGAAATATTTTTTGCCGAAAAACTTTTTCTTTAAAATAAATTGTTTAGTACTCATAAAGTACCCAACAAGTAATTATATTTTTACGAAAATCATTTATTTGAGACCCTACACGATAATCTTGAGAGATTTTTTTTCTTTCCCAAAGATACATCCCCTGAAGTTAACCCCCAGAATCAAAATTCACCTTTTTCATGGCTATAATTGGACCACCATACTGCATCTTTCTGCTTAAACAAAAGTGCCTAATTGTAAATTGCGATAATTATTGCTCAATCGCAGTTGATACTTTGGGGAGAGCTCTTTTTTGGGGATACTCGTTTTTATTACTATTTTAATAGTTCTTATAGTTTAAATGTTGGTTTTTATGCACCTAAATTTATATATTTGTCAATAATATATACGAGTATATGTCACTATGTGGAGAACGTTTCAAATGTTTTCACATTGATTCTTTTGACGATTCAAACGTCACGGGAATGGTTTTGTTTAAGGCATTTTAAATTAGTTTAGAACTAGACCTAAGAAAAGTAATAGACGCCAGTTTCTTTATCTACTTATAATAAACAAAGAGCGCAAACAAAAAACTACGTATAGCTTTAGTTCTTCGCTTCACTAAGTGCTGTAAATTATTGGAATCTGAAAACGACAGTCGTGAGTTCGAAACGAAATGAACGTTTTTCTTGTTTTTATTTAAATTGAAATAAAACAAAAAAATCCTTTTGTCTAAATTCTTATTTGGAAACTGGCTAAGAAAAACAAGAAATTGATTTTTTCTTTTATACTATTCGAGAAATAAGTACATTTCCATTTCAACGCCGTCTATAACGTTTCCAACTTTAGCTGTCAAGTCCCACATTTGCGTTTTCAAAAAATGTGATATACTGAATGTAATGTATACTACATTACTAGATCAGTTTACTACTTAGATTAGTTTAATAACTATATTACAGATTTTGAAAATATAAACGTGGCTTCTTATACTTACTGAAGCTAGGATCAATTGGGAAATATTGTTGAGTAAATTTCTAGCTATAGTTAATTCCCTATTTCTCTCGTCCCACTTACTCTAATAACTATTGAAGGAGACAGGGCATTTCCTTTTAGGAAATACGAAGAAAAATTTTCATGGTATAGGCATTTTAAATGAGCATTAATTTGTTGAGCAGTTACCTTAAATTAATACGGAAAATTTACATTAAATAAAGCAGAATCGACTAATTATACGCTCTGGTGTAAATATTTACATAGTCTAATATAGCTAGGACGACTTGGTAAGGAATGACATTATGGCGAGAAAGAAATTGTTTAAGAATAGATTTAAAGTAGCGACGAGTATATTATATAACTGAATTTGGGGAGAGCTGTGTATATAATTACAAGGTATAAAAGCTTTGAAACGAATTCACATAAATTTGCTGCCCTAGAATGAAAACAACTAGATCATTTTGCCATTATACCCGATACAAAAAAAATTATTCTTTCAATTTGTTCATGTTTTCTTTAAATACATTAGTCTCCTTGTGTTTGAAGCAAACTTCTAACTCATATATCCCTTATAAATTCTGTTACATAGAATATATTCATCATACTTAATATTATGTGATATAAATGTTAGTCACAATTTCTTTAATTTAACCATGTGTATAATTTTTATAAATGTACAAAAAATTGTTTAACTTTATCAACAAGTAATTTTTTTAAGTTTTAAAAATAATTAACAGAGCCATTTTCTGTCTGTAATTCGAGCCTGGATATTAATTTTAATTAATATTATAATAAAGAAAAATAAGTAGAAATTTATCAATAGATGGCGTTAGGAAATCGACGCACCGATGAAACGCTATGGTGTTATCCTTGATACATAATAAGTTTAATAGGAAAAATCTGATAACAAGCTTTTATTTTAAATATACTAAAAAGTAAGATATATCTATCCAAACAAGTGTTAAGGAGATCCTTGGTGCACCCTCCACTTTTTTCTTCAGGTCCTGACTCCTTTATCATCGGAATGTACTGTAACCGAAAAAATATATGTGCTGGTTTCAATTGCTAACTTATCGGAAAATGGCTGAAACATCGATTACAAACTTTGTAACAGCAAAAAGTTGTACGAGATGTGATGGAAGATATATTTTACTCAGGTTGTTGAAGAATCTATTGGTCACAATGCCTACGAAAATAGTTTAAAGTTAACTGTAATATTTTTTTGCACACCTCACCCTAGTAGTGTTAATGTCATAGATACCAATTTCTGCTTAAGGTTTTTACTTCAGTTTTTAGTAATTAAAATTTATTACGCTGTTACAATGTTTACTTTATTAGTATGTACCGTTTTATTTACAGAATGTGTAAAATAAAAGCTCTTATTTTACATAAATGCACTAGACGTGTGAAATTATAAATAGGTAGATTGCTACTGAATTTGTAGTTCTTAATCAGTTATATTTTATTCAGCCTCTTTTATCAAAATTAAGCTAGAATGTTCTAATTACCAACCTTGTGTGGATTCCTTCCCTAATTACTTCAGGATGGTCATTAGGAAACAATCTATCTCCTTTGATCATTAAAAGCACAATGAAAATATTCTATCTTTGTTTTCTCTCGACATATCCTCATTTTGAAACTTAATTTCTTTCACTATTTTAGCAAAAATACTTTAATGATCTTACGTTTGTTATTACAGATTTATGGTTGTGTTATGTATAATTGTTTATTATTATATAATTGTTGTTTGATGTATAATTGTATATTATTGTTTATAATTTTGTATTTATTTATTACGTGCTTGATCTTCAAAGTTCTAGTGAATAAATATTGTATTACCGAGTTATTCTCCCTGTCTTATTTCAAGGTATTCATGGATAGTAATAAAATTTGCTTTTAATCCATTGCTTTTTCGTGAACCTTCATCTTACGCAGATCTACCAATTTTAGATATTATTAATTCCTGTCACGTTTGTACTCTACAACGCTACAAATATTATAAAATCGGTATTTAACCGTCACGTATTTTATGAAACGATAAAAAGGCCGTTCGTTTTAAGCCTTTTATATGAAAATCTCATGTTCAGGGCCGAGCCGGCTTTATAATTTGATCAAACAACGGAATTACTGGAATTTCTAAGAATTTAAAAGCAATAACTCCGCCTATCTGTGTACATTTCGAGTTTACTTGTAGAATTATGGGACCGTTAAGACAACTCTTGAATTAATAGAACCGTAAAGCCGTTTGTAGCGGAAGAAAAGTCAAAGAGTCACTTTGTCTGATCTTGATTTTATAACGAAGATGATAATAAAATGTTTTATTTATCGCAAGGTTTTTGTCGAAAAGGGTAAATGTCATTGCTGAAGCGCGTGTGCCGGTCTTTCTGTTCCTAGGCGCTTTTACCCATATTCTTTACATCAAACTTACTTATTAAATGTTTTTTTAATCAGTTGGAATAAATATAGGATAAAGGAAAGAAAGTTAAAGTTTCACGATAAAAAAAAGTAAGAAAAATTAAAGCGTAAAAAATTCCTAGTATCAACTTTAAAATGTTTCAGTCGTGTAATTTATTTGTTTATTTTTCTTGTCTTCTTGTTAGTTTTTCGTTCTTAAATCGGTTTGGTATTACATCACCAGTTATAATAACAATTGAAGAATTTATACTTATTCCTAAAAAAATATTTTACCTAGTGAATAATTTTTTTTGCCCGAAAGGGCATTATCCCTTTCGGGGAGATTATTACTCGGCTTTGTAAGCGATCCCCACTTACCACTGCCGTGAAAATGGTAAATTATTTTCTGTTTTCAGCGTTAGTCCTTCAGACGTAAAAGAACTTTACTGCGTTAAAAGAACCTTACTCGTTTCATCCACTATCATTGGTCTAGTACTTGATGGTATTTAAATTGTAGCAGTGTTGAGTATGTTAAATGCACAATAGCTCCAATCTCGATTATTGTAAATAACCACTCTGTGTTATACCCACAGTTAAAATTAATTTCTGAGTCTATTTCTTTGCTTTTTTTAGGTCTAGATTCCTAGTTTACCTCTATTTCCTATTTTTCTTTAAATTATGATTTATTATTATGATATTTTGAGCCATTTAACCATAGTAACGTTATGCGCCCATAGTAAACGTTTTATTTCCCTATAGTCTAAGAATAAAAGAGGAAAAATAAACTCGACTGACATTTTATTGCTGCTTCACTACGTAAATAGTTATATTATCTTGCGATTTACCTCTACCAAAAGATAACTTGGAAAAAACTCACATATAGTTTTATAGCCTCCCTGAGCGTGTTTGGGACAATTGTTGTAGGCGCAAAACGCTCCAGTTGCGGAAATGGTTTTGCGCGAAAAACGGTCGGAAAAACAGCTCAGCCGGTGGGTTCGCTACCTCGAAGACTCATCTCGGTATATCCATGATTTACGACGGATATATGTGTGCCCTAGTCGGGGCTTCAGTTTCTATTCACGTAGATGTTTGCTATGTAGGATAATATATATTTAAATTTGCTACATTATTAATATGTTATTTTGCGGATGTAGTTTGGCAGAAGATATGTATTATATTTAAAGTACACTTGAATATTTTACAACGCCTTAGCATATTGATACTTAGGTGTGGTTCACTTGAAGAAAATAGTGGTAACTGCATTCAAATGTTTTAGTTATTGAAATATTTTGTTTGTTGTTAGTAGTGGATCTATATATATTTCAGTGGAAATATGGAAATCGTTAATAGAGATGTCATGTCAAGGAGTTTACTTCTTGACATCTGAAGTGAAAATAAAATGAAAAGAAGACTTTTATTTGTGTAGATCTTTTCACATTGATTCTTTTAACGGTGCAAACGTCACGGGAATGGTTTTATTTAAGGCATTTCTAAATTAGTTAAGAACTAGACTAAAAAAAGTAATAGACGCCAGTTTCTTTATCTACTTATAATAGACAAATAGAACAAATAAAAAACTAGGTATAGCTTTAGTTCTTCGCTTCTCTAAGAGCTGTAAATTATTGGAATCTGAAAATGACAGTCGTGAGTTCGAAACGGAATGAAAGTTTTTCTTTTTTTTTAAACTAAAATAAAACAAAAAATCCTTTTGTCTAAATTCTTATTTGGAAGCTGGCTAAGAAAAACAACAAATCGGTTTTTTTTCTATGCTATTCAAGAAATAAGTACATTTCTATTCCAGCGCCGTCTATAACGTTTCCAAATTTAACTGTCGAGTCCCAGGAGCTACATTTGCGTTTTCAAAAAATGTGATATACTGAATGCAATGTATACTATAATTAGATTAGTTTAATAACTATAACAGTACATTATAGATTTTGAAAATATAAATGTGGCTTCTTATACTATAAGTAGATTGGTTTAATAACCTTTTTTCACTGTCATAACACAAATCTAGAATTTTGAAAGCATAGTTGAAGTATTGAATTTTAATATCTGTAGACTCGTGTCGGATCTTTTTTATCACATGTTGTCATGGCAATATTCCATAAAATTTTGAATATTTTATAGAGTATACTGAGATATTTGTTTTTTGTAAGTTTTTTTAAATTTGTAAATTTTGAAAGCATAGTTGAAGTATTGAATTTTAATATCTATACACTCGTGTCGGATCTTTTTTATCTCGTGATGGAATGGCAATATTCGATGAAATGTTGAAGCTTTTATAGAGTATATTGAAATATTTGTTTTTTGTAAGTTTTTTAAAATTTTTAAATTTTGAAAGCATAGTTGAAGTATTGAATTTTAATATCTGTACACTCGTGTCGGATCTTTTTTATCTCGTGATGGAATGGCAATATTCGATGAAATGTTGAATCTTTTACAGAGTATATTGAGATATTTGTTTTATGTAAGTTTTTTTTAAATTTGTAAATTTAGAAAGCATAGTTGAAGTATTGAATTTTAATATCTGTACAATCGTGTCGGATATTTTCTATCTCGTTATGTAATGGCAATATTCGATGAAATGTTGAATCTTTTATAGAGTCATTTGAGATATTTGTTTATCTTATTTAGAATGAGATTAAGAAAGAAGTTGTAATTTGTTTTATTTCTTGTTGCAGGTAAGGTGTTTTTTGGCGGAATGAATTAGTTGACTGCTTACGTAAGTATATAACAGTATTTTATTACTTTTTTCTTTATTTCATATTTCATTTAACATACTATAGGTCGCAACAGGGATATACGGCGACGTATATATTTATATATATATATATATATATATATATATATATATATATTAATTTTAATAAGAACAAGAATATAGCCTTTGAGTGTTCGCTTGCACTTATCTGCTTTTAGGCTAACGTAATTTATCGTATAAAATCAATAAAAACGTAAATAAATTTTTTTCATCTTGGACTTGTTTTAGGCGACTATATTAAATTAAGTACTTTGTAAAAAATAGTAAGTCGCAGCAATGATATACGACGACGTAAATATATGTATTAATTAATGTTAATAAGAACAAAAATATTGTGTTTGAGTGTTCGCTTGTACTTATCTACTTTTAGGCTAACATAATTTATCGTATAACATCAATAAAAACGTAGATACAAATTTTTCATCTTGGACTTGTTTTAGGCGACTATATTAAATTAAGTACTTTGTAAAAAATAGTAGGTCGCAGCAATAATATACGACGACGTAAATATATGTATTAATTATTGTTAATAAGAACAAAAATATTGTGTTTGAGTGTTTGTTTGTACTTATCTGCTTTTAGGCTAACATAATTTATCGTATAAATTTTCATCTTGTACTTGTTTTGGCGACTATATTAAATTAAGTACTTTGTAAAAAATAGTAGGTCGCAGCAATAATATACGACGACGTAAATATATGTATTAATGAATGTTAATAAGAACAAAAATATTGTGTTTGAGTGTTTGCTTGTACTTATCTGCTTTTAGGCTAACGTAATTTATCGTATAAATTTTCATCTTGTACTTGTTTTAGGCGACTATATTAAATTAACTACTTTGAAGAAAATAATTGTTTCAATTATGATTACTATATCAATCAATTAATCCTTTGGTAAATGAGATAATATTTATTTATAATTAAACAAAGAAAACAAACTATAGAGAAGGAAATTCATTTTAAACATAAGAAAATAATCGTGTCAGAAATGCGTTAGTATTTTGCAGCTGCCGGCGTATAAAGCAGCCAATTGCGATATTTTCAAATTCTAAACATCTCTGTAATATGCGGTAGCATATTTTTCATAATTACAAGCAGCTGTTACTGTATGATCTCGCTCTATTACAATTGATCATAAACGTTTACAGCCTTACAGCTGCGTCGCATAATTGTACCAAAAATGATTCAGTACAATTGCGATATTTTAGAATTCTAAACATCTCTGTAATATACGGTATCTCTCTAAACATCTCTGTAATATTTCTAAACATCTCTGTAATATTTCGAATTCTATACATCTCTGTAATATACAATTGCGATATTTTCAAATCCTAAACATCTCTGTAATATGCGGTAGCATATTTTTCATAATTACAAGCAGCTGTTGCAGCAACTGTATGATCTCGCTATATTACAATTGATCATAAACGTTCACAGCCTTACAGCTGCGTCGAATAATTGTACCGAAAATTATTCAGAAAAACTCGAGTGGAATTGA
Source organism: Druceiella hillmani (assembly GCA_039881145.1). Lineage (NCBI taxonomy): Eukaryota > Metazoa > Arthropoda > Insecta > Lepidoptera > Hepialidae > Druceiella > Druceiella hillmani. The sequence continues at coordinate 8,816,660 of JAYKKI010000062.1, forward strand.
ACAAGTGTAATTAGACCTTTTAGTAAACGCTGATTCATATATATCTATGGTGCGTACTTACCGTACGTAAGTGCGTACTTACCGTACGCAAGTACGTATCTAAGTACGGGTACGTACATACGTACAAATGTAATAAGATAACGTGTTCGGTTCGCGTTCTCGAACTTCTTTTTAGTATTCTGTATTAACAATAGGTCTCATTGTAAGTTCTAAATCATTTATCGTAAAGAGCTGATTTATTATAAATGTACACTGGGAGGAGCTAATGGGACTTTTTAATTAAACGAAACTTGCGTTAAAAAAACTAACGCTATAGTGTAATTTTAAGGAGTTTTTTTTAATCTTTTAAAAGTAATTAATTATTTTTTTTAAACCCGCCAAGTTGCGGATATCAGACCTAAATTTATTTTAGAAATTCAATTAATAAGTAAAGTTTAATATAACACAACGAGAGGGCAAATTAGCGGAATGTTTTCTAATAGTTTATTAGTACATATAATTGCATGTATGGGTGTGTTATACATATATATATATATATATATATATATATATATATATATATATATATATTTGTATGTATGTGTGTGTATGCTGCGTGCGTACTTACGTACGTGCGTGCGTGCTCGTGTGCGGGCATGCGGTATGCATACATACCTATACATTGTCATCTTCTTGCCTATAGATATATAGTAAAGCAGCGTAACTTATCTGAAAATAAACGATAATGAAGATTGAGAGTAACTGAAATAAACAATGAATCTAAAAAATATATAGGTATGTAGTATATAATATTTATTTTAATAGAATTTAACCATAATATTGTAGGTAAGTGGTTTATATATTGGATACCTCTAAAAATGTAAGACCAAAAATAATGTATGGTATTTTTTATATTTGTACTTTCGTAATGTGGAAATAATTTATTTTTCAATTAAAACAAAATCTCCACGAAAATAACGAACTTAAAACTCTTAATTACCAATATATTATTTTTTTAAATAATACCTGTATTATCAATATTCAAAACCCAATAAAAGGTTCGTCGTCCCCTTTATTGGCCTTTGAATATTTTATGGAGTCGCACAGCGCTTGGCATGCGATGAACTACACGACAGTTACCTTTGAAGTAGTCTATCTCGAGAAAAGAATGAGATAAAATAAAACTTTGTTGATCATAATTGTCATATTTTGTATTGAATCCATAGAAACCGGCTTTCTACACCATTTTAACAACAATCTGTCAATGAAAATTAAAATATTATTATTGGAAATGTAGACGTGGTTATGTAAGTCTATACTTCATTCCATTTCAAAAGTTAATATTTGTGAACAAATAAATTGGGCAGTTAAGGTATTGTAAACATTTTTATTTTGAACACAAGTTAGTAATATAATATGGATTTAATTTGGTATTTGTTGGTTATTTTTTTATTAGAAGTGTTATAAATAATTCACACTTGGCCATGCGCTACGGGCCGGAACGTTGTATAATGCTGAAGTGCAAACTATGTATATATATATATATATATATATATATATATATATATATATATATATATACATATATATATACATAGTTTGTATAAAATATGTATTATACGCTGCAAAATGGTATTATTTTACAGTGTAAAATACATATTTTAAATTTATTTAAAAAGAAAATAACATATCACAATGTTTTTTTGTTTCAATATCCTTACATCTAATATTGTGTAAACTTAAAAGTACAGTTCTGTATAAAGACCATCAAAGATTATTCTGGATCTATTGAAGCTCATTGTGTTTATCATCTCACATCAGGGGATTTTAAAATAAATATGTGGATGAATAGCATTTATAGGTATAGACATTTCATGGGTCGAAATTTGGAGTATTTTTCTGACATGTTTTATCTCTAAATTTTGCGTGATCGCCAGCGAGGATAGTCCATTTTCTCTTCTAAATTTCATAATTCATATTATTAAAATGATGGAGTAATATTTTATATTTATAATCTTATTTAATTTGACAGTATATTATAATAATATAGTGATCATAGTATATGGTTTAATAATATGATTGGTAAAATACAACGAATTTTGGATTTAGTCGTCAAGTGATTGTGATATTTGATATTTATAATCTTATTTAATTTGACAGTATATTATAATAATATAGTGATCATAGTATATGGTTTAATAATATTATTAGTGAAATTCAACGAATTTTGGAATTAGTCGTCAAGTGATTGTGATATTTGATATTTATAATCTTATTTAATTTGACAGTATATTATAATAATATAGTGATCATAGTATATGGTTTAATAATATTATTAGTGAAATTCAACGAATTTTGGAATTAGTCGTCAAGTGATTGTGATATTTGATATTTATAATCTTATTTAATTTGACAGTATATTATAATAATATAGTGATCATAGTATATGGTTTAATAATATTATTAGTGAAATTCAACGAATTTTGGAATTAGTCGTCAAGTGATTGAAGATACATATGTTTATGCCAATCATATTTTAGCTGTCAAGTTGGTTTGTTTACAAACATTCTTTTTTGAAATGGAACGAAGTATAAATAGATGACTTCTTTGCTTTTATATGTATTCATCTGTATTTGTAAAACTAATATTAATTATATTGATTCTTTTTGCGGAGCACTGTTGCGTGAGTGGCAGAAAGGCAGTGAAAATCAGATATATATATATATATAATTCTTTTTTTAAATCGAACAAAATATAAATAGATGACTTCTTTGCTTTTATATGTATTTGTAAAACTAATATTAATTATATTGATTCTTTTGCGGAGCACTGTTGCGTGAGTGACAGAACCGCAGTGAAAATCAAATGTATATATAAAATAAAGAGGATTGTTTATTTATCGTCATATACTTTACTGGTTTAGCACTTCGAAATTAGGCACTTTATATATTTTTATTCAGCTTGTAGAAAGTGTACTTTTAAGTGGTTTTTGCCAACTTTTAATTACTTACAGGCTATCCGGCGCTTGTAGTGAAGCCATTATGTCTCTAACTTAATGAAATCGAGTTTAAATTTGTGCGCAGACGTACTGCGATGTTAATTCGTAATGAGGCTGGCGCTTGGCGACAAGCCGCCGTCGCGTCAGTGCGGGCGCCGCGCCGCGTGCGGTTTACAAAACGTTCCGCCGGCCGCGTTAATATTTAAAAACTGCCCGTGTCCGTCTGACGAGGGTCGTGCGGCGACCGGCCGGTCGTGTCGCTAAATAAATGCTCTAATTCGCGGCCAAGTTACGATGTGTTTGGTGCGGTAAGATGTGTAATGAATGGCCGGGAGAATGTTTGGTTTTTGTAAGCTTAATATTTATTTCGCTACTTATTTATTGGAACATGTCTGCTGGTTAGTTGGGCGTGGTGGCAACCTTAGCCGACCTAGGTGTATAGTGTGCTTTACACAGAATTTATTATTTCTTACTACATGTTTTCACAGGGGAAATGTGGCCTTTTGTTCCGAATAATAAAAACAGAGAAAAAATTAAATTTTGAAGTAAAACACGTTTTGCATAAATCAATTACTTCGCTAAACTAATAGTTATGAGTGGCCTTAATAACTGTAATGAATGGCCGGGAGAATGTTGGGTTTTTGTAAGCTTAATATTTATTTCGCTACTTATTTATTGAAACACGTCTGCTGGTTAGATGGGCGTGGTGACAACTCTTCGGGCAATCTTAGCTGACCTAGGTGTATAGTGTGCTTTACACAGAATTTATTATTCCTTACTAGATATTTTCACAGGGGAAATGTGACCTTTTCCGAATAATAAAGAGAGAGAAGAAAATTTGTAGTAAAACACGTTTTGCATAAATCAGTTACTTCGCTAAACTAATAGTTATGAGTAGGCTTTATAACAGATATACGTTGTTTTAGTGTTTCAGATCCGAAACATAGAAATATAGAAAAATATCTGCATTGGTTTTTTGTCATTATCTTGGTGTGATCATTTTTTTCAGATATAATAAGCTGTTTATTATCTTAATTAATACAAGGATCAGAATGCGAGAACAAATAGAATTGAAGTTGTACAAACTTGTTTCGTAAATTTTCTAACTTTTTATATATATTTTTATATCACGAGAAAAATAGTTGCAAGGCAGTTAAATTGTTTATTTTTCTGTATTGCGTGTATTATAAATTTCATCTTGAATTTAGCCACATAATGAAATGTTCAAGATTTTGGTGAAATAGAGTAAACGACTACGAAGATTTTTTACCAGCAATCTGTATTGCGTTTATTATAAATTTCACCTTGAACTTAGTAACGTAGTGAAATATTAAAGATTTTTGCGAAATAGAGTAAACGGATACAAATATTTTTGCCAGCAATTTGTATTGCGTACATTTTAAATTTCGTCTTGAACTTAGTCACGTAGTGAAATATTAAAGATTTTTGCGAAATAGAGTAAACGGATACAAATATTTTTGCCAGCAATTTGTATTGCGTACATTTTAAATTTCGTCTTGAAGTTAGTCACGTATTGAAATATTAAAGATTTTTGCGAAATAGAGTTAACGGATACGAATATTTTCGTCAGCAATTTGTATTGCGTACATTTTAAATTTCATCTTGAACTTAGTCACGTAGTGAAATATTAAAGATTTTTGCGAAATAGAGTAAACGGATACAAATATTTTTGCCAGCAATTTGTATTGCGTACATTTTAAATTTCGTCTTGAACTTAGTCACGTATTGAAATATTAAAGATTTTTGCGAAATAGAGTAAACGGATACGAATATTTTTGTCAGCAATTTGTATTGCGTATATTTTAAATTTCGTCTTGAACTTAGTCACGTAGTGAAATATTAAAGATTTTTGCGAAATAGAGTAAACAAGTACGAATATTTTTACCAGTAATTTGTATTGCGTACATTATAAATTTCATCTTGAATTTGGCCATCTAATGAAATATTAACGACATTGGCGTAAACGACTACGAAGACTTTTTTACCAGCAATCTGTATTGCGTGTTTTATAAATTTCTTATTGAACTTAGCCACAAAATTAAATATTAAAGATTTTGGCGAAATGGAGTAAACGGCTTCGAAGATTTTTTTACCAACAAACTTATTATGTTCTTATTATGATATAAAGTTTCTTGTATATACATTTTTAGCTTTGTCTTATTACTTAGGGAGATTAAAACAACTGTTGTCTATATTATTAATAAAATTTATCGACGTTACATATTAAATATATTAAAATTATTTTGTCTCTCATATCTTTTCTAGTTTCGTGAAGGCCCAGTATAGTTTCTTTCGTATCTCAAGGTAATTGTCGTGTAATTTTGCTGTCGTCTACTCTTAGAAGATACGTGGAAAGAAGAAAATTATATCATTCATTAATAAAATGTGTATTTAGATTTTAATTGGAATTAATCCTAAAGTACTAACCGGTAATGAAAACTCGAAACTGAAAATGTATGCGTATGTATGTGTGTTTTCTCACATTCCAGCGCCTAAATCGCTGGAGTGATCTAGATGACAAACATGCTTTTCTTTCCTAATTTCAAAAAATTAGGATTGATACTTATAAAAATAAATTTATACGTTCGGTTTTTTCAAAATCTTATTTAACAATTTTATTCAAATTTTTTACGTCGTTAGTTCTATATGATCAAGTAATATACTGTAATTCGTTTTCTCGAAAAAAGTGTTATTAGGGTGCTGATATTAAATTAGAGTGTGGGCACATACCTACAATTATTTGTATTAAACTTTTAGAAATTTCCTAATTCGTTCACTTCATTAGAACACTGTTATATTTTCTGTTGTTTATAGAACCACAAACTTTTCTTTTGTTTTTACAAACAGGTACGTGTGTATTTTGAAGGTTATTTCGAACACCATGAGAGATATGGTCAACCTTTAGCTTTAATCTATCCCAACATCAATACTAACATATAATTATTTGTACCATAATTCGCGAAATTCGCTAATTGTTCACTTCATTAGAACACTGTTATCTTCTCTATTGTTTACAGAACTACCAAATTCTCTTATGTTTTTATAAACAGATACGTGTATATTTTGAAAGTTATTACGAACACCGTGAAAGATATTGTCAACCTTTAGTTTTAATCTATCCCAACATTAGTACTAAGATACAATTATTTGTACCATACTTCTTTCGAAATTCGCTAATTGTTCACTTCGTTAAGACACTGTTATGTTCTCTATTGTTTATAGAAACACAAACTTCTCTTTTGTCTTTACAAACAAATACGTGTATGCTTTGAAGATTATTTTGAAAACCGTTAGATATTGTCAACCTTTTAGCTTTAATCTATCCCAACGTTAGGACTGACATACAATTGTTTGTACCATACATCTTTCGAAATTCGCTAATTGTTCACTTCATTAAGACACTGTTATGTTCTCTATTGTTTATAGAAACACAAACTTCTCTTTTGTTTTTACAAACAGATACGTGTATATTTTGAAGGTTATTTTGAAAACCGTGAGAAATATTGTCAACCTTTTAGCTTTAATCTATCCCAATATTAGTACTAACATACAATTGTTTGTACCATACATCTTTCGAAATTCACTAATTGTTCACTTCATTAGAACATTGTTATCTTCTCTGTTGTTTATAGAACCACAAACTTATCTTTTGTTTTTACAAACAGATACGTGTATATTTTGAAAATTATTTCGAACACCATGAGAAATATTGTCAACCTTTAGTTTTAATCTATCCCAACATTAGTACTAAGATACAATTATTTGTACCATACTTCTTTCGAAATTCGCTAATTGTTCACTTCGTTAAGACACTGTTATGTTCTCTATTGTTTATAGAAACACAAACTTCTCTTTTGTTTTTACAAATAGGTATGTGTATATTTTGAAGGTTATTTTGAACACGACGAGAGAAATTATCAACCTTTAGTTTTAATCTATCCCAACATTAGTACTAACGTACAATTGTTTGTACCATACTTCTTTCAAAATTCGCTAATTGTTCACTTCGTTAAGACACTGTTATGTTCTCTATTGTTTATAGAAACACAAACTTTATTTTTGTTTTTACAAACAGATGCGTGTATATTTTGAAGGTTATTTTGAAAACCGTGAGAGATATTGTCAGCCTTTTAGCTTTAATCTATCCCAACATTAGTACTAACATACAATTGTTTGTACCATACTTCTTTCGAAATTCGCTAATTGTAATTCAACTTCATTAAGACACTGTTATCTTCTCAATTGTTTGTAGAAACACAAACTTTACTTTTATTTTTACAAACATTATGTGCATATTTTGAACACCATGAGAGATATTTTAAATCATTAAACCTGAGGATTTAATTTTAAATATTATATATTGCTAAGAGGATTCTCATTATTTCGTGCTTTAATAACTTTCTACGCTTGCGTGGTTAAAATGTTTTTGCTATAACTGTTTTTGAAATATAATTTTATTGAGATGCGTCACTCTACCTCCGTATTTAAAAGGCCATCCTTCTAATTAATGTTGTATCAGGCTTTCAATTTGTGGGTGATTAGTGAAAATAGATTTGTAGAACAGTGTTGCCTCTTGTAAATGTCAAACGATTAGCCAACTTACCATTTGTACAAGAATAAGTTCCTAATTGTCATATTTCTTTGATTAATTATTAATTAAATTTCCGACCGTAATTTCACCTTCTTTCTGAAAACTGTAAAATTATACGTGACTGTCGTTAAAACGTATTCCTTAAACAGTGGTCAATTAAATAACTGTACAGTAGACGTTGATCACGTTTAATTGTATGATAATTATTGACATAAATATATATAATTATAAAAAAAATCTTTGATCGTTTTATTCACAGTGCGCTAGTTCTTCATCATTATAATTTCCTAAGTTGAATTCCGAATTTTTTTAACATCGGAAATAGCTTACACTGTCAATCAGTTAGCTTATTGTTACAGGAATTCAGTAAAGCATTATAATAATGTGTCTTTTCCAAGTTTATCTTTAATACATAATGTATTATGTGCGTACAGACGTTCGAACCACAGATAAGATAATAGCAGTTTTATTATTATAACTAGCGTGACCCGTGCGAAGTCTTCGCATTATTTATTCCATTATGAAGCTCAGATGACAGATCAAACAAATATTTTACTAAAATTGACATATAGAGGCGCAAGTATCAAAAGCATTGAGCTAAAGCGCCACTTTATTTATACGTGAGTGGATTTGAAATTAAACAAAAAATTTACCGACCGTCAATCATATTGACGTTGAGCCGTTAGATGGCAGCATTGCTGTTTTGTGTATATAATTTTAATAATTAATTAATTTGCAAAAACAATAGCAATAATAATTTTTTTAGTTGTGGATGCCGGTAGAGCAAGCAATTATTTATAAAATGATATATAATTTATGTGGATTAGTTGTGAGGTTTTTTCTAAAAAGGGAGAGTAACATCTTAACCTTAGCGTATTAATATATATGATGATGATGATGATATATGATATGATGATACTAGATTAGTCAGAAACTTATTGACATGAATCCTATGCAACAATAGTGAAACGTCAAAGACAACATGGTGATTCCTACATTTGTTTTTTGTGTATTGGATTTGAAATTATCTTTATTTCCATTAACTCAATTTTGTAAGTCATGTGTGCTACCGTCATTTTTAAACTATCGCACGGAATAATATTATGAGTTATAGTTTAATGAGAGTATGTTTTCAGTTACTTTTTATTGCAAACATTTTAAAATACAGAAGAGCTAAGAAATCTGGTGGCGTATCTTGTCTCTCTTGAGAAATCTTCTACTCTTGAGAAATCTTGTGGCGTACTTCATACCTAAAAATATTTGGTGTACTGAGTATTTTTGACAATTTATATCAACACTGATTAGGTGTTGCATCTTGCAGAATGAATTGTGGCAACGCTTATTTCAGGAGAAGAGCTAAGAAATCTAGTGGCGTATCTTTTGATATACTTAATGCTTAAAAAATATTTGGTGTGCTGAGTATTTTTGACAATTTATATCAACACTAATTAGGTGTTGCATCTTGCAGAATGAATTGTGGCAACGCTTATTTCAGGAGAAGAGCTAAGAAATCTAGTGGCGTATCTTTTGATATACTTAATGCTTAAAAAATATTTGGTGTGCTGAGTATTTTTGACAATTTATATCAACACTAATTAGGTGTTGCATCTTGCAGAATGAATTGTGGCAACGCTTATTTCAGGAGAAGAGCTAAGAAATCTAGTGGCGTATCTTTTGATATACTTAATGCTTAAGAAATATTTGGTGTACTGAGTATTTTTGACAATTTATATCAACACTAATTAGGTGTTGCATCTTGCAGAATGAATTGTGGCAACGCTTATTTCAGGAGAAGAGCTAAGAAATCTAGTGGCGTATCTTTTGATATACTTAATGCTTAAAAAAATATTTGGTGTGATGAGTATTTTTGACAATTTATATCAACACTAATTAGGTGTTGCATCTTGCAGAATGAATTGTGGCAAAGCTTATTTCAGGAGAAGAGCTAAGAAATCTAGTGGCGTATCTTTTGATATACTTAATGCTTAAAAAATATTTGGTGTGCTGAGTATTTTTGACAATTTATATCAACACTAATTAGGTGTTGCATCTTGCAGAATGAATTGTGGCAACGCTTATTTCAGGAGAAGAGCTAAGAAATCTAGTGGCGTATCTTTTGATATACTTAATGCTTAAAAAAATATTTGGTGTGATGAGTATTTTTGACAATTTATATCAACACTAATTAGGTGTTGCATCTTGCAGAATGAATTGTGGCAAAGCTTATTTCAGGAGAAGAGCTAAGAAATCTAGTGGCGTATCTTTTGATATACTTAATGCTTAAAAAATATGTGGTGTGCTGAGTATTTTTGACAATTTATATCAACACTAATTAGGTGTTGCATCTTGCAGAATGAATGGTGGCAACGCTTATTTCAGGAGAAGAGCTAAGAAATCTAGTGGCGTATCGTTTGATATACTTAATGTCTAAAAAAATATTTGGTGTACTGAGTATATTTGACAATTTATATCAACACTGATTAGGTGTTGCATCTTGCAGAATGAATGGTGGCAACGCTTCTTTCAGGAGAAGAGTTAAGAAATCTAGTGGCGTATCTTGTGAAATACTTAATGCCTAAAAAAATATTTGGTGTACTGAGTATTTTTAACAATTTGTATCAACACTGAATAAGTGTATTTCATCTTGCAGAATGCATGGTGTCAATGCTTATTTCAAGCCTTTATTTATATATTTGCCTCCATTCCACTTTTCCCCTCAGTTCTTTTTGACTATTGCCATTAACGATCAAAAGAACGGCAAACCTTAATTCATGGGCCTTAATCTGTTACTGCTGTATTTAGTTAGTCTTCTGAAATAATAAACGTAAGTTACGTGAGAGGTTAGTAATTCGATTTGTCTTTATAAGAACTTAGTATTCCCAAAATGTTGCTCAGAATTTCCCAAAGTCCAAGATAATGACATCTTTTAAGTAGAATGTTAAAACATAGATGCCACTATGGTTACATCTTCACTGAATCATCATCCTTGCTGAAGATATCTCCGATATGCTTTAAATAGTGACAGTTTCAAGCACAGTTGGCTCTATGGTTAAAACTGTTACTATATAAAGCCTGTCGGAGATATCTTCAGTAAGGATAGAGGAAATTGTGTACTCTGTGGAATTTCTTGAATTATTTTATAAATTAAGTGTGAACTCTTTATCGTATGGTACGTTTTTTAACTTTAAACAAACTGCCGCAATATGAAGCATATCGCAGATATCGTCAGTAATGATAGAGGAGATTGTTTGTTCTCTAGCTTTTCTTGAATTAGTCTATTACAAATCTATTAAATACATCATTGTAACTGCATTGTAAGAAAGTGAATAAGAATTCTTCACGTACATTACAATATTGAAGTTTATACAAACTGCCGCAATATGAAGCTTATCGCAGATACTTTCAGTGATAATAGAGGAAATTGTTTGTTATCTAGCTTTTCTTGAATTAATCTGTTACAAATCTATTAAATACAGCGTTATAACTTCATTATAACAAAGTGAATAAAAACTCTTCAGTACAGATACATTTTTGAACTGTAAACAAACTGCCGTTTTATAAAGCATTTTGGAGATAAGTTCAGTAAGGATAGAGGAAATTGTTTGTTCTCTAGCTTTTAAATTATTCTGTTACGAATCTATTAAATACAGCTTTATAACTGAATTACAAGAAAGTGAGTAACAACTCAACCTTATGGTACATTTTTTAACTTGATACAAATTGCCGGTGCATAAAGCATGTCGTAGATATCTTCAGTAAGGAGAGAGGAAATTGTGTGTTATCTCACATTTGTTTAATACAGTCTATTACAAATCGATTAACCACATCATTATAATTACATCACATGAAAGTGAGAGAGAATTCTTTACCATATGATATATGTTTGAACTTTAAACAAACTGCCGCCTTGTAAAAATGTCGGAGATATCTTCAGTAAGAATAGAGAATATTGTGTGTTCTCTAGCACATTCTTGAATTAGTTGGTCACGATTCGATGAAATACGTCATTATAATTGCATTATAAGCAAATGCGTAAGAACTCTTTACCTTATAACACATTTTATGACTTTAAGCAAACAGCCGCTGTATAAAGAATGTTGGAGATATCTTCAATGAGAACAGAGAATGTGGTGTGTTCTCTAGCACATTTTTGAATTAGTTGATCACAATCCGATGAAATATGTCATTACAATTGCATTATAAGCAAATGAGTAAGAACTCTCTACCTGATAATACATTTTATAACTTTAAAGAAACTGCCGCTGTATAAAGAATGCTGGAGATATCTTCAGTAAGGATAGAGAAAACGATCTGTTCTCTAGCATTTCTTAAATTAGGTTGTTACAGATTGATTAAACACATCATTATTACTGCATTATAAGAAAGTGAATAATTGTTCTTCACCCTATAATATATTTTTGAACTTTAAACAATATGTCGATGTATAAAGAATGTTGGAGATATTTTAAATAAATATAGAGAAAATTGTACCATTTTAAATACACCATTATGATTGCTTTATAAGAAAGTGAGTGAGAACTCTTTAACTTATAATGTATTTTCCAACAGAAACAAACTGCCGTTTTATAAAGAATGTCGGAGATATCTTTAGTGAGCGTAGAGAAAATTGTGTGTTCTACCACTTCTTGAATTAATCTGTTACAAATCAATTAAATACCTCGTTATAATTGCATTTTAAAAAAGCCAATGATAATTTCTTATCTTATGATATATTTTTGAATTTTAAAGAAATTTACAAAATGTATGTCTACCAGAAAAATTAAGACGTGAAACCAATTAAAATAATTTGCGCCGAATTGAGGTCAGTTCAAAGTCCTTCGTCTACATCAAGACGTATAAGTTAAAACTTTATATCAAGAATCTCCCTTCCTAACATGCTGAAAATTCTTGAAATTCATTGGAGTAACTTTCAAAATCTCAGTGTAATACAAATTAATTCAACAATTATATTTTGAATTTTGAGAAACAAATAAAAAAATTTCATCATTCTTATCAAAAGGGACCCAGTTTTAGCTGCCATGTGCAATATATATATATATATATAATTTTTAGTTTATAAGGCTGTGTAGTATACCTTTTCATGCATACCAAACGAAGTGGAATACTAAACACACCATGGACAATTGTTTCCCAAAACCTTCCCTTAAAACTGTCTTCGTTAGTGACCACTCCACCGCACATTTGACCGCTGCCAGACCGGCAATCAGGGTAACCAAATAAGAGCGGTAAAAGAAATTTATACTACATGTAATAAAAATGTAACTAAATTAATTCTGTACACATAAAATATAAGAAATATTTTAAAAAGAATAATCGTTTTTGGGTATAGAATGATAATAGAAATTAAAAAAATCTGTTTTTATGATTTTTATTTGTCTGTCTATCTGTTCTTTAATCACGCAAAATCTACTAAACGGATTTTGATAAAATGGTGGTTGGTATGGTGGTAGTTTATAACCTCGTTCAACATATAGGAACTTTTTGTCTAGACATTACTAATTAAAAAAAATCTCTGACTTGATGAATATTACGATATTAGTACTGCCAACGCCATGTATTATCGTTTGTAGTGGATTTTATGCTGATAGATATTGTAAAAATAAACAAAAAAAAACAGAAGTGATAATGTTCATTATTCCTTATGCACATCTAGTACATCTATTTTATTTTATTTATTTACTTTAATGTATCTAATTTATATATATATATATATATATATATATATATATATATATATATATATATATATTATATATATGGCGAATTTATAGCTACGAGAGCAATTTCTTACAGCCAATAATAACTAAGTATTACGTTTATAACTTTGAAATGTCACAAATAATAGGGAGACAGTATTAAAAAATAGCTAGAAATAGCTAGACGTCCGTATCGTTCTTAAACGCGCTGACATTAAAATGTTAAGATTCTTATTTATTTACCTATTTTATCATTGAAATAAAAAAAAATTGTAATCTAACTATCTATAAAGTTCAAAATTACGTTATTTTTTCGATTTCACTAAGCTTTTTCCGATTTATTAAATTATATTTTATTAAGTTGGCAACTTATAAACCCGCCATCTCTGTACACAAACTTTTCAACTGTTTATATGTAGTCAATAAAATCAATCGTTAATTAAATAATCACCATCGATATCTACTGCTTGTCGCCAACATATAGGCAGAGCTAAAGTTCTATCCTTTTAGACATTTTTTGGTTGAAAAACAGGTGAAATTCGTTGATATGACTTTCATATTTAAATTTTCTATCACGTTAATTATTAGACGGATAGCGAAACAGATGGTAATTAGATTGCAAAAGATTTTGAGAGTACGGTGAGTAAAGTAGCATACTCCATCCAAGTGAAAGTAGTCTTTCACGCGTTACTTTTGCCACGTGGGGTCGAGCATTGTCATATGAAAATAAACTTTTGCATTGAGTTGGAGGAAGTTTAGTGGTGACTGCTCAATTGCTCACAATAAATCGTAGCTGTAATTGTACTGTTATCTTGAAATAATTTCCAGTGTGAATAACTGCATTTATACCCCACCATACACTTAAAAGTAACTTTTGTCCAATATTATATTTTGGTCCAGGTACAATTTTCTTTGCTTTTGGTTTTCTCTAGCTCCTAGCCACTGGCGTTTACGCTAAAAATTAACATAAGCCATCCACTTTACATTTCCTGTAACCAGACACTTAAGCCTCTCAGTTGTACGATTGGAACTTAGTAGTTCCAAGCACACATTAGCTCTTCTCTGAAGTTGAAAGGTCGTTAGCTCATGTGGCAGCCAAACGGGAATATTTCTACTTCTTTCTTAATGCTTGTTGTTTATTTTATTGCAGTATAAGAGTATGAAAATGGCCTTCCAAACAATGCAAACTTAATCTGGGATCTGTTTCAATAAGCCTTTTAAATTTTTCTAAATCAATTGTAGGAGGTCGCATTGGATGTGGTTTATCAGACAGGTCAAAATTCCCTACTTTGCATCTTTGGAACTAGTGCTTGGCTGTGTCGTAAGAGGTTATACCTTCACCCATCGTTGTGTATGTATTGCGTGATGTTGTGCTAGTTTTTCGCCCTAAACGTTATTCAGGTAGAAAAAGTCCTCTAAGTTCACTTCGAAATACTTCTATTTTTAATTTATTCTTTGCTCGCCGATTACTTAATCGCAAACTGAACAGAAGTTTTAATGCTACACTCTTTGTATATACAAGAAATATTCTAAAAGTTACTGTAACATTCCAGAAATCGGTTGAAAAATTGGGTGTGGCTGTGTCATGGACACGGCCGTGTATTGTACGTGAATACGTCTATGTAACGGGTTATATTTTTTAAATAAAATATTTTTATTTATGTATTTAGGATAAAAGCAAGGAAACAAATAATTATTGTGTTACAATAGCGTATAGGCCGACATTATATATTTTTGATGATATTTTTTTATTCTAACACCTTATTATATTCACTGTCACTACTTTAAAGTAATGTTTTATGTACAATCGATAGATTTTGATGACAGCTGACGATTAAAACTTAAACGAACATCGTAGCTTTTCCGAATCAAAAGTTATACTAATTGTAAATCTCGATACGCAGCAAAATAACCTCAAAATGGCGGCGCTTCCCCCTCCACCGCGTGCGATGCGTCACTGTTCTCGCTCATAATGAATTCTTTTATCCTTTAGCTATCCAGTGGTATAATTTAATTTTTGATGTAGAGCATAGATTCGAAACTGCAACGTCAAACTCTATCCCACGATTTTGTTATCATTAGGTTTTTTGGATTGTCCCCGTATGGTAGCAAATTTAAAGACGTATTCACGTCAAAAAGTGGCTGGTTTTTAAGTTGCCAACCTAATAATTTACAAAAACTGAAAATAACCGTCTGTTTAAATGTTTATAATATTTACTATGACTTAACCGGTAACGAATATTGTTTATGTTATTTTAAAATGAATTAATATTCAACTGGGTATGCCGGTGGTTCTTTTAATAATTTTGTTATTGCTATTATTATAACGTCAGTTTTTTTTATGTTTTTTTCTCTTTTAAACATACAGCAAACATATTGCCACAGTAACGGAACATTGCATCTCATTTCTTCGTATGGCGGATGTCTTTCTTTCACCAATCACAGTACAGGCTGCGTTTCAAATAATTGAAATTTTTAATGCGGGTCGTATGACGTGCATTAACACGTATGTTAAGGAATTAATTTATATCAATAAAACAAATTTCTGTTTATAATAAAGAAAAGAAATTTAAAAACCAAATGTTTTAGATTTCCTTAGCGGAATGGCAAAAACGGAATGCTTATAATTTCGTCGCGTTTATCTGTTCATCTGTACGTTATAGCATCATAACTTTAATTTAAGACTGATTTTGATGTTATTCCATAAGAAGATCTAATTTAAGTACGTGTAATGAATATATGTAATGAATATATAGAAATGTATAATGTTAGAAGTATGTTTTTTTGTAAAATTTTAAGTGAGCATTTTTTTCACGATAGGAGTCCATGAGAAATAATTACGTAGGATATCATTTTTTGTAATGCAATCGGTAATTCACTAATACTTTTATATCGCTTCTCCGTGAGATACTTATCTCCAGAAGCGTTTGTAGTTTCTGTCTCCCCACTTTTTCACTACGAAGGTGAAAAGCCAGGATAATGTTATAATAAGTATTTCAATAGAAAACTAGTTTGTAGTGTGTGGCGTCCCACTTTTTAGCACGCGTATGAAAAGTCAAGGTAATATCATTATAAGTATTTCAGTGGAAAATTAGTTTTTAGTGTGTGTCTCCCCACTTCTTTACCACGCGTGTGAAAAGTCGGGATAATATAATAATAAGTATTTCACTCGAAAATTACTTTTTAATGTGTCTCCCCACTTTTTTACCACACATGTGAAAAGTCAGGATAATACATTCTATTGCTAATTAAAAAGATATAGGCAGCCAATTTTTCTTACGTGTGTAAAAATATTTTAGGCAATAAAAGTGAAAAATTGTTTTAAAATATGTAATGTTTTAATGGGAAAACTATGTATCCTCAAAATTTTAAGCTTTGATTTGTAACCAAGGGTCTACGGGTCCCTCGTAGTGAGAGTTATGCTCATAGGGTCTAATATATATATATATATATATATATATATATATATATGTGTGTGTGTGTATATATATATATATATATATATATATATATATATATATATATATATATATATATCAGTAAATTTAGTAATAACCTCAAATATGTGAACGAATGTACAACCTTTTTGTAGTCGGTTAAAACACGTACTTGAAATTAAACTAATAAAGTTATTTCCACAAGTTGGATATGGGTACCATAACTTCCGTTATATAATGGTCACCCTACCACGAGCGCAGTGCAGTCCCAGCGAGAATTGAATCCGGACTAATAGGCCACAGCTGAATAAATTATCCGTCCCAACAGTCCCTTCCCTTGTTTACATGACGCGAGTTTATGCTTTGTTGTCCTGCCCGTGACTTGCCACGTACGTCCGTACTTACGTACACGTACATGCATGGAAGGAGAAATTCCTTTTATGTGCTCTATTATAAATACGTGATGAGGAAGGAGAGCAGAAGGGTGGGTGGGCACGGGCCGTAATGCGTAGCACGGTCTTGAAGGACAGATTAAGGTGGCTTCGGGCGTAAGCGCAAAGCGAAACGCTTAATTGTAATTAGAGACGGAAGGAAAAGAAAGTGTGCCGCTATTCGGAATGTATGTCTATTGCGTGTTAAGAGCAACGTGGAATTCGTAGTTTGGGGTATAAGGGGAATATCTGAGCGTGGAACAAATTGCTAATGGAAACAAAATTTAATGTCACATTATTTTAATAATGTGCTATTTAATGTACCAAAGTCATGTAAGATAAAAAGCCTACATAGTAATACGGGCATACAAGTTTTAGGGTTCCGTAGCCAAGTGGCAAGAACAGAACCCTTATATCCGTTTGTCCGTATGGCAGAGCCATTTTACTCAGAGACTATCGGTACTCCATAGTTGAAATTTAGTTGATGGGTGTATTCTATGAACCGCTATACGATAAAATGATGGAATAATGAAAATTAAAGTAATATTAGGGGTGGCACTCCATACACATGTGTAACTGAGGGATTAAAATAACCCAGTGCTTATAGGCATGTGGAGCATCGTTAGATAGGTTTTAAAAACAGATACAAAAAGCTAAAATAACTTTTATATTTAAGTCCCCCTCTAACTTTTCGACTAGCGTGTCTAAAATTCTGTAAAAAAGCAACGAAAATCGGTTTGAATAATATACGTCGTTTAATTTTTGAGATTTGGTATATTTTCGGTACCGACCACAGCAATAACTTTGTTTTTCACAATGTTCTTGAGAAATACAAACTTATAAGTTCGCCTGGCACTTGGCAGTTGTTTTTCTATATTTCTCTACTAACGTCCTTAATAGCTCAAATAGGTTCTTTTGATATATGCTAGTGTAAAATTGTGTGAGGTATCTTCAGTTTTATGTAATCTTTGAGCAGCAGTGATATAAATTTTAGTAAAGTTGGTTTTAAAATAATTAAAAAATGCATCGTGTGGGATATCGACAATATCTCGAAAAAATATTTTCTAATTGAGCAGGGTAGCAAGTGGACGGCTCGCAGCCTTTTGTCTGTATATCTTCACCTCCATTCTGTTCTTCAAAAAGAACTGCAAAGCTTAATTCAACAGCCCTAATCTGGTAGTGTTAAACCTTGTCAGTCATCGTAAGTAGCACTCATCACTATTTCTAATATTCTGCTATTTTCCTACGGTGTCTTCTTCTCATCGGAGATTGAAAGTTGTCACGGCTACTCTAATTTTCCATATACATTCTGCTCTAAAAAAATATTTGATGTAAATACATCCAGAGCATATTCTCAATCAAAAAATTCTACTCACGATTTTCCAAAACCAAGTAGAATATCTCACAAACATAGATCATTCTAGCAGCCAATAATAATTAAAACTTCAGGTTTATTGAGCATTCGTAGCTTAGGATAAAGAAAAAAGCCTGCACTTAGGATAAAAGAAATTATGTTTTGTGTAGCATTTCTTGTATTAGTCAGTTATAAATCGACTAAATAAACGAGTGAGTGAGAAGTTTTCGCCATGTGATATATTTTTAATTTTAAGGCAAATTACAAAAAGTTTGTCGACCACTAAATAGTACGTGAAATCTGTTAAAGTAATACTTACAGTTTCAAAGAATTTCGAACGGAGATGTAAATTCTAAATATAGTTCTTAGAAGAGCGAACTTAAAAATGGGTTATCGACAATTTGTTATATAATTATGGCTTGAAAATTATATTATGATGGAATATTAATCGCGAAAAAATATTTTCGAACCGAGAGGTATACATACTTTCATAGATGTGATCAGTGCAAGATGTACAAATTACAATTAGTTCACGTAAGTGATGTGTGGATAAGTAATGCTGTATATTAAAAAATGTTTCTAATATCTATAATGTCTAATTTGAGAACTGGTCTCATATTTCAAATTCTACAAATTTTGTCCAATTTTCAAAATCAGATATCTATAATAGTGGATTTAATTCGATTTCCTTAAATATAATTTGAATATATTTTATAACAATAATTAAAGTTAAATTGTGAAAAGAGCTCTGAATACAAAAAAGAAGTCTGTCCAGATCGTGCTTTCATTTCATGACTACGCCTCGCGTAATCAGGGCATTTTTATTACTTAATGTGTAATCCTAAATTAATCTGAACTGCTTCTTATAATAAAATAGTTTCTATATATATATATATATATATATATATATATATATATATATATATATATATATATATATTGTTTTATTAATTTAGGCCACAATTTTGTTAAAAATGATTATATTCCCAATTGAGTAATAAAGTTCATGTTTTTAGGGTAACTGTATTTTTGAATATAGAACCGAAGTTATCGATAATCAGAAGATGGATTTACGATTACATATTATTCACTTTGATGGGCTATGTTAGGAATGAATCAGATATTCTAATCGTACTTCTGTATAAGTTTTAACGAAATGTCTAGGAAAACCTTACTTTTAAAAACACTGAAAAAAATTTTAATGTCAGTATATTTATGAAGATTACATGTACTATTTAATTAAAGCGCGTTCACTCATTTACAGCGTTCACTCATTTTTATATCAATACCACAGTAGCATTGGTTATTATTTTAAAAATATAATTACGTAATTAATTAATAGTAGTGAATGAATAAATACATATTTAAAAGAATATAATCTAAATACAATCAATATATTGTTTCTTCTCTATAAATGTAAAAGATATTGTACAATTCTCAGTCTTTCTAGACAACTTAAAAGAATATTCTTAAAATAAGTCTTTGATGTCCACAACCTTGTGGCATGATATAAAAACTACTGCTGATACGGAGAAATGTTATCCCTTGTATATGCTATATACTTTAATCAATTGGTATTAATATAACCACAATTAGCAGCACGAATGTTTATATATCTATCAGAGACGAAAATCAGGAAAAAACGTGGATTAATTGATCTGTAAAAAAGTATTATCCTTCGACCGACTAGCTCCGAAAATGTTAATTTAAAAAAAACTATTTAAAAATAGTCACCGGATGAGACCGGTGACAAAAAAAATCACGTAACTCGCTAATTTTGTATAATTAGTCATCTTGATCTAATCGTCGTTTGCCGATTATTACACATCCTCATTGATATCAAAATATATTATATTACAGATTGAATTACGTTGTTCAATAGAACAAACTTGTGACATATCCAAACCTACGGACAAAGGTTGTTAAACTATTTTTTTTTTTGAAAAAGTAAAAATGTCGAAGTAAATATTGTATTGAAAACGATATTATTTGTAAATATTTCTGTAAAATCCTGCTATAAAAGAAAATTTTATTAAAAATAACGAAACAAACTTCTCGGGAGGCGAGGTATTTCCTAAAAAAATTAACAAACTGAAAATTGAAATTTTATTAAACTGTAAATATTACGTGGCGAAAACGAATATAATAAAAAGAAACGTGGAAGACCTAACAAAAATACTTGGGTTAGAATTTACTTGAGGTTGGGAAAAGTAACAATAATTGATTCATGAATGCTTTCAAATTGTTCAATATGAGTTGACGCTAGTTTAAAAAAGAAAATGTATTAATAAAAAAAAATTATTCAAAATATAAGGCGCTTTCCATCGGAATACATGCTTCGATACCACTTTACTTTAGAGAGCTTAAAGCGATTCAATGGTAAAACGCTTAAACGATTCTAGAGCTTAATACGATTGCTTAACTGGCTCTTCCTTTCTTGTTCGCCTTCTTTCAGTTGACGACTTCAGGATTTAAGTCTTTGAGTATTACTACCTATTGTATATAAGTGCTTTAATGCTGAATATCAAAGGAGGCATTTTCTTGTATAGATATTTATTAAATAGTATAGTAAGACTTTTTTCGTATAACTCTCGAAAATATAAGACGAAAATAATCTTCAACCGTTTTTAATTTGGGTCTTTATTACGGAAAAATAATCTATTTATCAATAAAAAACATATTTTCAATATTTTCTCAGTCAACATTCAGACGTTTCATTATCATAATCAGAACCTACATGAAGAAAACTTGAGAAAAATATTGAATCACCAGTATAATCGATTTTTCTTTCTGTGAAATAATAGACATATTTCTTACAATTTGAGGCCGAATAAGGTTTTCGGTGAGTCCCATCGTATATTGCTTTTGTAACGGCGCCCGGTGTGTGTGCACTGCGAGATGTTTAACACTTGTATTAACGTTGAAATAATGTACTTCGAGAACGAGGTAAGAAATAAGAAAAAAATGATTGAATATAGCTATCTTATTTTGTTCTGAGGAGCCCATTAAAGCCAGCTTGCTATAAGACTTTAACAGCACTCTTTAAAAGCATTTACCGAGAAAAAATACTTTAATTGTTGGAGCTCCTTGAGTTATAAATATTCCAATGGATTGTAATGATATTTGAATTTAATTTTGAACTGTTTGTCCTTTAGTCTAAAATATTTCTTTTTTCTAGTCTTTCGATTATAATAATAGTCCTCTGTTCCCTATTACCTGGAAACTAAGATATAACATTTATTTTTATAATTAAAATTTAATTGAATTAATTAAAATCTAATTGAAAAATTAATAAAAAAATTAGGGCGAGTGTAAAGAAATCGCAAATACTTTGTAAAAGTGCCTCAATCGCAAATTTAATGTAATAATTGCATTATATTATAGACTACTGAATGTGTGTGTGTGCGAGCGTGGGTGCGTGTGTGCGTGCGTGCGTGCGTGGGTGCGTGCGTGCGTGCATTGGAATTCGTAATGAGACAGTGTAATTAAAATATTTGTGTTTCCGAATTTGAAATTATACCTATACTGTTTAAAACAATTCCTGAGATACTATTCTCACACGATGAATTGAAATATCATTCAAAAAGGGTAACTTTCATACAGCAAAATATCTTGTAAATATTGATAACGATATCGAAATCACCAAAACCTTTCTACCAAAATCAGGTCGCGAATTGTATATCAATAACTCGAAAGTCGCTTGATCCTTTTTATTACCGTTCAATCAGCAACTCAAAGGGATCGACAAAATGATAATTTACGGGACGCGTCTGGTCCGTGTGTTCGTTATTCATCAACATTAAGTAACCCTCTCGTTACTGCAATATGGGTTTAGTGACGTGACGTTAATTTTGTAATCGATGAAGCCGTAGAAAAATATTGTGCTAAATTTTTTTCTAATTCTTAGCGAAGTCCATTTTTCCATATAAATTTCTTGGCGTAAGTGTCCTTTGAGTATTCAAAACTACATAAACAATTGTAATAAAAAGGATTTAAATTATTTTCCCCAGATTTTAAAGTATTGTTTCTTAAATAATTATACGGACTATTATATTATCCAAAAATGTATTTTATGGTTGTATTTATTTATCTATAGGGTATAAAAATAAGACAAATCTAAACCATCAAAAATACCTTGAATAATGAACATAATAGGTCCGTTTGTTAACAGTGTAACCAAAATACAAAACGCGTTAATTTTGGCAATGTGTTAGCCATATCAATATGTTAAATCGCGAAAAGAGAATTATTTCGGAATTTACCCAGGCATTGCGATGCATCGAATCGCTGGAAACTTAAGATAAGATTAATGATGGCTTCTTTTGGAAAGGATTATTCAAATAAACGTACTAAGTAGAATATAAACATTGGCAGTCGTTAAATCTTACCAAATTGTGCTAATATTTAATAAATTTAATGATGAATATTATAAACTAGATGAAAAAATAGCACCTTACGCAAAAATTACATTTCAGTCGTAAAATAACAAACAGTCAAAAATACATCCTCTAATGCCCAACACAACCTTATTCGTTCTTTCGTGTATAAAAGTATTGTTTACAGTTAGAAGTCAATTATTTCATTAAAAATTTGTTTAAGAAAGGTTAGATTCTAATAGTTCTGTTGCTAATTATGAATCTGTCACCAAGAAATGAAGTTTTTTACTATCGATACGAAATTGCAACTACGATATAACATGCAATATATCCGTAATTAGTAATAATATGTAAGAAAAATTTGAAAATAATAAAATAGCACGACTTTATAGTAAAAAGTAGTTTATTAACAAATATGTTTAAGCAAAAAATTATAAACATATTATTTTATTACATAAGTTATTAATTAATGGGGAGCATTATTTTCTTCGACGTTTTCATTTACTTCAAATATTATTAGGGATGCATTCGAGCAACTTACTCCTTTGGATTGTATGCAAGCTACAGCACAAAAAGCTAAAACACTTTCTGGCATCCACAAGCTGAGCCACGTCTTTTTCTCTTCTCTGACCCTTCAACAAATTCACAATTACAGTGTTAACTTGGTTATCAAGGTTTTACGCTGTTCCTTGAAATATTTTATTAAATATTTTAGGTAACTTGAAAGAAAAGTTAAATTAACGCTATTAAATATGTACTTTATACCGTACAATATCGTGTACATGAAAAAATATTAAGAAAAAAATCCTTAACCGCAATTTTTAGAGTTAATTTTTTTACCTTATCTCTATAAAAACACAATTTTACAAATCTATACAATATAATTTGGTTCCCAAGTGTAAACCTAAGTACACTCGACTAATTGTTCGATTCTCAAATCGATATGGAATCGACACTTCAAAAGTTGTTGCCCATCCCTATTCGCAACCCTATCCAGACGCGATACTTCTCACAATGGACGGCGCAACAATAAAGGAACCGTTACACACTTAACTGTTTATAACGTACAAAACCGGTAACCCTGGAGGTAAAGTTAATTATAATATTAAGCTTTCTTTATGTGTTTAAGTTGCTGAAAAGAAAGGTCGCGTCTAGGAAGGGAGCTCACTGAATATCGCGCTCCATCGCCTCTGTATAACGTGTTTTCTTACGGACGCGGTGAAGTGTTTTGCAATAGGCGCCTTTGTCCCACCCGAAGTCCGGTCACAGGGTTCGTTGACGGTTTAGTTGTGAGTGAAAATTTCGTACGCTGATGATATAACGATGGATTTCGTTTTTTTATTTTTTTATTTAATTTTGAGTGTTATTGTCTTTATACTTTATACTCTGTGACAAAGGAATTGTGTTTGACGTGATATTTATTTTTTGGTTTAGAAACGAAAGGGGCTAAGTAATATTCCTACAAATTATAAAGGAATGAAAGATGACTGTAGTAAATTTGTACGTAGAAAATACTTTCTAGAACGAAGGAGTATTATGTGTAAGTAAGTCAAATATTTGCGTTTAAAAAGCTTAGCTACACGCTGCTTAACTTCGTGTGAAAACATATACTTGTAACTGAAAATTTTCTTCGTTTTTGAAGAATCGAAATACGAAACTCTAACGAGTAATCTAGTTACGGCTTTAGGTTTTCCACAGTTTAAACCTATTTATAACTTTGTGTGAAAATAAATATTTGCAACTTACAATTTTCTTCGATTTTGAAGAATCGAAATACGAAACTCTAACCAGTAATCTAGTTACGGCCTTAGGGTTTCCAAAGTTTAAAGCTATTTATAACTATGTGTGAAAATAAATATTTGCAACTGACAATTGTCTTCGATTTTGAAGAATCTAAATACGAAACTCTAACGAGTAATCGAGTTACAGCCTTAGGGTTTCCACAGTTTAAACCTATGTATTTTTAATTTTGCAAAAAGTTTCAGGTGGGCATCGCGCTACAAGTCGAATAATCAGTGTCTACCTCTATAAGCATATTTTTTTTTGCTTTTAACACTTTTTAACCTTAGTTACGTGTGTTTTATTGTGAACAATGCCTACTAACCATTTTCTGATTTTTACTTTTTAACCTTAGTTACGTGTGTTTTATTATGAGCAATGCCTACTAACCATTTTCTGAATTTTATTTTTAACCTTAGTTACATGTGTTTTATTATGAGCAATGCCTACTAACCATTTTTCTGATAAACGTGCACAACATCTATATACGAGGTATGAAAACTTCTTGTTATTTATTTACTTTTTAAACTTAGTTACGTGTGTTTTATTATGAACAATGCCTACTAACCATTTTCTGATTTTTACTTTTTAACCTTAGATACGTGTGTTTTATTAAGAGCTATGGCTACTAACCATTTTCTGATTTTTACTTTTTAACCTTAGTTACGTATGATTTATTATGAGCAATGCCTATTAACCATTTTCTGAATTTTACTTTTTAACCTTAGTTACATGAGTTTTATTATGAGCAATGCCTACTAACCATTTTTCTGATAAACGTGCACAATATCTATATACGAGGTATGAAAATTTCTTGTTATTTATTTACTTTTTAAACTTAGTTACGTGTGTTTTATTATGAGCAATGCGTACTAACCATTTTCTGATTTTTACTTTTTAACCTTAATTACGTGTATTTTATTATGAGCAATTCATACTATCCATTTTCTGACTTTTTTTACTTTTTAACCTTAGTTACGTGTGTTTTATTATGAGCAATGCATACTAACCATTTTCTGATTTTTACTTTTTAACTTTAGTTACGTGTGTTTTATTATAAGCAATGCCTACTATCCATTTTTCTGATAAACGTACACAATATCTATATACGGAATATGAAAACTTCTTGTTATTTATTTGTTATTGCTGATATATTGCTCTTTATTTGTTACTACTGACATCTGGCATACGAGATAAGCCAAAAAGTCACTCGTCAGATACACAGCAATTAACGTGTCAATATGTAGCAGAACATTAATAAGAAGATTGAGGTAACGTGGGACACCAAATAGATGCAAAGCTTCTTGCAGGACGCATATAAAATTCAATTTTTAATTATTAGTTAATTACCTACGACGAAACGGAGGAGATAATTGCGTTTAGGGTGAGAGATTGTTTGTTTGTGTTTGCAATCCAATGTTCCCATTTATCTCCAAAACAGTTTAACCGATTTACATACGACTTTCTGTAAAATGTTTGTGATTCATTGGCAATGGTTTTTACATAGTGTTTACGGTGATTACTCATAGGTGCCGCAATGAACATTTTTGCAAACGAATGTACCCTTTTATCTTCCATACGGTTTGATCGATTTAGATATGGTTTTCTGCAATATATTTGGGACTAATCGTCGATGGTTCTTAGAT
This sequence comes from Druceiella hillmani, assembly GCA_039881145.1. Classification (NCBI taxonomy): domain Eukaryota; kingdom Metazoa; phylum Arthropoda; class Insecta; order Lepidoptera; family Hepialidae; genus Druceiella; species Druceiella hillmani. The sequence continues at coordinate 8,842,989 of JAYKKI010000062.1, forward strand.
AGGTTTTATGATGTTAGCTCATTAGGGGGCGCCGCAATAAACATTTGGTTGCCAACAAATGTTCTCATTTTTCTCCAAAACGGTTTGACCGATTTAGACACGGTTTTCTACAAAATATTTGGGACTAACCGGCGATGATTCATAGATGGATATTATGCTGTTAACACGCCGAGGAGCTCTGCCATATTTTGTTACAAACGAACGTTCCCATTTATCTCGAAAATGTTTTGACCGATTTAGGTACAATTTTAGGCATAAACGTTTTAATCGAAAAAGTATAAAATAAAAAGCAAAATTTAAAGTTCAAGTTGTTGAATCAAATAAAAATAAACGCCATAATAATATCGAACGATGAAATATAATAATCGCATACAAAATGAGTCTTCTGCTAAAGAATATGTACGAGTATGTAGTTCACGATTTACGTATAACCTTTGTTGAGGAAATAGTGGTACAACTCTCCATCATATGTAGCACAACTGTCACAAATTTTATTGGAAAAACACATGTAAAGTTTGGGAAATTGGGAAGAACGAATGTAAAAATAAAGAAAAGGAAATTATTGGGTAAAATGGCTGTTTTGTGTATTGAACATATCATGAAATGACATATTAGTAATAGAAAGACTCCTATGAGTCCGGAAAATATTGAATATCTGCATATAATCATGTACATAAGTTAGTGTTGTAAGAATACTAACGGTTATTCGCAACTTCGAACGTGTAAAAACTTACTCATAACCGAACTTGTATTTATAATAATTGCAAAATACCGATAGAGGGTATTTTTCAAATATTGGACAAAACACCGTTAGATGGTATTTGTCAAATATTGGACAAAATACCGACAGAGGGTATTTTTCAAAATTTTCAAATTTTTCAAAACGTGTATACGACTCGGTGAGTATGGATTATGGTCGTGATCGTGTAGCTATAGTATAAATACTGTATGGTATTATAACGATGTAAGAAATTGGATACTCGGCACGTCCGAAGTTCTCAGTTAAGCGTAGATATGCATCAACGATGTGTGATCTCATATTTAGATGGACGTAGTTTGCAATGTGCACTCTCCCCATTCCCTTCCCTCTTCACTGTGCGCTGCTGATATCGCCTGCGTGTACACGATTCCATGAGTGTGAACATATTATTAGTTCCACTACCCCGTCAGGTTGTTGTTGAAGTATAAAACTTCATAAATTGTTATTTATTTATTTGTAGCTGCATACTATGTGTACGGTGAAGGATGTATGAGAAGTGACATAATTAAGAAATATGGCACTTTTTTATTTATTTAGAAATGTTATTTCATTCGGAAACTTCACAAAAAATTAATATTAGTAAATTGTGTTTTTGGCTGTAAATGAATAAGATGTGTATTTTTGTTATTTATATCAACACTTGGAGGTATTGGGTCATCTCTCTGTTTAATTTTATTAATATCGATTTGATTGTTTATCTATGAAGATGTAACAAAAAGACAGATATTCAGACAAAATAACATTTGTGTTTAAAATATTGATATGGACAGGTGAAAAATCTAAACGATATGATGGAATGAAGAGAACAATTTTGAAAGTAAAACCAGTCGTCTTTTATTGATAAAAAAACAATCGTTTAAAATATAAATAACCTACAGATTTTTTAGCAAAACGACAATAAAAAATACTGTATCATGCTTAATTTTAATTTGAAATTTGATGAATCACATGCTCAGGTATCTAGTTTGGAGTAAATTATATTATGCAGACATTTGGGTAAGTTTGCGTAGTTATACACAATGGGTGGAGTTGAAGCATTTATACTACCTTTACTCGATCGAAAGAAGCAGTTCTATAGCATACAGGGATGTTTATATGACCTTAGACCCTTATAAGTATAAAATACTAACAATATTATTTTTATATATGGAACGAATGGACAAGAAGTGGCGAAAGAACAAGTAAAAAGTTTCTGAACAAGGGTTCTCGGACAATCTCTTTGGATACGGTCGGAAGACATTAAGGAGTTATTGACAAAGATAGTGTGAAGAGTCTCATTAACGACCGTACTCGTTTGAGGGCTTACGAAATGGACGTAGAAATAAAGGCAAGGTCTTCGAAAAGCTCATTAAATTAAGCAAGTGTACCAGATGTTATTCGTTGATGAAACTTTTTAAAGTTGTCCGTTGTTGTTGTCAATATTTATAAGTGTATTACGATTAATACTGAGCGGCTGCAAAATAAAACGGAGAAAGTTTCATAGCGTACTCGTGTTTCATTTTTATATCTTATTACGACCTTGTCACTATACATTTATTTATTATTTTTTCAGAATAGATTTTATCTGCCGCTCGTTTTCGCTTCGGTAATTTTTTGTTGATCAATCTACTGTGTCTTTACTGTGTCGTCGGATTCACCTTCACGCCTAGACTAGTAATGGAACGCCATTTTTGATTGATTGCGCGCTCGTGCGTGTTTTTGCTTTTTTATGAAGGATAGAAAATAGTACAAAAAGTGTTATTTTTTTTTGGAGAAATAAAAAACACTTCGTGACACTAAATTAAAGAGAAAAAATATTAGCTTGGAAAGATGTACCTACGTGCTACGTACTCGTATGTTTATGTACGTATATTTTATGTTGTGCCTATGTATTGAAGATATAGAAAAGTGTTTGGATTCAAAACCGTTCCAAATAGAATACAAAACCGCAGGCAAATGGATTATTTCACTAAACCTAAAAAATATTTTTGTATTTTTCCCAGTTTGGGCAACACAAAAAAAACAAGAAAACATTTTAACGCCTGCATTCGATTTTAGAGTCAATTTAAAATAACGTTTTGTTTTATAGATACTAATTATTGTAGAAATTATTAAATACACGCATTAATATATTCCAGATTCACAATTAAATGAAACTACGTGATGTAGTATTATTTCTACTATCTTTAATTTCTTTACCACGACCTAGGTTTCGTTGTATTACAACATCTTCAGGTGGGATAGATGTTGTAATACAACGAAACCTAGGTCGTGGTAAAGAAATTAAAGATAGTAGATATAATACTACATCACGTAGTTTCATTTAATTGTGAATAATGAATTTCTACAAAACTAACGCCAAATATATTCAATATTCCAGATTGCTGAGGGGTAGTGACATAATGCCAAAGAGTAGGATTGATATAACAATTGAATACCAAATATTTTAAAATTATATTCGCTCTGGTACAGTGGCCCAGTTTAGATCAATTCTTAATAAAGATACAGGAGACCGTTTGTGTTAGTAACATTTGATAAAATATTAAATTAAGTAGATCTAATGTATGATAATATTTCTTTATGTAACAGTTTAAATACCAACGAGCTTGGTCTAATGGTCGATCAAAATAAATGATATTATTTTTAGTAGATCTAAATACAGATCGCGTCTTGAACGATGGACGATTCGTGATCGACGTTATCTTGACATACTCGCAATTATAGTTTAGTCATTAATCATTCCGAAATAGTCCAAAGAATTTATATTGTCAGGTTAAAAAATAATTTCTTCTTTTGCTTTGTGTTAAGTTCTAAACATATGTTCACTGTTGTAATTTCTGAAAACACCTCTGCCTTTTTCAAAAAGTTGTTCAAATCTATTCTTGACATCAGGAATTGATTAAAGGAAAAAATAAGGGAAAAATATTGCTCTTATCTTTTGCTATATTTTCTAATATTTAGTCTTTATCCGTTTTGGCAACCAAAATATCCCAAGATAGCAATATCAACCTTCAGTAGACAGTAAACCGTGTTCAACATGACTGTCATTTTTTGAGTATAGAGATATTAAAACAGCTTTTTATATTTACGCTTATGGCAAGAAGACGGCTCTGTCCACCGTATGCTTTTCATTTTTAGGGTTCGGTCTTTAGAATGTCGTCGACATGATTTCGACTATCTTGCCCCAATAATTGCAAGAGATATGAACAACTACAAACATTACTTTGCATCCATTCCGACACGCACTTAGGTGGTTTTATTTTAATTGGCTTTTACAATCTTCACCGAAAGTGCGTTACAGATTGTGCTTACGTAGCACACTCGGCGGCTAATATCTTGAACGAAATGCTACGTGCAATCTGCTAAACACGGTCATAGCTAAAGTTTTACCGATTATTGCTGTTGGTGCTTGTTTTAAATTCAGCCACACGTGAATGATTTACAAATATAGTGTCTCTCTACATTATTTTTTACACAATTTATCTGGAAAAATATTTCTGTGTAAAAGTAAGTTATCTGTACATAGACATGATACCGAAAGCATCTATGTTTAAATATGATCATACAACTGGACAGCTACTATATATTAAGTTCCTTTTTTTTTGAGAAATCTTCTTTCAAATTGTTTCTGGAATTCTCTGAAAATATTTCTTAAAATAAGATGGTCACTAAACAATTCATTTGAAATTTAATTCATTTCTTAAAATGATTTTATTCTACAGAAGTATGAAAGCTTTTTAAAATAAACGAGATCAAACCGTCTATTTAAAGAACGCTGATTAAAGCTCCTAATATAAGCAAAAATTTATTATTTTTTTTAATAAAACCTCTCCCCTTCTTTGCAACCAAACAAATAAGTCGTAACTCCACCGGAAATATAAATTGACATCCGATTTGTCATGCAAAGGTAGCAATGACCTTCGCCAAAACAATCGTTCCACTAAAACTTTAACCGATAAATATCCCGGTGTCTCATGCTCCAAGGAAAAAATTTAAAAGTGTCTCGACGCGTTGACTCATCGTCGGTACATTTTTGAAGCACGTAAGTCACTCAAGCCGCTGTCACGTAAACATCTTATGTGGTAAAATATATATGTAAGCGCGGATCAGCAGCACTTAACCTTTTTTGTGTGCGGAAAAAAAGAGTTTTAATAATATTCAAAGTTTTTCTTAATAGCGGCATAGGTTTTACAGACATTATAATGGTTTAGATTTACTTTCATATATTATATTATTGTTGGTTCATTTACGTACAGTCATTGTATAAAATTAATAACCTTATTATTTCCTTATAAGCTAACCAACCTGACAATGCTTATTTTCTGTAAGAAGAATCGTTGAAAATACTGTACTTTTGGACTAGATTGTCAGCCTGCAATTTTGGTTTCGGTTTTCGGCTTTTGGCGAAGTATACATGTACGTAACTATTTATTTGACTGAATTTGTATTATCTTTTTCCTTACCAATATTATCTAAGTAAGGTGTAATTTTATAAAGTAAGGTGAAAATTAATGAAATTATATTATACCTCTAATTTTTAAGTAACTTGATTATTGCATTACCTTTATCCTTACCAATATTACCAAAGTAAGGTTCAATTTTATAAAGTGTGGTTAAAATTAAAGAGATGATATTTATATCTCTAATTTTTAGGTAACTTGAAAGTGACTTGAAATCCTAATATTAACTGATATTTATAATGTTAGGGTGTTTTTGTCTTTGTTTATCTATTTGTGTCAGTTTCACAACTTAACTGTTCAACCGTCTTCAGTGAAATTCTTGCATAGATATAGGTTATTACAGTGAAAGAATAGCAATAGAATAGAATTCTTATCACGAAATAGAAGTATTTTGGGAATTAAAAACTCACTCCATTACGTTATCTTATCACGAAATAGAAGTATTTTGGGAATTAAAAACTCACTCCATTACGTTATCTTATCACGAAATAGAAGTATTTTGGGAATTAAAAACTCACTCCATTACGTTATCTTATCACGAAATAGAAGTATTTTGGGAATTAAAAACTCACTCCATTACGTTATCTTATCACGAAATAGAAGTATTTTGGGAATTAAAAACTCACTCTATTACGTTATCTTATCACGAAATAGAAGTATTTTGGGAGTTAGAAACTAACTCCATTATTTATATATAGTACGTTTGTGTCTAACTATTTAGCCGTTTTCAATGCTAAGATCCAATATTTTCACAAGAAAACCTTTTTCCTCTTCTCTCTTCTTCGAGCGAAGCCGTAGGTAAGACTAATTCTCAGAGTCTTTTATTTATGTGTGTATATTTGATCTTGCATTTTGTTTATTATCAAGTAGATTAATCGGATAATGCCAGCCCTTTTGCATTAGTGTTTGACCAAATAGATTAGCATTTACAATTTGACATTTTTACGACATCGAGTTTCAGTTAGCATCTTAAGTTATCTTGATTTAATTATGATTTTTATTTTGATTCAAACATGTCACGAAGTATCTTTTATGGAAATATTAATAAATATAAAACGAATATAATAAAAGTTTGTAAATGTGTGTTGTAAATATTAAAATGGGGTAGCTATTCCAATATTCTAATATTGGAATAGAATTCCAATATTATATTTGAATTAGAGATTATTTGTCCTCACACTGACTTGGGATTAAACATACTATGAAATTCAATGTTCAAAGCGATTATAATGTCCCTTTCTGATTTATAGTGTCATTAGTGATGAAAACAATACTAATATAATATGCTCGTAAGATAAGCAACAACGACGTCTGCTCTCATGTGTCTGTCCGCATTCAGATTGCTCACTAAAACATCTATTCCTACCGCACCATTCCACACTCCATAACTGGCCATATCCATTTCACAAATGCATGTTTGGATGGACGATTTCATTGCGCGATTTAATTTACACGTAACATCATCCCTTGATGTACATTTGTATAATTACTACGCGTCGAAAGCTAGCCACTTCTTTGTTGTTGCTTAAATGCAATATAAATGTATTTTTGAAAATATGAAATTTGTGTATTTTTTGATTGAGGTTATGATTCTAATGAAATAAAAAATAATGTTATTTCAAGTCAATCCGTATATTCTTCAGGAATTCCATATTCAACGAGTCCATAGATTTTTTGGGATGCGTGTTTAAATAAACGCTTAAAAGACTTAGGTAAATGTAATTTCCACATGCATTCCATTTTAATTAGCGTTATTCCTTATTGTACAATCGATGGAAGGCTTCTAGGTTTAAGTCATGCCGGACCAGTTGTCCAACATTAATGCTAGAATATTATGATTTATACATTCACCAAGGCAAATTGTAATGCTGCTCCATCAAATAGAGGAGCGGAATCACTTTTGTTGGTGTGACGGTTATTCATTCATATTATATAAAACATATCTATCAATAAGATATTTATTAATGTATATAAAATTAGGGTTTTGATTTTTCGACCTGGAAAAAACCGATTTCGACTAGCTACGCAATAAAAAAGTTTCGTAGAGCTTTAAAAGTTTAAAATCGGAATAATCTAATATTTTTTTTCATTACTTTTGCAATTTAAAAATACAAAAATAACGATGTCGCAACGTCCATAATAATTCCTTAACGTCCTTACAAAATAAGCGTGTGCTCAAACATTTGAAATAAGCAGATGTTTAAGTTATTTTGATTTTTTGACGACAATTTCTAAAGATAGTATTACCTCTTAACTTTCGGAAAAATTGCCAGGAAAGATATCGTGATTGCAACACATTGAAATTTGTGATTTCCATAATTTTTGTTATCACTGGTAATGAAAAATTTAAAAAAATTCAATGAATTCGGGAAGAATAGACAAAAATACCACTTGTATAGATATCGTATGTATATGGTTGCATTTGTGAGAATATTTGTAATAATTTATCTAATAAAAATAACTTTCGGCAAAATTGCCAGGAAAATATCTTGATTGTAAAACATTGACATTTGTAATGTTCAGAATGTTTTTGTCACTAGTAATGAAAAATATAAAAAAGCGTGAACAACGTCACTTGAATTCGGGAAGTATAGACAACAATACTATTTGTATAGATATAATGTCTATAATGGCATTTGTGAGAATATTTTTAATAATTTATGTAATAATAATTGATGAAAAGGAATATTCAGTGTACACCTTGGTGTTTTCACCATTGTGACATGAAACCTGAAATGTTAGACAAACATACGCATCATAGTACAGGTTTCCAATGAATTTGTTCTCGCAAGTACCTAAAAATAACCACTGATTGCTCCCCACAAGCTCGCGCCTGTATATGCCTACGGCCCTCCCCGGTACGACTTCATTAAATTTTTAGTGCCCGGCGTGGAGTCGCACTGCACCGCCAGACGGGGCCGTAAAAAGGCAGTCATAATATTTCGTAATACCGAAAATGTGCGGAATGGTAGAATGGAGGCGGTCGGCCGCCTGCGCTCGTAAAAGGTGACGGTGGAGCGGGTCGAAGATACGGAGCGGCGGTGACTAACTAATCTAATGGCCTCCTCGGTGTGGTCGGGTGCTTCTTTGGCGTGTACAGTCGTGGTACTAGAAGGCAGCGTTTAACTAAAAAGCTGTTGCTTTAAAATGGTGATGAGGGAATTGCTCCTGTAAAATGCTGTTGGTGGTGAATTTTTCATTACATCTGTTTGGTGAAAATAGTGGTGAACAGTTTTTCCAGTTCCCTATATTAGCTTGAGCGAGCTAGTTCCAGTTATACTGAGAGTTGATTATAATGAACTTTCTCCTCCTTTCCATATCTTGACAGTTTTGGTTCATTACATTTCAGTAGTGTGAGTGTATAACAGAAACTTCATGTACTCCTCAATGATTGTAATACACTTGAAAGCAAGATGCTAATATATTTTTAAAATACATTCCAGTTTCAACCAGAAAACGAATATAAAAACCGACCTTAGGAATTAAATTACCTTCAGCTGTTATGTACCAAAACCAAGCCCCCCAGGGTTTGTTTCAAACCAGTCAGAATCTTGTTTTTAAAATTAGCAGGAAAGACAAAAACTCTTCAGGGTGAAAGGCTAGAAGTTGGTTATTATGTCCCTATATTTTAATGTATACATGAAGGTAGTCCATGATTATATGGTAATTAGAATTTTATTATTCTAATAACATTTCTATTGGCAATAAATTTTCGCAGTCAAAAATTAGTGATATTTAGTGAAAACATGGAACAAGCATGGACAGCGAATTTTTACATGCATTTTTTGTATAGACATTTCATTTGAACTTACTCTATTCACCAGGTTGTAAAAAAGTTCTCATTTATACTGAGTCTTTTTCTTGAATCTTCTTTTGTTGCTACTATGGCTGTTGCTAAAAAAATACTCTACTATTTTTTATGATTTTATTTTTTCACGCTGATCATCAAAACGAAAGGAGAGACCCTAATAAAGTTTGGAAGTATTCAAATATATTTTTACAAATGAAACTCATATTATATTGTTAAATTATATTTAAAAAATTGTACCGTTAATTTACAATATTCGCAAGTAATAACACTCAATATCAGTAGAAGAATCTCTGGACACTCTGTGAACTAGTATATCAGCCTTAACATTGTGGTTAGCGAAGGCAACATCTCGTAATATTATTATTATGTATTTTTTATAGCGATCCAACAAACTATCTACTTATGACCTAATATTTTTAAACTATGACTGTAAATCCAAAGTACGATATAACACAATTTTTCAGCTTGATTTTGATGTATACTCCATGTTAGAGAAGAAATTTCTTCTATTGTTTAAAAGCAAAATATTAACGTGGCTGAAATATATTATATATTTTAGAACCCTTAGCCAGTTTTCAAATACGGTTGCCGAGAGTCTAGTCAATGCCGTAAAAGATTATTTTTAAATAGTCCTTAATGAAGTGAATGAAGTGACAAAATGTTAAAAAAAGAATTAAGGTTGTTTAAATAAAAAACAAATCTTGCATATGCCATAATCAGTCATTTAGGAAAATAAAGAATATGATCACGTGACAAGGAAAAGAAAATGTGTTTGTGCTAAACCGAGATAGCTTTGGCTGGCTAAGTTACACTACAGACATATTATTTTTATCTTATCGACATCGAACATTGAAAGTCAATAGTTTTCATCACTACGCGGTCTATGATACTTAAAATAGTAAGGCTTCATGGCTTACTGTTAACCGAAATAACGATTACCGAATTTTACTGCGTATTTCCAGTTGTCTTCTACCGAATTGATTTCCCACAGTCTGTCTTTTCGTTGCGACTGTCCAGTGGTAAAGGTTGTACGAATGTAAAGGAACGCCGTTTTCGAGGTCGAGGCTTCCATTTTCGGCAGTTGATAAAAGGTAATTTCTATGGTTTACGATGTCACTCTGTATTCGATTGCTCTTACCTTCAGCGTATCATTTTAATCCGACAAATACTTCATCCGTATATATTTTATTTTTATTTCTGTACTTCTAATCTTTTCCACACACTTTCTTTAAACCTAATGAAAGAATTGCGATGCAATTGTTTTGTATACTCCGCCAGTACTTGCTTTATTATAGACTAACGTGCTAGTCTTCATTTTTGAGGTGAAACATCTAATGGTGATTTTGGATGGGCGTTAAAACGTTCGGATGGCACGTCGCGTCTTGCCATTCGGCCAGCTTCGTTTGTTATCGGCTTAATTCGGCCCACTTTACGTCTTATCTACCATTCAGCCAGCTTCGCGTCTTATCGGCTCTTTCTCTTTTAATTCGGTTAGCTGCGCGTCTTGTTGGCTCTTTCCGACTTAACGCTTCCCATTCTACTACACTACACATACGCTACTTTACGTGTGTGTTAGTGTATCAGTATTGTTTCTTATTTACTAATGCTTACAACTTTACTCGTTTATATCGGTGTATTGCATTTAACTGTCTTAAAACGTTAAAAGCATTTATTTATTTAAAATATGAGTTACAGTGATAGTGAAAATAATCGAAATAAAACTCATAGTGAAGTATCTATCTCCCTGGTGTACTGAGCATTTACGGCATGACATTCAATTTAGTGATTCAAACAAAAGGTTTGTTTGTTATTTATTTTCTATGAACTTTTACATATGAATATGGAATTTCTGTGAACTTGTTACATACCCAAATTACATGTCATAAGTTGGTCGACTAGTACTCATAAAGTAGGAGAGCCTATTTAGTTCTGATGATTTTACTTTTAATTTCCTTATATACACTATGATTGTGAATATTTTCAGGTATTTAAAAGTAGCGGTTCAGCTGGTAGGGTGTGGGGATAGACGCGTAACTCCAAAAAATTACCACTTTAAAACTTTATATTTCATAAACGGATCCCTGTATCGAAAAAATATTCATGATATACCCGCAATATTTTGTAAAGACCTATTCAATGATCCTCTACACAATGGAGTATGCGAATACAAAAAAAAACAGACCCACTGTATATGTAGGGCAGATAAACATATAGGGCAAGTGCCGTAAAAAAGTCGCCCGTGCTGTTTTAATTTTACCAACGATTTTTAATTTATTCCAGAGTATAAAATTCTTCAAAATATCAAAGACTCGATTTATTCTAGTTTAAGAAATTAATTTTCTTTGTATTTTGACAATAGCCATAAACTGTTTCTTTCTAACGAAAGTTCAGTGTTAAAGTAGTTGTAGCTTGACCAAAAGTTATTTTCAAATGTTTTATTGAAAAGTTTTTTTTGCAAAATGTTAATGTAACGTCATTTTATATTTACTTAGTTTTTTAGACAAATCACTCGACGCGTTTTTTTTAAATAAAATTAAGTGTAGTGAAATTAATTTTTTTCGTGCAGTGTTAGTTATACAAGTTTTGAGAGCGATTTTCACCAAAATTAAATGGTAAATTTTTCAAAATTTTAATATAAGTTAGATATATACATTATAAATAATATATAAAAAATTCATTAAATTTCATCGACAACGCGTTTTACACGACTACCTTAAAGCTTATACGAATGTGGAAAAACGCCGTCGCTTCTGTTACCGATTTTCATAATTCTTACAATTGATTTCCTTTGTTTTTTAGTTACTTCACACCTTACAAAGCTTTTACATAATATAGATGTGCTTTGCTTTTACTTCTTGTGCTTATTTCCATTTGTTTTAGTCTCTTTGTAAAGTTAGGCTATGTATAATATGTATTATGTATAGAGGAAACGTTGATATTAATTTTGAAAAGGGAACACGACCTTTTACTAAATCTATTATCCATTTATCTTTACTTATCTAATACATACGAAGGCAACCTGCGATTCGTATTTATTGCGTTTTAATCTAATAATTTTTATTTTTTTCCAGTGTTAGTGGAATCCTTTCGAAATTCATTATGTAAGAACTTTTATAAGAAAAATTATTGTAAGAATTTTTGTAAGAAAAATTATTGTAAGAACTTTTATAAGAAAAATTATTGTAAGAACTTTTATAAGAAAAATTATTGTAAGAACTTTTATAAGAAAAATTATTGTAAGAACTTTTATAAGAAAAATTATTGTAAGAATTTTATAAGAAAAATTATTGTAAGAACTTTTATAAGAAAAATTATTGTAAGAATTTTATAAGAAAAATTATTGTAAGAACTTTTATAAGAAAAATTTTTGTAAGAACTTTTATAAGAAAAATTATTGTAAGAACTTTTATAAGAAAAATTATTGTAAGAATTTTATAAGAAAAATTATTGTAAGAACTTTTATAAGAAAAATTATTGTAAGAATTTTATAAGAAAAATTATTGTAAGAACTTTTATAAGAAAAATTATTGTAAGAACTTTTATAAGAAAAATTATACTCCACGTCCTAATACCAACTTGCGTTAGTGTAAATAAATATCTTTCTTCAAATATTGTTTATATATTAGTCAGGGTTAGATTTTAACCTAAAAAACGCATTTTCGTTGACACACACACACACACACACACACACACACACACACACACACACACACACACACACACACATATATATATATATTATATGTGTGTGTGTGTATATATATGTATATGTTAGATTCCTAACTTATAACAATTAAGAAAGCTAAGCATCTAATAAGAGAAATAAATCAAGCACGGTAAGCTTAAAGCTTACTGAGATGTGCTTTTTTGTGAGCTACTTCGTTTCATTCCACCAAGCAACTTTTAATTGTGTTTTTCGATAACTACTTAGCTGTAATGATGAAATAATTTTTGCCAGTTTACAACAGTAAGTATAATTATACCTACTATTGTATACAGGTATAAAAAATAATTATTTTTTCCCTTTCGAATAGTAATATACCCAATTAAATTTAAATATCTTTACTGAATCGTGTGTTTCACATTTTTTATAACTGTTATTAATATTTGCGGGCTTTTTAAAATTGCCCCTTAAAGTCTTATTATTTTTGGAATTGTTATAAATTTTGCCTTTAGACTAAAAGAGAAGTAAATAATGGTAATTGCTTTATGAAGGATAACATCTGATTATTATTGTCAATTTGACATTGTTATCTCTTTCTAACTTAAATTTCTAATTTAAGGTAACGCATAAGCTAAATGAGTATCTATTGAGGAATTATATACGGGACATACGCACACCAAACAAAAATATAACCAAACTTTGACAATTCAGAGATGTAAACTTTTAAATTTTATCTTTTTAATGATAGTTAGTTTGCCGTTTAATTAGGCACATAGTTGAAATGGCCAATTAATTGGCCCCATCTGACGCCTATTTCTCCCTAATACGTGAATAAAGCAAGAAAGTGATCTTCAGTTTTTACCCCAGCGAAGCTCTTCCACACGTGTAGAGTAAACGCGTTATATTTACGCAAATACGATAGCACGCTGCGATTAGCCTCCGGCGCGCGTGGGATAAACAAATTGGACCCCGTCAAATGTAGTCCGCGCGTGCGGCGGAGGAAAATCGGGTAATATGGAAAGACTTTGTAAACTGTTTAAAAATGTAATGCTTTGCTCTTGTTTTAAAGTAAGTTTGATAGAGAATTATGATTCATTTTTTTATCCCATCAATATAAATTTGTATCACCCTCTATCTTACATCTTAACATCGTTATAAACAGTATAAAAATATTCTGTTTATAGTAATATAACTGCTGTGCGTTCGTGGTGAATATACCATAATAAATATTTTTCTGGCTTTAAGTACATTACTTACTTTGCTTCTTCGAATATTCAAAGAGTGAAAGGAATTCTTGTGAACTTTTTTTATATGTGAACCGATAATTTATCTTAGATATTCAAGTTTACAATCGAATTTTCCTTTCTCGATCGAAATAGATATGTTCAGATGCAAACAACTGAAAATATAAGTAATATATCTTTATTATCTAATGAGAATCCATTCATTGTGAAATTCATGTCAAATCAAATCCATTTAAAATTATGAATGGCGACGTTAGGCACATCTGCCGATCTGCGTATTCGACTCGATGCACACATCTGAAAATATAAGTAATATATCTTTATTATCAAATGAGAATCCATTCATTGTAAAATTCATTTCGTATCAAATCCAGTTAAATTATGAATTGCTACATTAGGCATATCTGTCGATCGGCGTCTTCGACTATATGCAAACATTTGAAAACATAAGAAATGTATCTTTAATAACAAATTATTTAATTCTCAATAATTTATTTACTTACCTTATTTTGCTTAAAAGTATTAGTTTTTACGAAATTTATCAGGGCGAATGCGCAAAAAGCACATGTTTTGAACACTGCTATATGCACAACAAACGTAAAGCTGTACTGTAATTTTTATAATAGGTTTTTTACCCTTTTTAACTTTCTGTGCAATCATTTTTTTATGGCAGAGAATAGATACAAATAGAGAATACTTGACTGTATTTTTACTGTTTACTAAAAATAAGGGCTTTCCTACCGGGCTACAGGCAACGATACTGTAAATAATTCAAATCAATGCCACACCAATTCATAACAGATGTTCGTAGAAATAAATAAAGCTGACGTAATGTGTTATCTTAGCGTTATTAATTTACATATACGGATATATTAAAAGCACTGACACAACACGTGAATTCAATATAAATAAAACAATCAAAAACAACCCGCAGCCAGGGATATTTTTAACAGGCTCTGATAAATAAATACTTATCAGCATTTGAGATGAATCTGCAATGCAAGGTTTAAAAGTGAAGAACATATGATAAAAAATGTGATGATGGCATAGAGCAAATTTTACATTGCATACAGTTTTCATACATCGCATATCGTCTTTAAGGTGTATATTTATTAAATTAAATGACTACTTATAAATTTATTCTTTGATTCTTTCTGTAATTGAAGAACGTTAATTTGTGAGACTAAATTAAAACCTGGTTTTATTACACTATATCGAGTGCCTTTGAATAAGTTGCGTTAAACGGTAAAACTATCTATATCGATCATAAAGAAAAATGATTGCACAGAAAGTTAAAAAGGGTAAAAAACCTATTATAAAAATTACAGTACAGCTTTACGTTTGTTGTGCATATAGCAGTGTTCAAAACATGTGCTTTTTGCGCATTCTCCCTGATAAATTTCGTAAAAACTAATACTTTTAAGCAAAATAAGGTAAGTAAATAAATTATTGAGAATTAAATAATTTGTTATTAAAGATAAATTTCTTATGTTTTCAAATGTTTGCATATAGTCGAAGACGCCGATCGACAGATGTGCTTAATGTAGCAATTCATAATTTTAACTGGATTTGATACGACATGAATTTTACAATGAATGGATTCTCATTTGATAATAAAGATATATTACTTATATTTTCAGATGTGTGCATCGAGTCGAATACGCAGATCGTCAGATGTGCCTAACGTCGCCATTCATAATTTTAAATGGATTTGATTTGACATGAATTTCACAATGAATGGATTCTCATTAGATAATAAAGATATATTACTTATATTTTCAGTTGTTTGCATCGAGTCGAATACGCAGATCGGCAGATGTGCCTAACGTCGCCATTCATAATTTTAAATGGATTTGATTTGACATGAATTTTACTATGAATGGATTTAAAAAGCCCTGTAACTTCAATATTTTAATTAATCTGAAAACGCTTGTGTCCATCCATTCATAAGTGACTAAAAGTCATATAAAACGATTTTAATAATTCAAAAAAAATTATGGAGAAAGCACATAGCGTCTAATTGAGGGTGCAATGATAAGTAACTCCGATATAAAATATTTATAAGAAGGAAAGTTAATTTGCCATCAAAACTGAAGTTGAGATTCAAATTGGTAACTCGAAACTAATTGAAACTTTCAATGAGATTATAACTTTAAACATCTTGAATAGTTTAATTTGGATTTGAAATGCTGCGAAAATATATTAATTGCCATTTAAAATTGCTAGAAAATTCGAAGGTTTCGAGATTTATGGTGAAAGTTTTATTTTGATTATTCTCTGCGGCGAAGACGACTCTAAGGAAACTTTATGTTTTATACGCCCAGAATTTATTACACACCATTTTATTCATTATTATTTCGTTATCTTTTTATGTTCCGTTATTATTTTATATCGATATTGAGTATTATTCTACGCTCTTCTGTTTAAGAGTCTACACGTGAAAAGGAAACTTCTAAGATCACTTACGTGTCCATTTTTCACAGAAACTATTTGACGTAGGCGGAGACATTTTCAGGGACTAAACAGGTTAGTAAATTCAGTAAAAGTCAGTTTCTTTTAGACAGTTCCATAAAAGCCAGTTTTTTTGAAAAATGATCAGTATTTTTCCAAACCAAATTACTGTTTTTGAAATTTTATTCCTACCTATATGCACCTTTTATTTTATTAGTACCGGATTAAACCTTTTCAAATTTTTTTATGTTATCTATAGTCATTAACTAACCAAAATTGTGTTTTTCTTTTTTTTAACACAATAAAAAGATGATGCTGGTTAGTTATAGGGTGGTGGAGGCCAATAATTAAAAATTAGATTTTGTGTGGTCAATAAATCATTATTTTTTAATTTTAGGTCAGTAATATCAGTATTTTTGAGCAATGAACCTATTTCGGCTACTACATTTTAAATGTGGCATTGTAATATTACGTATTAACTGGCACGTTCGAAAAGGCTGGTTATAAGGGTCTTAAAAATATTTTTATCATGATTTTAGGCATTAAATCTTTACAGATATACTGACAAATGTGAATAAATATATATGCCCTTGCCTCTCCCCCTAGATTTTTTAACCTTAAATTCTCACAGAAAGGTTTGTAGGAAAATTACAGCGATTATTCTAGATATCATAATTTTTTTAATTATGCGCCATGTTTTTACGTTAATATAATAGGCAATATATCTACAATGTGGAAAATTAATATTTCTCATTAATTTAATACAATTACTATGTACTCTTAAATTCTAAAGAAACCCCGCAGTGCTTGTAATGTTTTTAGAATATTCACTAATTAAAGCTTTTTATTATTTTTTTTTTAAATTTGATTAATTTTTTTTCTTTAATAAACTTAATGATGTTACTGTCCGTGCTCTCCCTACGCTCCCTATCTTTCCCCACTCTGGCAATTGGCGCACGTGTACGCTAGCAGCGACATGTGCGACGCGCGCCGAGTCGTTCCCGAAGCCTTCTGGCGCGGCGAGCCGGCGTCTTCTATAGTTCGAACGCAGAAAGATGGTTCTTTGGGGTTTTTATTTATAACTCTCAACTGTTTTAGGACTATGTATGATCGATAGAAAATTGCAAATCTTATAAGTTTAGCTTTGCAAATGTATAAAACTTTGAAAATCGAAAACTACATTCAAAGGGAGACAACATTATCTAAACTAATTGGGATTGGAGTATAATAGTTTAGAAAATGTAATGAAAAGGTTTACGGTATATTAGGACTGAGTAATGTAGCTAAAGTTACCCATCTAATTTTACAGTTATTTACTCCATTTAATAGACACTTTTTAGAAAACCATAAAGTTCGTTAATTTACTTTATTTTTGTATGACTAATATACAATGTCTGTTTTTGAACAGTTAGACAACCTTGAAATTTTCATAGTTATAAGAATAACTCAGGTAATTTTTGAATGAAAAATGTCAAAAATTACCTGATTTATCATCATGGTAAGTTATTGATGTCGTACTGCACGTCGTGATTTTAAAATGGCAATAATTTTTTTTCAACAACATAATACTTATTTAGTTTTCCCAATCTAACTTTTTTTATATAACGTGATTTTAAAAATATCTATTCATTTGTGGAAAGAGTCTATAAGTGTTATATAGTAAGACATGAAATTGAAAAAAAAACAGTTTTTAGACACATTCTTTAAGGACAGGCAAACTGTAGTGTGAAGGTAATACATATTTTTTTTTGTTTTAACAAACAGAAGCAATACATTTTTTTTTGCACTATTCTTAAAGCACTTTTTTATAATATTCGTAGAACAAAATATATTAGAAAGCGCTTCATCAATTTCATTCAAATTTTGAACACATATTTTTAATAACATTGTTATAAAAATGAGTTAATAAGCATAAGTTGCGACATTTGTTTATTATAATATTTTTGACCTCCATTTTTTATGGAAATAATTAATTTTATTTTAATAATACTTTCATTTTAATAAGTAATTATGTCGAATTTCTTTTGGCTATGTTACGTAAGAGATATGAAACTGCTGAACAAGAAAATAGTTCTTTCCCATTTTAAAATGCCTTTTATTTTTCAACTAGGTAGTTATGTTGCAGTATTTACCATTATGGCTAGGCGAACGAAATTTAATATCAGCAGATGATATTTAATATCTCTAACATTTTTTGGTTTAGTCTTTTATTACAGAGAAATAATTTATTTTTAAATAAATAAAACAAAATTTCAACATTTTCTCAATCATAGTTACATTTAACTATTTCATCTCTTATAGGAAAATAATCAAATCTTATAGGAAATAAAATTATAGTCCATTTTTCGATATTCGATTTTTCTTTCTTCAAAATAAAACTCATATTGCTTGCTATTCAAAGCCGAATGAGAGGTGTGCTGCGTTGCGTTTGTATCGCGGCACCCGATCTGCGCGCACTACAGGACACTTTAATACTTTTATTAACGTTTATGTTGAAAACTGGTTTTGCAAAAAACTATTTATTGACTATAATTGTTTTATTTGTTCTGAGGAACACATAAAACTAATTTGCTTTACCAATTTAACAACACACTGCATAAATAAAAATACTCCGGAAGAAATTTTTGGTCCACGTTAAATTTCCATTACTGGATAGAAGTCTGGTACTAAATTACATATGTGTAACATGTTTGCAACTGAGATATTAATTGATTTCCCGCGTCTATACAAGACGATGTTCAATATCCGCAAGTTGTTGCACTTAAACAAAAAAAGCACAAAATGCTATAGCGAAGACAAAGTAAAACGAAAGGATGTTTGGAACAAAATTATTTTATATTAGTATTTATTGAAAATATTTTGGACAATCTCATTGAAAACGGACTTCTTTGTAAAATATATAGATTTCCATCGACTTTCGTTCTGATATATGAAAACTATTACATACTGGTAGGGAAATACCGTGGTCTTCAAATATTAAATTTTACCTGATACATAACACTAAACATGACAATGATCAACTGAAATGTGACATTGATAATTGGGTATTTGAGATTTTTTTTTAATTTCATTTACCATAATTTCAAGGTATAAGCTGATGAAGAGTGAATAATTTTATTAATAATCTTAAAAATTGACCGAGTTACAAAAGTTTAAATTTAATCTTTAGACAAGGACGGTAATACTATGTTGTGAGGTCATTTTTAATATTGCACATTATATTCTACAAGAAATATTACATTCTACATTCTATTCTATCCGTATCTTCAAATTTAGAAGCCTATAACTGGCTTATTTTTCAATCAATTTTTGAATTTTTTTTCAAGACTGGTTTTTAATTAACTTATATTTCACAATATTGTACGAAAAATATTAATGAAATTTAGAATGAGTACTACCGTATTTAAAGGAAACTATTTTATATGTACTTAGGTACGCTAAATTAAAAATATGTATTGTAAATAAAGTAAAAATCAATACCATAAAAGGATTCTGGCAAAAGTTCATATAGTGATAGTGTTGTGCCCAGCTGATACGAAAATAAAATGACAGTGTTATAAAGAGAAAATTTAAAAAATAAGCTCCTTATAAGTGTCATCAAAATCATCAATCGGACAAAAGAGTCTTATGTTTTTTTATGAAAAGTTATATTATTTTTCATAATAGTTTGTAAATAATATTTCTGAGGAATTATTTGAACTAGCGAGATAAAACAAAGTGTCTCTTTGATGAAGGGAGGATCCATTCACAAATATGCCAGACATGCCATGATATATACCAGTATGCCATGACACTTGTGAGTATCAAGGATTAATCTGGTTCGACAGGGTTGTTGAAAAAGTCACGTAAACCTCGATAAGAGCGCAAAAGACATTTTGGCAACAATATAAATATTGTCAATATCAATTAACAGTTTATTTTTAATTCATTTAGGCAATGGTTATACATTAAAAGAAAGCAAGCGGCATTGATAATGTTTTGTAATCGTTTCTAAAAAGTTATTATGTACTGGGTGTATCGACGCGATTCGGTAATCCCACGCGAGCGAAGTCGCGTCGCGAGAAAAAACACAAAAAAATTCTTAGTAATGAAGATATTACTAAGGTCTTTTGTGTGTTTTTTCTCAGAAAACTATAAGGTTTACTAAAAACATTGGCAGTAAAGACATTGGCAGTACCAATATCATAATATTCACCAAATCAGGGTATTTTTTATATTTGTACTATCCAGATAAAAAGTATCCAATATATTACTCGAGCCTGTAACCCGTGACGATACATAACCAATCGCCAAAATTCGTGCAGTAGATTTCGTGTGATTGAAGAACAAATTATCACACAGACGAAAAGACAAACAAACAGAAATGCTAAAAACAAGTTTATTGGTTTCTATTATCATTCTATACGCCAAATCAATCGCTCTTTTTAAAATACTTTTCATGTACAAATTTCAGTCTATTACAATTTTATTATATCTATAGATTTCATTCAATTTTTTGTTATTTTTATTTCTCATTAACAAATCTTCTACGCGCATTTGTGAAGATAGCTTTCTTTGTTTTCTATTATGACTACAAAATATATTTTATTTTTCGCTTTTTCCTGTTTGTCAATCACTGAATTGTTTGGGTTTTTATATTCTAAGAATACCAGCTGTTTTAAAGTTACATTCTGTTTCATATTCATTTATATTATAGTTTTATTTTTTTATTTAGTTTTATATTATAGTTTTATTTTTTTATTATACAAAAATTTACATTTGCTTTTATTACAAATTTTCATTCTTATTTCATTTGAAAAGGATTGTGTACATATTTAGACCTCCTAAGCCAAAAAAATATATTTTAGGTATGTGTATAAATGTAAAATTAGTATCCACCCTTTGATAATGTAATATATTATATAGTGCTTCAATTATTGAATAAAGTATGTAATTTAGTGAAGTATTTTCGATCTTGTCGCTTTGGATGAACTATACGCATGATTTTGTAGTGCGCAAGGTTTGCGATTTCTTTTGCTAATGGCCACCAGCTGGAAGATAGGCGGTTATGGAATGGCCGACATGTTCAAATATTAGTGAGAATGTATATTCATTTACTTATCATATAATTATCTATAAATAACGGGTAAACAATTGGTAAAATAACAGCACATATGTCTTTAGATATGACATAATTGTTTTTACTTGTGGTTTTTCAACCATTTTCAAAATAATTATTAGTGTTCCGTGGCAAAATTGCCAAAACGGATCACTCTTGAAACCACTTCGGTGTCTGTCCGTCCGGGTGTCACAGGCGGTTTTCTCAGAAACAATTTGGGGTAAAAAATTGGATTTCAACACAGAGATTGAGTACGGTGGTTCAATTATAGGCGTGAAATACAAAAGTTTTTACAAGAATTTTTTTTGTGAAGTAAAAGAAATATTAAAAAAAAATTTTAATTATTTATGATTAAGAATATTAAAAAAACGTTTTTTAATATTCTCAATCATAATTATATTTATATATTTCATAATCATAGCGTTCCCCTATGGTGAAAATATTTTAGGAAAACACGTAATTGTTTCTCTGAAATAATGTTCGTATTGTTGATTGTTTATGTCCCAATAAGGAGGTTAAATAATAAATATTTGCCTTACGTCATATTACTTTAATAGTGTTGCGGTGAGCCTGGTGTGCGTGCGTGCGTGACGTTCAACCCTTTAGTTAACGTCGAAATAGTTTGATTCGAAAAGTTTGTGAGATAGTAAGAAATTCATTTGATTTTAATAGTTTTATTTTATTTCCTAGACTAATTTGACAATAATCTTATATGGGTGTATAGAATCTAGTATAGCAACAATGTAAAATCTAGTATCCTTCAGTGGGTACTATCTATTATGAAAGCTCAACGTTCGTAAGAACGCATAGTGTTTTGTTTTAACGCATAACTTTAATGTAGTGCTCTACATACGCTGTGATTTGATTGTAGTTTAAGTGAATATAACTAGATAGTTTAATTTTTACTTATGTTAAAATCTAGTATACTTCTGTAGGTACTAGCTATTACGATAGCTCAGCGTTCTTAAGAACGCATAATATTTTATTGTAACGCTTAACTTTAATGTAGTGCTCTGCTTTACGCTGTGATTTGATTGTAATTTAAGTGAATATAACTCGATAGTTTATTTTTTACTTATGTTAAAATCTAGTATACTTCTGTAGGTACTATCTATTATGAAAGTTCAGCGTTCGTAAGAACGCATAATATTTTATCGTAACGCATAACTATAGTGTAGTGCTCTACTCTACGCTGTGATTTGCTTGCAGTTTAAGTGAATATAACTCGATAGTTTATTTTTTACTTATGTTAAAATCTAGTATACTTCTGTAGTTACTATATTTATTATGAAAGTTCAACATTCGTAAGAACGCATAATATTTTATTGTAACGCATAACTTTAATGTAGTGCTCTACTCTACGCTGTGATTTGATTGTAGTTTAAGTGAATATAACTCGATAGTTTATTTTATACTTGTGTTAAAATCTAGTATACTTCTGTAGGTACTAGCCATTATGAAAGCTCAGCGTTCGGAAGAACTCATAGTGTCTTTTTATAGCGCTTAAATTCAATATTACACTTAACGCTGTAACGACGACGCTATTTGATTGTAGTTTAAATGAATATAGATATTATTAACTCGATAGTTTATTTTTTGCTTACGTTAAAATCTAGTGTTCTTCTGTAGATACTAGTTATTATAAAAGCTCAGTGTTCGTAAGAAATCATAGTATTTTTTATAGCGTTTAACTTTAATGTTGCACTTAACGCTATGATTTTATTCAAATTTAAATCAACATAGACATTAATAACTCGATAGTTTATTTTTTGCTTATGTTAAAATCTAGTTTCTTTCTGTAGCACTAGCCATTATGAAAGCTCAGCGTTCGTAAGCTCGCATAGTGTTTTTTCAAGTGCTTAACTTTAATATCGCACTTTACCCTGTGGTTTGATTGTAGTTTAAGTGATCATAGACATTAATAACACAATAGTTAATAATTGCTTTAATTTAATACTCTCGTCGATCTCTGTGTGAAACTTGCTATAATATAGGCTAGTACTTTATCTTGAAAGATATTAATTTAAATTTAAAATCTAATTCGGTTCGCACAAAAATGATTATAGTTTTAACTTGAAAACTTTGCTAATAAAATTATCTAAAAAAGGTGATTAAAATAGAATCGAGATGTTTCTGAGATACTATTACCGAAGACACAAAGAATATTGTATTTTATGAACTTCTGTAGAGTTAAAAAGGAAACATATGAGATACAACATAGGATACAATATATTAGAAATATACTAACATTATACGACATAAGCTTTGCGATGTTCTGTGGATATATTGAATATCTGCAAGTTGTAGCTATTAACAAAAAAATTAAAACGAAACCAAAGATTAGAAACAAAGAATATTGTATTTTAAAAACGTCTGTAGAGTTAAAAAGGAAACATATGAGATACAATATAGGATACAATATATTAGTTAGATATATACTAACATTATACGACATTAGCTTCGCCATGTTCAATATTTTCAAGTTGTAGCTATTAACAAAAAATTTAACACGAAACCAAAGGTTAGAAACAAAGAATATTGTATTTTATAAACTTCTGTAGAGTTAAAAAGGAAAAATATGAGATACAATATAGGATACAATATATTAATTAAAAATACACTAACGTAATAATACAACATTAGCTTCGCCATATTCTATGGATATATTCAATATTTGCAAGTTGTAGCTATTAACAAAAAATTTAACACGAAACCAAAGGTTAGAAACAAAGAATACTGTATTTTATAAACTTCTGTAGAGTTAAAAAGGAATCATATGAGATACAATATATTAATTAGAAATACACTAACGTAATACAACATAAGCTTCGCGATGTTCTGTAGATATATTCAATATTTACAACTGGTAGCTACTAACAAAAAATTGAACACGAAACCAAAAGTTAAAAACAAAGAAAATTCAACAACGATTTCGAACGAAATTCTTTATGCGAAATATTTACTCAATTTTTATATAGGATATTATTGAATAACCGCATTATGTACGTACTTTTCCCTAAAATATAGATTTAAAAAAAGTAAATTTGTTGTATGTTCTTCTTCGATTTTTTTTCCGAATTTTATATGCAAGCGGACGTATAATACGGAGTTTAATATTTATTTTTAGGGTTCCATAGTGAAACAAAATTTTTTTATAGTTTCATCATATCTGTCCGTCCATCTGATACAGCGTCACAGGATGTTTCGTAATCATACAGACAAATAAAATATAATTGTCTGTGGTTTTTGAATTTTCAGCTTTCAAATGTTTTTCGTTGCATATTCGATTACTAAAATGAAACTAATGTTAAAAAAATGTTGTTTTTACGAATAGATTTAACTGGAAAACTACCGGAGCAATTGACACGAATTTTAAAAAGATCATAAGCAGTCCTGGGATTTAGTTTTTGTTTCATTATGATATCTGAAGCAGTCCGAAGTTATGACGACGAAAAGTTTACGTAGAAAATTAAACAAAGCTCCGCCATATGATGGACAGTAGCAGACTGCAGGAACACGTGGGGGAGGGCAGGGGAACGGAGGGAAAGAGCGCAAGCCGACCCGTGCGGGATTTATATTAATTATGTATATTTAATATAAAATAAATGCATTAATTTCATGCAGACGAAGTCGTAAGATACCATTAAGGATTAATATGTACAAAGCATTTAAAATACAAATTTGACGTATCTCTCTTGGGTATATGTGGGGAATATTAAGTCCGTTAAAATAAAAATGAGGTTCTATTTTCCATTTTTCATTTATAACCTCATTTTATAAAATATTAAGTTTTAAAATGACGTTCAACGTGACTGGAGGACGTCCCGTTGATTGCAGTTCCGACATGTACTCGCCGTTTTATTCCTAATACGTAAATAAAACCTTTAACTTTCAGAAATGAATATGTTCTACAAATTGTAGCACGGATTGAGAAGAAATATTTTACGAAGGTTGTTTGGGCCATTTACAATTTAAACGCGTAAACAAAAATTAATAAAAAAAATTACTTTAAAAAACCCGCTTTTGGAACAATGAGAACTAAAAATAAATAATTTTACGATTTTTTAAATAATAATATTGCGAATTTTACGAATTTTACGATTTAACAAAGAGAACTAAAAAAAATAATTTTTAAATGTAAAGATTTTCCACAACTAAATAAAACTACGTGATGTAGTATTATTTCTATTTTATTCAAATTCTTTACCACGACGTAGGTTTTGTTGTATGACAACATCTTCAAGTGGCCAATTAGCAAATATATATTTAAAGATCTATGCTAATTGCTAATTTGCCTTTGAAAGATCTTTGCTAATTGCCCACCTGAAAATGTTGTCATACATCGAAACCTAGGTCGTGGTAAAGAAATTAATTAAAGTTGAATTAGTACTATATTACGTAGTTTCATTTAGTTGTGAATAATGAATTTCTACAAAATTAACGCCAAATATATTCAATATGTAACGATTTTGGTCAAATGAAAAAGGATGTCCCACAACTCTGTATAAAAAATTTTTTTAATACGCTTAAAATAAAAATTAAAGTTTTAAGTTAAAAATTTTCAAAAAAATTTACTTTACTGTAAAAAAAAGTGAGGTGCTTGATATCAGTTGTTGTAAAAGTTGAGAGTACCTCACGCTTTTTTACATTATATATTTTTATTTTTGTCAGTCACTTTATTCTAATTTCAAGCGTATTAACACGTGAGGCATCCTTTCGCTCTTGACCAAAATCTTTAACTGAGTTGTGAGACATCCTTTCGCTCTCGACCAAAATCTTTAACTGAGTTGTGAGACACCTTTCGCTCTTGACCAAAATTTTTAACTGAGTTGTAAGACATCCTTTCGCTCTTGACCAAAATCTTTCACCGAGTTGTGGGACACCTTTCGCTCTTGACCAAAATATTTAACTGAGTTGTGAGACATCCTTTCGCTCTTGACCAAAATCTTTAACTGAGTTGTGAGACACCTTTCGCTCTTGACCAAAATTTTTAACTGAGTTTTAAGACATCCTTTCGCTCTTGACTAAAATCTTTCACTGAGTTGTGAGACATACTTTCGCTTTTGCCAAAAAAATGTGTTTTTTTAAATTTTTTGAAAGTATAATTTTATTTTCTAAATGTTTATTTATGAAATTATTATATTGTCGTCGGTTCTTGATACCTATGCGTCGGTTCTTGATAATTTTAAATAATTCATACGTCTAGAACAGGATGAAAATTTAATTATTTAGTCCATATCGTTACAAAAGCGTACTTTTTTTTTAATTTTTTCAAAGTATAATTTTATTTTCTAAAATTTTATATATGAAATTATTATATTGTCGTTGTTGATATATTTGCAAAATTTTAAAGCAAGTGTGTGACGATTTAATTGAAATAGTTCGTTACATTCATACATACATACAAGTGTAGCCAATATAAAGCTTATTAAAAAAAATTAACATTGAAAGCGGAAAGATTTTATAAGAAACAAAGTCCTATTTATAATTTTTACGCTGTCATTGACCAGTTATTCAAAGTATGTGAAGCTATGGAGTAACATTTCCATTTCTAAACACTTAGAGTTTCAAAAGCGATATAATTTTCGCTATAAATATTATTTTCAACAACCCCCGCCCCCATCTGACGTCAGATCGTATTACAATTTGCACTAACAGCTTGATTAAAGGCAGCCTAATGAGAACGGACGCCCGCCCCATACGCGACATTAAACACGTTCGCCCCGACAGTACATTTGTCATCTTTTATTCCTCTAATTAAGCTAAATGTGGAGTCTTCTTTGCAGAGGCCGCCGACCGACTGCGGTGCCGCGGCCGACGCGATATGATTACTTCCTGTTTCCATTATATCATGAAAATGGTCATCGCCGTTTTGACTGAGTGTTTGTTACACAATTAAGCTTTAATCTTTGGATGACATCTAGTGGTGTAAATAATTGTAAATACGTTACGAAATATAATGATACATTGAAATAACACTTGTAATTGGTGCCTCCCGTTTTCGGTTATTCTTGTCGGAATCCTATTTAAATATCAGAATAAGAAACTTAAATATGTTTTATTCATAGATTTTGTCTAAAACGTATTCTAATAATAAACATAGCAAAGACATTAATAATATCTGAACGTGTGTTGAAAAACTATCACGATTATTACATAGTACGAAACTTTCCGCTAGGCGTAGATTTAGCGGTGACATCAACATAGTGCTAAGCTGCCATTGTTACGCTGTCAATAGTTATTAAAGCCTATTTTTACTAATATTACCTTTAAATTAACAATCATCATCATCATATATATTAATACGCTAAGGTTAAGATGTTACACTCCCTTTTTAGAAAAAACCTCACAAATAATTGTTACGCTGTCAATAGTTATTAAATCCTATTTTTATTAATATTACCTTTAAATTAGCAATATACTAGTATTCGTTATATTTGTATGGCGTAGTACGAAACTTTGAGTTAGGCGTCGATTTAGGCGTAGATTTTTACCCTGTTAATAGTTTTTAAAACCTATTTTTATTAATATTACCTTTCAATTAACAATATACTTCTACTTCGTTATATTTGTATGGCGTAGTACGAAACTTTCCGCTAGGCGTAGATTTAGCGATGACATCATCATCGTAGTGCTTAGCTGCCATTGTTACGCTGTCAATAGTTATTAAAACCTATTTTTATTAATATTACCTTTAAATTAGCAATATACTAGTATTCGTTATATTTGTATGGCGTAGTACGAAACTTTGCGTTAGGCGTAGATTTAGCGATGACATCATCATCGTAGTGCTAAGCTGCTATTGTTACGCTGTTAATAGTTGTTTAATATATTACGCTGTCAAAAGTGGAATAAATAGACAAAATTAGTATATTAGCGTACGCTTTTACAGATTAATTTTCTATATTTTCTCACATCTGTATATTTCAATATTTTTATTTATATCCGTATGTATCGATATATTTCCAATGTCCACTGAGATATACAGAAGGCCAATTAAAAGCTGTTTATCAGTATTTTCGTTAAGGATTGGGTAAAAAATAAGCAGATAAAATTTGTGAGATAGTATAAGATTTTTATTATATTTTGTTTATTTTTTCATAATTGTGTAATTCGATAGTCTCTATTACTCTACTTCCGCTGTGACAAACATTACTTCAACGTCAAATATGAAAATACACAGTATAAATGATGAGTGAATGATAAGTTCAAGTCGTTTATTAGTATTAAAATGTGTACATAAACAAATAAAAAGACAAAACTGTTATCTTACTAGTTGTTGCTACTATTTTGTCCGCGTAAAATTCATAAGAAAAGTTAGTACAATTTTTTTTTCTCATATGTTGCTCTTGGGTATAAACTGTTAACCATACCAAATTAATCAAAATCCGTCCAATAGATTTCGCGTGATTGACAAACAAATTAACACACAGACAAGCAGTCAGACAAAAAATTCAAAAATAGGTTTTCTGGCTTTTATTATCATTCTTTAATGAAGATAGTCTTTGCTAATAGCCTACCTGAAGATGCTATAATACAACGAAACCTGGGTCGTGGTGAAGAACTTAAAGAAAATAGAAATAATACTACATCACGTAGTTTCATTTAATTATGAATAATTTCTATAAACTTAACGCCAAATATATTCAATATCATTCTTTAAGCTAAATAAATCACTATTTTTAAAATGTTTTCCATGCACAGTATTTCCATATATATATATATATATATATATATATATATATATATATATATATATACATTACATATATACACTAGTTGTATTCCGCCGTTTCACCCGCATGAAAATCGGAATGAGGTTTTTCTCCCGTATGTTAATTTTGGATATAAACTATTACCATACCATAATTTGATCAAAATCCGTCGAGTAGATTTCGTGTGATTGAAGAACAAAGACAGATTTTTTAACAAACAAAGATTTCAAAAACAGATTTTCCGGCTTCTATTATTCATATCATTCTATATGCTAAATCAATCTTTTTTTTTATTTTCCATGTACAGAATTCACTTTGTTACAATTTTATTAATAGACATAGATTATAAGCCTACAGAATCGCATTTATTTATTCAAATTCTCACTTCTCCAGCGCCTCTAGGAAATTTATTTCAGCGGTAAATACGGAAATGTCCACGGGACAGCAACAACGTGCAAAATTTACCTAACATGATCACTTAATGAAGGTGACGTAAACTGTTGTTATGTATGTGCTAAATTAACATATAAACTACGTAGCTTAGTGCCTACATATCTCATTTATACACTTCCGCTATGACGAGCATTCCTCCTGTGTCCAACCAGAAGCGAGCATATCTCTGAATAGGAAGGTAACAACATGGAAAATGCGTCTACCCGATTTACAATGTTGTAATATTTGTTTCAAATTAACATATTAAGTACATAGCTCAATGCATACTAATTTAATACGCTCTGTGTCTCTTCTTCCGCTAATGCGAGCATTTATTCGCTATTCATATGTTTGCCCGAAAAGTTTTATATTATCTATTATGCTATTATTGTAAATATTGCTATTAAACATAACGATGCCCCTTTGTATGGCAAGTTCAATAAACTGGTAGAGGCCTTGTCAATTGGTTTACACACCTTTTGTTATGCGGCTATTTGCTGTGTGTTACTGTGGGTCGCTTTTTTTGTTTCGTTCGCGCCACGTGGAAAACGGAGCTGGCGTTTGCGAGTAAAGATTTACTTGGGATGTGGAAAACGTGACTATGACAGTGTGCCCTGCCCGTGTATGTTTCGTGATATGACTGTGGCGTGACAGTGGGTTGCGTGCTGTTGAACGAACGTTGAACTTTTATTGATAATTCTTTAGTTGATTTAATTTTATGATGTGTCCGTGTCGCGCAAGGGCCAGTAGATGATTGGGGCTGCGTGGCTTATAAACTTTACTTCAAAAAAAGTAAAAAAGATTTCTGTCAAAGTTTCATAAATTAACGGCGATCTTTTTATTTATTTCTGTTTGTATGTTGTTGAATATATGTTTGTTTGTTTTTTTTATTTGCATATACATAAATTATAATTAAAGCACGTGAAATTCATAATTAATGTTCATATTTGCTTATATGATACTAATAATGTTTCTTGTATTTGATAGAACGCTTGTTGTGTTATATTGAGTGCCATACTTTTTCTCTTCGACATATTTAAATTTTTGGTATTCCATTACCAGAAAATAACAGAGCTGTTCTTCTCAGAAACCGCTTGACGCAGAAACTTAAAATTTGGTGTAGTAATAAAACATAACTAACTGACCCGTGCGATGTCTTCGCACTATATCGCCATCTAGCGTGTTCCAAGTATACAATTTGGCTAAGATATTTGATGTGTCGCCCACAGATGGCGCTCATGCCAATTGTTATAAAAATTATTTGTTTTATTAATAAAAAGATTCTTTTCGAATTTTTATTATATTTTTCGCCCAAAGTAGAAAACATAAGCTTTAAGTGGGTATTTTTTTTATTTTTTTTGGTGTAGTAGTTAAAGAGATCGAGCCGCTCGACCAAAAAACACCTTTTAGAAATAATATATTTAGATAGATAATCCGTACATACATCAATAGTTAACATTCAAAAATATTTGTATTGAATATATAATCTGTATATCTATAATCTATATAATATAATCCCATGTGAAATGTGTGGTAACTTTATAAGGGTCTCAAAAGTATTTTTTCATAATTTTAGTTAGTATATCGTCAGAGACGTTAAAAAACACACAAAAAAGATGTTCTCACCTTATTTCCTAAACTACTCAACTTAAAATTATAAAAAATAAGGTTTTTACAAGTTTACGCAAAGATTATGGGAAAATTAAAGCGATTATCCTAGATCTCTTATAATTATTTACATACGCTCCATGTTTTGATGGCTGTGGAAGATGGAGTAAGCAATACATAAATAATGTTGTGAAAAATTAATATTAGTTAAGTAGTATCCTTAGATGTCTGTAAGTTCTTTATTTATTCCTCTATATCATCATCATATATATTAATACGCTAAGGTTAAGATGTTACTCTCCCTTTTTAGAAAAAACCTCACAACTAATCCACATAAATTATATATCATTTTATAGATAATTGCTTGCTCTACCGGCATCCACAACTAAAAAATTTATTATTGCTATTGTTTTTGCAAATTAATTAATTATTAAAATTATATACACAAAACAGCAATGCTGCCATCTAACGGCTCAACGTCAATACGATTGACGGTCGGTAAAATTTTTGTTTAATTTCAAATCCACTCACGTATAAATAAAGTGGTGCTTTAGCTCAATGCTTTTGATACTTGCGCCTCTATATGTCAATTTTAGTAAAATATTTGTTTGATCTGTCATCTGAGCTTCATAATGGAATAAATAATGCGAAGACTTCGCACAGGTCACGCTAGTATTGTATTAATTTGTGACAAAGTCGAATATTTTTAGAATAGATTTTGTATCTTAAATTTTAAATGGCCAACATTAGATCAGATGGTCTAAAATAAAAAAATAGGCTGTAAATTGAACATTATACATAAAATGTACAAGGAAATAATCAATTTGACAGAAGTGTCATTTACTCAAAGTAATTTTTGAATAATACGTCGTTCATATCTCTTAGTACTTTAACGCTTTGATTTTTTCTTATTCGCTTTTTTTGTATAATAACGCGTGCCCGCCTTTTTGAGTCATTATATGTATTATCAAAAGTGAAGAAAGACGTTCCTCCGATATCTGTATATCAGACAGTGTGGTTAGACTCCCTTTCTATTTCCTATCAATTTCATTTCGGGTTTGCTAGGTTTCCATTCTTTGCAATTCATAAAAGACTTTGCGCTTAAATTGAATTTAACGAAATTTATCTTCCAGCTTTATTATTGAGTAAACTTCCATTCTTCGTGTCTGACAATTTCCTGCGGTCACGCAATCGTCACCTTTTTGTTATAGGTACCATTCTCTAGAATCGAATTATATTGGAATTTTCCTGTTTCCCACAAAGTTCAACTTTTTAACCATCCGATTGCGGATGCACCACAGAGTGATTTATAGTATGTCGAATGAAAGTAAATGTGTCGAAATGTGTCATCGTTATCTTTTGACTTTTTGAAGTAAAACTTCTTTACGCATGCTTGACTTGGGGAGTAAGCTGGGGAATGCGTGACGAGAGCGTTACGAAAAGTGTGATCGGGCGAAGTGGACGGAAGTTGAGAGGGAGATATAAGTTGGTGAAGACAGAAAGAGAGAGAGAGTTAGGTTTCTTATATTACTGTAGGGACAAGAGAGAGAGGTGCAAGCACACATTTTCTTTCTCTCTTGCTCTCATAGCCAGTTATGTTTCATATATCTAAGGCACCTGTATCACACTGTAGGAGCAAGAGAGAGCAGTGCGCGCGCACATTTTCTTTCTCTCTTCCTCTCATAGTCAGTGCATGAAATATATATATATATATATATATATATATATATATATATATATATGTGCGAGTTTGCTGACATTACGCGAACGGTAATTTTTTGATTATTTTGTAATTTTATTTCGTTCTTGAACAATTTTATAAATTATTATTTTGTTCAATACATAAAAAATTCTACATTTAAAGTGAATAAAATTGTAATTTCATTTTAAAGTTCATAGTTTGTGAATTTGAAGTTTCACTTCAGTCGTGTGGCCTAGAGCACACTCGTTTTTTTATTTGTGTACTTTTGTATTCATGTTTAATCTAAAAGTTTATACTTTGTTAAACCATTCATTTCTCATCGTTACGAATGGGTTACCTGTTACGTAACGATAAACGCGCGTTTGTAAATAAATAAATAAATAAGTTAAGACTTCATCTCAAATAGTGAAATATAAATCTTTAGTAATATTATTTTGCAAACAGGTTATAAATAATTAAGCTTACGGATGATGATAGAAGGTTGCAGGGAATTTTTTGTTGTTATTAAATATTCAATTGTTTGACCACAAACGGATCAACTGACTAGCGGAAATGGAACAATTATAGCAAGCGATGCAAATACTGTAACGCTGATTCGATTATAACATTGTCCATCGCATTCCTCTCCGTCATTGGGGCTAATATACTCTTGCTGTTTTTACACGTCTTCGCGGTTGAATGATTTTGCAGTGAGGGTGAATCATTGAATCGCGTGAATTCACCCGAATGAATCACTGGTTCTGCAATATTCCACCGCACAGTTCCGGCCCATTGTAGGGGCAGGATTTCGTTCTGGTATCCTGATTGTCGGTCGACAAATTGTTGAGGTGCAACCTTTGACTTGCATATTAATAACACCGCTATTTTTCAATACAAACATATATCAACAGTTACCAGAATACAGCTTTTAATGAAAAATAGTAGTGTTATTAAAAAGGTTATTTTTTCTAAACATACGGTAATGATTAATGGATTCATATCTTAAGTCTCATACATGACGGTAATGATTAATGGATTCATATCTTAAGCCTCTTTAGAGCTTGTTATACCATGTGCATTGAAATCTTTGAAATATCGCATGCGATACTTTAAATAGCAGTTTGTAATCTTGTTACCTAAAGCTTTTTTTGATCACCTAAATCTAAAAATGATCTTTTCATTGTTATTAATGATTAACGTTCTAAAATATTTTTGAAAAAGACTTTTTTAATGCATTCACAAATACAAAATTTTGTACGGTAAACACAAACAGAAATATCTAGTTATAATTTTGTATACGAACATTTCGGAGTAAAATTATTTTCACTCACTATATGACTTCTAGCAATTATTATGTCTGCAAATTAAAGTCAACGTTGTAGTTTTTCTACAATAAAAGTTCGTAAAATTTATTTATATCCCACACAACTTATAGAATTATTCAATGTATAACGAAAAATTGTGGAAAAATTGTTTGTTATTTAAAAAATCTAATAAGCGATACTTTTTTCTGAAAATATTTATTGGAGTTTTGTAAACATTTTCAGTTTTCTTTTCTTTTTCGAAATTCGAATAATTTTAGTGAGATTATTATTATTCAAAATTATTAATAACATGATCGACGTCATGTGTATTGGGTGCATAGTAGGCTTATAGAATAATAGGGTAGTAGCGCGTTCGCGCCTTTACGATCGCAGGCTTAGAGCCTTTAAGTTACGGCGCACCCGGCTCTTCATGGAGAGAGGCTAGAGTGATGTTTGTAATCGTTCAGCTAAAATTATGGCAGCACAACAAAGCTACGATGGCAGCAGTGCTACTGATGCGAGATACACACTGCAATCACCAAGCTACTGCCCAGCGTAGTGATTATAGGCATTATCTCCAATAAACGACACATTGGAGGAGGGCTATGCCCAGCAGTGGACAGAGACAGGCTGTTAATGTTTAATATCTTGCAAATAATCATAATATTTATGTTATAAATGTTACATATAATCATAATCCTTATTCTGATTATTTGTAATTGTTTTATTTATATCTGTATTAAGCTAATTTAGTCGTATCATTTGATTCTTCGCCTTTTTTACCTGGAAAAAGTTAAAGCCTTGTTTTTTATAAAAAAAACTCAACGGATTTTCTGGATAAAATTTATTCTTTTTTCATGATCAAAATTTTATTTTAAATAGTGATGCCAATTTCAATTAAAATAGTTGAAGAAAATGGCAGAACAAAAAATTTGTATTTGTAAAACCTACACATTTTTTAAATTTAGAGTGAAGTATCGTATTCTATACAAATTGAAATAAAGATAATACTATCCTGCGATGGGATATCAAAACTTAAAAGTAGATATGAAATGATCTACAATAAAATATTTCTTTATTTTAAAGTTGATTATCATTACTGTCTTTATCGCAATTGTTCCGACTCTAATATTCATCCACTCGGAATTGTCATTGTGCTAATAATGACCTCTACGTTCATGCTCTTTTCCGGATGTAGCAACATTCCAAGTTGACTAACTTGTGAACAATGTCCGTGTAGCCGTTGATCCTTGTAAGGTTGTTACCGCCGCGCTGTCTCACATCTTACGCCACATGTAACAAATCTTGTGCGTCAGCGGATTTTGGTGTTAGTCGTTATTTCCAAGTACATCATTGACGTCATGAAATATATCCTTTTTGGTTTCGTATCTATCTTTAAGCAGTCTTGCGTCTTCCACGAAGATAGAATAAGTGAATTGAAAGGTTGTTGTGCAATGTAATTACGTCATACAAAATTTTCCTCTTGTTGAGAAACCATGTGGAGAATTGAATGGCTTGTGTACTGTCCCAGCGGCTTTAAAAATTGTCGCTGCACTGAACATCGTAGCGACAAAAGTTTTCTGTATTGTATTGAAATTCGCTACCAGACCACGGTTGACTTTTAATTAAATGGCACTATCAAAGATTAGAAAATTCAGAAGCAATGTGATTATTTAATAAGACGGATTATTTATATTTACGAGTTTACGAGTCGGCGTCCGATAGGAGATCAGTCTGGAGCGGTTTACGGTACTTACTTTTTTACGATCCATACAAGCGCATTATTCGTGCCAAATAAGTATTGGTTAAATTGAAAGATTCGAAATGAGATTAATTTCTCCTGATTGAGGCGACTGAATTTAGCCAAATAACGTTCATTCAAAATGCACCTTTCATTATATCCCATAAAAACTATTTTTCGCTTCCACGGAAAGATGTCTGAATAATTATTCAAAATGTACTTTTCATTACATCGCGTAAATACTATTTTTTGGCTAAATAATTATTCAAAATGCACCTTTCATTACATCCCATAATACGATTATTCAAAATGCATTTTTAATTACATCCCATTAATACTATTTTTTGGCTAAATAATTATTTAAAAATAATTATTCAAAATGCATCTTCCATTACATCCCATAATACGATTATTCAAAATTCACCTTTCATTACATCCCATAAATACTATTTTTTGGCTTTCACTTTCACGATGTCTTCGTATTCACAAAAAGATGTTTAGATAATTACGATCGACTTTCTTAAAGTATTTCAAGTTGTCATAAAATTTATAATGTAGACAATATGCTATCCAGATTTTTCAGAACAATTGCGTAACAAACTTCCACGCCTTCAAAATTTATGTATTCCCTATATTTTCATCTATAGAATATTTGATCACGTTTCTGATTCGCGACCGACGCAATTTCCATGTTCTTTCACTATATAATATCTTAAATAACCCTTACAGTCCACATGAATCTTTCAGCAAAATTCACAGCCCTTTCTAGCTATTCCCTATGTCTACCTTCTGACAAACTTCTCACGCTTCTTATTCCCGAACTTTCTAATTCTTTCTATGAGCATTCGTTCACTGTTCATGCTGCCAAATTATGGAATAAACTGAATTCTGACATCAAACTTTCACCGTCATTTCTAGCTGTCAAAAGCCCTCTAAAAATTATACCTTCCATAACTAAAAATTCTGTTTCCTTTCATATCTCACTTCCTTTAATTCTTTTCATTACCCATCTTTCACCTCAATCCAGATATAAAACCCCGCCGGACATATCAATTTAGATTTTTACTTTGTTTTCTTTTCTTTGATCTCTTTTTTTGGTTTCTATTATTTTATCTTTTAAATATTGTTGTAATGTGTGGCTTTTTTCCTATCCTTTTTTTGTCTCTTTTTTGGTTTCAATTATTTTGTCTTTTACATATTGTTTTAATGTGTAGCTTTATGTCTATCCCATTTTGTTTTTATTGCACTGTAACTCTGGTTAATTGTAAGAGATTGCTCCTGTAGCAAAGAGTTCACCAGATAACTGTTCATCAAAGTTTTGTTTTAAGTAAATAATAAAGCATAACTCATTTTCTCAACGAAAAATGTGATTCTATATCTCTTAAAAAAAAAGCAGATTACGCGCTTTCTTATATGTATAGTGGTAATGGATAAGCTGGGAAGGAACATTTTGATAGAAGCACGGTCTTGTGTTTACTAATACCTTATGAGCTTTACAATATTTATGAGCCCAACAATAAAATTAGATAATAACATTTTATTGCGACCTTATAAAAACTAATTTATACTTTTCGTTATATGAAAAAGTATGTGTAGAACGGCTATGTCATTTATTTTAGTAGCATCGATGTACGTGTACCTTTTAATTTATTTGCAGATATGTTCCATATCCTGTTGTTTTAATAACTGTAGACCATTGGAAACTACATTTTTTTTGTGATAGAAAAATAAAACATTAGCAAAACTGGATTGGAAGCCATGTTTTGGTGATCACTTTACCAATTACTAACAATAATAACGCGTATTCTTGTTAGTAATTCGTGTTCATTAGACTTGTATTAATACACTTTTTTTTAATTATGTTGAGCGCTTCATCAATCGCATCTTTAATATATTTTGTGCTAACGACGATAAAATCATTGAAATAAGTCAAGGTGAAACGTCGCTTTGGATGTTCATATCCTAAGTTGATTTAATTTTTTTAAA
The DNA here is from genome assembly GCA_039881145.1 of Druceiella hillmani. NCBI lineage: Eukaryota > Metazoa > Arthropoda > Insecta > Lepidoptera > Hepialidae > Druceiella > Druceiella hillmani. Next base: position 8,880,923 of record JAYKKI010000062.1, read on the forward strand.
AGCGATCGATATTGTTGTAAACATGACAAGAAATGAGAACAAAGGAATTGATCGTAGATCAATATTGCGTTCGAGGTTTGTATTAGATTGTTTTTGAGATTGCGGCTTGTATACTCAATCTATCATTTGATTGAATGTTAATTATGTAATTATTGCTTTATAAAAACAGTCACGACGGTCGCATTCAGCGAAGCGGATAAAACTTCTATGTTTCAGATCTTTAACCTGCGCACTCGGGTTCAAGGTCGGTCGTGATTTTTTTATGTGTCTAAGTATCGTTTTATAAATCTCATAATAAACTAAAACTTTTCCGAGTTTTTCTTTCATTTATCTGCCATTGTCTTTAAATTCTTATTTATAGTTTTTTTAGCCGAAACTATTTGATGTGTCAATGTCTTTTATAGTCTCGGTAATATCTAAGAGAATATAAAAAATAATGTGCTATACATTTTTAGCGGATAACACTTCTATATCTAGATCTTTAACTCGCGCTCTTGGGTTGAAGGTTGGTCATGATTTTTTTTATTGATATAATCGTTTTAGAAATCTGATAAGAAACTAAAACTTTACCGAATTTTTTTTTCATAGTTGTTAAATTCATGTTTTTATAGTTTTTTTTTACACAGAACTGTTCGATGTGTGAAATCTTTTTGTGTGCCCTGCCTTTTTAAAGTGGCAATCACTTATGTTTTGAAATCATTACGATGCGTTGACGGAGGAAATATGAAAGGTTTTTGATAAAACTAAGTATCGAAGTTCTATATTGAGTGTAATATCATATCTTTATGGTTATTACAATTATTTTTGGTTATTACATATATTTTTGCAGCACCATTTGTAAATATTTAATTGAATTTCTTCGTTTTGGTTGATCGAAGATATTTCATTCGTAATAATATACACCACCGTACTTGCGTTTTTTGATGTGAAACATCTATAGGCGCAGGTATAAACCGGATCGTTGGCGTGGCGACGCTTTCCGTGGCGACGGGTCGCCACGCTATACTAAGGTATGTCTATAGTCTATATGTAGTAGAGTGTACGGTATGGCGACGTGTCGCCATGCACAACCGACTACGCGACCCCCTCCTCACTCAGTTCGACGCTGTTGTTTACTACGGTACACATAACCTGTGCTTTATTATTTTTGTATTAATTGTAAATAAATGTTTATTAAATCTGTAAGAAATTCGTAATATTTTATTTTTTCATTATGCTATATTTAGTTCCTGTAATAATCTTGTCTTTTATGCATATTACTTGTACGAACACGATGTTTCACATCTGCCGGGCGTCCCGTGACTTTTTTTTGTAAATGTAATCAATAAATATTCGTATGTTTAAATATTCACTCAGATGTGGAACGCATGAACTGCTAGAGATTTAATTTAAAAATAAACAACGCTATCGGGAAAGGAGCTTTGTCTATATGTAAAAAATTACTAACTTAAATGGTCTTTTAAATAACATTTTTAACATCAAGTTAAAAAAAGATTTTAAATAAGATTTTCAACTTTGTGATATCAAAAATTAAAAAAAGAGCCAAGCGAATTTGCGACAATTTATAAAAAAAATAAATAAAAACGAAAATTACTAACGACGCGTCGGGCAAAACTCAGGAAAAATTATTTCATTAAAATCTTATCGATTTTGATTTTAATAAAATAATACATTTTATTAATTTATTTCTTTTTTTGAATAACCATCTGTACTTTACAAAGATAATTTAACAATTTTGAAAATTCCATTTTTATACAATGTTTTATATATAATTAATGATATCTTAATTAAAAGAAAAAATTACTATGATTTCGATCTCGTAATGGTTATGAATTTCACCATCTTGTTATATTGTGATAATTGGTTTCTAGAATAGGAATGTCAAAGGAAAAAATCAACCATCTCAAAAACCCTCGATAAAATTAAACAATCGGTCTTGTAGACGTTTTTCGCTTTACAACAGTAATGTTCTTATTAGCTTCTGTGCTCGTGATCCATTTGTCTATGTTAATTTTTTTTACAAAAATTTACGTACACGTATAATTGTTTCAGTAATTTGAATTTTAAATAACGGTCAGTCGTGAAGATGTGCACAGATTTCTTCACTAGACGGTTTCCTATTCCGCAATCGCAGTTTTTTTTTTGATTAGTTCTTTTTTATGGCTAATCTTGAGATTTTACCACTTTTCATTGTGGAGATCAATTTACTTAATCTTTAAGTTAGACTTTTACACAATTTTTCTTTTTCCTTTTGACGATTAATTATAGAACTTGATCCCATTTGATTTGTCGTTAACGATGCCACCGCTTTTCTCGTCCGTTTTGTTAGGGTGCGCCAGTTAATTACACAATCATTACGCAAGTATCGGCGGGACGGGACAGTCGCTTTCAGTGAAGCGGATAACGCGCGCATTGTTCCGCGGCGTCCGGCGTCCCGGGTTCAAGGCCGGCCCGGGTGATTTTTCTCATCCACGGAGCGTGAAGCCGGTCCGGCTCGCGCGGGGCAAAAAACGATAAATACGACGGCGGCACTGACCGCCCGCGTAGGGTCAATCGCGCGTCGTATCCCGTGACTGTGGCTGAGCGTGCGTAGTAGTACTCTACGGCGCACTGCGCCGTGTCTCTCCGTGGTCGACGATGTGGCCTAGGGTGTCCCGATTAGATTGGCTTACTTCTGGACGCACTGTATAACTTTTAGTAGTGTATAATTGTATCAATAATTCATTATTTCGTCTTAGAGTCGGATGTTATATAGTATACTGTTAGTTTTTCATAATTTTTCTTGTGTAAGATATGTTGGTATGTGCACTAGATTTAAATTTATATACGCGTCGTATTTCGTGACTGAGTGTGCGTAGTAGTACTTTACAGCGCGTTGCGCCGTGTCTCTGGTCGACGATGTGGCCTAGGGTGTCCCGATTAGATTGGCTTACTTCTGAACGAACTGTATAACTTTTAGTAGTGTATAATTGTATCAATAATTAATTATTTCGTCTTAGAGTCGGACGTTACATAGAATATTGTTAGTTTTTCATAATTTTTCTTGTGTAAGATATGTTGGTATGTGCACTAGATTTAAATTTATATACGCGTCGTATTTCGTGACTGTGGCTGAGCGTGCGTAGTAGTACTCTACGGCGCGCTGCACCGTGTCTCTCCGCGGTCGACGATGTGGCCTAGGGTGTCCCGATTAGATTGGTTTACTTTTGGACGCACTGTATAACTTTTAGTAGTGTATAATTGTATCAATAATTTATTATTTCGTCTTAGAGTCGGATGTTATATAGTATACTGTTAGTTTTTCATAATTGTTCTTGTGTAAGATATGTTGGTATGTGCACTAGATTTAAATTTATATACGCGTCGTATTTCGTGACTGAGTGTGCGTAGTAGTACTTTACAGCGCGTTGCGCCATGTCTCTGGTCGACGATGTGGCCTAGGGTGTCCCGATTAGATTGGCTTACTTCTGGTTTCCATTGTCGAACTGTATAACTTTTTAGTAGTGTGTAATTGTATCAATAATTCATTATTTCGTCCTTGAGTCGGATGTTATATCGTATATTGTTAGTTTTTCATAATTTTTTTTGCGTAAGATATGTTGATATGTGCACTAGATTTAAATTTAAATATTCAAAAGATTTGTTGCAGTTTATTGAAGCAACACGTTAATGTAATTTTAATACTTCTATTTTTATAATTTTACATGATTTATGGTCCCCTCACATAACGATATCAAATATTTAATTACATATATATTTACGATTTCAAGTTGACCTATAATTCATGTGGGATGGCTATATTATTAAGGAATAGTTTCTTACAATTAACTGAAATTAATGAGTTGGAAATAATAATTTGAATTTAAATTAAATTTCGATAGGATTAACGTGACAAGTGTTACGAAATTGTTGCATAGATAAAAGCAGAGCAAATATTAGCAGAGGTTGGACTTTTCAAAACTATTGGAAGTATCTACTATTCATATGAAATGTAATTTATAAAAAAAGAAGGCATGAAAGGAGATTTTAAATTATTTTTTGAAAACTTTAGATATTATTAGTTAGTTGGTAATATGTACAAGAAGCCTTATTGCTGAGAAAATTACTAATGTCAGTTGACTAGAAAAAATTTATTTATCTGTGTGGAAGAAGATTCAAAATTTAAATTATTTTATGAAAACTTTATATATTATTAGAACTAATTTTCTATACATATATTACCGATAATATATATAGGTAATTGGTAATATGTACAAGAAGCCTTATTGCTGAGAAAATTACTAGTGTCAGTTGACTAGAAAAAATTTATTTATCTGTGTGGAAGAAGATTCAAAATTTAAATTATTTTATGAAAACTTTATATATTATTAGAACTAATTTTCTATACATATATTACCGATAATATATATAGGTAGTTGGTAATATGTGCAAGAAGCCTTATTGCTGAGAAAATTACTAATGTCAGTTGACTAGAAAAAAATTATTTATCTGTGTGGAAGAAGATTCAAAATTTTAATTATTTTATGAAAACTTTAGATATTATTAGAACTAATTTTCTACACACATATTACGGATAATATATATATATAGGTAGTTGGTAACATGTGCAAGAAGCCTTATTGCTGAGAAAATTATTAATATGTCAGTTGACTAGAAAAAATAAATGTACTTGTATGGAAGAAGATTCAAAATTTAAATTATTTTATGAAAACTTTAGATATTATTAGAACTAATTTTCTACACACATATTACGGATAATATATATAGGTAGTTGGTAATATGTGCAAGAAACCTCATTGCTGAGAAAATTATCAATATGTCAGTTGACTAGAAAAAATAAATTGATCTGTGTGGAAGAAGATTCAAAATTTAAATTATTTTATGAAAACTTTAGATATTATTATAACTAATTTTCTATATACATATTACGGATAATATATATGGGTAGTTGGTAATATGTGCAAGAAGCCTTATTGCTGAGAAAATTATTAATATGTCAGTTGACTAGAAAAAATAAATTTATCTGTGTGGAAGAAGATTCAAAATTTAAATTATTTTACGAAAACTTTAGATATTAGTAGAACTAATTTTCTATACACATATTACGGATAATATATATGGGTAGTTGGTAATTTGTGCAAGAAGCCTCATTGCTGAGAAAATTATTAATATGTCAGTGGACTAGAAAAAATAAATTTATCCGTGTGGAAGAAATTCAAAATTTAGATTATTTTATGAAAACTTTAGATATTATTAGAACTAATTTTCTATACACATATTACGGATAATATATATGGGTGGTTGGTAATATGTGCAAGAAGCCTTATTGCTGGGAAAATTATTAATTTGTCAGTTGACTAGAAAAAATAAATTTATCCGTGTGGAAGAAATTCAAAATTTAGATTATTTTATGAAAACTTTAGATATTATTAGAACTAATTTTCTATACACATATTACGGATAATATATATGGGTAGTTGGTAATATGTGCAAGAAGCCTCATTGCTGAGAAAATTATTAATATGTCAGTTGACTAGAAAAAATAAATTTATCTGTGTGGAAGAAGATTCAAAATTTAAATTATTTTATGAAAACTTTATATATTATTAGAACTAATTTTCTATACATATATTACGGATAATATATATAGGGAGTTGGTAATATGTGCAAGAAGCCTCATTGCTGAGAAAATTATTAATATGTCAGTTGACTAGAAAAAATAAATTTATCTGTGTGGAAGAAGATTCTAAATTTAAATTATTTTATGAAAACTTTATATATTATTAGAACTAATTTTCTAAACACATATTACCGATAATATATATAGGTAGTTGGTAATATGTGCAAGAAGCCTTATTGCTGAGAAAAATATTAATATGTCAGTTGACTAGAAAAAATAAATATATCTGTGTGGAAGAAGATTCAAAATTTAAATTATTTTATGAAAACTTTAGATATTATTTGAACTAATTTTCTATACACATATTACCGATAATATATATAGGTAGTTGCTAATATGTGCAAGAAGCCTTATTGCTGAGAAAATTATCAATATGTCAGTTGACTAGAAAAAATAAATTTACCTGTGTGGAAGAAGATTCAAAATTAAATTATTTTATGAAAACTTTATATATTATTAGAACTAATTTTCTATACACATATTACCGATAATATATATAGGTAGTTGGTAATATGTGCAAGAAGCCTTATTGCTGAGAAAAATATTAATATGTCAGTTGACTAGAAAAAATAAATTTATCCATGTGGAAGAAGATTCAAAATTATAAAAAAAACAGTACATTAACAAATTTAAACGGTAAGAATTTGAAATACGGAAGCAAAATTATGTACTTTATTTTCTTGTACATACGTTTATTGACCAGCGCAATAAACTGTAAATCGATTTTTGAGGCAAGTGACTGATTGTTTGGGTTAATTTTTTTTTAATGAGAATGGAATTAAAATCTTCGTCTTCTCATAGGGTTTTGCGATTATATAAAATAATATCTTAAACAAAAATACCATCTACTACGTATTTTATCCGATTTTGATCGCGCACAATGCAAACTCAGTAATCGTAGACAATTTTTTATCTTCGTGATTATTCAGCACATTACATCGATTAAGTAATAAATTTTGGGCCGCGTAACTTTTACTGGAAAGACTTAACTTATAAGTATTATTACCGGAACTTTCTCTGAGAAAAGAAAAGTTAAGCTAATGACACTTATATCTGTCCCTGAAATGTTACCAGATCGTATGTTTAACGACTCAGGCAGCATTAATGGACAAACTTATGCACTGTGTTGAAAATAAATATGTTTCAAAACATCGGATCAATTAGAAGGAAAATTCCAGCAACGATTAGAATATTTTCTTATTTCGCACTAATATAATTTTATTATAGCTCGTTACCGGGGAAATAGGGTGGCAAACATTAATCAAAATACGTTATATTAAATTATAGAAAATAATGTGTCTATTTTTTATATTTTATTCCTAGTACCCATCTAAATGAATTATATATGCAACTTGGAAATAACCTTGCAGTTTGCGGTCTGCAATTTATGTATATGCCATGTTTAGACAAATAATAATTACTATGCAGACGGACGTTATGTTATAAATGAAATTAAAAATATGAGAAAACATATATGTAACAGTTTAATTTCAACAGCAAGTTGGGGTAAGATAATACAATCGTATATTTGAAATTATGATTATGAATCTAGTGAACGTGTTAAGGGGTTTTACGCAAAGAAAATTATGAATGATAAGTTGTGCTAAATGCTTCGCTTACGTCAAATGCCAAGTACACGTAGCCGGGTTCAATTTCGCCTTTATTATAAAAGTTACAACTATAGATGTAGTAGCAGAAGATCTTCTACATACACTAGGAGGAGAGAGGGAGAGGAAGAAAGAGAGAGAGAATAAGAGAATGAAAAAGAATATAGATTTAAAAGACATACGTAATTCCATATAAAAATGAGTATGTAGGTCGTCAAGATGGATATCAAATTAATAGTCTAAATTGCCAGATTTAATAAAAAATATTTAAAAATTCGCCAAGCAACATTGCTTAGCATATAGCTTTTACTTAACCGGAAAGTGTTGGTTAGTTATCCGTAACATATCCCGAAATAAACAAACAAGGAAAGTATTGTAATAGACAATACTTTTCTTCTTTGTTTATTTCCACCACTCCCTCCCCCTCTCCTCTACACGAATACATTATCTGAATTCATCATTGATACCTACACATTACGTCATGTTGTCTAATTAACTTTCGTAGTTTGCTTCATTACTGTACTTAATTTGTGTAATTATTTTATTTTTCATCGTACATCCACAAATCCCACAAAACTTTCGTCGAAATGCGACAAGCAATACATTTATGTTAGATTACAGAAATTCTGGTCGTTGTTCCGGTGGTTTCCGTCTTTAGCGGAACCAGCTTTCGTTTCTATTTATTTAACCGGCGATAAAGTCTTGTATCTGCAGACGTAACAAACAATTTTGTTGGGCCCAGGTGTTACAAGTATAAAAATGACACTGCTATACATAGTAAACGAAAAACACAGGCTCCGTAAAAGTGTTATCTAAATCGCCAATCAGATAATTTGTGACATCTTTTATTTTTCTATGAAAAGTTAGATTATTTTTATGATAGCTTGTTTGTAATAGCTATTTCTACGGAACTCTTTGTGTAAATTATTTCTCATTGTGTACTACATCCACAGATGTATTATTTTAATCCATGAAACTCATATGCCCGGGCAGGGTTGACGAAAAAAATCACATAAAAGTCGAAAATAGCGAAGAAGATATGTATTCATTTTGACAATAATATATATCTTAAAAAATACTAGGTTTTTAAGAATTATGTCCTGTTTCTGAAACGTCAAGTCCATTTTCGCTGGTCTTCTTTGCTGAGTTTTTGTAAATACGTGATTTTATATCATACATCATATTTCAGATGATCTAACGAAAGTTTTGGACTTAAATAATTTTTTTCTCATTCACTATTCTAGTTAATTCTTATGAATATATTGAGCTAGTAAGTAGCTAGTAAGTACCTTATTGCATTTCAAGGTACTCTTGTATAATATCAGGATAACAATTTTTTTTGACCTTAGAGGGTTGGAAAACTCTAATGGGCAAGCAACCTATTGGTTGAACTTTTAAACCACTTGACTTCCAATTTATTGAACTGACATTGGGGTATACATGTAAATAAATATACCCATTCGGAAGTTTTTCTTGCACCAGTGACGCTGCTGCTGAAATGCTTAGACTGTTTTAGATATGCAAAAGTATCTGTCAAGACAAGGGAGACTAGCCCAAACACGGTGAGTTCTTCGCAATTAAAGAGCTCCTCGTCAGACCTTGGTTATTATTTGTGATCAAAACTCTATAAAAAAAAGTTACACTAGTACAAACATGATGAATCTATTCTTCACCATTCCATCTCCTTCATCAGAGTTTTGCCACCATTTGTCACCAAACGACTCGTAAAAAACAAGTCAAGCAAGTCCAAACTCAGTGAATCTTATCTTCTCAATCGGGGAGTTCTGTCACTATCTTCTATTACCATTGTTAGATCCTCAGGTACTTATAAATGACATGTCAAATAAGTTCAAACTTGGTATCAAGTTTCTCAAAGTGGCCTTGTACTCTTATTTGTTGAAGAATTACTTAGGATATCTCCTAAGTCTATCATCAGATCAGTTATTTAGGATATCTCCGGAATCTATAATCAGGTCATAATCATATATACACGGGAGTTATTCGAGATCATTTCTTTTTAAAGAAAGAAAAACATTATGAAAATCGATAAATGCATTTCCGATTTACGGCTGTGTATATATGCAAAAGAATTGCCCATCGAATTAAGAACCACTTTGAAGGTTGTTAAAATAATCTGGCATTAAATATGCCAGATTATTTTAGTTATTTTAATTATATAAATGATTATCTGCAAGTCTAAAATTCACCTTAGAATGTGGTTTCGAGTCCAAAGTACAAAAGGATATTCACCTACCGAACTAATACCGATAAGTGCCGAACTTAGTCAAGGAACAATCAATAGAAACTTGTTTGTCCCAGTATCTTTTCTATTGTATCGAAAATCTTAAACTCTAAACTGTTCGTAAATAGGAAATGAAGCAAAAAACTAATTAATATTTTTTCTCTATGTCGTTGCAGGTAGCCACATTTTTATAACGAGCTCAAGATCCGGGTCATTCCTCGTTATATAACGATAGAAGTAAGTAAATTTAAATTTGTTTAAATGTTGCTATGAATAGAATTAAATCAATTTCCTTCTGCATTGCCCCAAAAAAAGGCCGTTGTACGATCGAGGTTATGTTTAGGTTTTTCAGTGTCGTGACCTCTTGAAAACAAGATAGTTTGCGTTTAGTCGAGCAGTGACCAGATGTCAAATTGTTTATTCTACATGGAAGTTCTTGAAAATTTAGTCGTGAAGAAATACATTTTTGGGGTTCTGTAATCAACATGGAACTCTTAAATTCCATCACTTTCGTGTGTGTGTTCATTCGTCTATTACACCCTGGTAGTTTCTCTAGTTTTAGACTTAAGTGCATGATATTTTGCAAATATATCCGTAAGATATCTCAATTAATATGTAGGAAAAAAATTCGTTACGTTTTTTAAGTTGTTTTTTTTTCTTTTTCTAAGAGTGAAACCTAGCAAGTAAAAAACCTAAAAAGTTTCTCCAAGTATAGAAGAGGGGCCGTCAGCTCTGCGTATTTGGTCTTGTCTGTCCATTTTCGGATGTTACGCAACCATGAGTGGCTCCTATGACCAGCTTTCCTTCTCCCAGTAACATTACTCAACATTATTAGTTGCAAGAGCTCATATCTGTCATGCCTGAGCATACGTTCCAGATATGCAACTTTTTATTGCTTGATGGTTTGCAAAAGCTTGCGTTTCTGGCAAACTCATCGTATAAATTAAGAGGTGTCGGTGACAAAAAATTGGACACTCCTTTGCATGGAATATTATTAGAAATGCCTATTAAAATGAAGATCAAGTTTCCAAGTTTAATTTTAACCCCGTTTTTTATATTAATCTTTAACGCCATTTGCTCAACTCATTGCCAAACAAGACTTTATAAATATCTGGAAAAAATCCCAAAAATAGGTTTTGGTTAGTACTTTCAGATTAAATCGACGACGATTTCGAGTAATCCGACAGTATTAGTTATGAAACTATAAAAAAAAAAGCTTCTCAGTACGCGGAACGAGTAATTAATATAAATTATAATCCTTATTCACAGGGCGGAACGAGTTTTGATTTGTTTATTAGAAAAGGATATTGTTTTATGTCAGTTTCTCAGCTTAACTTTAGGTTAGAGAGAACTTTCCATATTGTTTAAAATTAGCGTAAAGGCAGGTCGGTTAACCGCGTTTAGAATACCATACGGCCAAGAAATATTTTGAATGCTATGTTTAAATTGAAAGTTTTGATTGTCGCCCTATTAAATTGTAACCTTAAATTTGAAAACTGTATATCAAAACCGATATACAAAAGATAATCATATATATATATATATATATATATATATATATATATATATATATATATATATAAAATCAACGATTTCATTAACCACAATTTCTCTGTACACTTATTGAAATATATAATAGGACTGTTATATTTAAATAAATTATTTAATTAATAAAACATATATTTTCTAGCTCAAAATTAGTAAAGATAAGAAACTCTGGAAATGTGTCTTAATGGCTACAACCTGAATTTCTATTTGATAATTTTGTCGATTTAAATAAATAAAAGGAGAATTGGTAAAAATGAATGGAAACTGATCTAGGAACCGACAAGGACAACACGTGTGTCATTAAACAGCTATTTTAATTTGTTGTAATAAATACTATGGCAGCTAATTTCAAATCGCTTTGAGAGAAAAGTTATGGTGTCTCCAAAGTGCTGTATTTCTCGCGTGATTGGTTATCAGAGAGTAAAGCCGAGCCATGTGGGGTTGGGAGGGGTGGGGGGGTGACAGGAATGCGCTAGCTATGGTCAACATCATTGACGTTTTAGGGTTGTGATACATCATTGACCTGTTAGGGCCTTTCCCTGTTACCATGTTAGACTCAATTATTATATAACCTACTTTTAATAATTAAGACTTTTACTATACTAGAGAGTTCTTTAACTAGTTTTTCGAAGAAAATAAAGTAGTGATTCTTATCAAAGGTTTCTATGACTCCATACTAGATTTTGATATGAAATGTAAATCCTTTTCATAAAACTCACACAGTTAACTACAGAGCAAACCAATAGGTCCAGATTGGTAACCAATGTGGTTAATGATTATAAATTGTTACGCCAAGATTATTTCAATACAATTTTAAATAAATTATTCACATATTTTAGAATAGGTTATGCTTTGCTAAACGCTTTTCACATCCCCATTGTTGACAAAGGAAATGCAGTCGCAATATTGGATCCAATAAACCAAAAGATTCACGTACCAAATCATCTGTATAATTACATGAATGATAAGCAACTAAAGAGACAAATGGCTTTCAATAGAGTGGTCGCGAAATATCCTTAAGTACAGGAATTTTCTCACTTTATAGAGAGTGATATCATAATGCTTGCATTAGAATTATATAATTTAAAACTCGCAAAGTTATACAACGGCGAACATGTAAATGACGGCCTGTACTTGATCAAAGTATTTCAGTGTAACGAACTAACCTTTTTGCATTTTATGATATGTCCCAAAATATATAGTTATTAGGAGTACGTATGCAGTAGAAACCTGTAAAAGTAAGAACTAACTACAGCTATGTTTTACTCGACAGATATCGAGAAGTTACAGATGTAATATCTCCATATTACTGCAATTGTTTGACTCGGCAAAACACAGTAGGCAGCTGTGCCCACATAGTATCCGTAGTGTAGTACTTGGGATTTAGCAGGTATCATCCTATCAGGACTCCTGCAGCTATATTAATGAACGTAATACGGTAGTTGCCTCATTCTAAATTTTGATATTTTTCGTACAATATTGTGAAATATAAGTTAAAAACCAATCTTGAAAAAAATTCAAAAATTGATTGAAAAATAAGCCAGTTATAAGCTTCTAAATTTGAAGATACGGATAGACTTGGGTATATCTCTGTCTCTTTTCCTCTTGTAGAATATAATGTGCAATATAAAAATTACCTCACAATACAGTATTGTCTAAAGGTTAAATTTAAACTTTTATAACTCGGTAAATTTTTAAGATTATTTAAAAAAAATTTCACTCTTCATCAGCTTGTACCTTGAAATTATGATTAATAAAATAAAAAAATTGTCAAATACCCAATTGTGGATAACGATATATAAAATAGAATAAAAATTATTTACGCTATGTTTTTTATTCAATTTACTTTTTTATTTCTTAATAACAGGCTACAAAAAATAGCTTGACTTATTTAACACCGCCATAACTTTTTCTCACAGCGATTTTAAATGAACCGCCACATACGTGTTGTAGTATATTGAAATAGCTTTCTAATGACGTATGTGTGATGCATATTGGCCTTGTAGATAACGATATATAAAATAGAATAAAAATTATTTACGCTATGTTTTTTATTCAATTTACTTTTTATTTCTTAATAACAGGCTACAAGAAATAACTTGACTTATTTAACACCGCCATAACTTTTTCTCACAGCGATTTTAAATGAACCGCCACAATACGTGTTGTAGTATATTGAAATAGCTTTCTAATGACGTATATGAGATGCTTATTGGCCTTGTAGACCATTTTGTCAGATCTTCCTTTCAGATTTATGTCTTTTATATTGACTGACAAAACCATAGCAGTTTTACTCGTATTTATATACGTAAAATTGTAGTCTATATGAGTAAGTTAAAAACAATAGTAGTTAGAAAGAATGAAATAGTTAAAAATGTTTACCGATTATGTCTATAACTGTTTGTCTTTCGGTTATACGTACCTCGTTCAACACTGTGTAAAATGGAAGACATGTCACTACATGGTATGGTAGACGGTATCGCTTGTCCTTTTAATGTTGTTTCTATGGAAAATGGTGGTGAAGATTATTTTATATTTTTCCCCAGTAGTTTGTAAGTTCCAGTTAGTTGGGAATTAAAAAAACTCTTATTTTCTAACCATATTTAATACGAGTGGTACTCGTACGTACTTACGTGTATATAAACATTTAGGTTTGAACAATGTTCGTTTCAAACAATTTGCATATATTAATGATATTTTTCACTATAGGCATACCAAGTTTTTCCCAAGCGAAAAATATGGTGAATTTCTCAAAAAATGCGTTAGTCACTCATAATTTTTATAGGCTGATGAAAAAATACGTCCAAAAATGACAGCATTGATGGTGTAGTAAAGTCTTCATTTTTTTAGTCAAAATACATGTCTATGCTCTACTCAAAGATAGCTTTTCAACGATACCCCATATGCCTATGCCAGGGAAAAAGAATTTCATCTCCCGTCTCCATGTCTAAGACCCACCTCTAAATATAATGTTGAGTCATTGTGAATAGTCGCTTAAGAAACTACATGTTATGTGTGAATTGCATGTTTTTATCTTATTTCTTTAAGAAGTCAGAAGCCTCTAAGAGACGGAGAGACAATGTTGGGATTCTTTTCGAACTCTTTGAATACGGAACCCTAAAAGTAAAAAAAGGACTTAGCTTTTTGTGATAGAGGTGAAAATTTAATTTTCCTTTCATATCCGTTTCCCCGCTGATAAAAACTCTTCGCCCCTATTTTTATTGGAAATTGCTAAATGATATCTAAATGTACAATTTGTTGCAGAGTTATCTATATCATTAATTTATACCATAAAACTTAGTTTAAAATGACCTCTACTTGTACTAGCATCTAAAATTACGTGGCATCTTTGACCTCTACTGAGTGTTTGAATGTTTGGAGTCCTTTGAACCCGCTTCACCGACGCCACCGCAGAACAAAGAACGCTCTCGAGCATCGGGCCCTTTAACCGGACCTAATTTACGAAAGCTTTTTTTCAAAACTCTCACTGTTCGAGCGCGTCAGCTTTCGAAGCGGCTGTTCATCGATAACCCTTTCATGGGCAGTCGCAAATCAAAATAGATCGAAAGGAAATTAAATGAGACTACCTTATGGGTCTATATTTTAGTAAACCTTTACGTTTTTTAAAGATGACCGAGTATTTTACGTCTTACTGTACATTTCTAATTTATTCGTATGTTCCGACCATCCTTGGCGTTAAGTAGAGGCGGATCCGGAACATATACGTAGTGACGTACAAAAAATAAAATTGCACCGTCATATTCTATCTCCAGTTTATGATAAATAGGCGTACCATTGCGCTGTTATAAAATAATATCCGTGCTGTTAACGCGAAAAACAAATTTATATGTTGAATTTGAATTAAAATAAATACGATTTTACGCCACTTCTGATCAGCGACAAGTGTTCTTTTCACTTAAACGCTGTTTCAACTTTATGAATGACCCTTTAATCAAGGTTTCATTATTTACCTCACTACAGTTCAGTTACACCTTATGATAAATATACGTGCCATTTACGCTGTTGTACAATGATATCCGTGCTGTTAACGCGAAAACTAATTTCTTTCTTGATCAATTGGAGATATTGTATTATAGATAGGATTTTACGCCAACTTTTATCAGTGACAGGTATTCATTTTCACTTAATTACGACTTTGACTTTACGGATAACCCTTTAATCATGATTTCCGTATTTACCTCATTAAGGTTTAGTGAAACTACATAATTTTGTGTGAAAATTGCATGAGAATCAAAACTTCATTCGGTGAAGAATTCTTTACCGGATATGCCATAAAATTATGAAATCGACTAAATATAGCCCGTTCTAAGTGTCTTCGTTTAAAGGTCGAGTAGAATTACATTACATAATCTACGGTTCGAAATGCTATTTATATCTTATCTTTTATTATCTTCTCTTTTTTATCTCCCTGTATACAATAATGTTTATTTTTATTAACTGTTGCACATTAGTTATTTAATTTTGCCGTTTCATTGTGCTAACATTTGTCACATGTTGTTTGGGTTTAAGACTACTATTTGTCTATTTGATTTTAAAAGTTGCAGTAAAATTTCGTAAGTAAACAAATAAATAAATGAAGAGAAAAGTGAGATTTTGATCACCGTTAGATTATGAATTAAAATAAAATTAAGCCCAGGCAGTCATGATGAATATAAGTAAATAATCTTTATCTAATATAATTAAATGATCATTATCTAAGTGCAAGTCCGAAGGCGAAGAATTATTATTGATTTGATAGCACTTTAATTATGATAATAATATTTCAGCTGATTGAAACAAAAGAAAATACTGGCAATGGTGATATATGTTTGTTAATTGTTTATAGCAGTGAAGTGTTGATGTAAAAATTTTATATTGTCTGCATACATGCAACATCGTTTAAATTAAGAAACGAACAAAAGAAAATATATTTGCTCCTTGAAATAACGATGTCAGAGATAGTCTTGTTGGATAACGGTAAACCCAAATATTAAATAACACAAAATATTAATAAATACTTAATTGGTGGGTAAATTTATACATAAAAGCATATAATATATACAGATATATTTTGACAATAAAATGACATAGTTCCACCTGCAGCATTTAATTTATCTCTAAGTATTGTTTTTTAAACTGACCAATATTGATCAAACGAACGAATGATCAAGTGAACCTAATCCATGCGATAGGTAGTTTGGGAATGTATGTTGAAACATTTGTTTTAAGAGATACATATCTATGACAGATAGGCAGATAAATAGAAGAATATTAATATCATGAAGTATGTTTGGATGTTTGTCAATCAATTACGCCTAAATGACTGAACAAAATTTCATGAAACTCTGTATAGGCATAGCTCATTATTCAAATTAATGTATAGGCTAATGTTTAGTTAATAATGATATAATTTCCTTATGATAAAAGACTGTGTTTTTATTCTATTAATACAACAATATATCAATAGATATTAAATGGATACCAGTCTCACAAGTCTAAAACCTGAAATGAAAATGGCTACTCGAAATGGAGAGTAAAAGATAGTTTTCTATATAAAAATAGGAATTCATTTCGCTTTCTTAAAACTATCTTAAGACTAATTAGATTTTATACCTCTTATCCATTAATAACTGTAACTTCACACAAATTTTATTTTTGGTATTCTTTAAGTATAGTTAATTCTTTAGGTTAGGTGAAGTAAGAAAAAGAAGACTGCGATTGTCAATTAGACGGATGAACAGACTCCAAGCTGAGTCAATAAGTTCAATATTCCAATCTTAGCGCGGTACGCTTAAGTGTACTAGAATTAATTGAGTGGAAAATTTGGCTTAAACAATTCTGAAATTACTGTCAACTTACCTGGTATGGAAAGGGTTAAATTCGTCTGTTATAAAAGTGCAGCGTATCGGAACGGCCGTTTTGTAAGTGACAGTTGGTAAGTCGGTGAGTTAAGATATTTATTGGGAATTGTACATCGCTCGGCTTTTATTTGGAGTTTCGTACCCAGTTTTCTCACCCTATTAGTTTCGCTACAATTTCTGTTCGTACTTTTAGTCTGTCAGAATCCAGTAACTTGTAGACCAAATAAATTATAGACTTTGAATCTATACATAGTGCGTATTTTTTGGACTTGTTTTCAAATTTTAATTTGGAGTATGTTTTGAGTGGTTCATAAAATTTGTCAATAAGATTGTAATGATTTTCTAGGCATTTTTTTTTAATTTAGTTCGATTCATGATAAAAGCTTGAGAAAGCGACATATTTTACCTTGATATTTTGATTAATTAGAAGATAAGAAAAAAATTATTTTTTTAGAGGTTAATTGGTATTTTTTATTTAATTTTAAGGGGATCTACGAGGTTAAACCTTTGTACTATTACTTTTACGCATAAAATACATAGCTGTGACCTTGTGGTAAATAACATGGCATAGCAACCCTTAAAACTCCTGGGGTAGTTTTAAGGGTTGCTATGCCATGTTATTTATTTATTAATAATTTATTATCGCAAATAACGATTCATCGTCTTCTTTATGAGTTTTGTCGACCATAATAATTTACGTAGTATTTGACGGTAGTGGAAATCAGTGATGGACTGCTCATGCAAATCGAGAGATCAGAGAAGCTTCATTCTATATATTCAGTTATTATTTTTTTTCTAGAATATTAGCAACTAGCCAACCAAATTAATATTTAGTCACTAACCACTCGACTGTACTATTTTGATCAGAAATTTGAAATTTTGTTGCTTTTATCTCGCTGTCGATCGCCATGAGTACTTTATTTTATATTCAATTCTGTATGTTATTCTTTTTTGTGAAAATTACCCAATTTTCAGTTAAAGATAATATTACAAGATTTGCTGCACCTCATTATTCAAAGAAAATTGGACATTGGGGTGGCCAGAGAGTCCGGCCCTTTTATTTTTTTTTAATATGTTAAAATGACGTATATGAACCGTTACTTTTGTCATTGTTTGCAGAACATACCGCACCTACATACACATAATGATGTTTAAATGAAGTAAAATTATTTCTATCTTAATTAAATTAAACGAATGTAAATGCATTAATTTATCTGAATATTTCGGTTATTATTTTCAGATTTGTTTTTTTTAAGTTGGTCGTTTAAAGCGAAGTTTTCTGTACATTTTCCCTTCTTTTATAGCGTTCCGTACCTTAAAAGGAAAAAGAACCATCTGTCTGTTAAGACCCTTTTTCTCAGGAACGCATGGAGGTATCAAGTTGAAATGAATATCAAATACTTAGGTCTACGGTCCCTTTAAGCTGTGAAAACATCAAGTTTCTAAGTCAATGCAATAAAGAATAACCCTAGAAATAGGGCCGTTTATGCCGCGTATTTTGACACTGGCAAATAAATCAAAACCTATAGGGTATTGACCTAGAATCATGAAATTTGACAAGAAGCAAGGTCTCACAGCACAAGTAAAGGAAACAATCCGAAAATCGTTAATTTGTGGTTATATCACGTAAATTTTTTTAAAACATTTTTTTTAAATATGCACTTCTGAACTGTATGGTAGGCAATGTTTTTGGAGAAATCACATTGAAAATAAGTCATTAAGTATAATTAATTTTTTTGTAGTTTAATAGGAATATTATTTACCAAAAAATGTTTATAAATACCTAAATGTGTACGGAACCTTCGTAGCGCGAGTTTCATTCCTGCTTAACAAGTTTTTTCTACAATAGCTACAGAAGTATTGACATAGGGTCCAAAATATTCTTGACCACTTATTTTTAATAAGTTTTTTTTTGTTTTTAAATACATTTAAAAATCATTTTCAATGTTGCTAGTATTTTAGCATTTCCGTTTGGTGCGATTCGTCAGTATCAAAGGGTTTAAATTGTAATTGTTTTAGCTACAATGTGAGGAGGTGTGATTATTTTTTTATTTATATTAAGAGGTGCTGCTATTTTTACATTATGGATATTGTCTTCATATAAAATATTTTTCTCTCTTGCTTAACTGCTTTTAAAGTCTGAATAATTTTTTTAGTTAAATTTTAATTAAAGCAAGAGAGAAATTGTTATCCTCCTTGCTATTAAAATGACATACCTACTCCATAAAATTCTACTTATTAATACTCCTTAATATTCTGCTTACTAATAAAACAATATGCGTTTCTAAACTAACAAACCCAGTAGTCAGGTTTATAATTGTCTGAATGAATAAACTCGTGAACAAAAATATACTTAGAAAAAAAATTAAAATCGTTCGTTAAACTCATCCCAATCCAAATATATAAATGGTTTGCATTGCTAATTTTCGAAAATTTATTTCAAATTTTTACAGTGCCTTTCTAAATCGGTAAAGAAAAAAGTGAGAAATAAAAAAGTTAATGAATATAATTAAACGGATATTTTCTTCAGTAAATATTTTTATTCCCACAATTTTTATTAAATTTTTTTCAGCCATACTCTGCAGAAACGTACCCACAGCTGAGTGTACGTTTCTTCTCTAAAACACCTGTCCTGCTCATGTCGCGCTTACTGCAGCCAATTCTTTCCCGCTATTTTCATTTCAAAATGCTAGGTGACGACCAAAAATCCTTGCTTCCGGTTCGCGGTCTCCATCTTTAAATCTACCTGCTGCATCTGCTGTCAATTTTACAGCCAGCCTACGCCCAATTTCCTTTGTGTAATGATATATAACATGTCGAGTGGTTTGGTACACGATATTCTGTCACGTAGAATAATCCTAGCATTGCGCGCTCATTAATTACAAACAAGTAATTATTTATTGACTAAAAGCAGTAAAAACCATGGGCTTTTTTATTATTATTTTTATTTCAGCTCCAAGCTCCTACAGATCGCTTAACACGCAACATAATAATGTGAAATGGGAAAGAATATAGGTCCACATATACCAGAATTTAATTACTTCGTACGATTGTAGCGAAATTCAAAGGTGAACAACATTTATTACAGCACTACATTTCTTTATTATTGATACTAGTTGTTAAATATCAGTCACGTTTAATGAAAATCGAATAATAAGTGAAGATATTGATCGTTATGCCATTCACTCGATATGTTTGCAATATCTCCTTTAATTTCCTGTTTATTTACTGTCAGCTATATACCACATCCTGTAGGTTACAAGTCAGGTGGTATTTATCATGCAGTGATTGGTTATTTTGCGATATTACATTCATATAATAAGCAGACCGATAGAGTAATAAAAAACTATCACTTTGTTACACACACGCACACACATAATATAGTTTTGTCCACGGTTTCGCCAACCGGGATTTTTGATTAAGGCGGCTGGATTTACACACACGTTTTTGAACTTCGGATATACTCGAGCAATAATAAACGAGCTTTAATAAACTTTAATAAACATTGCGCGTTTTTTTCACGTAATAATAATAATACTAAATGAACATCTAAATACATTTTTCTCACATTAACGAAACCACCTGTAATAATGACTTATGTATTACAGGGACCCCCTACTTGTGTATATGCCAAATTTAGTAGGATTCGTTGCTTGATTGCAGAGTTGTTAGGTGAGCAATAAACCATTAGACGAGCATTAATAAACTTTAATAAACATTGCGCGTTTTTTTCACGTAATAATAATAATACTAAATGAACATCTAAATACATTTTTCTCACATTAACGAAACCACCTGTAATAATGACTTATGTATTACAGGGACCCCCTACTTGTGTATATGCCAAATTTAGTAGGATTCGTTGCTTGATTGCAGAGTTGTTAGGTGAGCAATAAACCATTAGACGAGCATTAATAAACTTTAATAAACATTGCGCGTTTTTTTCACGTAATAATAATAATACTAAATGAACATCTAAATACACTTTTCTCACATTAACGAAACCACCTGTAATAATTACTTATGTATTACAGGGACCCCCTACTTGTGTATATGCCAAATTTAGTAGGAATCGTTGCTTGATTGCAGAGTTGTTAGGTGAGCAATAAACCATTTTTCGGTTTTAAAATGTTAAGTGAAGAACCGAACTATGTTTGCCGATGTGCGGCATAACTACTTAATAATCAGATGTGCTATTCGTTGTTTGATTGCTGCGAAGAATATATATTTAAAATTCGATTTCATCGAATAAATTCAAAATTCAAGTATGATTTCGATTTCATCGAATAAATTCAAAATTAAATGATAAATTCAATTTCATAGAACTAATTGGAACATAACTACTTAACAATCAGATGGTGCTATTCGTTGAATGATTCCTGCGAAGAATATATATTTAAAATTCGATTTCATCGAATGAATAAAAATTCAAGTATAATTTCGATTTCATCGAATAAATTCAAAATTAATGTATAATTCGAATAAATTCAAAATTCAAGTATGATTTCGATTTCATCGAATAAATTCAAAATTAAATTATAAATTCAATTTCATAGAACTAATTGCAACATAACTACTTAACAATCAGATGGTGCTATTCGTTGAATGAGTCCTGCGAAGAATATATATTTAAAATTCGATTTCATCGAATAAATAAAAATTCAAGTATAATTCGAATAAATTCAAAATTCAAGTATAATTTCGATTTCATCAAATAAATTAAAAATTCAGTATTTCAAATTGGATATCATCGAATAAATTTCAAATTCTATTTCATCCTTTGCTAGCAAGTAATTTGTGATACTTTTTAGGGTGTCCACACTTTCGAATTATTTGTTTTTGGATAAGTAAATTTAAATAAATACTTGTTTATGCCATTCCTTTCCTTCTCATCTTTCATTTCAGTTAAATCTAAATTTAATAGGGCCGAAAATGTAAATATCTTCCTATAAGCATTATCTCGTAATTTGTATCTGTCTAAATATTGAATACATTGAGTTTTGAATATATTTTGTGCATAAAATTGTAATAGTATCGAAGTTTATTGTTCTTCTAAAAATTGTAAGCTTTTTAAATCGTGAATTAAAACAGTACGTAGAAACATTTGAAGCTTAGTTCCTCTTCTAGGTTATAAAGGTTATTAAATTATTTTATTAATTATTTTGAAATTAATTATTAATAGTTGCAATCGCAATATTTGAATGGCATTTATATTGTATAAGTGTCGTCACGAGTACGATAGGGCATCAGCTTTTTTGAATTATGACGTGGTAACTGCTCGATATATGCTCCGTAAAGAACGTATGTCAATCGGATTCATCTTTATTATTCCTCATTATTTCTATAAGTAGTTTCATTCTCCCAATCTCGTACTTGTCAGTCAACATGTAGACTAAATTGTCTAAATAATGCATGTGTTAGTTTATTATAAGTCTGCTTATCTCTAATAACTGTTGCAGTAAAATATTAAGTACATTTTGTTAATATTATGTGTATTTCAGCAAAATTAAATATACACACAACGTGCTATGGAAGTGGGATCTTCAAAACATGATACAATTTTGAAATTGCACCTAAATAAAATGTTGTTTGGCATAATAAAATTGACATCCGTCATAAATATTGAGAAAATATTGTTCGAAATCCCAGAAAATCAGGTCAGACTAAAATAAATTATAAATTTACCTATTTTTGCCAGTCATTTAGTTGCTTAATAAAAAAAATATATGATAATAATCCACCAAATATAAAAAAAATATAAAACTATAAAGGTTAATATAAAAATAGAAATATAAAACTAAAAAGGCTAAAACAAAATCGATACAAACAGAATTTGATAAATAGGAATACTGACATCAAATGGATCGTTAACCTTTTGTTACAATATCATTAATTAGCACAGGCCACTTGATAAGTTAAAATCTAGTGTATTTTTCAGACTGCTATAAATTAGGATCGGCTAAAGCAGTTTATAGTTCTTAACGTTAGGTTCTCCCAAGAATAGTTTTGAACCCTTGCAGAGGGTAATAAGCAGCTGGTTACCAATGATTATCAAGAGGAAATCTGTACTTTATAGGAACATTTATTTATCACCTTTATTTCGATGCTTATCACGCTAACTTCTAGTAAGCAAGATCTAACCTTAGTCCAAAAGTTTTAAGTGTTCCTATTAAAGGAGTGTCTTTTGCTCTTCAAGGCATGAAGGTCTTAATATAAGTATAATAAAATCTCAAAGCAAATCAAAATTATGTCTAGGTCTGCGAAGATCTGGTTTCATGACCTGGATTTGACTGGATGGATTTCCGAATCGATTCGTCAGCCACACTCACTGCCGTCCGATCTCTCCACACTGCGCTGCGGTAAATTATCCTTGACACAGATCATGAGGCAGACAGAATTAAGTAATTATTGCAGTGGCGTGGATGCATTGTGTATTGTTTCGTTGGAGGCGAGTGTCGCGTGCAGGTGTTGAAATGTTGCCAATGTGAGGATGTCGATTCTGTGGAGTTTCAATTTATTCGTTGATCCTGACCTATATTACGTTTCTGGTCTTCATCTGTTGTTATTTTACTTTTTCATAGAGAACTGGTGTAGCCTTCTTAATTTCGGTCAAGAACGTAGCCGAAAACTTTTTTCTTTTCTTTTATCAATCAATAAGATTTTAAACTAATAGAGAATTCAGAGTACTAGATCCAAATGACTTATTATCAATGTGATTTCTCTAAAAATGTATGTTTCACTTCACTTGCTTATGTTTGGTCATACTATTTGGTCTTTTATTATTCCTGTAAGAGGTAGGATCTTAATAGCATTCGTGTTAGAAGCTGGTATCAAAGAAGATAACTATTAGTTTAGCAGTTGGATCGTAGTTGCTTCATATGTAAAATGTCTATCTATTTATCATATGATGGTTATTATTTTGTTGTATCACCGAAATTTTTGCTTAATGTGCAGGCAGATCGGATTCAAACTGAGTTTGTGATTTATTACCGAAATTAACCGAAACCTAAATTAAAGTTAATGTATTATTTATTAACGTAACTGGCCATTTTAAGCACCATCAAACTACGTATATGATTTATTGGTGAAATTGGCCGATGTTGGAATTAAAATAAGCCTGTGATTTATTATTGAAACTGGTCGAAATACGAATTTCGTATGTAAATTTGACGATGAATAATTTTTTAAATTTATTTTCTATATAGTGTATGTTTATTTGCTAACTACGTTTTATTAACTCGTATTGTGTTTCACAAAGGGTAAAAAGTTATATTTCTTGGCATGCTTTTCCACTCCATTCGGGGCTATACGACCTTTAATTTCAGTTTTTTTAATATTTATTATGAATTATACATCTTTATTTAATATAAAAATATTTCGATGCATTTTTCGTATAAACTAAATATACATTTTTTTAGTTATAGTTTGAATATTTATTAAAATTTATTTTTTAATGACTACACTGACTTGAAATATATTAAAATAGTGCAATAATTTTTTTTATTTTGTTATTTATTGTATATGCATTTATTTCACTTATTGCTATATTAGAGTTTTATAAATTTTATTAATTTTTATTAATTTTATAATTAAATTACATCTTTATCGTTTTTTATGTCTAAATTGATTATAATGGACGAACATTTAGAGTAGCCTCTTTACTTAATTGTTATGGCTAAATAATAATGATGCTTGTAGACATTCCGTTTATTTTTATGGCCATGTACTTTAAAAAAAAGGAATGGAACTCTTATAAAAACCGTTTTTAAAGTTGGACAGTGTCCTCAATATTTCCGAAGTTAACACTCGTAAATACTTATATAAAAAGTCTAGAAGCAGCAAATGAAATAATATAACTTTTTTTAATTTCACATAACTTTCTCTTTTTCACCCTACAAGGGTGTTAAACCTAAAAGTGCCTAAAAGTTATAGGTATTCCATAATACTTATTTCACAAGTTTATGTAAGCCAGTTTTGGAAATGGTTTGGATATCTTAGCAATAATATTAACACACCCCGCCCGCCTAAATTTCTGGAACTGCTAGTCAAAATTGTGAAAGACAGCGTTGTTCAAAATTTACTTTATGTTACGGAAAGTTAAGTTTACCGAAAAACTATAACGATGAGTTTACATAGCATTTCATGAAATTCGTGATATTGGTAAGCTTATTAAGGATGTCCTGAGCAATATGTTTATTATGCTTAAAAATAATATTAATAGTTGTTAAATAGTTTACGAGAATAGCTATGTACCCTATATGGTACCAATAGCTTACAAAAATAACTATCTACCCTATATAGTACCAATAGTTTACAAGAATAACTATGTATCCTATATTGTATCAATAGTTTACAAGAATAATCATACTCACATGTGCTTAAATGTGTATGGATTTCGTTGTGTGAGTTCCACTTGTACTCAACAAATTTTATTAATGACTCTAAGGGCTGGAAGGTCATAGTCAATAGTCAATATTACGTCGCTAATATTAATTGTATAAACGATGCTGCATACAAATTCATTACGAGCTCCATTCATTCATTTGAATATAAAAGTTCTACAAAAACTCGATCACTCTCACCCGTTACAACGATGTTAACCTAACGTTGGCCTAACAACATCGCCGTACGAGAGTGAGCTTTAATTAACACTTAACCAGGACTTAATCAAATTATAATTAGAACGTTTTTTGCGCCCGCATACGTCGTACGTTTTTATTCGTACCCGCTCGTGTAAATTGATAACTCAATTAACTTTGCATAATATTCTGGGTATCGCCGTTCTAGTGGAGCAAAAAAGTGCTGAAGGTTTACAACCGCTGATATCCAATGTTTGGCTAAGTGTGACCACCTGATTCATACTCTTACGCACAATTAATTTACAGGTAATGTACGAACAGTTAATTACAATATGAAAAAAATATGGATATAACACATTATATTTTCTGTCGGTTTCGAATTGAGAGAAAGTGATTTCTTAAAGTTTATTTAAAAACGTCTCATTACTCAAGGTCAATTAGATTGAGAAGATATTTTATGGAATCGTGAGGTTATCTACATTGTACGAACTTTTGAAGTAGTAAAGCACAAAGCAAATATGAGAAGGCGTAAAATGTTTGAAAGTGATCAAGTGTGATTCCTGCAAGTGGTTGAAAACTGGAAGTTGTTTGCGTCTTAACCAACTTTTTTGCAGTATATAAGTAAGATGAATGAGGTCCGAGCAAGGTCTTCTACAATATATGTAGTGACTTCACTAAGAATTTCTTGTCATATAGTTCAAATATGGTGCTATGTTTTTGGACTAAGAGAAATTCAATTTTATTGAGTTTAATTAATTCTACTGTAAATATAGGTTCTTATATCGGCCGATTTTAAGTACATTTTTAGATTAAAAATATTTTCCATGCGAAAAATTTTAGGTGGATTTATTAAGCCTGGCCTATGTACGAAAATACTCCTTTTGTTACATATTGACAACGCATAGTGACATTATTTTAAAAAAATATTCGACACTACCAATTTCTCTAAATATACCTTATTCAAGTGTTTTTGCGAGTAGGCGACTTTCATTAGACCATGACACAGTGAGCCCTTATGACGATCAGGTTGTGTTGAAAGTACGGCCGATTTGCATTCTTTAACTTACAATTTATTTAAAACAGAGGAGATTATCTTAGATAGTGATATCTTTGAATATGTACATCATGACCATAGAAGAGCCGACGACTATGAGGTCCGCGCGGACGATTAAAACTATACCAAGTAAATGCAAGCGAGCGGTCGAGTGAGTCAGCGCTTTGCGGCAGTATATCTGGCGGCGCGGCCAAGGTCAAGTCAACGGCCGCGCGTTATTTCGAGCCAGCCGCTCGCCCGACCTTCGCCGCGGAGGAAGTCCACGCGGGCACGCACTGGCATGCTGGTGGCGTACGAGTGGTGTGCGAGTGGTGTACTGGCTACGGGGATAACTCTGGGGAAAGTGAATTTGATAACGGCCATGGTATAAAAATGTTCTACGGAGGTAGAAAATGAGAACAACAATACTCTATGTATTGATAAAAAGAAACAGCAGCTCTTTTTAGAGGTAGACAATGTTTGATTATTTTATGGATATTTATAGAAAAATACTCGCATCTTAATTACACGCTAGCAACGGGCGTGGCTACTAATTTAAGGGATACGCTAGTAAATGATGTCATTAGAAGAAGACAAGCAAGTAGTGTTGATATACTTTGAAAGGAGCATTTAGAAATTTAATGAAGAATATTTTCCATCAAAGGAAAATTGGTACGGTAAGCTTACTGTTCAGTTTATATTAGGCTGTATTTACTTAATCAAACTAAAAAGTAACTAAATCACACTCTGGCAATTGATTTAAATGTTGGCAGAAATAGCAGTGTTCTATTTTAATATCGTTTCAGATGTCAAGATGAATGATGAAATCGTGGAAGTTATCAGCTATCAAAAAGGTGTGCTTTTAAAAATTATAGACACAAAATTCCATCTCTTCATAACTGCATGTATCCTGACGTAGATGGTCTAGGTTTCTACTACAGGCGTAAACTTGTACTTAAAAATCTGTACTATATCGATTAGAGAGCTAAATATTGTATCTATCAGTCCTAATATTTTGGACTATATAAGCAATCGCTTATTAACTAAGAGTCGGTTTAATGGTTCGTTTGATTGATGATTACATTATTATTAATATCGATGATGATTAAAATCTTTGGGTTAACTGACGGTTTAATGTACATTGACACTGTGGAATAAAATAGAATAACCGCAAGTACCTGATTTACATAGACAATTACATATTAGTAGCGCTTAATAAACAATGCTTGTAAAATCTGGGGGAACATTATTCCAAAATTTATGCTCATTTATTTATAATTTTGTTCAAATAATGAAAATGAAACAGAGTGTACCGTCAAATTTGGAAATGCCATGAAAAGTTTAGAAGAGAAAGAAGCTTTGTGAAGAATTGTTGAAAAAAGCGTCATTCGAAAAATTAAGATGATAATCAATACTTTGAGGTAGATACTTGAAATAGATAAAGATTGATTGGCGAAAATAATATATATATGTCGGTAGACAAGACAATAAGCGGAAAACAGCACAAAATATGGAAAAACAGATTGCAAAGTGCTTAAAAGAAAATCATATTAACTGTGCAATTTAAGAAAACGAGAAAAGTTGGACATTGATAATACTTAGTGCGGATACGTAAAACTATTGTTGCTTCTAAAATTCTAGCGTGTTTTTGGTTAATATATGTTTGGACATTTCTGAAGTTGATTTCAAATTAGCTGCCTAACAGACAAGCAGTTCTTACCCCTTTCTCTGTTTGTGTGTATAATTTAAGTGTAAAGAATAAGCTCCTTTAAGAAAAGTTCATTCGCTTTTGTTCTTAAAACAAAAGTGTATTTTAGACTATTATAACTCAGTACTTAGTGCAGATTTGTAAAAACTGTTGTTGCTTCTAAAATTCCATGTTTTTGGTTAATATATGTTTGGACGTTTCTGAAATTGATTTCAAATTAACTGCCTAACAGACAAACAATTCTTACCGCTTTCTCCTCTGTACGTGTGTATAATTTAAGTGTAAAGAATAGGCTTCTTTAAGAAACGTTCATTCGCTTTTGTTCTTAAAACAAAAGTGTATTTTAGACTGATATATTATAACTCAGTACTTAGTGCGCATATGTAAAAACTATTGTTGCTCCTAAAATTCTAGCGTGTTTTTAGTTAACATATGTTTGGACGTTTCTGAAATTGATTTCAAATTAGCTGCCTTACAGATAAGCAGTTCTTACCGCTTTCTCCTCTGTACGTGTGTATAATTTAAGTGTGAAGAATAGGCTTCTTTAAGAAACGTTCATTCGCTTTTGTTCTTAAAACAAAAGTGTATTTTAGACTGATATATTATAACTCAGTACTTAGTGCGCATATGTAAAAACTATTGTTGCTTCTAAAATTCTAGCGTGTTTTTAGTTAACATATGTTTGGACGTTTCTGAAATTGATTTCAAATTAGCTGCATTACAGACAAGCAGTTCTTACCGCTTTCTCCTCTGTACGTGTGTATAATTTAAGTGTGAAGAATAGGCTTCTTTAAGAAACGTTCATTGGCTTTTGTTCTTAAAACAAAAGTGTATTTTAGACTAATATATTATAACTCAGTACTTAGTGCGGATATGTAAAAACTATTGTTGCTTCTAAAATTCTAGCGTATTTTTGTTTAATATATGTTTAGACGTTTCTGAAATGGATTTCAAATTAGCTGCCTTACAGACAAGCAAGTTCTTATCGCTTTCTCCTCTGTACGTGTGTATAATTTAAGTGTGAAGAACAGGCTTCTTTAAGAAAAAATCATTCGCTTTTGTTCTTGAAACAAAAGTGTATTTTAGACTAAGTATATTATACCTCTTCATAAATACGATATATTATAGCTAATTTTCCTGTAAGGCATCCAATTAGAATATTCCTCGTATACATTTTTATTGTCAATGCGTCAAAACTTTTCCTCTAATTGCTTTCTGACACCAGAATTCGTCCTTGACAAATGTTTTCGAGTTTTTCTAAATAGGCCAAAAGCTGTTCTTTCTTTATATTTTTTTGTTCTAACCAAATCACTCCAGATTCAGTTTATTCCATTTCCTTAAAGCATCAAAGTCTGCAGTATGCGTTTTTATTGCTTTTACTTTTAATCACAATTTTATTTGTTTACTTAACATTGCATTTTTTTAAATTTCTATGTATTTTTGAGTATTTTATTATAATTTCAACAATTTATTTTGCAATATTATCGGAAACACTGTTCCAGTTTTTCCTATTGATCCATCACGGTCGAAAGAAACTCAAGATGATTGTTTTTCATTAATGCATGAACATTTTTTCCTCAATTTGACTTTGAACTTATAAGTTATGAATGTTTTAGATTATTCTGGAAAGTAAAAAGCTCTAAGTTTTTTATTATTCTTTTATTTATATCGACCCTTAAATGCATTTTACTCCCTTTCCTCGTGTCAGTGTCTGCGGTGTTCGTTTTATTGTTTCCATTTAAATTTATTTTTCTTTAAAATTGTACTTATTATGGTTTTTACTTATTTTGAAGTATTTCAATTTTATTATAATTCCACGAAAATATTTTGCAATGTTATCGAAACCACTCTTTCCGCTTTCCGTATCTATCCATCGCGGATTGAACACTTTCCTTGTCTGTAGTGTTCGTTTTTATTTCTGTTACTTCATTTTTGTTTTATTTCTTCCTTTAAAATCTCACTTATTATGGTTTGTATGTATTTTGAAGTATTTTATTATAATTTCACATGAATATTTAGCAATGTTATCGAAACCACTCTTTCCGCTTTCCAGATCAATCCATCGCAGGCGCTTGAACACTTTCCTTGTCTGTAGTGTTCGTTTTTATTTCTGTTACTTCATTTTTGTTTTATTTCTTCCTTTAAAATCTCACTTATTATGGTTTGTATGTATTTTGAAGTATTTTATTATAATTTCACATGAATATTTAGCAATGTTATCGAAACCACTCTTTCCGCTTTCCGGATCAATCCATCGCAGGCGCTTGAACACTTTCCTTGTCTGTAGTGTTCGTTTTTATTTCTGTTACTTCATTTTTGTTTTATTTCTTTCTTTAAAATTTCACTTGTTATGGTTTTTATGAATTTTGAAGTGTTTTATTATAATTTTACATGAATATTTTGCAATGTTATCAAAACCAATATTTCCTTTTTCCGTATCGCTCCCACGCGGACGAATCAAAGTATTAGCTCGTTTGGTAATAAGTCCATAAATCCGCCAAATATATACACACACACATACACGCGTATACATAAACACACACACACACGCTCGCGCACGCACGCACGCACGCCAGTACGCGCCCACGCGCATACGAACACACGCGTACACACACACACCTCGTTATGCGTGTACACTGTAGTCTAAAATAAATAAAAAAGCAGATCGTTCTACTATATTGTAATTACTCAGTTTTTTTATATTTTCGCTAAATTCCAACAATAGTTTGCCCTTCAATTTATCAAAGCTTAAATAAATTTCATTGTGAATTGTTAGTTCGCAATTTCTGATTTAATTTAAGATAAGATTATAATATGGCCTAGTTTGGCGTGGAGTACCGTGAAGGCTAAAGACGTGACGCTATACATTCGAGCGTGAGAACTTCATAGTACCGACGTAATTCGAACTTGTGAAGTACACATTTCACCATAATTGTTTGTTCAATGACGTAATCAATTTTCTTTTAGGGCAAGGTAACGACATATTCAAGGTTATCTCGTTTAGTGTCTGAATGTCATTTTGGCGTTATCAAGTAGCGAGCAACAGCGTATTGTACGCTTCAGGTTACGCGAAGCGTAGCCGAGACGTTCTTTGTTATCGCTCAGCGCGCTTTGGTTGAGGTTCCTATGTAATATTAGTTTTCCGGCCACTACTTTTCAAATCAACTTATTTAGTATTGTAGCATTATAGTCGTAAGCCATAAACTGCAATAAAAGCGACTGATTTTTATTGAGTAATTTTTCTTGAGTCAAAAGTTTTCCTCAATTTGAGTCTGGTAATGAGTAGTTGAAGAACATTTTTTTCGAATTAGTAGCTTCAAGTTTGGTTTGCTTGCTTCTAGTTGTTTTTTTAAGAAATAGTATAAAATCAATTTTTAATTAACTTTAATTAGTTACTTTTAATTTAACCAACGTTTTTTGACTTCCGTTGGGAAATAAAAAACCCTTGTAACTATTCTTGTCCGTTATCCGTCTGTAATGCACAGTCTGACAGTTTTAGTCATTTTAGAACAATATGTTTGAAATTTTGCTAGTAAATGCTTCATACGCGGATATAAATTAATATGTAGCAGTATATTAAAAAAAATATTGTTATATAACTCCCCACGCATGTGGAAAATTTTGCCGCGAATGTTTTTCAAAAAGAAATTAATGTATCCTTTACCATTTTTCATTTTTACACCCCATCTGCCTAAGGTAGTATTAAGCATTAAATGACATACTATTTCATCCCCTGTTCTAATTGTTCAACGATGGGTTTTAAACATATGAAAAAAAATCATTTAATCCGAAACTTGAATCAAAACCATTTCGGCTAATTCGTGTCAACAATTTTAAGATATTTAGGGTGCTATGTAACCCTATCTTCCGATACGCACTCAGCCATTCTTTTCATAATTTAAAGTTAATAGACGACGGTCAGTGTAACATTTTCGTTCTAGCCAATTATGTTATAGTGTTAATTTAATTGTTGTACACCCGTTCGTTCAACATTCACTTAAAATGAATATGTGTTGTGTGATTGTTTTTTTCAGAACAGAGATTTATTGAGAACTGTAGGATTTCTGTGACGCATTGTTCTCATAAAGAGCTAATTTCTGAAACTACTTCTACTTCTTGCGCATTTCTCAACTTTTCCTCTACACTGTAAATAATATTGCAACGGTACTTACAGTGGGTTACACTTTATCAGTATTCATTACATAAATATTGTTCGGTTCCTTGCACTTATAGGAAAGTACTTTGTTTGCACTTAGTTACGTGTTTTCTGTCCATATTCTCTGATTGAAAAATACTGTGGTGTGGTTTATATTATCTTAATTTATTTTATTTTCATTTCATCGTGCGAGTGACGAAGGTAATTTTCCCTTTGACTCTATAGAGTTTTCCTTTCCATATATTTTGTTTAATTATTTTTAATTACGTTGATAGTCTTATTGCGGTTTTATATCCCAGATTATTATGTTTGATTCGGGGACATTTCATACGGAACTAAGATGAATTTTATGAACGGTGATTAAGGAGTTTATATTAATTATTTGTAGACTTTCTTCATCAGTTATTTGTAGGCTTTAATAATTTCTTTATCATCTGCTGCGAAACTAAGAAGAATTTTGTCAACGGTGATTAAGGTGTATATGTTAGTTATTTGTAGGTGTTTGTAGGTGTTCCTTTATCATTTGCTGTCGTTTCTTTTTCAACGGTGAAAACTATATTTACGTTTTTTTAGTGGTTTTTTATTGGCGTGAATACAAACATACTACAGATGTACTCCATCCATATAGCCAAAATTTCAAAAAATATTTAATACCACAAATTACTACTCTGGTTGTAAGAAAAAAAACCAACAGTGAAATTATTTTTAATTTAGGCTGAAAGCACATTGGCTACTATCGCTTGAACAACTGGTAGTTTGCGCGATTAAGTAATGGTAAACTCAACTAGGCTGGTCGCTCAAACGACCGAATCAACGTCTGCAAGACAGCAGCGTATACAACCGCTCGGGAGCTTAAGCGACATAACGGTAGCTTAAGCGACATAATTGTACCTTAAGCGACATAAAGGTAGCTTAAGCGACATAATGGTAGCTTAAGAGACATAACGGTAGCTTAAGCAACTATTAGTAGGCACTACGCGATCAATCTTAGTAATGTTTATGTGATGCATAAACGTACAAACATATAACCAATATATATATATATATATATATATATATATATATATATATATATATATATATGTGTGTATATATATATGTATATATATATATGTATATATATATATATATATATATATATATATATATATATATATATATATATATATATAAATTTCCCTTTTAGTAATAACGTCGTATAATATAACCATTTTCATTTCCGTTCCCATATTCAAATGGAGTTAGCCTTTTTTTCTTGGAGTCCATCCAAGATACGGACGAATCTAATAAGTGACCTCGTGCGGACTCAAAATTACTGCGTTTGATCTCAACTTCCTCGGAGACGGTGGGCGGGGGTAAAGTTGAGTCGTTTTCCTTGTAGGCGTGAAATTCAGGGCGGGCGGGCTTGTTATGAAATTTTAGATGAGGAATATGGACTTTGATAATATTTCCCGGCGTCCTTATCTGCTGCGTCTAGGGATTCGGCTGGCTGAGATGAAAGTTGAAACTGGCAGTGAAAGTTAAACCATTTCCTGTGATATACTGCTGTTATCTGGTTAGATATTTATTCGTGATGCGTGATACGGTGGCGATATATCAGTAGCGTTTTAACTATTGATTAGAAATTCCAATATTGGAATATAGTTAAATTTTATTAAATAGTGAAATTGAGTAACACATTATTTAAGATGTGCATGGGTATTGAAATCTATACACGTAATAAAACTGAGAGAACAAAACGTGACAACATTAAAGTTTTTTGTAGAAAATTATTTCAGAAGTTATAAATAATAAATAATTTGTAAATCGGAATGCTCTGTTATTTTTGTAATTTATGGCTGTCTGCGTTGTGTCTGACCGCGCAGGACATAAAAGCTGCTAGAGAAATTTAGATGAGAATTTCACTATTGAATTCCTAAGAGCCTGAAGAATGATATGAGGCATTGAGTGCATTTGGGGTTTTCATCTGTCTGTCTATTGGTATTTTTTGTTTCTTTGTCATTAAAATGGTAACTTCACTATTGTATTTCGTAAACTGTAATAAATAATTTTGATGTTTGTTTATTTATAATCGCAAAACTTAAAAATGATTAAAACGGTCATATGCATTTTAGTGCTATTTGAATTTAATATATATCTGTATGGCATTTATATAGCAATTTTTGAGGAACACAGAAAAAAGAAAAAAATATATTTTCGATCACGACGCGACGTGAGGAACTATAGTCCACAATATTATACAGTCTACACTTGTATATAACTTATTAAGATATGGATATGCTAAGGGAGATATGGAGGAACCGTAACATTCGCGAAATCATGAAAATCCGACTCGTTCTAGCACTAGTGTTCTCCATTTTCCTCTACGCCGCAGAGACGTGGACACTACGTGAGAGCAAGAAAAAAATGTTGACGCTCTGGAAATGTGATACCGGAGAAAAATGCTTGGATGTTTCAGTATCGCGGACTGTTTTCAGTACTAAGTATACTTCATGAACTCGGTATCAGCCGGTGGTTGTCCAGTATCTTATCTAAACTGTATTCTTATCTAAACAGTATTCTTATCTAAACTCGCATGATGAAATTCTTTGATCTTTTTTCATGTCGCGGCGTAGCGATCATTGCACTCCTGGTGATATAAGTCAAAGTTAAAGGCGCCATATCACTTGGGAAAGTATCGGTAAGAATAGTAGGTCAGATCAAGGTATACCTCTCCTATTTATGTAAGGATAGACCTCTCCTACACGAGTGTATCCGGAAAGAGGCTGCCAGCGAGCAATGGCAGAATATAGCCTGACGCATCACACGTCTGCAACACACTTGACACAATGACCACGACTGCTCTGCGAAGAGTGTGATGACTAAGAAAATGTATAAGTTAATTAAAATTTATAACTTATTTGTCAAACAACAATAGGAAATTCGTATACTTTGATATTTTTATATTATTACTTCAAATATACTTTTCTCAATAGTCGCTCTTAGAGTAAAACTACTTACAACCATAAAAATTAATAAAATGTGGGCGATATTACGTACGAGTCGCTCAGTTGAATTAAAAGTGTTTGATTTACTCGCTTGCCTTGAATTAAAAGTTCGATTTCACCTTCCCTATAGAGTATATAAGCCAAAAGTACAGGAAATAAGACCCAAACTTCAATTCATTATGTACAACTGAGATAGAATATGAAAAAAAACGCAAAACAGAACAGTGCGACAAATAAGATGGAGACATCTATGTTTGTGAATGAGAGAATGTGATTAATATAGATAACAACGTGCCAAGCTATATGTTTGGTTGTTTCCTATCTCGGTATTAAGATGGAAGAATGGGAAGCGAAGTTCAAACATCAGTATGCGAACATATCGACACTTGTATACAACGTATCAAACACCAGTATGCGAATATATCGACACTTGTATACAACGTATCAAACACCAGTATGCGAATATATCGACACTTGTATACAACGTATCAAACACCAGTATGTGAATATATCGACACTTGTATACAACGTATCAAACACCAGTATGCGAATATATCGACACTTGTATACAACGTATCAAACACCAGTATGCGAATATATTGACACTTGTATACAACGTATCAAACACCAGTATGCGAATATATCGACACTTGTATACAACGTATGTATACAAATGTCGATATGTTCGCATAGTTAAAAATTCCTAGTCGGATTGCTTTCGAAAATATGATTTGAAAATAACTTATAATGTTTTTTTAGTCTTTTTTAATGTCTTTTTAAAAGAGAAAACTGTTTATTTTTCTATTACCTTATTTTTTATTTTCATTATTTCCTCAGTCATAACTATGTATAAACATTTATATTTGGAAACAAATAAATTTGGAATATTCACTGAATTATCAATATAAATTTTTCTCTCTGCTAAATAATACACGTATCGCAAAATATTCAAAAAGGTACAAAATGTTCACCATGTCGAAGTTTGATTGGACCGCTCGGCGTCCGGTGTGTGTGCTGGCGATTAACCCTTGCGTTAACGCCGAAATATTGTATATAGAGAAGGGGATGGGAAAAGAAAAAAAATATTTTTCCAATAGTCTTATTTTTTTCTCGGGAATCCATAAAAACCGGCTTGCTATGCGAATTTAAGACAACCCTGTATATAAAAGCATTTCCTCAATGCCAAATAATTTCAAGAGTTTAGTGTACCTAATAAGATACGTTGACGTGATTAAATATTTCGTGGAGATACATTTCTATACATGTGTCTGTATATGTCTACAAGAAATATTTAATCACGTTTATATATATATATATATATATATATATATATATATATATGTGTGTGTGTGTGTGTGTATCTGTATATGTATGCGGGATCTACAATATATTTCAAGTGTTTAATGTATATAATAAGATACGTCCACGATGTGACGATAATAGGCCATCACGTCTTACACTTTTCGTCAGGCTGTCCTTTCGCGCTGCTCGAAACCTTTCACTCCTTCCACCGGGCCGCGCGAGGCGCGGGCGGACGGCGCGCGAGTCGGCGGAGCGGGAAGGCCGAGTGACAGCTGGCTCGACCTTGGATACGCAGCGCGACGGCGTCTCGCGGGCTACGTGTGTACGTGACGGATGTGTGCCTTGAGCGGATAGGTCCAGCATTCGACGGGTGTTCGCGTATTTGTACTGCCTCGGTTGATATATGTTGTCTTCAAAACGCTTGGAGCTGATTACCGATATCCAGCCGACCCCGAACGCAGTTAGTACTTAGACGGGTAATGATATGGGAAAACTCTGTGTTGTATGCTTCTTTTTAGTCAGTTCTTAAGTGAATGTGCCTCAAAATGAAAAAGAATGGAGCTCTATAAGATCACTTTGTTGTCTGTCTATCGATGTCATTTTTCTCAGAAATGGCTTGAGATTGATATTTTATACTGAGGTCTACAATAAGGCTAAATGTTCTACAAATTTCAAGTTTTTTTTTGCTTATGTAACAAAAAGATATAACCCTTTAAATCGTATTTTTTTTATTGTTTATACTGTTATCAAAACTTGGTTGACCTACAATCTTGAAAGTCGGCACAATTGTCTTATAGTACAAGTAAAGGAGAAAATAAAAAAATCAGTGATTTCTAATTAAATGATGAATTATAATTTGATTTTTGGAAACTGCACCTGTCAAGTATGCAGTAGGCAATATAATAAAGTTCTAAAAAAATTAAATTTTTGAATATTCCAATAGTAATGTTACGTGTCATAAAATATTTATAAATGCCTAAATACTTGTGGTGCGCGTTCTGCTCGTACGAGTATTTCATAACTTTTTAGGGTAAATTTTGATGCCTTAAAACTTTCAGAATTTGGTGAGAGATAGTTTTACTAACATTAAGAAAAGTGTCACTTTAAGCAAGACGTATTATGCTAACATGGCCTGACCGTCGGTCGTTCTTAAACGCTGAGCGATTTATAACCCACTTGTACAATGAGTTTTTCCTCCTATGTTTAAAGTTTTTCACCTGTTTTACTGTAACCAATCAATTATCTGAAATATCAAGAGACTATACATTAGTTATAAGGATCGTTATGCAATAAGATAAGTCTTGAAGCAAACTCTACAAAAAACTAATACATGCTTGTGTCTGATAGCGCTGACATAACGCTAGGAAACATACATTAAAAATTTAGTTGCGTTATGTTTATCATAATATCAACACTCGTAAATAACTCACAATAAACATGTTTCAATAATTAATTGCGTATGCTTAAACTTATACACGGATTAGCTAGTTAAGACGGATAATTTACTTTAACCCACCGCTTGGCTTGCGTGAATAAGCCTAACAACGGTACCGTAATATCTGAAAAATATATTTAAAATTAAAAATGATTGGTTGTAATATTAATTATATACATACGTTATTTTACATACGTTACTATTATACCCGTACATGATTATTTTATAGGTTTTAATCTCTAAAGGAATGTTTTATTTTATTATTAAAAAAAAACTTCGGCGATAAAAATGCAAAATTTCAGGGAAATCGGTTAAGTTATCAATGCAAGAAAGCGAGACAACCAAATGGAAAAAGGCGTTGATAATATTAAATTTATTGAAATTGATAGTTTCGGAGTAACAGCCAATAACAACACAATTTCAAATACAAATACTGTTATTGCTCGTGCGGAAGTTGTAGATGCGGGGGAGAAGGAACCGGTCGTCGATGCATACCAAGTACCGACCATCCGGTATCTAGCCTCAAGACTCAAGTAAAAACCAAATAATATCAAATATGGTTTTCAACGTGGGTGAAGCGGCGATGAGAAGCTATTTTTAAATATATTTATCTTAGGAACGTGCTTACAATATTATTCTTATTTTCTCGTCTTGCATATGTGGTTTGTCTCATAACATTCTATTTCCATTTTCCTTGCTATGGGTTTATATGTACCCTCAGTGAATAAAAGTGGTTCTTTATAGAAATTACGCCACCTTAAGGATATGAAATCAGCTATCCATTATCGAAATTATCCTTTTATTGCACACGCACACACTTGCAGTATGATTACGTCATGCCTTTCACTCATTCCGGCCACATGGTCTATTGGTGAAGCAGGAAGGCCAAGTGACAGCCGAATCGACCTTGGCTATCCGACGCGGCTTCGTGGTGTCGACTCGCTGTAGATGTGTGTAGTGGATGGATGGAGGAACTTGATATTTTGCCTCGAGTCTGGGCGGTTCATTAAACCCTGCAACCTTTGAGGGGTAAACGTCTGACTGCGGTTTGTGTACCTTTTTCTTGGCTCTTCCAGCTGTCGCTTTGTAAAATGCAATGACGCCTGTGAAGCCGGAAATCGGTCAGTTAATTTATATATTGTTTTCTTTTAAAAAAATTACGTTTTGTTTTATAAATACTCTAAGTAATATTAATTAGGTTGGTGTTAAGATACTATTAATTTCGGGCAGCAATCGAACGTTTTAAATTTTAAAACGTTCGATTCGTTTGCAATAAAAGCTTTGCTTTCATTATAATTTCGACATAGCATTCAAACAAAGTTTCTCACTTAAATGCTCACTAACATAATGTATTATCGTGTATTTAAAAGTAAATCTTAGTTACCGATTGCTTATATCAGGTCAATTCTGTGTTGTTAGTGGTTATCGTGTGGATGTATTATTTCTATTGATATATTGAATTAGGCGATCTTACAAATATGGCAAATGCGATTTAATTCTTGTGTATACAGTTCATCATCAGCTCATCGAGACTTTGTCTTTGTCATAAGCTTCCCCTAAACCTTTCCATTTACTTTTGCTGGTGGTCTCGCTATTCCAGTTTTGCCAGTCACTGCCTAAAGTCAAAGTGATTTTCAGTGTACAAGGTCTTCAGCTTCCTGAATCCATCAGAACTCTACATTCTATGCCAATTAATGCTAGTCTTCTGCATTATAACTTTATTTATGTTACGATTTTGAAGAGGCACGTGCAACATAGCCTTCTACATTGCTATTTGGGCAACTTTCAACTTCAACACGATTGTTTATGTGAGCTTTCGTATTTCTCATCTGTATATTATTTTGTGCCATACGCACTGGTAGTTTTTAAAAACAACAATATTGAATCGCTAACTTAGTGTATAAATTGGTTCACAACCATTAAAGGGAGCAAATAAATTTAAACCTCTTTACAGTATAAAACGCCATTTTAGATTAGTCTGGTTTTTCAAAGGAAAGGGCCGGATATTTATAAATATTTCATTATCGATTGTCAAACCGATTTATCAACCAAACAATATTTTTACCATACTGGTTGAGAGAGAAAGGTCTGATCATAGGCCGAACCTATGTAAAAAAATGTTACTTGTCCACCTTATAGCTACTGTTCAACATTTCTACTTGGTAAATCTAATATTATAGAGTCTTGTAATCATAGAGACTAGTTTATAGAATTTAGAAAATATTTGAAATTAAAGGTATTGAATTAATTTATTTTGCTTTCTTATTTGAGTTTTTCTATGAGCCCTGTGAAATTGTGTCGTTTATTTGGTAAACATATAAATTAATCAGTAAGTATAACTTTATTAAGTTAGGTTACGAACAGAAAACAAAATATAAATGTGCACGAGTACCAGTATATGAGTATTAAAAAAAAATAACATAATGAAACATTGATATTAAGGTCGTCGAGAAAGTGTATTTAAAGCCTCATTAAGTAGAGTAAAAATTGAATTCTAAAAAAGAGATAAAAGAAATCCTGGCTATAACGATTTATTCAAAACCATCATATATATATATATATATATATATATATATATATATATATATATATATATATATATAAAACAAACACGTAATCATCGTTTGATAATGGATATACAAATAGGAAGTTCTTGGTGAATTGTGGTTGAGAAATCGATCATGTGACGTATTTGATTGTATTGGTGAGCATGTCATCCAACAGAGCATTTAATGTAGTAATCATGTCATACAGTAGAGCAAACCGTGTAGTAAACTCTAAAGTACATTAAATAAATTTCAGTAAAGCACCTTTAAGTTATCTTAATTTTAGTAATTTCCTAGTCTCTCCGGCATCCTTCCGGCGATATTAAATGTGCCAGAATATTAGGATCTGTCCCTGCTCTGTTATATATAATTTTATCATGACAACGCATATACGGGAATGACGTGAAAAATATCAGAATTAATATATATTTTATATACTTAAAGTTTTTCAATACCTTTTTGTCTGCAGTCAATCTTCACTTTTAGTATTTTATGCTTAAAATTGATGTTTTGCGGAAAGCAATAAGTTCAGCAAAAGTAAGAAATACCAAAATAAAATATGAATAATATTATAAATAATGTGATATAAAGGAAATAAATAC
Organism: Druceiella hillmani; assembly: GCA_039881145.1. Classification (NCBI taxonomy): domain Eukaryota; kingdom Metazoa; phylum Arthropoda; class Insecta; order Lepidoptera; family Hepialidae; genus Druceiella; species Druceiella hillmani. The sequence continues at coordinate 8,922,209 of JAYKKI010000062.1, forward strand.
ATATTTATATATTACCAACGCGTTTATGAGGTCACTGGAAAGGAAACTGGGTAGGAAGTAATATAAGAGAAGAATTATTAAGAGAAATTTGAAGGTAACCAATATTTTCACGACGTCTTCGACGATCGTCAGCTTGAGACGCTGATCTGATGGAAGAACTGAATATATAGAATATATATACTGAATATATATAGTTCCTCTAAAAACCTTAATAATAGTGTATCAAATTTTGAAATTTAAAAGAAATTGCAGAATTTCTACAGGTATTATTTAATGTATAGAATGGAATGAATAACAATTTTGAATTACATCCAGGAGTGTGTCTTATGTGGAACATTTATTTTTCCTTTTTTTATTTCTTATTCCCGCGTTTCCTTGTTGATACTCGAAGGTGTTTTGCAATAAACTTGTTTAAAAAGTATTAATTTCCCTTCTACTAGATTTATATAGATAATACTGAAGGAACAACGAAGTACTTTATGTCTTCGAAAATTTAGCATGGTTTGCCGAAATCCTTAGATATGTCAAAGATACAAACAGGAAGGGACTAGTAAAGAACGTCAATATTTACAGCAAAGTGTTTGCGTTGGAGGATTCTATATAGACTTCTATTTCTTTACCAAGTTTCCTGTTCCACGGAGATAGCATATTCCTCGTTGGACCTTTTTTAAATGTCCAGCTTACGATAGATGGATAACGCAAACTGCCCCTTTGTGACTTACACAAAGGGGTTACGTTTATTTCATGAAGTCTCAAACTGTTAGAACATGTGGAGGTAGTATCTTATCTAAGCGAATCCTTTACGCGTGATCAATCTAGTTTTTTCACGTCCTTTCTACTCGCATTAGTTCTAAGTCATTTATATAAGAGTGCTTTTTTGCAGTTTCCTTACTCCTGGTTTTCCATTTACTTTTACTTGATAAATGTTAAGATTATCTCTGCGATATTTTGTTAGTTTTATATATTGCTATCACGTAAGAAAAAGGTGTTAGCATTTTATTATATATGTAAACATGGATAAATTCGTAAATACAATATTACCATGAAACATTTGAAGAAAAGACATCTATGAGATTGTTTCTCGCAAGCCTAGTTTTTTTTATTGTTTTAGGTTTTTTTTATATTTTTAATTAAGTATCACATGTTTAACTATGTATTAATATTTTGTTAAGATGCAACAACCGCTATGGATGCCGGAGCTGGCACAAAATTTGTCCTAATCCTTAATCGTTCATTTGAACGCGAATGTCTCCCCATCACCACCATCAATTTTAAAGACATTCTCATATAGAAAGTTGTTACCAAGTAGTCCTAAAAGTCCCCGACATAATTATAAATGTGTGGGTATGTCTGTATAAATATATATATATATATATATATATATATATATATATATATATATATATATATGGGTGTGTGTGTGTGTGTATGTGTATGTGTGCTTGTGCGTGTATGCGTGCGTTTGTGCGATTGGGCAAAATCGTGCTAATAAAGTGTTAGCATTGTGAGTAATGGAAATTTTAGTTTTTGTGATGATTATGTAAGAATAATTTTGCGTAAACTTTTCTAACTTAATATGAAAATTACAAGGGACGGTCAAAATTATTGTACTGTTATGTATCTTTTCATTCCGTAATACCTTGGAGATCATCCGATTTTTTTTTAAATTATGGATATAAAGATGACAGTTAGATAATTTTAGATCTATATGAATTAAATTTTGCATGAAAAAAAGGCGTTTAGCAAGACGGTGCGTATTGTTTTTTTGCCTATGATTGGCTGATGTATTGTCGGATAGGTATTTTAGTTGTCAGATTGAGCATTATTGAGTGAAATATTAAACTCTGAAGTGAGCTATAACGTCCGCCCTTCTATATTTTTTCAGCCATTGGTTTGAGAATTCTAAAAATATTCTAAATAATTTCAATTAAAAAGAGCATTAAAACGAAATGATTTCCTACTTTTTGCATGGCTCGCATAGTTAAACTTTACTTTTTTGCTGTTTCAATACGTACTTTACCAGTTTTATCACTTTACTACAAATTTAATATTTAAATAGAAACTGTATGAAAATATACGTTGTGTTATTTATAAGCATGTGTATCCAAAGTAACTCACAATGTATTAATGTGAAATACACCCAGCTATTGAAGAATCCATATTTCTTATGTCCATCAATATGATAAAATGTTTTTCGTTTTTTGTTATAATTTTCGACGAGAATATTTAAGTATAAACTGTACGAAAAAAATACGTTGTGTTATTTGGAAGCATGTGTATCCAAAGTAACTGACAATGTGTTAATGTGAAATACACCCAGCTATTGAAGAATCCATATTTCTTATGTCCATCAATATGATAAAATGTTTTTCGTTTTTTGTTATAATTTTCGACGAGAATATTTAAGTATAAACTGTACGAAAAAAATACGTTGTGTTATTTGGAAGCATGTGTATCCAAAGTAACTGACAATGTGTTAATGTGAAATACACCCAGCTATTGAAGAATCCATATTTCTTATGTCCATCAATATGATAAAATGTTTTTCGTTTTTTGTTATAATTTTCGACGAGAATATTTAAGTATAAACTGTACGAAAAAAATACGTTGTGTTATTTGGAAGCATGTGTATCCAAAGTAAATATACCCATCTATTGAAGAATCCATATTTCTTATATCCATCAATATGATAGAATGTTTTTCGTTTTTCGACGAGAACTTTTTGAATGTAGATCTACTGGTAGTAGTACAAAAATAATATTGTAAGAGATGAAATACTAGTATAGTAATCATTACAGTAGTAATACTAGTATAGTAGTAGTATAGTAATAGTAGACAAAAATAATATTATAAGAGATGAAATACTATTTTTACTGATGTCTGAAATGTTCTACATTAGTATTATTTCTACAAAATTCAGGAGCTTTTAGAGAAGTCTCTATTGTATCTTCGAGGGGAACTAGTTGAACTCGTGCTAACATGATTGTAGCATTATTTTCTTAAATAAACGTTCGCTATTATCACCTTTAGATTATCGGACAATTTAGAATTCGTCAAAATTAATGCCTTTGCTTGTGACCTGTGAGCCGACGTTGATGTGGGCTTGGTTATTCGCCTTATACGGAAGTGGCTAGGCCAGGTAGAGCCAGGTGTATGGAAAAATGCCTCTTGGTAACTGATTACGCGCTAGTTTTATTACCATCGTGTGTAATTATATTTTTTTTTTGTCACAAAGGAAGGCAGATTTCGGTTGTAATTGCGTATGTCAGTGTAAATTAATTGTGTGGCTGACGGTTGACTATTTGAAAAGTTAATTTCGTAAATTTCAATGTAATTTTTTTACTATATGATAACAGGTTTAGTGGAGAGGCTATTGTCAAGAGTTTTGTCCGAATTTTTTTAAAGGAACATTTCTTTGTGCTTAATATCAAGCAAAACAGTTAAGCAGGGTTAGTCTTTAACTTTTTGGTTAGAAACAAAAATAGCGACGGTAATACGGAAATTTGGTAACTTTTGGCATTCTTGAAACGCCGATAGGTGGAAAGTGGTGGACTAGGTTCTTTAAATTGGAATACTTACACCAAATTTAAATTATGACGATTTTGAAGAATAGAGGCGAATCGTGAGGAATTTGTAGAATCTTCACAATTCGCTTCATCTTAATTCTAAATTGAAAGCTTTACGTGCTAATGACCTTAGATTACATTCTGAATCCCTATTTACTTTACTTATTTCCAAAATGTAATATTCCCATTTTCCGTGGGTAATCCCATTTTTGTTGTTACTGAATTCTAAATCGAGCTTGATTCTGATATGCGAAAGACATTGTCGACTTGCGTTTTTAAAAGTCTCCACTAACAGTCTTACAGTAAACTTATTTCAAAATACAGTGTTCTCCGTGGTACTGCTGCAGTCGACTAGAAGAGATTGCCATAATATATAATACGCTGAAGTCGACTATTACTTATAATCTCAATATCTGTGTCTTTATCTCGATATATATATATATATATATATATATATATATATATATATATATATATATATGTATATATATATATATATGCATATATAAATATAGATATATATATATATATATATATATATAGATATATATATATATATATATATATATATATATATATATATATATATATTAAATTGGCGCCATTTACAAGACTGGAAATCAGTTTTTCACGATTTTTTTTGGGTCTACGGAAAACTTTTGACACCATTTTAATTTTCTCTTTGTATTGTATACTATCATTTTTCTCGCGGCTTCATTCACGTGCACTTCTTTTTACCTAGATAAAACTAGATAGACAAACGTGATCAATGGGTAAGCAAATCATAACAACTTTTTTTTAAACTGAATTAATATACTTCGCATTACTTATCGTTGAAATATTTTAGAACTTGTTAGAGAATTTGGCGTTTAACTCGTTTAAAATTGGTAATAGCTATCGTTTTTTCCGGCAGTTTTAAATGCGCTTGATTCGGCCGAAAAGAATTAATTTGATTTAACGTTATTTAATTTTCCAAAAAATTAGTATTGTCATTCTTATTAGTATCATCATTCTTGAAAATTATTCTTGAAATTTCATAAGTAAAAGAGTCACAGCGTTTTGTAGAGGTTTGGTAAAAAGTTTGGCTCTCGACTACATATACTAGATTGTCATCCTGCCAGATTTGGCCTAAATTTTCATCTTTCAAGATTTGAAACAATTTTTTGAAGAGACTGTTACTTATGAAATAATATAAAATATTCTGAAATAGTGTTCATCGGCCGGGCTAGTTTATTCAAATATTTATAGAATACATCACTTAAGACGACATTATTACAACATGAACGTGAACATGAGGGGAAGAAACCCGTCCAACAAATTATAATATTAATAATTTAAAATTAAGTAAGTAAGAACATAAAAGTCACTAAAGTAAGGTACTTAGAAAAAAGAGATTTATTAGGAATGAGCAGTATGGCAAACCAAAAGAAAGAAGTTAAAAGGTTGAAATCATTATAAGAAGACGGTTTGTCAGGATCCTTCAAAATATTAAAGAGAGCAACACAAGATATTTAAATTGAGTTGTTCATTCATTTTTACTGTCCCGGTCAAAACGTGACATGTACACGGACATATGGTCTTATTTGCGCACGTCCAAGGAGGTATGAATATACCATCTAAAGGACATTGTTGAAAATATACGTTGCGACGTTATTAGTATGTGTATAATTCCGAAGCACTGCTTTCAGAAGATATTTTTTTTTAATTTAACTCAATTAAAAGTCAGTCTCATAATATTAAACCAAGGATGTGGACTTTAAAAGGTTGAAATCATCATAAGAAAACGGATTGTCAGGATCCTTCAAAATATTAAAGAGAGCAACACAAGATATGTAAACTGAGTTGCTCATTAATTTTTACTGCCCCGGTCAAAAGGTGACATGAACACGGACATATGGTCTTATTTGCGTACGTCAAAGATGTTATGAATATAATATCTAAAGGACATTGTTGAAAATATACGTTGCAACGTTATTAGTATGTATATAATTCTGAAGCGCTGCTTTCAGAAGATAATTTTTGGAATTTAACTTAATTAATTAAAAAAATTATCTAATATTAAAAGTTTCCCCTGTGATTTGGAAATGTTGAGGGATTTTTCTATGGAATATACGTCAATTTAAATAATGTCCAATAAATTATTCCCGTTCCGGAGTGGGGCACAAAAAACGAATAATTTTAATAAAGTCTTTTGAAAGACTTCTTATTTAAGTGATCTTCAGCGAGATTGAAATAGCACATTTTTAAATCATCCTATTTAAGCGAGGTTAGTCAGAGTGTTTGGCAATGGTGAACTTTATTTTCAATTGCGATAAATTGTTGAAGATTTAGCTGAACATTCGGCGAGAATTGTTATTTATTTCAAGCTGCCAGCTAAGATTTTGATCGAAAATGTATAGGTATATAATAACTAAACTCTATAATTAAGTTTAAAAATTCTAAGTATAGCCCACCCACCCTTGAAGAGACACTTAACATTTCACTTAATGACGATCACGATTTTGAAGGTCAAAAGTCTGCAGACACACTGGTGAGTAATATCACATGACGTCAGTCGCCCGAGGCCCGAATCGTCGTGTCTTTTATTTGTAGAAACATTCAAATATTGTAACAATGTGGTGGGTCTTAGAGCGGGCCTAAATTTGGGTGAGAATCCGGTTAGATGCGTTTAGGATCAATACTAGACTTATTGTTACTAATTTTCAACGAAATGACTAATAAATGAAACAATATACGTTATGCTAAAAGTATAATGTGAAATTCTACAGCACGTCACCATATAATGCTATTCGATATTTTTTTTTAATTCAGTGAGAACCGCAACTTTCTTTTATAATTTCAACCTTCAATGATATCCTCATTCGAGCTTATTGCTTAACCTCCTTTATATACAGTCTAAATGAGGTGTAGGCTAATATCTTTCATCATAATGATTTGAGAGCTCCTACTACTACATTAAGCTTTTTTCTTACAGTAGAGAAACTCTCATAAAATCCTATTAATTTTGTCAACCTAGAAGTCAACATCAATCTAACACGTATACGGAAAGAAAAAGACAAGTATAAATTTAGAAAAAAATTGTATTAAATTTCAAAATTGAACTTTTTTTGAGTTGTTCGCAATGGTCCTTTCGTCCGTCTTATCTAATTAACTTAGAAGTCAACATCAATCTAACACAAACGGAAACAAAAAGACATGTATCTTTAAATTTAATAGAAAAATTGCATTAAATTTAAAAATTGAACTTCTTCGAGTTATTTTCAACTGTCCTCTTGTCCGTCTTATCTAATTAACCAAGAAGTCAACATCAATCCAACATAAACGGAAACAAAAAACCGACTATCTTTAAATTTAGTAGAAAATTGTATTAAATTTCAAAATTGACCTTTTTTCGAGTTGTTTGCAACGGTCCTCTCGTCCGTCTTATCTAATCAACCAAGAAGTAAACATGAATTTTAACACATATACGGAAACAAAAAAACGAGTATCTTTAAATTTAATAGAAAAATTGCATTAAATTTCAAAATTGAACTTTTTTCCGTCTTGTTTGCAACGGTCGTCTTATCCGATTATATTAATATGAAATGTACATAGGTAAGATATATGAATAAAAATATCTTTCGGGTCGCAATTCATGTCAGATTTATTTGTTTAATTCATTATTGTGTTATTTTATATTAGTCACTTTTTATAAATGACAGAACGAAATATCTTGGTATTATTATCATAATAATCTATAATTGTTTAGAAATTGTTAACGAGATTCCTGATTATAAGGCAAACGAGTTTTAAGGTTATTAAAATATAATATCAATGATAAACAAATCATATGTTTGAAATATAGTTATGAGTACAACAAACAACAACAACAACAAAGTACAACTGTTTTGTGGTATCAGTTATTTCATTGGAATCAACAATTTTATAAAAAAAACTAGTAACTTTGCCCGCTCATAGCACGGTAATATTCTACATTTTTAGATCTTCAAACTTCATTTTTTTCTCTTCTTTCACCCAGTAAAGTTCCCAAAAGTCTGATAGGTTGCAATGTTATTATAGTTAATAATATCAAAGTATAAAAGCATTGTTTAATTAAACATTTTTCGAAAATAAAACAAATACCGCCATCTAGTGGAGAATTGTAGAACTACACATTTACAATGGTTACTTATAAACTAAACAGTCTCCTTCAATTAATTAAGCAGTAGTGTAGAGAGTTAAGTAATATCGATGTTTATTGCAGATGTCTATCAACATAGAAGTTTAATGAAGACTTACATAACTGTAAGATTAAACATCTTTCAGTAGTTTCTGTGTTGTGCACGCACAGGCTCGGCTAGATTTACTTAATGTTTTATTAAATTTATTAGTCTTTGGTTTTAGCTTTCGAATATTACAAGTGGGCGAGAAATCCAATCCGGCACTCCTCTATAATCCCAGATAATTGGTGAGCCGGTTGTGTTTAAAAAAGTAGAGTCGGTGCCGTATCTGGTGTCTACTAATCGGATTTTGACTTTATAATTAGAATCGCACATTCTGTATTGCTTGGTTGACACCTGTAGAAGACGAAATTGTGAAAGAAATTCTCGGTTTTATATTATCCTTAATTCTTGTCTACGTGCAGTTTCGGCGGTGGGAATTAGGTGTAAGTTTTGGTCTGGCGGTACCTTAATGATCGTTGACGTACTGAAATGCCAAATTTCTATTACTGAGTAAACAACACGGAGTATTATCCTACAGGAATTATACTATTTCTCATAAAGTGTATAAGTTAAATCGAGTTACAGATGTGTACTCACAGAATTCTATGAAAATCTGTTGATCTGTGATTAGTAACAAACATACAAGTGCATTTTGGGTGGTAGTAATATAATACGCGCGCGCAACCCCGAATATATTGGTTACTCTGCTGCACCAATTACATCCATTAAAAACTTTGTAGAAATTGACTGCTCGATTGCATGGTTATTAGGTAAAAAAAGAACCAACTTTGGAATTTATAATATCAATGGTTATCGAGGCTATAAATTTCCCCGCAATATTGAAAATGCTCAATATTCGCAAAGCTTAATAGCAGTAGAGCCTATGCATTTACCAGCGACGCCAAAACAGCTTGATTTATTCCGCACTACATTCACCGCAATACCACGCTCTCATGTAATATCTGACACATTTCTGACACATTAGTAGCTATAGAGACAATAGGTTTCCCCGCGATACCAAAAAAACTAACTTTTTTCCGCACGGTATTCCCAATATTACCGCATTATTACGCTCTCACGTGATATTTAACACATTTTAACGAATGATCCAAATATTAATAGGGATAGAGGCAATAAATTTCCTTGCGATACTAAAAAAGCTGACTTTACTGCACACTATGTTCCAAAAATTACCGCCATACTAAGCTGTCACATAATATTTAACACATTTAAGGAATAATGACCCAATCTCATAGTATTGATAGAAACTGTAAATTTCCCGGCCATACCAGAAAATCTGACGTTACTCCGTACTGCATTCCCAATCGCCGTAATTCCTCGTTATCATATAACATCTAACACATTTCAGCGAAAGATGATGCCAATCTCTTAATATGGATAGAGACTATAAATTTCCCGATCATATAGAAACATCTAATTTACTCCGTATTTAATTCCCAAAACCTAATATAAAACATAATACATAGCACATTTCAGCGAAAGATGACGCGAATCTCTTATTAGGAACAGAGACTATAAACTTCCCAGCGATAGCTTGCTTTACTGCGCACTGCGTTTCCATAATCACCGTAATATTATACTATCACACAATATCAAACATATTTCAACGAAAGATTACGCGAATCTTTTAGTAGGTTTACAGATTATAAATTTCCCGACGATACCGAAAAAACTGACTTTACTCCGTACTGCGTTCCCAAAATCACCATAATACCACGCTATCACATAATACATACCTAACACATTTCAGGGAAAGATGACGTGAATCTCTTAATAGGGGTAGAGACTATGCTGAAAAAACTGGCTATACTCCGCACTGCATTCCAAAAACCACCGCAAGACTACGCCATTACATATCTAACACATTTCAGCGAAATATGACGCGAATCTCTTAGTAGGGATAAAGGCTATAAATTTCCCGGCGGTACGTAAAAAACTGACTACTCCATACTGCATTCCCAAGATCACCGCAATACCACGCTCTCACATAATATATAATAAACTCCAGCGAAAAATGATGCGAAGCGATGCCAAAGCTATGCTGAAAAAACTGGCTTTACTCCGCACTGCATTCCAAAAACCACCGCAAGACTACGACATTACATGATATCTAACACATATTAGCGAAATATGACGCGAATCTCTTAGTAGGGATAAAGGCTATAAATTTCCCGGCGGTACCTAAAAAGCTGACTACTCCATACTGCATTACCAAGATCACCGCAATACCACGCTCTCACATAATATATAATACACTTCAGCGAAAGATGACGCGAAGCATTAGAGATATATATAGATAACGAAACACATAGATAAGATATTCATAAGTAAAAAAAACGTGGTCCCTTCAAAGCAGAGGACAAGATTCAAGTGGAGGTGAGGTACCTTAGAAGACGGAGCGTCATTTTTTGTCGGTCTACGCACCCGAATGCACCCACGCACACAAGCGCCACCAAACACTCCATACACGCACACACGTAAACAGGCAGACGGGGATAGCATGTTACCTACCACAATAATACCAGTTACCACATCCCGGCACTGGTACTAGTCATTTTATACGGCGTGTCCGGAAATAGGTGCATATTGTATATCTATTGATCTACATATACACGCGCACCATTTCCTGTGTAGAAGGGGTGAACATCGATAACTTAACGCCATACTCCTCTATCTTGACATGTCTATCACGTTTCAATCTTTCACTCTTGTCCACTTTACGTTATTATTTTGTAGGTATTTCTTAATCCAATGCACCGCATTTTTTCATAATATTTAAATTTTCTTTTTGTAGTTTTGTATCGCGTATTTTCTTTGTTGATATTTTATTGCCTATGAATTTATCTAACTCAAATGCTTTAATATGGCTTTCTTTGTTTTCATAATAACATTAAAAGTATTTCGCTGTGAGACAAGAAACCCTTATAAATTCCTATGTCCATCCATCGGTCACAGTCCTACAGTTACTATAGTTATATTCCTATGTACATATGTTCTTCAAAGTTTATGGTTTAAATGAAACTCCAAAGATATAAAATGGAAACAGCATTTGTATTCGCACAGTCTGACAAGCGGGATATTATTGGAAATATCCTTAAAATGAAGTTGATGTTATATATCCATTTTTGGGGTTCCGTACCTCAAATCATACCTTTTGAGGTACGGATTACGCGTACCTTAAATGGTCGGTCATGTGTCTTTCTGTCGGTCTGTCAAAGCCGATTTTATCAGGGCTCCTGTGACCTAGTAATATATGGCATAGTAATTAATCTTAATAACCCCTTAACATTGGCACTAGCTAATTTTCTTAGAATGATCTTATAAGCTTTAAAGGGTAATGAAATAGTTAAGAGGAGTATAAAAATGTTGACTTTTTTAAAAATTTGTATGTTTTTATATATCATTTGTTAGGTTGGGTATTTAGAAATATATTCTAAAAAAATTTGCTAAAATAGAGTAGGTACTCCTTCGTCACCCCTCGTTTCGGAAACAGATGAACCTAAAATTTGAGACTTGAACAGGAAATTATAGCGAATATCCTAGATCTTAATATTACCAGTATATATCCTGTGGAAAATATACTAGGTAGTATATTTTACGTTTCGAACAATATATTTTTCGTTTTGACAATATTTTTAAATAGCTTAAAAGAAATACTAAGTGTACATCCCTTAAATGTTCATAATGGCCTAAATGTTACAGAAAATGTACTCGCACTTGAGAGGTTTTTCACTTTTAAATCCTGTTTGTGAAATGTTACGCTTCCAAAAGATGCAAATTAGACTCCTTTCAACCACTCACCCCCACCACCTATTCAACCATGAATTTGAAATATTTGATAAATTATTATTATTGGCATTTATTTGATTGGAAATTAAAAATAAAATTATTTCCTTAACTTGCACCAGCATATTCAAAAGATATAAGCAACTATGTAGTCCTACTTCATGTGATAGGTATTTGGCTATTTTCTTTCCTTCGCTGGATATTGTCGTAGCTAATTCTTTCATGCAAATTACCAGATATTCTACGTAAATTGTAAGTTAATGGTTGTATATTTGCACGCATTGTCTTGGCCAAATTCTTTCTCGCAAATAGTATTATAAGCTTATTTATCTATTATATAAGCTTATTAAGCGATTTTGACCAAAGCATAGTTGGCTAACCAGCTTTAGTCTTTAAAATAATTTGTGGTAAAATATAGGTCGTAGATTAGAAATGCAATATTTTATTAAGTGCATTATACTTTCTGTGACTATGATATTCCTTTTCTATGCTTTTTATAAATTACTGTTTTCTAATTTTTTGAGTTACGTCATCCACAAAGGATTTTTTTATGGCAGTCTCTTGTTATATACATTACTAGCAATTCACCAAACTCGTCCTCCTGGAATTAAATATTCACATAAGTTAAGCTATGTTTTTATATCTTCGATAAAGAAGTAAAATATTATAATCGAGTATTCTTTTGTAGACAGCATTCCTTCTTTTTTTGGTAGATGGAAAGGTTACCAAGTTACTCGATGAGCTTTCGAGTAGGCCGCGGAAAAATTTATTGTGTGAGAAGCAGTTCTCCCTCAAGTGCACTCCGATCAATATAAATAAGTGATACAGAAAAAAGTTATTTAGTTAGATACTTATATCCTATGTCTCCTATGTGAGCAAAGGTTTTACCTGAGCTTTCGCCAACGGACCCGGTTTTAGCTCATATTCCAGAGTTGCCTCCATATTGGACCAGTAACCTCCAACTCCCTAGCAACAGATATTTTCCAGATTTCGCCGGATCTGCCGTGACTTCTTCCGATGTTTCCATTATTCTCCTGATGTTTCCAATCCCGTGCTCTATTTTTGATGGCTGTATCTTTTTTCCTTAGCGTATGTCCAATTCAATCTGAGAATCGAAATCGAACAAAAAGTACAAGAAAAAAAAAGGAGATATGTACTGTAAATCAAGATTTTTATCAATACTGTTTTCCGGCATATAATGACAGTATCTTGCTGATAACATTATATACATGACATGCATTAGTTCAAATAAATTAAATTGAAAAAAAGAATCGGACGCCTTTTTTAATTGGATTTTACAACTATTAATAGGTTATTTAATGTTTCAAATCGGTAAATCCTTCATAATGCGAATATTGCATAATATCTTAATGTATGGCGAAATAAGCAAATCTCACATAATGGTGTACCTTGACTAATTGGCGATGAACAAAAGCATATTAAATATTGTGAAATTGATTTTATCGTGAATTACGGAATTATGGAATGAAAAATGTGAACATTCGATCGGAACACCACGACAAAAAAAATTAATTGCGACAATGTTGCTAATTGGATAAAGTGGAATTGACACGATGAACGAACTGGTGAAAATATATTTGAATATTATGATTAAAAGAAGGAAGAGAAAATGGGACACAGCGAAACGTGGTGGACAAAAGGAAAAAGAAATGTTGAAGGATGTTTGAGAAAAGGTAATTTGGGAGGTTACCCACATACGTATGGAAATATAATTAAGATAAAAAAAGTATATAAAGAAATAGACTAAGAAGAGTGATGTAGAAATATGGTGGCCTCTAGTTACATTTTACTATAACAATGTGTAATATAACCTTATTACCGAAAATATAAAAAAAGAATGAGGTACTATAAATTCCCGTTATAAAATTGAGTTTTAACGAAGTACAAATAAATTTTTAAAATTTTTATGTTATACTTTGTTTGCTAAAGTCCATTTGTAACATTTTTTCGAAACGTATTTCGAAAACACGGTCATGGTGGAAAATCAAATTTTCGCTTGTTTTTTTACAATTATTCATAAATGAAAATCCAAAACTGTTCCGATATCAGATTACTCTGGTGTCAGTTTTCCAAATCTGAAATCAAAACCCAAATATAAATAGTTCACAGTTACTCATTATAGTCTGATGTGTAATTTCTATATTAAAAAAAAATAAAATAAATAGCCAACCGAATTATAACGAGGCAAATTATAATCAGATTATAGTCTCATGTGTATTTTCTATATTAAAAAAATAAAATGATTAGCCAATCGAATTATAACAAGGCCAATTATAATCCGATTATAGTCTGATGTGGAATTTCTATATTAAAAAAAATGAAATACATAGCCAATCGAATTATAACAAGCCCAATTATAATCCGAAAACGTTATTTAATGAAAGGGGGTGTCCAGTTGTATCATATTTTCTCTCCCTTCTTACAACGTACATGATGTGTGTGTCCCACCAAAAGCTGGTCATTCTTCATTAAGGGACTTACGAAAGGAACCACCCCGTTAAACCTATGATTATTTCTTGCCTAATATTTCTGGGAGCATATACTAAGATATGGATGTTATAAAGACGTCAGAACCACGGGCTACTAATTTTATTTTTATTTATTCTTCGATGAATTGATAAGCAAACCTGATATTTGTTATTGAGAATAAGTGACATTGTAAGGACAAAGGAAAAATGTATGTACAATTGAACGTTCTGTGTGATAACGCAACAAGGAAAACCGTTAGCAAAAAGCGTACACAAAAATAACTACGATATATCTTATTATTGGTGGAACAAACGTAATGTATCAAAATAAATTAACAGAATCACTACTATAAAGTAGATTGGAATTGGCGGTAATTAGCGCAATCCAAATAGTAAAATTAATAGTTCCCGGTCAACATAATAAGTTACAAGCACGTGACAGACTTTATCAACTCGAAACAATCTACGGCTCGCTTACGACTCAATATAACACAAAACTAATTCGTTAACCTAACGGATTTTAACTTACATTAATTACAACCAACTACAATCATTGCTCGTGCTGCCCACATACATACCTTTAATGCTCAATGGGCTATCGAACTCTACCATCGAGACAGACACTCTGTATCCACCTACCTACAAGGCAGGAACAATCTATAGACAACATAATGCACAAACAAACCCACATATACAACTCAAAACGCACACTGACACACAAAATACATCATCGGTCGGTCGGTCGTCGTTTATGACCTGCCCTGCGTTTAACAAAAAAATATATACACATATATATACATGTAAATATACGTATATTTATAAATATATGTATACATAAAATAAAATAAAGAGAATACGAAAAAATACAACTCTACATCAGAAAGAGGGATCTTTTTAGTTTATGCGTCGCTACACAATGGTTGCGTCCATGAGGGCGCTCCAGTCAGTCGCCTGCTGGCCGCTGTCGTGAGTGGTCGTTTCCGCGCTTGGCCGCCGTAACTTAGCATGTAATAAAATAAATAGGCGCGTCGTGAGCGGTTTATATTATTATTTTAAAGTGAACATTGCTGTTCTTGTATAAGACGAATGGGTAAGGGATGGAATTCTTTGTTTATTACTATATTTAGCTCAAAAATGTTAGTTTACGTATTATGTATTTATTCTTCGCTGTTTATGTACGTTCCGGCAAGTATTTATTATGATTCGTCAATGTTGCTTATTTTATATTTTTGTCTCGAAAATTTCCACGGTGTAATTCATGGAATTCCAGCGCTTTGTTTATTGTTTCATAATTGATTATGTGAAATAATTCAGTTCTTGGTCAGTATTGTATTCTGTTAACGTATGAATTTGTTAACATGGACTTTGGCTTCTATAAAAAACGGTTAGAGAAGCATTTTAGAAATCAATTCTTTGTTATAAATTTACTGATACACACATTTTTATATATTAAGTAATACATATTGAAATTCAATAATTTTAATTAATTGTGCAATTCCGTTTTCAGATACAATATAACAATGTGGCAGAATACTTAAAACCGAAAGTGAACTATCAGTATATATCGTGTACCCAATTATAATCGGAAAAAAACATAATTTAAATAATATGAAATTCACGATGTGTATCGTGACGTATTCCGACAGTGTATTTAAATCAATCAAACAATTAATATTATAAACAATACAAATAAGTATGTATCGCTTTATTGGGATAATCATATTCAATATCCAACATGTGCTAAGTGTGCTCTTTGTGTCTGTGAATTAATACAATACTCAATATTAAAAGTGTGTATATAAGGATTAATTTATAAGTATTGCTCGTATGCCTAAAGTGGAGTCAATGTCAATACTGAATTTGGTAGTGATACAATATTGAATACTTAAATACGAAATTAATATTGAAAGTGTGTCCGTGATCGTTTTGATTTGGATTTGTCGAGCCCACGTCAGGTTTTCAAAGGATTTGTTGTTACCTGCTCGTGTTTGAGGACCTCAGATTGTGTATTCGTATTGTATGGTGTGTTGGTGTGCTCTGTGAACGTGATTTTGGTACAATAAATAAGGTACGTGTTGGTTCTTTGTATATTCACTCTTACATACAAATATGTACTGCCGACGCTGTGGACTTTTGTTATTGTTATATTAACATTGAAATAATGATTTTTGTTGCCATGGAAATGCTAATGTGTGGAAGCGTACATAGGTATTTTGTTTCTGTTCATTAGTTGCACGCGGCGTTCGCAGATGTCTAGCAGGATAGTGTCATTGCACTTTGCTCCGAAGTTGAAAATTTCTGTTGTAAAATCAGTTTAGTTTATCAGAGAATTTTTAATGTAATTATTTTATTGAAGGACTACTTTAATTGAGTCATTGTTTTTATAAATAATCGCTTTGGAATAATACACCACATTCGTCACGAAAAGCTCTATAAAATCGTTTTTATTTACAACGCTGAAAAGTAGGTTTTATAGTATTTAACTTTATTCTAGTTTAAAAAAATTACTTTCCTTAGTCTAAATTACGTAATTTGTTAAATAAAAGGTAAATTAAGAAAGTATTGATAAAACATTAACGTAAATTCTATAAATATTAGTTTAGTTATTACCGTGTCACATTATTTTATTATAATAAATATAGGTTTTCTTTGCTATATTTTAATCTTAATATTATTAGTTCTTTCATATATGTTGCGGTTTTCAATGTTTCTGTAAAATGGGCCCTTTTATATGGGTTTATTATACAAACGTTATATCCCTAGCTAAAAAAATAAAATAATGTTAAGTTATTCATGTGTAAGTTTTCATCTAATGATGTAATTTTATTTTGCTTAATTTTTTTTTAAAATTAAGTTATAGGAAAGCGAGAGAAACATTGAAGCCCATGACAATAAAATAATTAAAAAATAAAGTATGATTGCTTTTCGAGGTTTGTTACATTAATTACACTGTCTTAAATTCCATAAACAAAATTGAATTATTTTCAATTTTGTTTATAAACCAGAAATGAACATAATATTTTGAAAGCTGGTATTTTTTAGTATATAAAAAACCAAAAATTCACTTGTTGAAAATCGGGAAAAAGCAAAATATAAAACACAATTTGTAACCTTAATACAAAACAATAGAAAACTATCTTCAAGAACATGCATATATATATATATATATATATATATATATATATATATATATATATATATATATATATGATATTAAGAAATTTTATAACTTAGGGTAATAACTTAGTAACATTATAAAAATAGTCAATATAGTTCGCTTTTTTAAGGCTTTATACCATTCATTGCCTAAATTAATTAAAAATAAACTGCTAACCTAAATTGACATTATGACAAAACGAATGTCTTATATGACCCAGTCGGGCTTGTGAATGTCGTGGATTTAGTATGTTACATCTGTGTATGAAGGATACAACGGAACACAATCTGCACGTTCTTTCAAACTCGCTGGTACTATTCTACGGAAGTCTTTCAGTCCGTAGAAATAGCATTTATAAACAATTACAAAAACAAACTGATTTCATAGGAAGTACAAGTTTTTTCATGTGTCTGGTTGACGATAAAAATAAAACTCAGGACTATAAATAAAACTCTCATCTATCTCTCCCAACAAAATTTATTATTTTTAATGAACAGTAATTCGTAGTAGAAAGTGAAGCTTTTCGAATAACGTATTGTCAAAAACAAAAAAAAAGAGAAAACAAACAATAACGAGAAAATCGACGAAACCAAATGTTAAATATTAACATTTTGATTGTTCCGTGCCTAAGAAAAAGAAAAAAAGAAGCCTTATAGGATCACTTCATCGCGTCTCTCTGTCGAGATCCTTTTTCACGGGAACGCGTAAAGGTACCAAGTTAAAATTAATATCAAATACTTAGGTCTACAGTCCCTTGGTGCTGTGAAAACACGGCCATTTATGCCTTATATTTTGACACGAATAAATCAAAACTTATAGGGTATATTATTATACTTCCCGTTGACTGCATATCATGAAATTTGGCAACGACGAAGGTCACAGGTGAAGTAGAGGAAAAATCCGAAAATCTTTAATTTTTGATTATACCATATAAAAAATGTTCTTTTTTAAATATGCGCCTGTGAAAGATATAGTAGGCAATATATTTTTGTTAAAAAAATTAAAATTTTGTAAATAGTTAAACAGGAATATTATGTACCATTAAATGTTTATGAATGCCTAAATATGTACGGAACCATCGTAGTACGAGTTCCACTCGTGCTTGGCAGCTTTTTTCTTTTAATTTAGACTATATATATTTTAGATACAATAATAATAGTTGACAGTCATGTGCAGTATAATATGTAGAAACATCATATCATGTAATGAAAATTTATACTAAAATGGAGTATATATTGAATATTGAAATATGAGAATACAATCCTAGCACTTTTATTTTTTTAGACACAAATGTTTTTTGACTCTGAAATAATAGTTCACAACCATATGCAAAGTAATATGTAGAAACGCCATATCATGTAATTAAAATTTATACTAAAATGGAGTATATATTGAATATTTAAATATGAGAATACAATCCTGGCTTTTTTATTTTTTAGACACAAATATTTTTGACACAGAAATTATAGTTCACAACCATATGCAAAGTAATATGTAGAAACATCATATCATGTAATTAAAATTTATACTAAAATGGAGTATATATTGAATATTGAAATATGAGAATACAATCCTAGCACTTTTATTTTTTAGACACAAATATTTTTGACACAGAAATAATAGTTCACAACTATATGCAAAGTAATATGTAGAAACATCACATGATGTAATTAAAATTTATACTAAAATGGAGTATATATTGTATATTTAAATATGAGAATACAATCCGGGCACTTTTGTTTTTTAGACACAAATATTTTTGACACAGAAATTATAGTTCACAACCATATACAAAGTAATATGTAGAAACATCATATCATGTAATTAAAATTTATACTAAAATGGAGTATATATTGAATATTGAAATATGAGAATACAATCCTGGCTTTTTTATTTTTTAGACACAAATATTTTTGACACAGAAATTATAGTTCACAACCATATGCAAAGTAATATGTAGAAACATCATATCATGTAATTAAAATTTATACTAAAATGGAGTATATATTGAATATTGAAATATGAGAATACAATCCTAGCACTTTTATTTTTTAGACAAATATTTTTGACACAGAAATAATAGTTCACAACTATATGCAAAGTAATATGTAGAAACATCACATGATGTAATTAAAATTTATACTAAAATGGAGTATATATTGTATATTTAAATATGAGAATACAATCCGGGCACTTTTGTTTTTTAGACACAAATATTTTTGACATAGAAATAATAGTTCACAACCATATGCAAAGTAATATGTAGAAACATCATATCATGTAATTAAAATTTATACTAAAATGGAGTATATATTGAATATTTAAATATGAGAATACAATCCTAGCAGTTTTACTTAGGTAGGCAAACCTTACTAAAACTGCTACACGATTAAAACGTTACAAAAACTTAATATAGTATCGTTGCGTGTACGGCTCGGAAGTTTTCTCTAGTTATTACTATGTAACCAATATTATATATTAATTTGAAACTAATCGCTAAACTCGTGCGGTTCCAGTACAAAGCCTTTTACGCACTTGCGTGATTTTCACCAGTTAAAATGAATATATCAAGGCGAAATAATATGTGACTGCCACATTACGCATTTTGTGGATATTTTCATCGTCAATTGTGCGAAATTATTATAATAAATCTGAAAAATTTCACAATAAAGAACTGTTTGTTAATGGAAATGAGGTAATGTTTTATTTTATAAAAAGCATGAGGACTGTTTGGGGAACTGAAAACCTATTTAATTTCTAAAAGAATTATTAATGAATTCATTAGATTAAATAATTGTATTGTAATATGAGAGGCACGAATTAATGGGTCCACGTTTATGACACCCGCAGTTGACTTATTTTTTATTAAGATTCTGCAAAGAGCAAGAAGGTCTATTGGTATAATAATCTCTAACAAGCTTAATTCAATTGCTGCCATAACGATTCATAATTGAAATTAAAAGAAGTACGTCAGAAGTAATGCGTAGATTGTCCAGAGTCAAATATTAATGGAGTCAAACTTACGACCCCCACAGTTGACTTATTTTTTATTAAGATTCTGCAAAGAAGAGCAAGAAGGTCTATTGATATAATCATCTCTAACAAGCTTAATTCAATTGCTGCCGTAACGATTCATAATTGAAATAAAAAGAAGTATGTTAGAAGTAAAGCGTAGATTGCCCAGAGGCAAATATTAATGGATTCAAACTTACGACGCCCGCAGTTGACTTATTTTTTATTAAGATTCTGCAAAGAAGAGCAAGAAGGTTTATTGATATAATTATCTCTAACAAGCTTAATTCAATTGCTGCCGTAACGATTCATAGTTGAAATAAAAAGAAGTACGTTAGAAGTAATGCGTAGATTGTTCAGGATGCCTCCGGTTATGCGTGTAGAAACGTGTGGGATGGTCTACTCCCTTCCGCATATTGCCGTTTCCCGAAAGAGCGAGAAAGCTCGATGGTTCTGGAGCGGTCAACGTTTTACGCGTGTGAAGGAATGTTTAGGAATTTTACTGCATGTCAGATGCTTATAAATGACGCTCAGTTTTAAACGTAAGAATATTTTTTCGTGATACTGTCAGCATGTATAAAATACAATCCAGCCGAATCTAATGGTTCGTGCCTCTAGAGCGATAAACCTATCAGCGAAGTTTTTTACAAAAATGTAAAAAACAACAGAGCAGACTTCGATTCGATTTTGTGATTTTACAGCATCTGTTAATTGCAATTTTGAGTTTATTATGTACAAATATTTAATGATATAGGTAATAACTTAAAAAGTGTATATATTCAGGTAATATCTTGAAATAAACCATGAAATTTAGTTAATTAAAGCAGTTAAATTTTGATTTATATTGATTGTACAAAATTCTTGAAGTGTCTTATAGAAATAGGTCTTAATTAATTAAATTCGTCCGAATTTAGTTACAATATCAGACAGGTCGAGAATAAACGGAATTAGGCTAAGGCGGCTTTTAAAATTTACATCAGATTACGAAATTATTGGAAGTAAGAGCGCGCGTCTAGATTTAAGCATTCAGTTAAATTTGAAAAATTCTATCTTTTTATCTCCACGCCCCTTAACAAGTTAAGCAATGAAGGTGGTATATCATTTACCTTTAATATGAAATGCTGGAAAATAAACACAGAGATTTTTACGTTTTAGAACTCATCAAGCTTACGTACTAGTTGAAAACTGATTATTATTAAATGTGGTTTGGATTATGTTATAAGTACCGTTTATATTTTAGTGTAAAAGAAGTCTTAGGCAAATGAAAGTTTCAATCTAACTATCACTGTCAATTTCTTAAAAGAATTGATTGTTTTTGATATTTTTATATTGTTTGGACCTGTGACGTCCTAAATGTGAATCTGCTGAGAAAAATGCAAAGAGGTAAACAGGCAACATGAAAACATACAAAATTGTCGCGGTCCTTAGAAAAAGCTTATCGTTACCACCAACAGAGCTCCAGGAATTTTCGAGTGATACGTGTACGTGGTTGTTTGGATCTATTTTTACCAGTTATTGCGGCGGGGGAGCATCAGCCAGTCCACATCTGGACGTTTAATCACTGAAGGCGGTAAATATTTACAATAAGTAGTGACGTGCTATGCCGACGGCCTATGTCGACGTGCTATGTTGACCGTTTCTAACGTTGATTAGATTTAGTCTGGTACGATATAATATGTTGCTAGAACAAACAAGAAACTTATGGAGCGAGTATGTAATTTATAGACTATACCACATTGTCTGCAAGGTTTACGAATGTGTCGAGGTTTAATAAAGGAGAATTTAATAAACACATTCCAAGAGTCCATTGAGGAATATTTCTTAAAAAAATTGCCTGTTTTTATATTATGTATTTATTAATAAAATTTTACTATTGACTTAAGTTGCTAAGTAAACAGGAAGTGGACTTATTATCCGATCTTTTATATTTAGTCGTGATAGACTAAATGGTTGATAAAACCTAATTAATAAATAGCAAGAAACAAAATAAAACATTAATATGTAAAGAGGAAAATAATGGTTTATGTAAAGAAGAAAATAATGGTATATAACGTAAGTCAAAGTTACGTAAAGAAAACGACGTTAAAGAAATAGGAAATAATTAACAATATTTATTCAGAATATATAATGGCGAGGAATAATTGTGGAAGGTAATACAATACAGCATGCTGACAGATGAATCTAGAATGGGGATATGAATAATTACGAGGAATGTTATGAATATTTAGAAACTTGTTTATACTTTTTTAGATAATCGGATGTAGATATTTTAGTTATAAACAATACTGATCTTCTTCACCCAGGGTAGGCAGAAGTGGAGATTGACAAAGATTTAATTGAAGTGAAAGTAATTTTCGGAAATGTTCGAGAGAATGTAATTTGAAGATAAATTTCCAATATACGTCATTTACCCGAGGCCCTATGAAATTTTGACGATTAATATTCTAGTATATTTTAGAGTAAAAGGAAAAGGTACTGAAGAGTGTTGCTAACGGCTATATGTTGCAGGTAAACCATTCGTTGTGTTTTTAAAGATATTTGATAATAAATGCAGACAGACTTTCTTACTTTCATTTATATACACGTGCAGAATCTTAATAATTTAATTTTGTTTTTGTATGATTCTTTAGGTCTAATTCAATAGAATACAATGTTATTTCTCATTTGGTTTAATTGTTGTCAGCAGGGTACTTGAACAGCAATTTCATTTGGGTGTGAAGTTATTGTATTTTGGCGAGATACGGTGAAATTGAAGAAGTGTTTTTAAATGAAAATTACCTTTATGTTTATGGCATCAATATTTTATTAAAGGTTCTGAATGATAAAAAGGAAAAATGAATTTTTACATTAAGACTTTTTTGTACGCCTTTGTATCTCAGCTTTACAAATTTGAACCATTTAACTTATTGCTGTGGAATTTCGACCAAAATTATGTAGCAGAAATTCCAATAATTAAATGATAGAGAAATGGAGAAATAAAAAACGTGGAACTGACGAAAGGAAAAAAAAGAAAGCTTTTGAAAGATGATAAATTACCGATAGAGGCAAGTTTGTATGTAGCTTTGTGAAGTGAATAAAAGATTTGCTTAACTAGACTAGAAAAAAATAAACTTCCTTAAGTTATATTTTCCTTTATGTTGTCTCTGAAACTACAGAGTGTAAAACATAGAGTTTAAGGTAAACTATGAATAGAGTAAACCATGTATTACTGTTTTAAATAAAATTTAGAAGTTAGTTTTTTTATTTGCTCTAATGCCTTAATAACAAAATTATTTGTCAGCAACGAATAAGACAGCTATCCGCTAGCATATATATATATATATATATATATATATATATATATATATATATATATATATATATATCTTTTATTTTTCTTTTGCTATCCATTGGAACCAATTTGCTTCCGTGGTAATTAATATGGTCGCCATATTTGCTAATATCAATATTTGCTAGTAAATCAATCATTACTATTTTTACCGCTTGGGTGAAAGGTAGCGTGGCCGCATGAAGATAGATGATTAAATGTTGTTATATCTGACAAATTGCTCATTATACTTCGAAGTATATGAATTAACTTTCGTCATAGTGTTTAAGTCTGGTAACGTGGTGGGTTGTTTCCTATGCTTTTAAGCGTATAATATTTTTCTTTCTTCTTATCATGAAAAAACTCCTGCGATAGGTTATTATAGCTAAGGCTAGTTAGTACATTGCTGTAGGCTTCGCAAGATTCTGAACTTGCTGGTAAAGTTTTCCCGTACATCATTTGGTAGGAAATAATGTCGAACTGTGTCTTTTTCAGGTCCTAGCTTCCTTTTCTTTTAGTTTCATCCTGTGCTGCGTGATCCACCTTCAGAATCTGTGATGGCTACACGGTATGTTCCTGTATTTTTATGAAGTTGTGGGCTGAAGGTTTTCTAATTCAGGTTGATTAAATCCTGCCACTATTATATAAACTATGCCAGGAGCGCTACTTGCAACATAAGGCCGAGTCATCAAACTTATATGGTTTTAGTTAGGAGGAATGTTAACAAAGTGTTCCGTCGTTGAGAAAGTAGCATACGAGTTAGATATGTATTGTGTCGCGCTAAATGTGTAGTTTCCCTTACATATAGATGATGGTCGGTTGTTTTATAATAATTGCCAAACAACGTGAGCGACACTTAACTCCGTACAACGCCATTTGGGCGGATGATAATTTGGTTTATCTGAGATTACGGTAATTGTCTTATACCTCAAAAGGAAAAAAATACGGAACGGTAACAGCCGTTTTTCTCAGAAACCGTTGGATGTAGAAACTTGAAATTGGGAATAGTATTAAAGAATATTAAGCTGCATATGAAAATAATATATAATTATATAATAATTTTAAAGGGGGCGAATATAGAATAACGGCCAAAAATATTTAAATTACATTTTAAATGATGTTAGCGTGCGATAATTCAAAACATTAGCGCAAGTTAAACCAATCACAAGTAATTAAATATAATAATCAACAATGTATTTTACGAAATAATCACATTCATTCTGTAGACAAAGCATACGTCATATCCTGGCAACAGCTAACGCACTTATGCAACACACACAGTCGGATTTACTGACGTATTTTGTATGGATACTTTAGAGATTGGACCGTGCAATAGGGTACGGTCGGTAAAGTAGACTCTTGTTACGACTCGACTGACAGTTAATAAGAAAGAGAAATACGGTTTTAATTGCCAGTAAGTCCGACTGACAGTCTTGACCGTGCGCGGTGCACATGACAATGAAAGCGCGGACGCCTTTTATCTACGAAGCGAGCAATTAAAATTATTTCATTTCTAATCGATTTATGTCTTAGCTTCTCTTCACTCTTATGAATTTTAATGAAAAAGAAACCTGGTTTGTGGATTGCATATCTCTTTGAAAAAAACTAACTTTTTAACGCCAGCTTTTACGAAACATTTAAACAAACACAAATTGTAAATTTCATCTCAGAATCGTATTTGGTATAATTAGGATTGCCAGGTATCCCGGATTTTTCAGAATTTTTTAGATTGTCTCAGAATCTGTGGACACGGGACGTCCAGGAATCTACAGATGTTCAAGAAAATATAAAAACACTTACGGATTTTCTTAATTTAAGAAGTAATGGATTTTTTTTAATTTCATATTTCAATTGAAATGGATATTTATAGAAAAAGAGAAATTTAAACTAATTTTTCAGACTTCTACTTCCAGAAAATATAAGGATTTTGAAACTTTTTCAGAATCTCACGTAGAATTTCTAGTACTCACTATTCAAAATCTCAAATGATATTTATTTCTATTTATTTATATTTATAGAAATATACTTGAACCACTCGTGATCATCTTCACCACAATTAATGATGACACATAAAAGAAAAAACCAGAAATGCTATAATATTTTATGTTTGGCTTAATAAACCGTTTGCATAACGTACTTTCGTCATAAATAAGCTTTTGCTGAGTATAATTATATAAATTACTACAATAATTAAAATTATAAATTCATAAACGTAAAATAAATCGTCTTCAATATTGATCACTTCCGGTATATTACTTGTTTGTTAGCACCTTCTATCGATTCGAAACCGTTAAAGATAATATATCAAAATAAAGACAGTAAAATATTCAATGCTCTTAAGCAATGAGGAAATGGCGAAGTTTTCGAACCATTCAGACAAATCTACGGCGTCAGTGCTAAATGTTGAGGTACGCACCTACGCGCTATTTGGCGGGACGACCGTTAGTAAAGTTACAGTGTATGTCGTCAATGGTATACGAAACGAAATCTCTGCCTTAATCGGACGGTTGAATATCAAAAGTGAACGACCTCAAGTTTCTGGTGCGATTATATTTGCAGGCGAGCGAGTGATATCATCAGGGGCCAGATGGTGATGATCGGAGCGAGTTAGCTTTGTGCCGTTTCGCATATGATGATGTCAAAATGCTTTACAAAAATAGATGAAGCAATTCTATGTGAGCGGTCTTTGGATGGCAACAGAATTCTAATGTATATAATGTGTTATGGAGCAGGCTTGCTGAGAGCTGTTTCTTATTCCCAACTTCGATTGAGTATTCATATTTCATGAATCATAGTTTCTATATACAATTTGTTGAAGAGTAAAACAATTTTATAAAGGTTTAATCTTATCGTTTAAACAAAGACTGTAATACTGAATTATGACGTCATTTTTAATAATGCTCTTTATTCCCAAGAAGCCAATGAGAGGGGAGACCATTAAATTTCGGAACTCGTTACTCAGTTTAGGTGTTTTTTTATAATTTTTCACTGCTGATTATTAATTAACCAGTATCTTCTTGATATTTTACTAAATACCATATAGAATAGTATACCTTATTAGAGTATTATTACCCAATTATTGAAAGAAGCTATATCTGTAAATACTATAAAGTATAGTTAGTGTGTGTCTATACTTTGCTTTAGGTAGAAAAATGTCTTAGGTTTATTAGATTACACATTTTTTTGTTTCTTGTCCAGCAAGTATAATACAATATTCTGTAGTGTTCTATAATCACCTACGCTCTTACTTTTCAAATGCGATTTAATCGCATTGATTTGCGCCTTTTTGTTTATTCGTTTCTCATCTCCAGGAAAGAAATAATCTAGCTTTTGGGGTTCCTGGTTTAAAAGATCGACATATGTGTAAATTTCATTTTCGCCTATGCATACACAGACCTAAAACGTCGATCGTTTCGAAATATTAAGTAAAATTAAGGTCCGTTGAATTTCGTTCATTACGAGTTTTTCGTTCGCAATGAAGCATTCAAGATTACGTATTAAAACTTGCTCGAATAAATTGTAAAAACTTCAAGCAAGAATATACACGTACACAAGTTTTTAAACTTTATTGGTGTCTTATTATCACAATATTGCTCTTCAGTTATGATGTGTGACCAATTGTGATTCGTGTTGTAAGTTGGGTAAGTTTTAATAAATGGTTATTGGTATGTTTTGTGGCCCCACTGTAAATATCGAACATCAAGAATCTATTACGTAAATTAATAGAGGTCAGAATAAAGAAAGATGTTTAAAAGAAGAAATACATTTGTGTTGCAAGTTTGGTAGGTTTTCATGAATAATTATTAATGTATGCTCTTTTGTTGGCGATATTGTAAATTTCGAAGACCAATAGTCTATTACGTAAACGAATAAAGATCAGAACGAAGAAAGGCGTTTAAAAATAGGAGGATATTCGTGTTGCATGTTTGGTAAGTTTTCATAAATAGCTATTAGTATATCTTATGTCCGCACTGTAAATATCGAAGAACAAGAATCTGTTATGTAAATGAATAGAGCTCGGAACGAAGAAAGGTGTTTAAAAGTAGGAGGGTATTCGTCTTGTAAGTTTGGTAAATTTTCGTAAATAGTTATAAGTATATACTATTCAGTTGCCTCACCGTAAATATCGAAGCTCAAGAATCTATTACGTAAATGAATAGAGATCAGTACTTAGAAAGGCGTTTAAAGTATGAGGGTATTCGTCTTGTAAGTTTGGTAAATTTTCGTAAATAGTTCTAAGTATATATACTATTTTGTGGCCTCACCGTAAATATCTAAGCTCAAGAATCTATTACGTAAATGAATAGATATCAGTACGTAGAAAGGCGTTTAAAAGTAGGAGGGTATTCGTCTTGTAAGTTTGGTAAATTTTCGTAAATAGTTATAAGTATATACTATTCTGTCGCCTCACCGTATATATCGAAGCTCAAGAATCTATTACGTAAATGAATAGAGCTCGGAACGAAGAAAGGCGTTTAAAAGTAGGAGGGATGCACACAAGTTTAAGTGTCTGATATATGCGGACGATGTTGCGTTGATAGCTCTCGGCAAGGA
Source organism: Druceiella hillmani (assembly GCA_039881145.1). Classification (NCBI taxonomy): domain Eukaryota; kingdom Metazoa; phylum Arthropoda; class Insecta; order Lepidoptera; family Hepialidae; genus Druceiella; species Druceiella hillmani. The sequence goes on from JAYKKI010000062.1 coordinate 8,950,303, forward strand.
ATGTTTACATAATCTAGTAACAAGAATGTCTGAAGTGTGGGAAGCGAGCTTGCTATGTACGTATCAATGGCGGAATATATAAATCAGTGATGTTTGATATGTGCGAACGGAAAATAGCGCGTGACGTCGAAGTGGATAATGAAATTATGGGGCCAACAGACTGATTGCGTTTTGGGAAGATTGTTCAGTAAATTTAAGATCGTCTAAGATTGATCAAAAACGACATATCGTTTTAAATTACAGATGGTGTTGTCTCCGTAACTGCAAGTAATATTTATAAATAAACAAGTTTGTGTCTAACATCGTTTAGTACAATACTGAATCGGTTACTTTGGATACTTTAACTGGTGACAGTAGGCGCTTCGGAAAAATTAAGCCAAAATAAATATAACGGTGTATTTTGTAAGGATTATGCTATATTAACATAAAAATATATTAACCATTTACAATACAGAGCTGGAAAGTACTGGCGTCTCCCCATTTGTTTTTTGTCTTACCCGATAGGTAAAAAATATTTTCTGGGCTTCAATTCTTACGAAGAATAGTTGAAGTTCAGAGATTTCAGACAATGGTCCAATATAATTTCGAATATACCGGCGAGGATATAGAAAATTAGCGGCTTTTGTAATGTTTGTCAATCGTTTAACACTCATAGGCGAATGACTTAAGGTGTTCGTATAATTCGGAAACACAATACAAATACAATAGGGTATTTCACTATATTTTTATTACTAAAATAGAATAAGTAATAAACTAAAAACGATTAAAATAAATATATCATACCTAGGACTTTTCATTACAAAGTTGTAATTGATTATAGCTAAAATACTGACAAACTACGATTCGTGCGATAACGCCCCATACAAAATACAACTGGCTTGTGACGTCATTGGCCTATATTTAGCATTGATTATAAGGGAGTTAAATTAAATTATATATTGCATATTATTAAATTATATATTGCATATTATAATTTTCTCATTTTCTTGTGTGGAAACTAAATTCATAATAACTTTTTCAATTTAATGAACAAAAAAATTGACACTATTATTTAAAAGTTTCGATTAATTGTTTGTTATATGCATTATTTTTTTCATCATAAGGTTTTTTAAACGTACTCTATAGTTTTAAAACATTTTTACAAAAAAATATTGACATCAGTCAAATACCCTATCGCATGAAGCATCTTCCGGTATTTTAAGAGTTGATCTATCTCGGCTGTCTATTACCTGCTCGAAAGACTCCATGTCCAGTAACGGAATTCAAATTTATCATTAAACTACAGTTAACGGCGTAAATCGCGCTGATTTCATCGAATTTCTCGGTACCGTTTAAGAAACTTAAATAACATGCTTGTTAGCACAATGAGTAACTAAGTAACCAAACGTTGTGAAGTAAATTGGGAGAGTGAATGGATGGTTGAACCTCGCGTGACCTCCGAGCACACATCCGTTCGTTCAATTTGTTTATATACTCACAGCCATGTAGCGTTGGCCGTGTCATGACTTAATAGTACGAACCGAGGCATTTACGAACCATTACACATTAGCCAAGAATAGATGTTAACAGGAAGATTAATCATTTTGGCTATGGGCCGGCACCTGCCGACAAAATGTGGCGAATTAAATCCACCTCTGCTTACGAGGGTAGTCAACGTTTTCCCTGTAAGTTACCGAAATTTTCAACCTAATCATGTGTGGAAGTATTATGTATTAGCCCAAAGGGAAATTACTATCTCAATTAGACTACAGTAAGGGAAAAATTGTGACGGGATTAGCTTATTTTAGTTATGATATCGATATTAACTGTCATGCTTAAATAAAAGCTTTAGATGGGAAATTTTGTCACGCGTGGACAGCATAAAGGAAAATAGAATTACGTTATAAAATACGTCAAGATGTTTGGCGTTAAAGTTACCAAATCCTTGCCTGAACACACATTAAGTGACATAGTTTGCGGTTGGTAATTGAGTCGATGATCAAACAGCAAGGCCACGTGAAACTGGATTCATTTTAAGATCTGCACATAGATTTTTCTCTTCGCATTTTTCCAAATCAGCTTCCTTGCTTTTGTCGAAGTGTATGATCCTTCCCTCAGTATATGATCTTTTTTCTACTTAGAATGGTTGGTTGTTATCTAAAGTACAGTTATTATATACAACCCACGCAAATAGTTAACAGCATATAAATAAGTTTGGGCTTTTAAGTTACTAATTTTTATTTAGCGTTTTAAAATATATACACTTCACACTCTTCCACTATTGGTAACAAGTACTTAAGTTTGTAAAGAGGCGTGAAAGTAAAATATTATATACTACCAACGTAAATAGTTAACAGCATATAAATAAGTTTGGGCTTTTAAGTTACTAATTTTTATTTAGCAATTTAAAATATATACACTTCACACTCCTCCACTATTGGTAACAAGTACTTAAGTTTGTGCAGAGGTGTAAAACTAAAATATCACTTACAAGTAAGTATTACCACATTTACAAGTATTACGTACACTTTTAAGTATTTACGTAAAACTCGATACTTACCAAGTAAGTTTACAATGTTTCCTACTAAATTTCCCACTATTCTCGTTCACCGTGGTCTATTAGTGTTATTGAATTTTTGAGTCATGTATTTGCGTAGTTCATTCCTTTGTAAAAAAAGTTTAATTATCTATACATTTATAAAAGAGATAACTAAAGCTACGAAGTTAGTATATTAACGAAAATAAGTGAGGCTTTAAATAAACTATAGAAGAGAAATAAAAACCGCTTTTTTAAGCTATGTCTGTCTGTTCGTTTGTATACGCATCGTGCAAAAAGCTCTATACAGGTTTTAATGAGATGTTCAATATTATACAGTTTTTGATTCCTTGAAGTAAAATGGCGTTCGTGTAATTTCTCAAGAAATCTTTGTCAATATTTTCTGTCCATTTATTTGTACGCTCGTCGTAATATGTAATGGATTTAAGTGAGATTTTTCGATATTGTGTAACTTAAATGGAGTAATGGTCTAATGGGAGTAATGGCTCCATTCTTCGATACAATTGGCAAGTACAGAAAAAGTGTTGGTGTATTCATAAAATTCAATTGGTTCATATTTTACTTCAAAAACCTGTCCCTTTATTATTTTTGTAGCGCATTTTCATTAAGCAGTCTGACGAAATGGGAAATAATGTTCTAAAAGTTATTGTGACGATGTTTTAATACCGTTTTCGTCCGGGCTTCAACAGATGGCGCCAGACGTATATGTATAAGTTAAATCGTTTAGTCGCAATCGATTGTATATCAAAAATTAATTACATTACAGACTGTTCTCTTTATTCGGATTAGAGGCTGTTCACCAGAAAAATTTGGAGAGTATAATATGGTTTTAGACGGTGGTAGGTATTTAAAAATGAATTTATTCTTATATATTTAATTTTTCTTATGATGTGTAATTCTTTTTTTTTAGCCATTGTAATAAAAATTATAAATATAACCTCTTTTTCAAGTTGTTACATGGAAACTTAAGACTCCAAGGTGATCTTCACCTTGGAACAAGAGTGAGACGTGACTATTAGGTATCGCGTGCAGATATTGCAGAGACGTCCTTTGTAACATGTACTCTGTATTTAGAAGGAATCTTTTTAGAAATGGTTCCAAGAATAAAAGCTTGTATTTATATACGTAAATATGAAATTTTTATACTGAAAGTTACTATTTATTTGAAGAACAGGCAAATTAAGAAATTGAGACACCAGAATTTGCGTTCTGAATACGGGCGAGATTTTTATGCGTGTCGATACTTAAAGTTCCAGCGGCGACCTGATTGAATAAGGTGTCATTTTCACGAAGGAGAATAAATACGAGTTATCTTTTCAGCATCTGAATCGAGAATTAACTGAAGTAAATAAATGTTTCGGATCAAAGGAAATACTTACCGAGAGAAATCCTCAAATCTTCATCGTTTTATTTCAATTATCATTTTTAATAGACTCTACAAGATAGAATACGAACAGTTTTTTTCCGTTTCAACTGTTAACCGTTCGAGTGCCGACGAGTGCCATGTGCATGCGCTTGTGCGCGACTAACTAAATTTGCCACGAGTGCGATGGCGCTCGTGAAATCAGTTGCTGTTTAGCGCGCGGTATGGGAGGTCGCTCGCGCGCATCGCTAATTTTTTATCTATCTACGTGTTACATAAAGTTCAAATTATAATATTATTAGTAATTACAATATAAAAAGGATCGAGGAAAAGAACATTTTTAACCCATAATGTCGGAATACGAAAAAATTTCGAGTGAGAATGATCGTTTTTCAAGTTGTGAGGAAAGTGATAGTGGGAATGACATTGTGGTGCCCTCACAATTTGGTGTAATGCAAATTTTGAGTGATAGTGTTAATAGTGACGATAATAATCATTTTGCTCATACGGAGGATGTACCGGACTGCGAAGTGCCGGACAGTTTTCGTTATAATTTTTGTTCACAATATATATTTCCATAATTTTCTTTGTATTTGATTATTCTTGTACAAGTTTTTATTAAGAAAACACCGAAAAAATTATTAAAATTGGATAATTTTTGGAAGAGATACAGTTTTTTTCGAGACAAGGGTAAATGACATCAAAGACAAAAGATTTCTTTGGCATTTTTAAGTATATATGAGTAAAAACCAATGGCACTAAAACGGTTAACGTTTTCATTAGTTACATTTTTATAATGTTTTCAGAGTAGTTCTAATCGTGGCGTCGTTCTATTGTTGCGAGTCGTTCTATTGTTGTAAAATCGATATCATTCCTTGGATAAACGAACGTCATTAGAAGATTATTAAGTGGCATCCTTCCATACGAATTTATTCTCCAAATGAAAAGTTACGTAATGAGGCTCTCGCAACAAATTAGCAGCGTCGGCGAAAGTTTTTCCTTTCATCTGCTTTTCTTCGTCGTTCAATATCGTCACGCCTATTTCCGCAAGAAAACTCATGCTGAGCGAAAAAATATAGACGCTTCGCCGTATTTTTAGCATCTATTCTCTGTCTGGATATTTAATTAATTCATTTAAAACTGTTCAAGTCGGAAATTATATTTCGATTTATATTAATTTGATTATGGATTGTTGAATAATGGTTGTGAAATTATTCTTAGTACGGCAATTTCTTTATAATGTTTATTACTGGCCCGTGGTTTTGCTTTTTCAGAGTGGGTAATGGTTTTAATGAGATATACACTGTGTCTAGGAATAAGTGTCGGACAAAGAAAGATTCTTTTAGTTGGCTACAAAAGAATAAACTTTCGTTGAAATAAAACGTAAAACACGTTCTAATTGAGTGCAAAGAGATATTACACATAACTCCTTTTAGCACAACCAATACTTGCCTGGAGCGCGGTGCTTACCCGGACAGCTAGATGTCTTCGTAGCTGTTCGCGCGTTATTTCCCTGAACGGCGCTGAATAATGTGCGCAAGTATCGTATGTACGAAAAAGATGACAAATAATTATGAATATTATTTTAAAATTTGTGAAAAAAAAGTCAGCTTTCAAATTTTATCTTAACGACGATCAATTTTTTTTCAGTCAACGAATAACTTCTTTCTTTGTCCGACACTTATTCCCGGACATCGTGTATAATCTGTATTATTTATTTCCAAATCGAGTCATTTTCGAAATAAGTATGTGTTCTCTGATTACTAAATTCGTGTATAATTGTGTATAAGCTGTATTGTTTATTTCCAAATCGAGTCATTTTCGAAATAAGTATGTGTTCTCTGATTACTAAATTCGTGTATAATTGTGTATAAGCTGTATTATTTATTTCCAAATCGAGTCATTTTCGAAATAAGTATGTGTTCTCTGATTACTAAATTCGTGTATAATTGTGTATAAGCTGTATTATTTATTTCCAAATCGAGTCATTTTCGAAATAAGTATGTGTTCTCGGATTACTAAATTCGTGTATAATTGTGTATAATCTGTATTATTGATTTCAAAATCGAGTAATTTCCAAACTAAGTTTGTGTTTTCGTGTCTGGTTCCAATGAGACGATATGATGACGGTCGGACGGATGACGCCTTTACACAAATTTTGCCAACTAATTATTTTTATATTGCTTTTGATAGTTTTACTTTGAATAAAACGGTAAATTTTTATTCTTGTTTGGCTAAGTTTTATTTAGGAAATTTCAGCTAGGTTCCGCTGCGTATCGATTGCTCCTTTTTTGCGTTTAAATTATAAACTGAATTGATGTTTTGTGTGTTCATGGTTACAGTAATAAAGCCCATTTTGATCGGGATCAAGATACGTAAAAACTAATTTCTTTAAAATTACCATTTTTTAAATATATATAAAATTGTATTGCCATTAAACTCATTTTTTTAAATAAAGAGTCACTTCATATAATATGTCTATCATATAAAGTGACTCTTTATTCGTCTCTAAAGTGACTCTTTCTTCCTCACTCCTCTATGGTAACCCATGATGCGAGTAGCTAGTGTATGGAGAAATGAAAGCATATGAATGCTATGCAGAGTAAGGACAAGAAATCTGGTGTAAGGTAGAGAAAATTGTGTGGAAAAGGGTGAGACAGCGTAATAAAAAAGCCAGCTTAATACATGTTGGACTTGCGAAGTTAGTGTTTCGTACTGTAGCGGTAAGTACCGTAGGGGTCCTTTTTAAATTTATGGGAATGTGAATACATTTCGCTACAGATTCTATATATTCCACGTCCTCGTACAGCTGGCCATATTGTCCGCACACATATTCGCGCAATAAAGTAACAGTAATAATTGCGTTTTATACTAAAAATAAATATAATTTTAGGTACTTGGTATTATATTATTGACAGTCACCTTGTATCAAGTGAACGATTACAAAGTGCAAAGCAAAATTTGTCATCATGCGTTTTTTGATGTCACAAGGAACCGTTTACGTAATGCTATAATTTTCGTTCAATCTATACGCTTTTCCCAACATACCAAATTTTTCCGATTTTTATATTTCTATTTCCCTTCCGGGGGCCAGCAGTTTTTAACGTTTTTTTTTACAAATGACCAAAAATGTTTGTGATTTATACATAATACTCGTATATATTTTTTTGAACTCGGGCTTTGACACAAGTTCTCATACGACAACCCACAAAACCCCAAAACAAAAATGTTAACTTTTTAACATAATAACTTTGGAAACTACGCAGATGATCCCAATCATCTTTGCCAAATTTCATTTTTCAATTTGAAATAATTTTGACGGAAATCAAATGTGAAGATAGATAGACCGATTATCTGGTTTTTTAAATTTTATTACACTAGAAAGTGTTTCTGTAAGTTATCTGTTTTTTTTTAAATGAAACTTCTCAGGCGGCGATTCGTGGACGAAAATTGAGTAAAATTTTAAGGTCGCGTCACGTTTAAGCATATTTCGTTACACGAGAGTGAAGAAAGATATGACGTAGAGATAAAGAGAGCTATATATTCCGACGCTATAGAAGTGGACTAAAAGAGAGCAACCTATAAATACAAAGCGATGGAATAAGATAGTATCGCGCATACGCGTGTTGTAGATGTACGCCTCAGATGCTACATATGAACAACTGAGGTGTCACGCATACGTTGTGTTATTTATGTTACATGTGTCAAAAAGACAATCAAAATTTTGTCCATTTATTTATATATTTATGTTTGATTTATTACTAATTCGGCATGTACTTCATCCATTACAAGAATAACAACATATTAGGTATACATTGTAGTTAATTTATTCATAAATCTCCAATGAACTCGGACATAAGTCGTAAATTTAATTTAACGCGAGCGGCATTTAAAAGTGTTCTGGTATTTTTTTAATTGACAACAGGCTGTGTAAATCTATATGAAGATTAAATGTTTATATCTATTTGTAATGACATTTTATTAAATTTTCTAAATGTATAGTATTAAAATCTTCTTATGCGAATTTAGTACAATCAATGGATTTACTCTTTGTATATTCTTTCTCACTGTCAATGCCGTTTTAACACTTTATACTTTGTCAAGGTTTAGATCGCTAAAGAAGTTTCACTTCTCTTACGCGTACCGAGTTGCACACGATTTTTTTTCTATTTAATATGGGATACTAGAAAGTGTTTCCATAAATTGTCTCTTTCTTTTTTAATTTTGCTATAGAACACTAGAAAAATTGAGTTAGCTAGCATGTACAACCCTTTTTATAAAAAAGATATTGTTGACTCAAATATATGTTGACTTAAGTGATTAAAGTTTTGCGTTTTTAGAAATATTAAATATTTTATGATATACGTAATCTACGTACAGTTTAATAGTAATCATTTTATAACAATCATTATAATTTAACTCATACGTTTGGAATGAAGGGAATATTATAATGTTGACGAAATTTAAATGAGATTGGCACTTAGGGCGTGAAGATTTTCTCGATTTTATGCCGTTAATTTGTAACTCAGACTTAAATCAATCGTTTCGTATTATGTACGTAAGTAACGTACATTTCCCTCGCTTACGAAATGAAAATTTCCTTCATCGATCGGAATACGAGCCCACAGCAGCACGACCATCAAGATATTAAACGTCACTTTTATACGGTTACGTCTTTCTACGTCCTCGACGGTAAAACGTCTTGAGTCATTAACTTCCACGGTGCACATAATATATGTAGGAACTTTGATGCGTACACGTGTACCGCTCCCCTTTGACGATTCACTATAGACTTCGAGGACGCGATCCTTTGTCTGTTGGTAATTTGATATTTTAAATGTCGTCGTTGGAAGTTTGAATTGTCCTGCGCCAGTATCGTGGCTCATTTTGTCTGCGCACCTCGGCGTTCCACAGCGATGGGGGTATTTATGACGTTTATTGTAGATAGAGAGTGGAGGGTGTAAGTTTTACAGCCGCTTCGAAAGCGATAAGCTTTAAAGGAACGAACGAAGTCGTTTTGTTTGTGTTTTGGGCCTTTTGTATTTTGGAAGTTTATGCTCTTAAATGATCATTGTTCAAGTCTGTTTGGTTTGGTGAGGTTATATGCCTGCCTGTTACGTTTCGTACCCGGATTTTGCATTCAATTGGCTTCTAGGTATCCGATTAAATATGCCTGTATAATTTAATTATTGATTATCCATATCTGGTGGCTTGTCTGGGCGGACTATTTATAGACTATAAGCTCTTTTATGATAGTGTATATTTTTACCTCTTTGTAAGTGTTAATCTCCGCATTATTCACGTCTCGTCTACCAGTGCTTCGATACGTTTTACGTCAATCAAGTCCTTTTCAATTCCGGTAAGCAAATTCGATACGTAGATATTTTCAGCGTATTATCAATTTCTACTATTTTCTTTGGTTTATCGCTATCCCTGCGTCGTCTTCCAATATATCTTCAGCGTTTTATCAATTTCTACCATTTTCTTTGGTTTGTCGCTATACCTGCGTCGTCTTCCAATATATCTTCAGCGTTTTATCAATTTCTACCATTTTCTTTGGTTTATCACTATCCCTGCGTCGTCTTCCAATATATCTTCAGCGTTTTATCAATTTCTACCATTTTCTTTGGTTTATCACTATCCCTGCGTCGTCTTCCAATATATCTTCAGCGTTTTATCAATTTCTACCATTTTCTTTGGTTTGTCGCTATACCTGCGTCGTCTTCCAATATATCTTCAGCGTATTATCAATTTCTACCATTTTCTTTGGTTTATCACTATCCCTGCGTCGTCTTCCAATATATCTTCAGCGTTTTATCAATTTCTACCATTTTCTTTGGTTTGTCGCTATCACTACGTCGTCTTCAAACATTTTTTTCAATATCGTTTTATATCTATCAAATGTCGTTATTTTGAAATCTAGTACGTATTTTCAATACACTGATTTTATGTTGTGGTCTAATTGAGTGCCCGGCTGTTTATGGGCACGAACTGTCCAGACATGAGGATACTATCGAAATATTGAATATGTTCTGTTTCTGTTTTTTGTTAAATTTCATATACACGGTGTCCGGGAATAGGAAGAGGGGAATAGGGAGAATAAGTGTCGGGCATAGGAAGACGCTACTCCATGACTGAAAAATAGTTTATTTAGATTGTCGTTAAAATAAAATTTAAAAGATGACTTTTTTCCAGAAAATTGAAAATAATGTTCATAATTATTTATCATCTTTTTCGAATACAACGATACTTGCGCACATTGTTCAGCGCTGCTCGGGGGTATGACTCGCGAATAACTGCGAAGACATCGCCACTGCGGGTAAACACCGCATTTCGGGCAAGTATTGGGTGTGATAAAAAGATTTATATGTAATATTTTTTTACACTCCATTAGGAAAAGGACGTGTTTAATATTTTATTACAACGATAATTTACTCCTTTATACTCAACGAATAGGGTCTTTCCTTGTCCGACATCTATTCTCGGACACCGTGTATAGCGTGGGATATAGTTTGAATTATATCTTCAGAGACATCCTAAAAAATATGCAAAAAATGGGTACCCTTTTTCTAAAATTATTGAATTAAAATTTTGAAAATAGAATTTTTGAATATACATTGGATATTGTGGTAGGCATTTCATAACACCCTGTACCATACTTACGTAATTACGATTCTAAGCTGGCTTGCTTTAGAGGTTTCTATCGATTCGTCGCTGGCTGCGGATGGCACGTAGGGCTTACGTATATTTTTCAAGCAAGCGAATAAGATACAGATATTTATGTCCTTTGAAAAGGCAAACGTGCTTAGACTTGAGGTGTTGTCCTGTACAAATTCACTAATGATGCGGGAGAGCTACCGCTGTGTAAGGGTACGGAGTTATAGAATTAGCTATAAATAGGTGATCAGATTCTGTATATGGAATAGAGGTTGGTGTGTCTGTAGGTGATTTTTTGTTGCACGTGTAGATTATGTTAGGATTTGTAAGAAGGAAAGTGAATAGAATACAAAATTGATAAAGAAATGTAAGTTTTGTATACAGTGGTACAGAGAGCGAGGGTTTTTTTCATGAATGTCAGTGCTTAGTGGTTTGTTATTTCTACGACTTTTTGGTTATTTTTAATAGTAAAAATTTGATTTAATTATAAAAAAAATAATGTTTGTTTGGAGATGCATGGGTGTCGGTAATAATTATAATAATAATTTGGGTAGCTTCTTCGTGCAAATACAGAAACGTCAACTTAAAAAATCTTTCACAAATGTCCGTTTATATTTACTGAATTTATTTAAAGTTTCATAAAATCGTTTGGAATTTAATATTAAAAATAAAATAAAGATAATTTATTACTTGAGAGTAATTAATTTATAACTGCAATAAAAATTATGACGTTTATGTTGAGTTCTTTAACCTTATTCAAAGCTTTGTCCATCATTTTTGGTATCTTCTACAAATCGGTCCGTCAGTCGACGTATGTATGTATGTAATATGTAACAGAATCTTTCAATTAAATTTTCTATCACTTTCAGACGTCAAAATTATAATATATTTTGCACACGTATTAGGAGCCGATGGCAATACAATAATTTCGTAGTTATGATCTGATATTTTCAGTAGAATAAACACATGATAAAAACCAATGAAGTAATTTTAAGTTCTTTGTCATAGATGAAATTCTATGACTCAGGTATCCTCATGACATGTAATTTAGAGTTTGTTTTAAAACGGAAAAAAACTTTTTAAACAAAAATTTTAGGTAAAAATATTTTGTTTTAAGATAAAAAAATTAAGTTATAGTTTAAACATATTAAAAAACAGGTTGAGATATCCTGTCGCTTTTGCCATTTTGGTCAAATGCGAAAAGATGTCTCACATCTTGGTATAACTTTATTGTTATACATATATGAAAATATGAAAGAATATGTTTGTGCACAGACAACTGTATTATCTATAGAACAATTTATAAAGGTATGCATATGTACTGGCATGAACTGCACACGGAACTGACACGTAAGTGCACACGGAGGCGCGCATGCACGCACGCACGCACATCGCACGTATCCACACACTGTCATCCATTCACACACACACACATAACTAAATTGGTATTAATGTGAATTTATTTTTTACCGATTGCATTGTTCCACACGATCGATTTAAAGGAATAGTTCACATGCTTGGCAGTTATTTGTTTTTTAATTGCTTTTTTTTCCTAAAATTGTTATGATTAAATTTTAATTGGTCGGGGGTGATTATGGTTGGTATTTTAAGGCTGATAATTGCTGATGACTGCATCCGCGAAAAATATCGAAGTACATTTTTTTAAACGCGTTTGTTTCGAATTAAATATCACCTTGAGCAGTTTTAATTCTGCTACGGTTTAATTTCGTCTAGTTCCGCTTTTGATTTGTTTTTTTACCTTAATGAAAAATATTAACTTAAAAATAGAAGTATTCTGTTTTTTGCATTTTCTGTAGGTTGATAAATGAAAGAATTACAGCGAAGGTTTTTTTAAAGATATGGTTTTGAGTAGTAAAATAAAGGAAAATAGGAACTCTTGTAAGATCACTCACGTCTCTGTCTGTCTGTCTGTCAGTCACAGCCGTTTTTCTCAGATACCGCTCGATGTAGAAATTTGAAATTAGACTTAGTAATAAAATTTATTAACCCGCACATACGCCGATAGCGAACACTGGAAAATATTTATATGGAAATTTCACGACGGTGGAGGTGGGGAACAAATTAAGTACGCGATTTTCTTTTTAATTTCATATGCACGGTGCCCGAAAATAAGTATCGAGCAAGGAAAGACATTCTTCCTTGACTGAAAAATAGTTGATTGTCGTTAAAATGAAATTTAAAACACGACTTTTTTTTCAGAAAATTGAAAATAATATTCATAATTATTTATCATCTTTTTCGTACTCACGATACTTGCGCACATTGTTCAGCGCCGCTCAGGGGAATGACCCGCGAATAGCTGCGAAGACATCGCCGCTGCGGGTAAACACCGAACTTCGGGCAAATATTGGGTGTGTTAAAGAGAGTTATGTGTTATATTTTTTTACACTCAGTTAGGAAAAGGGTGTATTTAATATTTTATTTCAACGACAATTTACTCCTTTATAACCAACGAATAGCTTCTTTCCTTGTCCGACATCTATTCTCGGACATCGTGTATAGCGTGGAATTTCGTTTGAAAGGACTAGTTATGAGGGTTTCAAAAGTATTTTCTTCACAATTTTTAGGTAATACATATTCAGAGACGTACTAAAAAATATTTGCAAAAAATGGGTAAACACCCTTCACTCTTTTCCCAACTTAATGAATTTAAAATTTTGAACATAGCATTTTTAGAATTCTAGATGTCATAATTTTTTAAACATGCACTTTGTTTTTATGCATGCTAAAGATATATTAGACAATATATTTACGTAGCCAAAAATTAATATTTGTACATATTTTAATATTACAAATATTAATTTATTTACAAATATTTCTTATGAATAAAGACAATATTTCATATGAACCTTAAATATTTATAAGCGCCTAAATGGATAGGGAACCCTCATAGCGTACTTGACAGGTTTTTTTCGTTTATATCCGTTAGTCTTAATTAAATAATGGCAACATGTTTCTCTTATTATGACGGGACCGCAACTTGGAACCAAAAGAAACTACGTAATTTGTGGTCACAAAATTACCTCCGAAATACTACATCAAAGTTTTTGCATGCGTTTTGTCTGTACGAAACGAAATATACCAAATATCTTCGTGAGTTAAAACGAGAGAAAAAATGCTTTGACTGACAGAAGCCAAGTTCACTTAATACTTATGTGGTGTTTTGGTATGGACAATGCGAAATTGGTTAGAATATAACTCATATTTTTATTTTGTGGTCCATTGTAAATGTTTTAATAATAAAATCAATGTACGAACGTATTTGTTTTTTTTTTTTTGAGTAGTTACAAAATTGACGACAAAATGAAAGTATTTAGATTCAGACGTGTCTCGAGACAGAAAAAACGTTGCCTGGACAATACAGTGACTGTGCTATTCAGCAGACTAACTTTCTCCATGACGCTTACTTTTCATCGGTCGTAATATTACTTAATGAGCCACGGCGCGTTTTATGACCGTTTGCCCTCTGTGTGTGCGGTTCACGCTATCAGTACTGTCAAAACTGTTGGTTTAATTTATTTAGTACAAGATTATGATTTCGTCTTCGCTCGTATATATGTCTGATGTGAGTACTGACTGGGAATAATTGGAAGTACCGATGGAGAAATATGGCATTGCATTGCATTGCCGTCGTGCCCTGTGTTATATATATATATATATATATATATATATATATATATATATATATATATATATATAAATATTTCAGCTTATAATACATATTTTAGACTTGTGTATAATTAATTAAATTGAAGATTTAACATTCCGAAATTCTGATGAACAGAAGTCACTGTTTGACGCGGAAAATCTGCCGAGCGTCAGTTTTGGAAAAATTACTATTGTTCGATTTGCTAAATCCTGATTCCATTGCGAATTGTACTTGTTTTTAAGGTGTAATTGAAAAAACCAGTGCTGTATACGAAAATGTCAACAACATTGGTGTTTGGCGAGGTATGACGTAACGCTTTCTGATTGGTGTTTACTATCACGTGACTGAATTCATAATTTTGCTTATTTATTTCCTAAAAATAAAAATAATCTTTTCAATTAGTAATAAATGATTTTGTTTTCTAGTATCTCCATATTAAGATTAAACATTACAAACTATAATCCATCCGATT